>ML675611.1:9950659-10145083 GCA_007922155.1 Mesoclemmys tuberculata | reverse complement strand
GGGTTGTCGGTGAGTGTCTCCCTAGGGTGCAGGTGTGTGATTCGGTGACTTATTTACTGCCCCCCGGGCCATGAAGGGCACTGGGGGGCCGGGCCGGGCCGGGCCGTGGCTATGTGGGGCCCGGTGATGAGCTCTGGGGCTGTTCATGCTGGTGGGGGATGGAAATAGCCTCCAGCCAGCCAAGGATGGAGTCCTCTGGGCCTGCGGGATGATGCACCGTGGCCTGGGAATTGAGCTGGTTTGATTTTTCTGGGGGGACCTTAAGCTTCATGTAGCTTGCTCCTTAACACTGGCAGTGTTGGAAACGAAGGGGGCCTCTTCGGATATTACGAAACCGTGCTTGCTAGGGGTGACTTTTAGCCCTTGGAAAACAGAGGACTGAACCAAACATCGGGTTTCAAGAAAACACTTTCCTTGGGTCCCTGGACCTGCCTAAGAGATGTTCCCTGCTGTCCTTTTAAATATTTAGTTCAAACACAGACATCTTGCTTGTGAATTCCTTGGCTGTGGGTAACATGTTGCTTTTCCCTTAAATCAAGAACCTCTCTATATAAAAAATTAATGCGAGAAAGGAAACCTTGCTTGGATTAATGTAAGCAATGAACGTGATCGGCTATTTAGTGGGAGATGTGTGTTCCTTAGACTACAGGAGGAAGCTGTATAGTCACTAAGTACAGGAGTGACTTCAAATTAGTGTGACCAGATAAGTGTGAAAAATTGGGATGGGGTGGGGGGTAATAGGCGCCTATTTAAGAAGAAGCCCTGAATATTGGGACTTGTGCTGTAAAATTGGGACATCTGGTCACCCTATTTGAAATGAAAGAATGTTTGGTATTTTCTGCCTTTGTATTTCTTTATGTGAAGGAAGAGGATAAACTGAGTCTTAAGAATGAAAAGTTCCAGGGGGGTAGCCGTGTTAGTCTGTATACAGCGCAAAAAAAAAACAAAACAAAAACCGAGAATCCTGTAGCACCTTAAAGACTAACCAATTTCTGTGGGCATAAGCCTTCATGGGCTGCACCCACTTTCTCAGATGCATCGTGGATTGCAGCCCACAAAAGCTTATGCCTGTAGAAATTGGTTAGTATTTAAGGTGCTTCAGGACTCTCGTTGTTTTAGTCTTAAGAATGTCCAGCCTAAACTAAGAACAGCTTTCATGGGGCTCTAGCAGTAATTTGGCTAAACTCAGTTTCAAATAAATTGCAATTAAGCCTATCTACGAATTATTATAGGTAGGTGTCTCTGTAGTTGATTGGGGTGCACAATAGAAAATTTTGGAGGACATGCTAGCAAGCTGCTCCTTAAAGTTAGACTTCAAAATGCAAACATAATGCACTTATGGTTTGCTGTATGCATATTATAAAGATATCTAAAAAGCTTTTTATTCTTCAACAATATAGAGTACATTTAAGTCATTTTTCTAAGAAGATGCTTTGTACTAGTTGACTAATTCCTACTTCAAAGCTTCAGAATCACAGATTTAAAAATAAACCTTGATGTCTCTGGAACTTCTGGAACTCAATTTAAATATCTGAGAGGGGGAAAAAGAAAGCTACTATGCTGTATATTTTGGAAATAACTCTTTCCATAATGGGTCCATCTCTTGATTTGCAGTGACAGCTGTACAATGAGCATGCTATGTACAGAATTGATCATCATAATGTTGGTGAAACTCTGCTTTATGAATGGATTCTCTTGGAGATCTTTATAAACTGCGTATTGTGATTTCATAACATCAGAAGGCAGTTTAACATTGTAAATTTTCTCAGAAAATAAGATTGTCTTCAGAAACACTTCCTCTTTTAACAATTAGGCAGCAAAGCAGTCTGGACCCAAATCTATGAAAGCAAAAAAAAATCAAAGTAAATTGGATTTTTTCTAATAAATTAAGACACAAACACACTTTAAAAGGATAGTCAAATCAAATTTGCCCCAAACTCCATTTAAAAAGAATTTCCATAACTTTAAAATATCTCATGGATTAACTAATACAGTGTTTAAAAATGAACCATTCCCTGGCGGTGCTAGCAGCCAAAGTGTTGCAGCATTGTGCTAGTGCTGAAAATCTTTTAGTGAAATAGGCTTTCTATTGACTAAGTTGAGAAGTGCAAAATGTAGAGCACTCTGTAACGTAATTCATTATAATTAACTGGAGACTTACAAACTACTTTAATAATATGACTGGTTCGTCCAGTTTAATTTTTATTCTTCTGGCACAGGGAAGTACTTCTAAAATTGAAAAGAAAGATAGGGATTGAAGAAGGGGTATCTTGGGTATTTTTTTTTTTAAAAAGCAAAAAGCTAGGAATTCTATATGACAATATATACTTGCTATAACTAAAACATTTTTATTAACTCGATTATTTAAAAGCAAGGACATGACAAGTTAGACCTCTTAAAGAAATGCATATTGCATTACAATATACCAACTTTAACTGTCCCATAAATTGTTGGTTTTCTATTGTAACTTTCATTTTGATTGTGATATTGGAATACTTTGTACATACTATCAACTGGACAATATTAGTTAATACCAACTGACAATAGAATATCTTAGAAAAATACTTTCTGCTTTTTCTTTAGAATAATTTGTGTAGTTTAACAGGAAAAGTGTATAGCATTATTATTATGGTAGGAAACTGCAATTGCATTTTAAGCTGGACAGTGTATAATTACAGTTTTTTCAAAAGTTATGCTGTCTCTATTTTGAGATCAGCAATGATTTTTGCAAGGTCAGACTACAGGCTGATTGGCGATGTCCTTTTCTTATATAATGGACTGTGTCACACTGAAGTCCTTAACTGTTTATCTTGTCAAGTGATCAAGTGATGCCATAGGCTTCTGTCTGGGTTCTTAAAGGTTTTATAATACCACCTATCACTGTGCTATCAGCACATTTCCCATACATTGTTGTCATTTAGCATCCTTAACTGCCTAATTGCTTTTAAGCTTAATAGTGATGTATAAGAATACACATGTTTTCAGTTTAGTAAATGTTTGAAACAAAACTGTTGCTTAAAAATTGTAAGTGGTTGCCATGAAGATCAAAAAGATACTTGGTTGGTACATTACACCTTTCTTCAGGTATATTTGGGTTCCACTCTTCTCAAAGTAGATCCTTAACATTTTGTAGATTTAGATTGGAAGTGATTATCTGCTTTGTGGAGTTCCTGTGTCCAATTTTGGTTGCAGTTTCTATCCATGAGCAGGCGGTATAACTGGCTTTACTACATTTTTGCTCTTCCATCTTATGCTGATGTTGCTTTTTGTATGCTATGATTAAAATATAACTTTTGCATACAACTCGTACTGAGGAAAGGTTGTGTTTGGACAAGAATGCAAATGACCTGAGGATTTGTTAACTAGACAATATTTTTTATTGCTTTTTTTATTTAACTACCTACTGTAGTCAGTCTTTTAAATATGCTTTAAACTCTTCTTAAACTCTTTCTGATCTAAAGATGAGGAGGGAAGACATGTTAAATAAAAAAATACTCAATTGTTTGTGTGACTGGGGGGTGGAAAGAAAGGATAAAATTAAGAAATGTTCAGATAATGAAACTGGGCAGGCCGAGTTTTGTTAAAATTATTGAAAGGGGAAAGGCAAGACTTGCTCAAGCCTGCGTACAGCAGTGAGATTATTCAGTTAACCATATAAAAGCTTTTTTAAAACCTCATTCCTTACTCCACCTATTTGAGATTAGATGATCATAGATCAAAGTACGTGAATAACTACTCCAACCTGGTTACCATAAAATAATCAGTGCTTAATAAAACTGTTTTAGAAGCTGCCATTTTTTTAGTGACTTCGGTGACTGGAAAATGTTCTGTTTAGATCTATACTTTAATTGTAAGACTGTTTCTGTGCTGGAGATAGCTGAATAATGAAAGCTTTTACGTGGGAAAAGAAGTAAAATATAGGAACTTGTAAAATATTCTAAAGGACGTTAGAAGACAAATATAAGGAAGCTGCCTTGAATTCTGGCAACTTTCCCCTCCGATCAGGCTGCTTGTAGTTTCAGTTTTGGGGCAGGCTATACAATAGTAAATATTTAGAAAATCAAGTAAAATCATACTCCTGCATGTGCTGTGTCCAAAGCATTATAATAAATATTAAGGGAAATCTAGCTCTTAACTCTTGCTCAGTTAATGAGTGGCAAAAAGTAGCTAAACTGAACAGTTTACAGACTAACACCATGGTATGATTTTTGAGAGTCTCTGCAAAGTCACATGCCCACCCGATGAATGGGGCACGAAGAATAAATTGAGACTTTTTTAAACCAGTAAAACTGTGAATTTCTGATCTAAATATCTGCTCCAGCCAAATCCAGCTTTGCTATTATTTATTTGTATTACTCTAGCACTTAGCAGCCCCTGTTGTAGAATGGAACTCCATTGTGCTAGGTGCTGTACAAACAATGGAACAAATATGGTTCCTGCCCCAAAGAACTTACATACTAAGTAAGTGTTGATTGTGCTAAATTGTGAAGATGTAGTGTGGTGGTGGGGGGAAGAGAATTATGAGAACATCATGTTTGACAGCGTTTTCATCTTCTACTTGCTTGTTTGATTACTGTAAAAAAATTAGGATTCAGAGGAGAGTTTTTCCATCCCATATCACTCTGATTCAGGCAGAGCAGAGACTTGAATTTGGGTCTCCCACATCCCAGGCCAATGCCCTGACCACCGGAAACATTCAGTGACTGCCTTATTTCCAGCTGGTTTAGGTTGCATGAGTGACACATGCTGTGTTGAAATATACTTTAGCTTCTCCAGCAAAATTGAGAAGCAGCTTTTGGGTTGGGGCCGGGGAATGGCAATTCAAATCTTGGCCCCACTTGAAACCAATACAGGAATTGTTCATGCCTGCGTATTCCATGTAATTCCTCTATTGTGAATTTGCTTCGCAGGGCAACTCGAAGTAACTTCTGTGGTGGATTCTTTGCACACAAGCACAGGCCAGCCGAATAACTGCTTCACTGGTACTGGCTGTGCTCCGAAGTGCTGTGATTTAATTAGATTATATTTGAATGAATAAATGAATCTTTATAAATGAGCTTAAAGGGACACTCTCAGGTCAACTGAGGCCCTAAGTATAGGTGATAAGCTTTGTAAAAGCTTGATTCCACAAGTACAGCGCAAATAAAATCTTAAACAGAGCCCCTCTGTTACTAAAGGAATTACACTCCCTTGCAGTGTTCTCCACTCGAACACTGCAGCATCCTGTTAGGGTGTGAAATAACAACAGAAAGTGAAACTACAAAGAGGAGTGGGCTAGTCTATTTTTGCCCAAGGTCACTGGAATACGGGGGGAGAAACAGTAGGGGTGTGGGGGAGAGGTTATAATTATATGAGTAGATCTGTCTATTAAAATTAATTAATTAACCTCCTAGTCCTTTAGTCCTCGTCCTGAACCTTCGGTGTAGGGTTGTAATATATCCGTAAACCTGTAATGCTTGCAAGCCACACATGTGGTGGTGGTGTTAATTCCTATTACAGATAACAATGTCCTCCAGCAGCATTTAGAGTTAACACCCTTGCTTTCATTGACATGCTGGCAGGATTTTCCAATAAAGTTTGGTTAGGCTTGGTAAATAACAGTAAATCAAGCAGTGACATTTCTGGTCAGTCTTGATTAGTCTTTCTAATGGACTTCTTCCCAGAGATAACTGGTAGTCTTAAACTTGGCCTACACTGTTCTTCTTTCTTTAAACTTCCCACCATAGGTACCTCCAGTGTGGCTTCACCTTAGGAGCATTAGTGGACACCAGCCTCCAGAGTTCAAGATACCCCTGTGTCCAAAGTAATCCTGTTCAGAGTAAATTGATTTGTAGTATTTATTGATGTTTACTGTCAGCATCCACCCGTCATATCAGAATCAGCAGCCCTTCCCTTTTTTTGGGGTAGAAAATCCATCTTAAAAATATCCCTTTGAAATTACTCCTGTGATTTCTCTCCCTGGAATACTCTTCTTCAAGTATACAGGCAGCGCTGATGTTACAGGACCTAGTCAGTCACTTAAAGCATCACTCTCAGGAAACTGGGTTTTGTGTTAATTTCCTCAATCTTTGCTATGTGACAGCAATTGAACTTCAGCCACTCCATACACTTTCTCTTTTCCATAGGTGCTGGAACTAGGGATGTTGGGGTGCAACCACACCTACTGGCTTGAAGTAGTAATAACCCAAATACTTGGTTTCCACCTTCAGCACCCCCATTATAAAAATTATTCCAGCACCACTGCTTTTTCTGTTCTGGACTGTGCATATCAAGTATGTGGAAAGGTTGATAAGGCTAATCTGTGGATGTTCAGGCTGTTGAGTGTATGTCAACCCAGAGAAAACAAAGC
The DNA here is from genome assembly GCA_007922155.1 of Mesoclemmys tuberculata. Classification (NCBI taxonomy): domain Eukaryota; kingdom Metazoa; phylum Chordata; order Testudines; family Chelidae; genus Mesoclemmys; species Mesoclemmys tuberculata. The sequence continues at coordinate 10,138,734 of ML675611.1, read as the reverse complement.
TTGACTTAGATGCCTCTGAAACACCCATCTAACTTCTAAGGACAATTGGAAATTGAGGTCCTTTCAACTACAGGTATATGCATGCAAGATTCATGCTGCTTTCCCCCTGCAATACATATGAACTGACAATCATGAAGACTGGATTGTTTCTTGTTGGCTTTCTGGAAGCCGCTTGGGTACCTGAGTTAAAAGCTGCATTCATAACTTCTGTCGTAAGTTAGAGCCATAAAATACAATTATGCATATATTTTGGGTTCCTTGACTTGTTGTTTCCAAAACTCCTACAATTTTTCTAGCATTTCTTGTACAATTGGATGTTGGTATAAACAGTGGCATTAGAGCGGAAGTACTCCCGGTCTGTCTGTCTGTCCGTCCATGCATACTCTCTTATCTTAGATTATAAGCTCTTTGAAAGCGTACACTTAGGCTACATCTCCATTATATGCTGCGGTGAAAAGCAAGCTCCATGTGCCACGTATCAGTGGAAGACTCTGCCAGGGAGCCGCAGGGAATCCTGCTTACCAGAGCCTTTTCCCGATGCTGGAGTGTCTTTCCTGCGAAAGGGAAAGGCTGTGGCATCAGGGAGGCAGTGGGACACAACACTGCTAAAAATAGCTTGGGAGGCCTGGATTTGGTGAGCAGAGAGCTGTGCAGGGTATGTACTCGCTTACATACTCACCCCCTTCTGGCATGTCTTTACTTGCCCAAGCTGACAGCCCTGGGTACCCACTGTTTAGACCAGGGGTTCTCAAACTTTTTTTGCTGGGACCCCATTTGAAAATATTTCAGTCTGTGACAACCCCCCCCAAATAGTGATGGCCCCCTGTGCCATGCCACCCTTACCGGCATGTGTGGAGGCTAATAGCTCACAATCCCCCCCATAATAACCTTGTGACCCCCTAAAGGGTCACAATCCCCAGTTTGAGAATCCCTGGTTTAGACCCATGCTGGGGGGTGGGGTGGGGAGGGGACGGGACTACATAGTTATGTACTCTACATGCTGCTGAAACAAGGGTAGTGCAGTGTAGACATACCCTTAAAAGGTGTGGACAAATTGACAAAAATCTGGAGGAGATAAAGAATGATACAAGGTTTAGAAAATTTGACCCCTCAGAAATGTATGGTTTGGTTTTGTTTTGCCTTTAAAGGAGAGGGCATGCTTAGCCTTGAGAAAAGATGGCTTGGAGGGGTGGACCTAATATCTCTTCAAATCTGTTAAGAACTCTTATAAGGTAGGCTGCTGATCAGTTCTTCTCCATGTTCACTGAAAGTAGAACAAGGAGTAATAGGCTTTATCTTCAGCAAGGTTAGATATTAGGAAAAGCTTTTTAACTATATGAGTTGTTAAGCACTGGTTACCTTGGAAGGTTATGGAATCTGCATCGTTGGAGGTTTTTAAGAAAAAGACCTGTCAGGATAGTTTAGGTTTAATTCTTCCTGTCTCAGTGCAGGGGTTGGACTAGATGACTGGTCAAGGTCCCTTCTAGCCCTACATTTCTATTGTTCTTTTGGCAGGGACTATCTTTTTGCTCTGTGTTTGTACAATGCGTACCACAATTGGGCTCTGGTCCATGACCGGGACTCCTAGGAGCTGCAATAACAATAATTTGGAGGACAAGAGTGATGACAGAACAACTTTTCTTTTTTTTTTTTTTTTTTAAAGACCAGCAGGGAGATTCTAGGCACAATACCAGGATATTTGTCTTGGGGAGAGAGAGAGACACTGGTGTAGCTCAGTCCTGTGCATTGCATGATAAGGTTACTGCATTTATGTAAGAATATAGGAAGGAAGTTGTTGAGAATGTAGACCGTGATAGCAGTGTCAAAAGATATAGTTACTATCAGTCAGTTAGGGAATGCTCTGCCTCCCCCCTTGTCTTTTTTTTTCAGAGCAGCATGCTCTTTTGCTTTTGCTTTTACTCATTCTTCCAGATGTTTGCAGTATATCTGCAGAATTCCACTGCTCACAGGAAGATTTGAGTGCAGTCAGAATCTGTAACTGTTTAGATGCCAAGGAAGATGACTAAGCAACCGTACGAGGCACAGCTATTCTGGGATCGCTCTAAGATTTGGCTAGGTTGTGACTGAGTGATAAAGGAGCTAAAAATGTCATTAGTTGGTAATATGACTGTTGGATTAATCTTTGATCACTGGCTGTGGGATTTTTCTTCTAACCCTTTTGCTTCAGAGCTTAAAGTCAGATGAAAAGTTTGAAGAGGAAAAGAGAGTAATCTTCAGGCCTCACCCAGTGAGCAAAAACTTGAATCATCTGGAAGTGAACTGTCTCCAAAATCCTTGTGCTGTATCTTCAGAGTGCCAGAAGAATTCCAAGTGTGGTTATGTTATAGTGGCTCTGTGGGGGACCCTCTGCTGTGGGTCCATTTTTACTGTTGAATTTTCATGGCTTCCAACGCCAATGTGCTTAGTTTACAACTAAAAGTGTTTTGGGTTTGCAGGGCTGGCAGTTAGAAACCAAAATAGGATCTGAAACTGAAGACGGGTTCCTGAAAGTGAGTGTCTTTAAATAACCACACTTCCGTCCGTAATCACCCTTTAGGGATCGCTACTGCTTCAAATAGAGGCCAGTTCTGGTCCTGAAAAGCAGATGATTTTTTTCCTTTGTCTGTTCTTCTCTAACCCATTTCAAGCATTATTTTATGTTGTTACTAGAATACTCAACTACTTTGTGAACAAGTCCTATTCTCTTCATGTCAGACAGAGGTTCTGGTTTGGATCATATCAAGAGACTTGTCTTTGTCTTGCTCTTTATGTATCTGTGCTATTGTATGCTTAAAGACTCACGGCTGTGCAGTGTAGGTTAAGGCGTCGCTTGTGCTTCCCTCATCCCAGCTCCCAGCATACTTTAGAGCACCATTAGGGCTGCTTTAAGTTTTGCTGAGCTGCTAGTGGCCCCTAGAAGTCATTCTGGCATCTGGGGATCCTCTGGGTCTGGCTGTGCTCTGGCCACACTCCATGGACCAGGATGGGCTGCTCCATGCCACAGTGGGAAGAGGCGGTAATTCTAAGCAGGCTGAATGTCTCCGTTTCTTTGCCCATGAAGTTTACACTGATTTGAATGACTGTACTGCTATTGCCAGTATACTGAAGCCTAGGGGATTTCTCTTGAACTAAACGGGAGCACCATATCCTGTGGTATCCAAGCGTTTGTACAAATATTTGTCGGGAATGTGCGGCATCAATTCTGAGAAGAGATACGAAGGGCTGTGCTATTTTCTCCCCTTCTCTCCTGTCTCCTTGTTAGTATTGTGTATATGTTTGACATTCAGGTACGAAATGGAGGCTCCAACAAGTCAGGCTGCAGGGAAACCTCATTTCTCAAAATCCAGAGTGTAAACAGCTCATTCATTTTTGTGGGACCTGATTGTTGGGGGAAGGGCTCCTCAGTGACACGTTCCAAGTTCAGGCAGTGCAGAAGAAAATAAGAAGCAAGTCTGAAGCAACATCCTCAGGGTCCAGGAAACTCTAGTTCATAGCAAAACTTCTCAAATGGGTCTTGATTATGGTTTTACATAGTACTGCAGCAGGCTTCCTGGAGAAACTGAATGGAAAGTACCTACATCTCTCTACTACCTTTTAATAAGGTCATTTTCATATCTAAAGCCTGTGATGCACTATCAAGTTTGAGTTGCATGCTAAATTTAGAAAACTTTCACAGCTTAGTGCATGAGCCTGGATAGAATACATTTTTTTTTAAAGGTAACTGCCAGTGTCTCCTGAACAGGATAGATTCTACAAAATGCCGAATAATTTTGTCCCTCCTACCTTCGTAGTACACTATTCTAGTTATGGTTTGAGCAGTTGTCTACATTTTTTTCACCTTAAAATATACATGGTTCAGTGAGATGGAGAATGTAATTTTTAGGAGGCCCTTGAGATACAGTTACAGTTTATATGTTTTACTTTGCTGTTTCAGTTAAGCCAAATGGCTGTCTGTTGTCATGTCACATGCTAAGTTCTAAAAGATGATGTATATTATGCATAGCAGACTTCTGTTTTTCATGGCTCTTTCCTTTTGCCTCCCCCTCCAAAGAAATCTAGGAACCGTTTCAACTTCAAATATTGCATGTGCAAGTCTGTGGCCAAAGACTTTTTTTTTTTTCTCACTAAATCTGAGCTAATCAGGAACTGTTCTTAGTGTCCCTCCTCCTCCCCCATTTAGTTGATGTGATGTGCAGGGCTACATTTTTGGACTTCAGTGGCATTGAAATAGGAGCAAGTCTAACGCAGGAAATTTTGGAAATATCGGTTGGGTGAGTGTGGAATGGATGGACCTGACCCCCGTTTATGGCCCTGTGCTGCTAAGATGATGGGACAATAAGGGCATGCGAGCCTTGGCAGGCTCAGAAGGAATGACCCAAGCTACTTACACTTCGGTCGCTGAGCATTTTCTAAACTTTTTCCAAAATCCTGCGTATTCCCAGATACCAGTCCTAATTCATCTGCATGATTTAAGCATACAAATCTATAAGGATTCAAACATAAACAAATGAAAAATGCCACAGTCCTGACTTATGACACTGGGAAAAGCAAGCATTTAGGCTAGTTGGAAATTCAGACTTAATCTTAATTTACCCTTCTGAGAACATGGAAATGCACATTGAGGTCACCCAAACAGGCTTTCAATTAGCTGCAGCTGTGATGCATAAGGAACAAACTCTGAGAAATACTTATCAGGGACCAAGAATATTTTATTTAATTGAATACAGTCATTTAGTCTGTAGAAATATGTCCCCATTTCTGCTCTCTATTAAGATACCATCTGTTGACAGTATGGACCTGGCATCTAGTACAAACATTATGAGGATGCATCATGAAATGGAGGTGGTAACATAGCACACACAGCAAAGATTAATGTGGTGAAAAGGCACCTTTCTTAGGTATGTATGAAACTAATGCTCAGTGGCTTGTCTTCCACATGAAAACTACAAGGACAGTATCTTGCTCAAACTTACGATGAATAGACCGTAAGCAGTAGATTTCTGAAAGCCTTTTATGGGTGGCTGTGGTAAGGTCATTCTAGCCAGGTGATAGACATTTCAGATTTGATGATGGAAGCCTTTAGCATGGGTTCAGGTCAATAAACTGACATGCCCTGTATTGAATTCCTTCTCCAGCCCCTCCTTTTAATAGGGAAACAAAACACTAACGGTGAGCGGTTGAACATGAACTGGGAAATTCCAAAGCGAATGTTGCAGCACAAAGTTAAACATACCATATTTTATAGATAATGTATCCTATACAATATGTAAGATGTAACTTGGCTTTGGCTAACGTGGGAATAAATCTTAATTTTGGGAATTTCCTTATACTTTGGAAATGTTTTATTCTCTTGATGCATTTAAATCAAAGGTGAGGAAATGGAAAGTTCAGAGTTCCAAGAGCGTTAACTCTGCCACATCACAAAGCCTAAGGTATCTATCACTTTGGCGTCTAAGTACCACAATCTTGCATGTTGTGTTGTATATGCTTTGTGACAAAATTAAACAATAGCTCTACGATGAAAAAACTGAATGCTAGAGTTCATATTTGATATTGAAATCTTTGAGACCCAATCTTCAACAGCTGGCAGTTCGGGAAAGACTCTTTACTTGGAAGCTGAGCAAATTCAATCTGTGATGAGAAGGCCAAAATATCTTTTCTGGCTTGTACAGTATTGTCAGCAAAAAAGATTGTGGTCCAAATTCTGCCCTTGATTACAATTCCATTTCCTTTAAATAGGTTTCATAGTGTAACAGAGGGCAAATCTGATCCAGCAATTAGAATGTATTTGACAAATATGTTAATGCATGAGGTAGCGTAGAACCCAAACTCAGTTGGTCAGCTGTGTGGCTGTGCAGTATATTCAGGAGTTAAAGTAGGAAAACCTGTTGTCCGCTAAAGTAAGATGAGTCCCACAGAAAACAGATCTATTGATTAAGGTACCATTTTTACATCGGCGTAACAGAGTAGAGCTATTTATACGCTTAACAAGAAAAGTGGGTATAGTAAGTGGTATGTAATGCAGCCTAGACATGTTCACACTGTTCCTGGAACTCTAATTTTTTGTATTTCCTGAGCTGTGATTCTAGTGTGCTACTTTAACACTGCATCTACATGGTTATTTTTGCTTTTAACTTCCTATGTTTGTGTGGGTAGGGGAAGTGTGTGGATTAGAGGGTAGGAAAAAAAATTAGTATTGCTGGCAGAGTTTACAAGCTTCTCCATTAGCTGTGTAAGTTCCTATTTCAGCGATCGTGTTGTGCACACTTGTGCAATGCGTCTGACTAAGGTTTGCCCTGTTGACTGAGGGAGACTTTCTCCTGCGCATGCTGAGTATGCGGTCTTCAAGTAGTCCATATTGTAACTCTAAACATGTCTTTTAAAAACTTAGCAAAGACATTGGTAAATGAAAATTGTTTGTTCCTGGTGGGTTTTGAATTCCAGAATTTCTAGCCACTTTTTTTTTAGAGAAATTTGGAGAACTTCATGTTCTCACCTTTGATGATTCAAATGGCAGAAGGAATTTTTCTCTCTAATTTCCCAGTCCCAGAGAATTTTCAGCCAAAAGGTGAATGTTTCAAAAGTTGAGCCTGGCAATGGGGTTAAAGCAGAGACCGTTTGGCAAATGCCTGCTATGTTATGGTGAATTGTGAAACAGACACTTGCTGTCTCAATATGTGCTGTTTGCAGTGTTTTACTTGTTAATGCAGTAATCCCATTTTCCTTCTTCTAAGGGAAACTTAAACCTCTTTGCTACTTAAATATAATCTGTTTGTGGGGTAAATCATTTCTTTAAACTGTGTGTTGATTCAGTAGGCCACATGAAAGGATCTAGGTCTAATATGCCACACGATCTATTAATAATTATGATTTCCTCATTGGAAAGTATTCTTAATCACTCTTTTTAAAGTTTTGTCTCTCTCCAAAGTAACTTGGCAGGTAGGTCAGTCCGATCTTCTTTAGTACTTCAGTTCACTGGCACATCCCTCTTTCTGCAGGGGTTTGCTGTCAGTTACTCGTTTCATAGACTGCTGTTTAACAATAGGATCATTGAGTCACTGAAAGGTTAACAAAGCACCTTTTTGTCAGTTGCCCAATCTTTTTGTGTCATTGTGTGAACAGCAGACTGAACAGAAATAATAGAAAAATCTTGTGGCTGAAGTGACCAAGGTCAGCGTGCTGCATCGCTATGGTGAAAACTGCTTGGGCTTCTGAGTCTCTGGCTGTGACGTTGGATAGACAATGAATGCTTTTCTGGTTCCATTGCGAGACCATTAAGCATTCGTTCATATGAAACTTTCACATTTATAAGTGTCAGCTGTATAGTTCCGAATCTGTCACAATTGCCACTGTTGCTGTAGCTTCTAGTTCATTTGTAAGCCCCCTTTTAACAATGAATGTTTTTGGCTCCCTAAATCAGCTATTAGATAAACGGTGAACTTGTAATCCTTAATTATGAATCACTGTAACACTCAGAGTCAATCATGTCACCAATCAAACACCAGCAGCATTCCAGCAGCTCTTCTAGAGACAGCACGCTGTTTTCTTGCTGTGGAATTCCAATAGCCAAATGAACACAGTAAACTCCAAAACCAGCAATACTCCTGTAGCACTTTAAAGACTAACACATTAAATTTCTGCAGGCATAAGCTTTCGTTGGCTGTAACCCACTTCGTCAGATGCATGTGTGCTGTCCCGGCAAGCCAATTTTGTGTTTTTGTGGAGTGGGTTCAAAAGCAGTTTCAGATATTTGTTTTGCATTAGCACCTTGAGGCCTCCACCCCGTTGTGCTAAGCAGAGTACAAACCGATCACAGATAACACTATCAATTCTTTGGAGCAAAAAGTAAGCATAAGACAAAACAAATGCAATGAAGATGAAAGGAGCACCAGGTAAGAATGAGGGGACTTAGATCAACCATGTCAGGACACCAACCTCTTAGCTGTTAAGTTTATTGCAGCATCCCAGCAGAGTAGTTTTCAGGAAAGATTTGAAAGAGGTTGGTGCTTTGCAGGCTTTTGTTGGGAGCTCCATCCTGTCAGAAAGCACGGCATGGGAAATTGTCCGATGGCATTAGAAAGTTTGACAGAGTGGAAATGAAAGCCTTTTCCGAACTGAAAACAAACTGTTCATCTCAGGGCTCTATGACGCACGTCTATATGTATGGCAAGTGTTGGAGTCTGAATTGCAGTCAGGGCAAGAGAATTGCTCTGTTCTCCTTTGAGGTGGCCGGATTCAGGAGGTGTCTGTACCAGTGTGTGGAGACCTGGGTGGCAGAATCCGAGGAGTAGGGCCCTGACGGGCTTCACTCCAAGTGGTTCCAGAGCCCTGTTCCTGGGGGACGCTGTCACACAAATGCTCTAATTTTAGTCCATTCCCACAGTTCTTTTAAATATAATCTATAATTTTTTGTTCTAAGGTGACAGAACTGTAAAGAGGTTGGAATAAGACATCCTTCTGTATGGAGTGTTAAAAGTACACACTAGTTTTCCTTTTCCTAGTACCAAAATATATTTATTTACTGATTCTTTGATTAGTCATTTCCTTTCTCATTGTTCCTTTCAAACTAGGGTATAAAGGACTGCATGCATACTTTTAAAATTAGACTCTAGCTAATACAAAGATTATACTTAAACTGAAAGGAGGCTTAGGGTACCTGAATTCTTAACTGGCCAGGACATTATCCTGTTCTTTCATCAGTGATGAAAGTGAGATGGCTATTTCCATCCTCATGCTTATTAAATATAAACTTATAAGTGTAGTTATCAAAACTTATTTACAACAGTGATCAGACTGAGCATATATATTTGATTTGGAAGCAAATCTGAAACAAGCACTTGCCTTGTTAGTGTTACATATGCAATACAGCATTGCTGGGACTGTCTAACATGCTTTTCAGCAAAATATACAAAGCCCCAAGTTCATTCAAGGCTGCCAACCATCTGCCCCTTAACCTCTCTCCCCCCTCCCCCCCCCCGGCCGGAAAAAAATAAAGAGGTTGTATGTGACCTTTTGTTGCATAGGTGCAAATGTTTAAAAATAAATGGATGGTAACTTATTTTTGAGAGTCAGTCATACTGTCGTCGTTGGACCACTTGGATCTGGTTTGTGGTCAGGTCTGTTTAGGGGAAAATGCCAGCAACCCAACCCTGGGTAAATGTGCCCTTAGCTGCTAGAGCTGGCATAAACACTGCTCTGGGTAACTTATTAACATCTGCAAGGTCAAGTATAACCTTTGATTCTCTATTCGTGTTGCTATTTCATCTCACCAGGACTTCACTTTTATAGTCCCAGCCAGCAGTTGGGTAGAACCTTTCTGGGGGTGGCAATTGCTTGTCTTGCCCCTGGGACAGAGCTCCTCAGCCCCGTAATGGAGATTCAAAGCTTGTGTTTCATGTCCTGGGAAACAGACCTCCAAGAAGAACACAGACCAAAAACCCACGTAATTTTAAAGCAAAGTTGATTAGAAAATTGAGAGATCACAGTCAGGCAAATATAAGTGGTTAAAGAAACCCACCCTTCTGTAGGTAATGTAGCAGCCTATTTAGTTGCATTAGTGAGAAGTTGGGAAAAAAAAAACCTTTTATCCTGTGAGCACCTGTGTGGTAGTCTTTCTGGGCATACCAGTGTTTTTTCGTTCAAGTGGTATCTCACTACGTCCACACTGAAAGGTTGCATGTTCTACCTACAGTAGGATCACTTTGGTAAATTAGTCACTGGTGTCCTCTGTCTTTGCTCAGAGATGCTTTTGATGATACTGACAAAGAGAACCTACTCCTTGTGCACTCGGGTGCTCCCTGTATTGGAACTTCCCCACTGAGAGGTTTGTGCGCAAAAACCTAGCTGCAGCCCTAGTCTTCCAAAGTAGACAAGGCCTGCAATCAGTCATGTTTGCTCTTGGAATTTCAGTGAGGGTGTCAAATGAGCAAGATGGTAAAACCCAAGTAGTTAAAACCAAGTAGTATGCACCCATGATATCTCTTCTCTGTAAAGATTTGTTTACAGCCAATGGATCACAGGTCCAATCTTCTGTCTTGGGGCTTATCTACACACACAAGTTGTGCCTCTTTAACTATAACTGTATAATTAAATGATACAACCCCTCTAGTGTGGGTGCAGTTACCATGGTATAAATGTGGTATCTCCCATTCCAGTATTGGAAGGGGAGTAAAGGATACTGGAGTTAGGCATCTTTACACCAGTAGAACTGTATCCACACTAGGGGTTGTACTGGTATAATTGTCAGTAAAACTGACTTGTCAGAGTAAGAGAAACCCTTAATGTGCAGTGGTTTGGAGCGTCCAAGGCTTTGAGCTGCAGACAGCTGCTTCCCCGCCTTCGAGATCCATGTCCAATCCACCATCTGCAAAAATGGTCCGGATATCCATGGATTTGCAGGGCTGTATGGATAGCACTTTTGAATATCAGACTGCAGATCACCGAATCAAGTTATTTCTGACTTAAAATGGCAAACAACTCAGAATTGGAGCAGAAACTAGAACACTCCCAGATACTGGAGTACATATAACACGTAAAACTGCTTGCTGTTCAGCCATGTTTTAATCTAAACATATCTTTGGCTCTAAATCTAATAGCTTTTACTTTAGCATATAATTCTGCATTAATGTGGAACTTTGTGGGGTGGCTCTTTCTACATGAGGACGCTGGGGAAAAGCAAGCTTCTGTTACTTACAAAATGGAAACTAAAGGGTAATGTGAAAACAAGTTGCAAAAAACCAAACATGTTTTGAACAAAGTTACAGAAGCCATTAGCTGCACAGCAGATGGAGGGACTATTATGAGTAAAGCGATTTTTAGTTAATGTGGTACTTTCAAACTACGAGACAGCTAAACTGAGTGTCGTCGTACTCTGGAGACTGACTGTAAAGGGTCCGTCTTCTCACTCAGTAGATCTGCCCACTGTAGTAGGTATCTGACTTCAGTGAAGAAGCACTTCCTGCCCTGCAGAAGCAACAACGATCTGGGGGGAGAGAACTGATTCTTTTCAGGCTTGCACATCAACATAATTGTTAACAAGGCTTCAGTAGCACAGCGTAGGTGAGCAACATCTTTGTTTTCACATTATACCCTCGGTTACAGTGCATCTGTGCAGGTATGTGTAATAGACCCCACTAACCTCTGGTTGAATTCTGGAAGTCGTCAAACCATGATTTAAAGACCTCAGAGAATCCATTGTTTACACTAATTTAAACCAGCAAGTGAACTGTACCCCATGCTGCAGAGGAGGGTGAAAACCCCCCAGGGTCTCTGCCAATCTAACCCAGGGGAAAATTCCTTCCCACCCCAAATATGGTGAGCAGTTAGACTCGTGGCATGTGGGCAAGACCCACTAGGCAGACCAGGTATCTTCAGTTCATGGAGTCCTTCTGCCCCTTCTTTGATTATAATCTTCTGGTAACTTGACATTGTGTTCAGGAGATGTTGTAGATTGTGAATAAGTAGGACGTTGTTTATAGTAGTCTGTGGTCCCTCTCTACAAAATCAAGGTCATTCATACGATCCTGTGGATATAGTTATAGGCATCTAATGCTCCCGGCTGATTAAGAGCTTCAGTCCTTGGTATTGCAACCTCATTACTGTAATGTGTGTGTCCTCTAAATATGCCCAATCCATAAGTAGATGGTTAATAAAGGCCCTTGCTGAAATGAAACAAACTCTAGTAGAATTTAATAAATTAGTAATGTAAAGTAACTGAGCATAGCCCAACAGATGGCAGAAACAATGGCATGTTTGGAATGGAAAATATTTACCTACAGGGTATTTGCAGTGCTGAGATTATTGTATTCAGCACATGGTTTAATTGGATCAGTTTAATCAGGAGCAGAAAGGAGTATTGACAAGTCTTGTTTTTCCCTTCTTGTTTTTCTTGTTTGTCATTACTGTTAGCATCCTTGGTGTGTTAAAGCAATTTTGAGTAAACACATTCAGTTAAGGTTTCTAGCCTTCCTAGACATAAAGGGTTAAATCTAACTGTAGGAGTCCGATTAATATATGATCTGTACAGTATCAAGAGGGCTATAACACTCAGCTCTGATTGGATTTGTTATTGATTTACCATGCTTCTCTTCCAGAAACTTTTCTAGTTTCAAGAGTACAAATACAAGCAGGATATATGAGATAGTTGTTTTAAACAGCACATTACATGCAAAAATACTCATGTACAGTAGGTGTATATAGGTATTTGTGTCAAAGCTGGTGCAATAATTCCATTTTATTAAATTAAAATCCCTGTTCTTGATTTCTAGATTTTTTTTTTTGCACTCATACTAATACTTGTATGGTTTTCAAGGTGATCTGGAAAATTATTTCTACAGTTTGTGCCCTTTTTTGCTGCTTTGTGGTGTATAAAGAAGGTGAAAGGGGTTTGTAATGTGGCTTTGTTCTGTTCGTAACTAAGACCAGGTCTACACTAGAAAATTAGTCGTTTGGAAGTGTGAAAAATCCACACCCCTGACTGGCATAATTAAGATGACTTATGTCCCTGTGTAGACAGTGCTAGAATTCTTCCCTTGACCTAGCTAAGTGGATTACCTGTGCCAATGGGAGACTCCTGTGCTGCTGTAGTGTTTTAAGTGTAGACGAACCCTTAGAAAAAGTAGGAATTTAACTTCTGGTTTTCTTGGAGGAGCAGTGTGAGGTATACCCTACATTTATTGTATGTGCTTAACACCTTAATTGAAGGGCTGAGGTGTTTGAATCGTTAAGTCTGAATAAAGGAAGCCTTTGTTAATTAGCTACTGAAGTTAGCTAGGTGTTAGCAAAACCAAAACCAGTTCTAATTAGTCTAACTAAAATCCCTTTGTGGTGTAAGGGGCTCTACTTTCTCTCTTGGTTCTTGTGATGTCGTTTACACTATATTAGCTCTCCAGACAGTAGCCTTCTTGCCTAGGCAGGACGTGTGCATCATGTGTGGACCCTAGGAATGTTCTCGAAACAGCAATCTGTTTATACATTGTAGGAGAACAAAGTAAACAGATTTAATCTATTTTTTCTTTGCAAGTCACCTTTAGTACACAGCTGTACTGAATTTAAACAAATGTTGGCTGTCTTGGGTACTTCTCTGGCCCCCGTCACTGTAGTGTCTGAGCGCCTGATAATCTTCAATGGATTTATCCTTACAGAATGCCTGCGAAGTTAGGGCCATGCTATTATCCCCATTTTGTAGATATGGAACTGAGGCACAGAGAGACTTCAGGTTTGTGAAATGCTTGTTTTGTGAAAAGCTAATATTTGAAACGCTGCAGCCGCACAGCTAGCTGTGGGAGGAATTCTCCCATCGGCGTTGTCGTTCCACCTCCCCAAGAGGTGGTAGCTAGTTTGATGGAAGAATTCATCCATTGACGTAGTGATGTCTACGCAGGGACTTAGGTTGACGTAACCATGATGCTCAAGGGTGTGGATTTTTTTCACACCCCCGAGTGATGTAGCTAAAATGACCTAATTTTCTAGTGCAGACCACGCCTGACAACTTGCCCAATGTGTCAAGGAAGTCTGTGGCAGAGCAGGGAACTGAATCCAGATCTCTCAGATTCTAGGGCTCCTGCTCTTACCACCAGGGAAACCTTCCTGTCTGAAGGGCTATGATCTTTGAGAAAATAAGGATTGTAGCAGCAAACTATTTTCAAGAATTTCTCTTCAAAGGTGTGGTGGGTGGCTGCTCACATACAAACAAAATATATAATAAAACAGTCACTTTTTTGTTTTAGTTGGGTACTCTAATCAGTCTTCCATTGAAGATGTGTATTTTTTAAATATATATACATATCCCCAAGGTGAATCAGCTAAATACTGGCTAAAAGAACCATAATCTACTGATTTCAGTTACATGGTTACATACCATGTACTGAAGAGCACCGAAACCTTGGAGAAACCTTGCCATATCCAAGTTGATGATCATTTAAGTGCAGTCTCTTAAATCTCTGCCTTGGCATTTACTGACATGGCTCAGCGTGCAGGGCGATAAAGCCTGCTGTGCCACTCAGCAGTAATACGAAGGTTCATGAACCCTCTTGACAAAATCCCAGGGAAAACCCAGATTAAAGGTGCTCTAGCTTTAACTGAACCTTACATTGTATCTTTTTAAAATCAAGATGCAATCGTTTGTTCTTGGCAATTTTTTACTATTTAATTTTCAAAAAAAGCATAAAAATCTCGGATTACACGTGTCTTGAGACATAGGAGTTCATAGGGATCATACCTTCCGTATGCAGGGCTAAACTAAGAATGAATCATGCATCAGCCAAATAGTTATAATTTATTTCTGTCCTGCAGAGTACAAGTTTAGGTCCACGGATTAAAACTGATTGTACATCCATCAGAAGGTTATGTCTCCTCATAGAGGAATTTGAGTTCTAATTACGCTAGTAGCTTTTAGTATTGTGAAATATAATACAAAGTTAACTTTCTTCCTTACAGGCAGTCAGTTGCTAATAAACAATCATGTTACATGCAGTGTTAGAATAATTGGCTAAGCATTTTCTGTGGTGTTGGCTCAATGCAGGAGAATAAAAGTGATTTGGCTTGTTAATTCAACGTGAAATCACTAGAGAGGTCTACATTTCTGTAGCTCAGGGCAAAATGCAATTCTTCTTTGCAGAAGGGTTAAAGGGGTGCCATGAAAGGCGACACTTGGACTGAGGTTGAGATGGAAATAGGAGACAAATTTGTTGAAAGTCTCTGGGTAAGGATAAAAAGGGTAAATAAAAAATAAAATGCAAGGGTGATGTCATGGTACAAGTCTACTACGTACCACATAAGCCGGATGAAGAGGTGGCTGAGACTTTTTTAAACAGCTAACAAAATCATCCAAAGCATTGGACTTGGTGGTGATGCGGAATTTCAACTACCAAACATCTGTTGGGAAAATAACACAGCAGGGCACAGATTATCAAACAAGTTCTTGGACTGTATTGGAGCCTATTTTTTTTTTTATTTCAGAAGGTGGAGAAAGCTGCCAGGGGAGAGGCTGCTTTAGATTTGATTTTGACAAATAGGGAGGAACTGGTTGAGAATTTGAAAGTGGAAGGCAACTTAGGTGAATGTGATCATGAAATGGTAGGGTTCATGGTTCTAAGGAATGGTGGGGAAAACAGCACAACAAAGATAATGGATTTCAAGGGACAGACTTTAGCAAACTCAGGGACTTGATAGGTAAGAACCCATGGGAAACAAGTCTCGGGAAAAACAGTTCAAGAGAGATGGCAGTGTTTTAAAGAGACATTATCAAGGGCAAAAGAGCAAACTATTCCACTGCATAGGAAAGATAGGATGTATGGCAAGAGACAACCCTGGCTTAAGCAGGAGATCTTCAATGACCTGAAACTCAAAAAGAGTCCTACAAAAAGTGGAAACTAGGTCAAATTACAAAGGAGGAATATAAACAAACCACAAGTATGTATGTAAGGACAAAATTAGAAAGGCCAAGAATCAAAGTGAGAGTAAACTAGCTAGAGACATAAAGGTAACAGGGAAACATTCTACAAATACATTAGAAGCAAGAGGAAGACCAAATATAGTGCCAATCTATAAAAAGGTGAACAAGGACAACCTGAGGAATTACAGACCAGTCAGTTTAACTTCAGTACCTGGGAAGATAATGGTGCAAATAATTAAGCAATCAATTTGCAAACACCTAGAAGATAATAAGGTGATAAGTAACAGTCAGCATGGATTTGTCGAGAACAAATTGCATCAAACCATCTGAATAGCTTTCTTTGGCAGGGTAACAAGCCTTGTGGATAAGAGGGAAACAGTAGATGTGGTATGTCTTGGCTTGAGTAAGCTTTTGATATTGTCTGAAATGACCTTCTCATAAACAAACTAGGGCAATACTATATGGACGGAGCTACTATAAGGTGGGTGCATAACTGGCAGGAAAACTGTTCCCAGAGAGTAGTTATTAGTGGTTCACAGTCAAGCTGGAAGGGGATATTGAGTGGGGTTCCGCAGGGATCAGTTCTGGGTCCACTTCTGCTCAATATCATAAATGATTTAGGTAATACAGAGAGTAAACTTCTAAAGTTTGTGGATGATACCAAGATGGTAGGGATTGCAAGTCTTTGGGAGGATAGGATTAAAATTCAAAATGATCTGCACATCTGCAGAAATGGTCTGAAGCAAACAGAGTGAAATTCAATAAGGACAAATGCAAGTACTCCACTTAGGAAGGAATGGATTCATACATACAAATTTGGAAATGACTGCCTAGGAAGGAGTGCTGCAGAAAGGGATCTTGGAGTGATAGTGGATCAAAAGCTAAATATGAATCAACAGTGTAAGGCTACTGGAAAAGAAGCAAACGTCGTTCTGGGATGTATTAGCAGGAGTGTTGTAAGAAAGACATGAAAAGTAATTCTTTTGTTCTATGCTGTGCTGTTTAGGCCTCAACTGGAGTACTGTGTCCAGCTCTGCGCACTACATTTCAGGAAATGTGTGGACAAATTGGAGGAAGTCCAGAGAAGAGCAACAAAAATGATTAAAGGTCTAGAAAACATGACCTAAGAGGGAAGACTGAAAAAAAAATGGGTTTGTTTTGTCTGGAGAAGGGAAGCCTGAGGGGTGACATAACACTTTTCAAGTACATAAAAAGTTGTTACAAGGAGGACGGAGAAAAATTGTTCTTGTTAACCTCGGAGGTTAGGACAAGAAGCGAGGGCATTTTAGGTTGGATATTAGGAAAAACTTCTTTATTGTCAGGGTAGTTAAGCACTTGACTAAATTGCCTAGGGAGGTTCTGGAATCTTCATCATTGGAGATTTTTAAGAGCAGGTTAGACAAACACCTGTCAGGGATGTTCTGGATTAGTGTTTCTCAACGACCAGTCCATGGACCAGAGCTGGTCCTTGAGATCTCCCTGACGCAGCTTAGGAAGGCAGCAGTCTGGTCCCTGGTATCAAGAAGGTTAAGAAACATTGGTCTTGATAATACTCCGTCCTGCCAAATGTGCAGGGGACTGGACTAGATGACCTCTTGAGGTCCCTTCTAGTCCTATGGTTCTATGGTAGGTTTAGAACTTATATGAGGACTATAAAAGCTCCTTTTTTGGGGGGATGGGAGGAAAGAGGATTGTCAAATCCAACTCAGCTATTCAGTTTAATAAATCAGAAGTTGAACTAAAAAAGCCTCTTCCAGGATAGACGTCTGAATGATGGCATGTCAAGGGTTTTGCAATGCATGGAATTTAAAGGTGTGCTGGCTAAATTCAGAGCTTCTCACGGCGCTGCTGCTTGGCAGTGAGTATGCATGGTAAGTGATTGGTTACTGCAAGGTGTGTCGTGCTTGGCTGTCGCTGCACATTGTGTGGCTACAAGGCAGGGTGCCGCAACCCCCTCCAAAGCGGCGTCTCGTTACAGGCGACATTCTGTGATGTCTGTTGCGATTCATCAAACTACTTTTTGCAAACCTTATTAAGGAAAAGAGATGACTGTTCTGAAAAGTATCCTTGTGCTGCTATAACTAGTCCTAAAGAAAATAGACATGACCAGTTTAAATAGTTCAGTTTTTGTCAACTTTCCTTATTTCTTCTAGTTCTCCCTGTATCTGTTGATGAAAGTAGTTTCTCCATCTTACCCTCCCCCAGCTTCTTGACAGTCGGCTGTCTCCCCCACCCCCCAAACTTTGGTATCCCTCTTGCCTGGGAGGCTTGCAAATTTGACAGGAAAGGAACAGGAGATGGAATGAAATTGTTCTAATTGTATGCTAAACCAAAGATATCTGTACAATTTCATGCAAGGCAAAATGCGTCCTATCTGTGCTGGAAATGTTATCTTAGACTCTATCAAAAAGCCTTTATAAATGCCATTTTTCTCACGCTGAAAACAATCACCTTGTCATTCTATTTATACCAAAACTACAATACTGTAGCTCTGCCAGTTTCCATTATAGCCTTGTTTATGTTGGAGGTTACTAAGTGAAATTACAGTGTAACTATCAGATCAGATTTTCTCATCAGGCGAATCTGTGAGGTGCCGACTCCTTTAAACTGAATGATGCTCCTTTGACACATCCATAGTAGAAACATCCACTTCAAATCACATCTTCAAGCTTTTATTTTTTGGAACCTTTCTTCTGCAGAAGAGGCATCCCATAGCTTCTGAATACTGCATCTCCTGTCACACTTCCTGCATTTATTTTATAGGTCTGTGATCACAGAATTTGTGGTGGAAGCATGCTTTTTTTATTCATATTGCTCTTGACTTTGTAGGGAGTAACGAGTAGAACTGGAGCAGAGGCTGATTCTACGGAGGTGATGGAACTGGAAGTTGTAGGAATGTGCTTTGGATCAAGTATAAAACGCCTTTTACTATAGAGAGGTTGCAAGTGCAACTTCTGGTGCACCAGAGCTAACTGGCTGCCTTCATCAGATAAGTCTGAAAATAATAGTCCATGCCTGGATTCAAACATTCAAAGGACTTTTAGAATACCCCCAAAACACCGTTTTAATTCCCCTTGGCAAATAAGTGGGGGTTGGTCTGGAACCAGATTTGTAACTAATGCTACTTTCCAAAGCACTTTTGAGGTCTGTTTAAAACATTAAAATTAAATACTGGTGATGTTTGGTGTGGTTGCACATGGCCATTCTACTGTCGTGTGGGTATACTTCATGCACAGCTATCAGAGAATTTTCCCTCAGTGCTACCCATCGGGTCAGTGTGAGTGCCCTCTGGTATCTCGTGCCACTGTTAGCAGTTGTAAAAAGGTTGTGCTGCTCTTGACCTTCACTCAGTTCCTCCGTTAGCATCAGTGACAGTTGTTGGAGCTCCCATCTTTGTTTCTGCAAGTCTTCCCTCTTTTAGTGTATGTAGTACCTGTAGAATTAGTTTTTAATCTCATGTAGTATGTTAGTATATGGTTAGATATAAGAATACATCTAGGATAGTAATTTTCTAGAATAGGGTTCCCGGCTCGACTCTGGGCTCGGTGTCAGATTAATACCTTATTATTCTGGCTTTAAGGCCTGTTGCTCTTGTAACACGTCTATGCCAGTGTGTGACGCACAGCCCAATATCTGGAAGAGATGCAGGGGGTGACAAATGTCACATTCGTAGAGGGTTCAAACCCTGACTGAAAAAGGCAGAGCTGCCAGACTCTAGTAGACTCAAGGAGCTTATGGAATCAGTGCTTTGCCTGCCGTTGGAAACTTTCCGCTCAGAATGGGTACTGAACACATCCAAGTTGGTTGGGAGTACTCCCCATGTTCTGATTGAGTCCAGAGGCAGATCCTCATGACCCTACCGAAGAGAAAATGTAAGTCTCCCAAAGGCTCGATACTGGGGCCTTTGAAGTCTGATATGAAGGCACCAAGCCGAGGCAAGTAGTCAGCAGGTGCTCAAAGAGGAAGCACCCCCAGGCCTCCCGTAAACCAGGACGGATTGCTGGCTACATTGAGACCGGTCCCTGAAGCACTGGCTCACCTTTTAGTACCGCAGATTCAGGAGCCCTTTTCGATTCTGTCTACACCCCAGGCTTTCAACAAAGCCAGAGTTGCTTAACCTGTAGGTGCTGCCGTCCCCTGCAGTTCAGAAATCTTGCCTGGTGCCGGGTTTGGAAATTCAAGTTCCCGCGCTCCTGGCTCCAGCCCTAGAGCACCGTGTTGTACTGGTGGCTTCTGCAATTGCAGCTTCTCTTTATAGGGTACCATCCAGAGGGAGGCCTGCAATGATCTCTCTTGGTACCCCATCTCCAGACTCTGAGCCAGTCTCCCTGGTACTGATGGGGTCCATTGTGGAACTTTAGTGTCAGAGCCTCTGTATACAATTTTCTTTAGGGACACAGTTTTCTTTCAGCGTCACCCAAAATTCCTGTCTAAAAATTGTTCCGATTTTTCACGTTAATCAAGCAATGTATTTACCAATTTCCTCTCCAAAGCCTCATTCAAGCACCATACTCTAGGTGCTAGAAGAGCTTTGGCTTTTTACCTGGATTGGACTAGACCTTTCAGATCTTCATCTCAGCTCTTTGGTGCAGTTTCAGACAGAGAGAAGAGCCACCCAGAGAATCTTTTCCTGGATTTCTAGCTACATTCGTTATTGATTGTCTGATATTGCACCTCTAAGTAAAGAGGTGGCTCAGGCAATTTTTGTGGCCTTCCTGGCTTGTGTACCCATACTGGATGTTTGTAGGGTGGCAACTTGATTGTCTATCCGTACATTTGCCTCTCATCAATCTAGAGACGATGCCAGATATGGACAGGTGGTCTTACAATTCCGAGCCCACCTCCAGTTGAAATTGCTTGTGAGTCACTTAGAGTGGACTAAACATGTGGCATCACTTGAAGAAAAAATGGTTAACTCCTTTTCATAACTGTTGTTCTTTGAGATGTGTTGCATGTGTCTATTCGGTGACTGGCCCTCCTTACGCTCCCTGCGAGTCCTTCCACTAGGAAGGGAACGAGAGGTCAGGGACAGCAAGGCCCTTTTTATCTGCATGCAGTGGTGCGAGGCACTAGTAGGTGCTTGTGTTGCTCCGGTGGCTACTGCTGAGGGAAAAATCTCAGACAGCTGTGCATAAGGTGTTCTCTTGAAGAACAACAGTTAAGGGAAGGTAGGTAGCTGTGTTTTAAAAATGCTTTTAGAGGTTAAGCAACTGAAATGGAATTTGCCAAGCTATCTTGCTGTAATCCCGCGTGACATTTTAATTTGTGATTCATTGGCACTTTGAAAATATAGTCTACTGTACAAGCAGAATAAAGCTTTGGGGAAACAAACTTGTCAGAAGGAGTTTTTCTGAAATGACTAGAACGTGTCTGCTAACTTAGGTAGGAACTCATTTGATCAGGTGCGTATTCCTCGCTAAAAAATTGCCATAATGACACATTGATGGCTCCTTCAGAAAGCATTTGAAGCTTTTATGTACATGTATCCTCTACTGACCCATCATTCTGTTTAAAAATGACAGTCTACTCCTGTATTTACTCAGGAGCACTGGTGTTCAGGTGTGGCGGCCCACAGCCTCCCCAGCAGAGAGCCATAGAATCATTGCTAGGCCATTACATTACAACACTGCACCAGTTTGACTCAGTTTCATTTTTGCATTGATGCAACATCACAAGGAAAGCATTGCAACACAATGTCAAGACCTTGGAGCATGGTTTTGTGGCGCTCTGCAATGCCTTTTAACACTGTCTTGTCCACTGTTCCAACACCTTTTCTGACTACTGGGAGGAATCTTTGCTCCCAGGTGTTTTTTCCTTAGCACATTTGGGTCCACTCCCCTTGGTTGTCTTGTGCTGAATATGAAAAGTTGTGTGTCCGGGGGGCGGGGCTGCAGCGAATGACAGTCAGCATTTTACCTGAGTCCAGAGTATGGTGAGTGAGAGGCGTGAAGGAGTTGTATGATGATGGTGTATGGTTCTGAAAGTGCTTTCTTAATAGTTTGGTATTGTATACTGTATAATTACTGTAATAAAGTACTGTAAGATCCATTTAATTACACTTGTGAACAATCTGCATAATTGCATGTTTATTTCAGGGATTAGGCTCCAGTGTAAATATTCAATATTGACTCTGGCTGAGGGAAACATCAAATTCTAATTTCTTGTAAGCCCAATTTTCAAACCCCGGCCCCCCTTTTTTTCTGAAAAGAGACAAACTTTCCTGAAATTCCTCATGCTGCAGCTCATGTGAGACTTGACTTTGTCTGGGAAGCTGGATAAAAATTAGAGTTTTAATCTGTGGTGTTTTGAAAAATTGCCTTCACTTTAATTATTTACTTATATGTATTTTAATACAGTGACATACTATTTATTGGGTCAACACCTTTCTAACATATATATGTTTTTTTATAATAATAATAATAACACTGTTCCTCACCCCCTCACGGATAAAGCCTCTGCTGAGCCAGCGTGTGGTGACATAACACGGGGAGAGGTGGTATAGATAAAAATCAAGTAAAATTCTAGCTGCTAATGAATAAGAAGCCAGTGCAGATCCAAAAGCACTGGGATCACATGCTCCTGGAAAGAGGAACACTAACAAAGGACCTGCCAAATTCTTCCCCAGCTTCACTGCTATAGTCTCCTAAAATCATCAGCATGGCATTGCTTACAAACTGAGATTGTTTTCTGTTGGCCTTGCTGACAAGATGTTCTTATTTCTTTGGAGAGGAAATTAGAAAAATTATCAGGTTGCTGTATGCCAGACCAGGGGCAGCAGGGAAAGATTAATGGGTTTATTAAAGAGGGATTATAAAAAGGAGCCAATGAAGGGCTATATTTGAATCCCTGTACTGAAGCTGTGGTGGAAAAGACTCCATGCAACTTGCTTTAAAGTGTCAGGATGTAATAATTGTCCTTTGCCCGCTCTCCTTGCTTTTTACTTATGGCTATAACTGGCACCAAAATTTTACCCAGAAGTGTGTGCGTGGGAGAAAGAATGACGTGTTACTAACTCTAGATATGCAGGAGAAAATAAAATTTCCTGCTAACTTGTTGCTAGGACCTTTGCATATATTTTGACAAAGTTTAGGGTGCACCGTTATGAGTGAATGAGCTGTGTAAATAGGGTGGCTAGAGAGGTGACCAAAAATTATATGGCTGTAGAAACAGGCTGGATCCCTTGACTGTTCAGCTCTACATATTCTGATAATCAGGTGTAGGTTTTGTTGGGGGAGAGAGAGTGATGGTGTGTTAGCTGGACTCCATTAAAGTGCACGTTTCCAACGTTAATTATTTTGAAACTAAGTTTAAAGTTAGTGAATTTGTAGTTGCATGTTTTCAGGTGGAATTCTAGCTTCATTTTTTAAATAATTGTAACTCTGATGTTTATAGGTGTATTCTTTTCTTTTGCGGTTGCCTACACGGAGATACTCAAGAATGTTAATCCAAACTAACTTTGTGAATTAAGAGTCACATTGCATGAAAACACAGTGTGGGCACTCTCATTCAGAAGTAAAGTGGCCTTGATTCAATTTAGTGTAATTGGCTGTGTAGACCCTGCCACTAAAAGTTACCTGATGCTTTAACGTAGTATTGTTGTCAAACACACTACGTTAAAGTGCACCAGCACAGTCTACACAGACCAATTAACACGAAGCACGTTAGTTTGCTTTGGCAATCACACTCCCATAGAGTGCATTATTGCACCGTGTAGACAAGTCCTTGGAAACTAATAGTCTAAAGCAGGTTGAAGTCAGGAAAATAACATCTGTACCAAAAGTCCAATTCAGTTCCACTTTCTAATAAAATATATCCTTAGTGTCCAATCTAAAAATAAAATTAGGTATTCAAGTCTGGGCCTAAAATTAGGATTTATGGTTTTATTTTGATGTGTGAATGCTTGCATGTGTGTTCCCTTGTGTTTCTGCTTTGTTTATCTACGTCGGTGTCAGTGTGCATGTATGGCAATGCAATGAACTACCATAGAATTCTTTTGTCGTCTTACACACTTAACCTAAAATGATCAATGCTTATTACATGTTTCACAGGTCAGGGCAACTGTGTATCTTTCCCCTCAGCACACCAGCAAGGGCACCCACTCTCAGGCCTCTTGCTGTCACCTCTGTTGGCTGGAGACGCACGTTTCTCTCCCTTCTTGGGTGTTTCCAGGCTGAATGGCTCCCACACTTCACTATGTTGTTGCCAGCAGATACAGGCAGCCCAAGTATGCCTGGTTGCTTTCTCTTCAGACAGGGTTAGCAGTGTGACTGCCCACAATTTTAGATACCACACAACTCTTCTTATGCAAGCCTATTTTATTAAGGTAACAGCATTATGGAAAAACAGTCAGAGAACCTACCGTGTGCTAATAAACGTACCACAGCTGTCTCAGCCCTAACATAGGTTCTTGTAGGAGCAGTCCTTCCGAACTCCACCTTATGAGATTACTTGTGGTTTCAAGTTCCTCACAGCTTCAGCTCAGAACAAGCGCACAGTTCTTCCAATCTTTCCTTAAGGACCCTCCATGGACTGGGGATCTTGTCCCTTTGCTGGAATAGGAAGAAAGCCATGAGTCTGTTTAAAACCAGGCTATTTGTCCAACAAATCCTCTCTTTGTCTGTTTTCCTGGACAATACAATTTGAGTATACGCGAACCTTGGAAGGGGGTGGCTTCAAAGGGGCTGATGACTGGAGGAATTAGCATCTGCTTCTTCTGGGAGGAGTTACATACGATTTCACAATAACACATACACAATTGCATTTTTAATTCAATGGAGCCTAAAGGTACCAGACCTAATTTATATGAGGTTTAATGTAATTCAGCAAAGTTTATCTTAATTCCATAAGGTTTGTCCAGGATGTTGTCAGTCTGACGTGACATGTACACAGCTAAGATCATGGGGAAGCTCGGTTTTTTGAGTTTATTGAATTTGCATGTTTTGAAGCCTTGGTTTTGAGGCTAAAAAGACCATTTTGGGTAAAGGTTCAGGACATTCTTCAAAGTCGGCTAAGATTTAGGACTTGTTTTTCTCTCCTCCCTCTTCCATTCCGTTCACTTCTTAAGTTATCATAAATCTGGATATAATAGGAGGTTGAAATTTGATTGAACATGGCCAGGTTAAAACTTAATAAATGTGGTTTAACTTTTTTGCAAAAGGTTTGGATTGAGGGTGACACAGTCGGTCACCCATTGCCCTGTATTTATTGGTTCTTGTTTGACAGCTGTTGAAGTGTTTTTGTGATGTATGTTTGACATTTAAAATAAATAAATTCCTGAAAATTAGGTGGTGGTGGGGAACCTCCCCAAAGTAATGGATACAAGTGTAACAAACTGCAAAGCTTTCCTGTACAGTTTAAGAACATAGGAATGGCCATACTGGGTCAGACCAATGGTCCATCTAGCCCAGGATCCTGTTTTCTGACTAAACTTCTGAGAGGTGATTGTCCAAAGATAACTAGTTCCAGAAATTCTTATTTATCTAGATTTTCAGATTTGCACTGAAGAAGTAACTATTAATTATTTCTGATGCTGCTATATCAAAACTCCCTGTAAAATGTAATTGGTAGTTGAGGAATGAGAATCTGAAAAAACCTGACCTGAAACTAATTCCTGTTTTTTCTTTTTGCCCTTAGATTTTTTTCTTTCTTTAGGAAGTAGTTAAGAAAAGCACGATGGAGTTTTACGAGTCTACCTATTTTATCATCCTCATTCCTTCAGTGGTTATTACAGTCATCTTCCTCTTCTTCTGGCTTTTCATGAAAGAGACATTATATGATGAAGTCCTTGCAAAACAGAAAAGGGACCAAAAGTTTGTGCCTTCTAAAACAGATAAAAAGAAAACTGAGAAAAGAAAGAACAGAAGGAAAGAAGCTCAGAATGGGAACCTCCACGAGTCAGATTCTGAGAGCACACCTCGGGAGTTTAAATTGTCTGATGCCCTGACTGCAGATGAAGAGCACATAGTTCCTGTTCCCTTGGGTCTGACTGAAGCTTCAAGCGGCATCAGGGAACGGAAGAAGAAGGAGAAGAAACATAAGACTGTGCAAGAGGAGCACGTGTCTAAAGAATCAGAAGGATCCAAGCCTGCAGGCAAGAAAATTGAACCGGTCCCTGTTACAAAACAGCCCACTCCGCCATCTGAAGCAGCAGGATTGAAGAAGAAACCAGGGCAGAAGAAGCAGAAAAATGGAATCGGTATCTCATATTACATATACTTCCTGCATGCCAAAATTGTGTTCTGCTTATTGCAAGGCAATGTAGTATGTCGTTATTTATCAGAACTGTTCTACAAGTTCTGCATCAGGCAGAAATTCATTTTTAGTTTTTTTTTAAGGGTTTTTCCTTCTTCCATATCTCTTCTGGCAAATGATGCCTTTATTCCCCTGCGCTGCCCCCCCCCCGACCCTCCCCACAATATTTATTTTCCTTTGCCAAAATTGGTAAGAAGTAGAACTACTTGATCTCCTAACTCTGCTTTCTTCTATGGTTTGGCTAAATTAGTTTTAAGCTATTAAAGGCTTGATTATCACGAAGACTGCAGAGAAATGTTTGCTAGAACGCTCTGCCATCATGCTATCCCAAAATGAGAACCTAGGACATGAGAGACACAAGGTGGTGAGGTAATATCTTTTATTAGACCAACTCATCCACTTGACTCTCATATCCAGGGATCAATACAGCTACCAGACTACTGCAAACCCTAACATGTAACTGCTGCTCTGATAAGGCATACATAAAGCCTTGTATCCTATGACAATTCATTTTGCTTTAAGTACCAGGATAAGTTGGTTACTGCAAAGTCAGATATCCGTGATAGGAAGTCTTTCCACTGAGTAACGATCTTGGAACTGTGGGAAATAGCATTTTACTGAAAAAATTTCTACCTGGAGCTAGAAAAGAAACTGGTACAGCTGCTGTAACCTGAGTTACTAGAGTGTAGATCGATCCCACAGAAGGCAAGAAAGCTGCCTGATCATAGTCTGATTGGCTTGTTTTTAATCCGTGTTATCTAGGTGGCGAAAGCTAGTACATTAAATGTATTAACTATAATTGCTTGAATATGAATAACAGTTTAAAAAATATCCCGACTCTTAAAATAATTAAAAAAAACTGGAGATTTTGGCTTTTTTTATGCAGCTGTAACCTGCTAGACACAGGGAGTGAAAAAGATGACATTGATGCCTTGTGGTTTAGAATAGAGAAGCAGGTGCATTAAATCTTAGTGTGGGTAATCGGATCTTTTCAGAAACCGTTCTTGTGGACATGGCTATGAAATTTGGTTTGCAAAGACTGTTTTGAGGGCAACCACAAGTAACTTTTGTCCTTAGATTACATTAAACGAATGCCATAACCCTGTATTGTGTGTTCCAACTCTGACAGGAAGAGCACATCGTATATTTTTTCTAATAAAAAAGCTGAATGTCCATTAAAAAGCAACTTTAAAAGGAATAGTTCCATAATATGGGAAGTTATCTTCTGCTTCTCACAGTTCCAGTATTTAGAGGTGAATTGTTTAAGGGGGTGGTGGGAAAAGGTTGCTGAAAATGAGAAGTTACTTTTTGTTAGCAAAAGTGATCAATTTTGTGTGTTTGCAGTAACGCATCTTGACTGGAATTGTTAAAACTAGAGGATGCCAGTTGCCATTTGTTTCAGTCTTTGGTTTCACTGCTCTGTTCCGCTTGCGGGTATAATTCCCTGTGTCTGAAAACATTGTTGCTGATGTTAAGGTGTAGTAGCATGGTTGGTGCTGCTAATTTTGCGACAGCCTTGTTTTGCCTTTGGGTTTAATGTGGCTTTATTATTTATGCACACAAAACTTTAAATTCTGCTTAAAGTGTAGGTGAGAGCGTCTTCACTCTGGAATGACTTCACTGCTTATTGCAGTTTCACTGTTTAAATGTAGTTCTTTGTAAAGACAGAAGTGTATGTTTCTATTATATCCTTTTTATAGATGACCAGGATTCAAAGAGTGAATTGTTTCTGTCTCCTACCAAAAAACAAGACCCACTGCTCTTACAACATGAGATAAAACAAGAAAGTGGATCAGGAAAGAAGAAAGTTTCCACAAAGAAGCAAAAAATTGACAATGGTGAGAGAATACTATAGAATATTGCTTAGCTCAAAAATCATTAACTGGGTATTATGTAAATAGGCATACACTTGAGGACCACAACCAATATTCCTTCCCTAAGGCTAGTAAAGGAGTAGCTTTTCTAATAAAAAAAAGTAGGAATTTTAGAGGGAAGAAAGAAATAAAGGAAAAAAAAATACTCAGTGGGGTTAAGTTTTAGACTTAAAAGCTACCTAGCTTTAGGTAGAAGTCGTTAGAAAGTTCTAACTTTCAATTACCCCAAGGCTTCTATTCACCCTTTCTTAAAATACCTTGTCTCAAGGGGATATGGAACGAAATTGAAAAGCAACACATTTAAAACTCATAAGGAACTAATTTTTGTTTTCCACCACACAAGCCTATGGTATATGTTACCACCCAATGATATTGAGCTCCAGTGGGTGGTTAGGGTTCAATTCAGTTCAGTTCGAATTTTGGGAACATTCACAGTTTATGTTAAGGAAAACAAACTCTCACGTTTCAGAGAAGAAGCTGATCACTAACCTGTCCAGGTTTTCATCCCTTTACATCTTGATTACTGTTTAAAAAAAAAAAAAATTTCTCTGGCTTTGACAAGTGCCATCTTGCCCTGCTCATACCCATTCAAAATGCTTCTGCAAAGATCTTATTTCTAGCCCACACTTTGACCACGTCACCCATCTCTTTGGCTCTCCCTTTGCTTTTGCTATCACATCAAACCTAAGCTGCTTGTCTTCATTTTCAAGGCCCTTCACAGAGTATCCCCACCCTATCATCTCACATTCAGACAGAGATGTCAACTCCTGCCTCTAATCAGCCCATTAGACTGGCCTCTGTCACCCACTTGTTACATTTGCAAACAAGCACATTTGTGGTTTCTCCTTGTGGCCCCCTCACACTTGGGAGAAGCTTCCTGTAAACATCTGCAATATTATATTATCCTCCTTCAAAACCCTCTTTAGCTGTGATGCCTTCAGAAAGCTCAACAACACTTAGACTGTTGGTGTACTGAGACACACCACGGCTGATCATGTTGACCAATATTGTCTTGTCATTTCCTGGGACTTCCCCATCTGTTTCTAGCCATCTGCCTCTTGTTCTATGTTTATACGGTGCCTGGTGGAGTGGTTCATGACTCGGGCTCCTAGCACCTACAGTAATACAAATAATTAATAATAAAAACAGCTGCTACATGAGAAATCTTCCCCTCAGGTAGCTTATTGCATAGTTGCGGGAAATGGAATTTCTTGCACGTATCTCTGGTGTGTATGGAGCTAGTCGCTGTCAGACAGGTACTGATCCTATATGACATTTTCTTTCTTCAGTCTGTTTCAGCCAAAGTGCTAACATTTCTTGGCCTGCAGACCTTGCCTATGCAGAGGAAAATATACCAAAAATTCAAATCCTTTCCAGCACCAGCTCAACTGAACTGGCATGAGAACATGTAATGTAGACAAGCGTCCAATAGCCAAACAGTTTTGACCCCTGTTTGTATTAGACTTGTTTTTCAGCAAGTTCCACTAAAATGGTTGGAGGAAATGAGCTTGTGTGTAGTACGACTTTCTCCTGGTTCAGCTCAACTGCTCTTCGATTTAGGTTGGAGGTAACGGTAAACTTCCTGGAGTGGGCGTGACTGTGTACAGGGTGCTGACTTAGGACTCAGAGGAAGCATAGGGCACTCGCCACGGTGTCAGAGCTGGCTTCTTTTGCCAGCACTGACTTGCCAGGTGACCATGGGCAAGTCACTCCACCTTTCTCTGCCTGTTTCCCCTCTCGCTGTGTCTTGTCCATTGCGAGCTCTTTGGCAAGGACTGTTTCCTGCAGTGTGTTTATATGTTTCCTTGCACTGTGGGGTCCCAGTATCACTCAGCATGTCTAGACATTACTGTAATACAAATACTGTGTGAGCTTACTGTTGCAAAATACTAGATTTCTTAGTGAAATTGACATCAGTCTGCAACCACGCTAAGCCTGACTACTGTCTGTAGTGTATTCCGCTTAAACAGTTTAGTCAGGTTACGGGAATAACTGGCTGGAGGTATAGGATGTAAAATAGATCAATGCTTCACAAATATAATAGTCATTTTTTTTCCCCATCTTAAACTTCATTAATGCAGAACGTTCCTTGTCTGAAATGGCTGTTGCAGCCATAGGTAGTCAAGCCTCTTAAAAGTTACATGTGGCTGTTTCATTAAAGTGAAATGAAAGTTGGAATATGAGTCTCTTAATTCATCTGCTGGTCACGTGCTGAAAAACGATACTGACACGTAAATAATTAAGTTATTAAATCATTGTTTTAGAGATACTCAATTGCCTAGTTAATTGAAGGGCTGTGGTGAATAATAGAAATGGGGATATATGAAACTCAAGCTGAGGAAGTTCAAAAAGGGGACCAGGTATGTTTTTCACCCACCTCTTTTTAGCATGACATGCTTCTCTTTTGATGTTAAAGAAAACTATTCTATCGCATTAACCCATTCCATGGAACTCTAGTTGCAGCTTTGGTGGACGAGCCTCTTATTCATGCAACTACTTACATTCCTTTGATGGATAACTCGGATCTGAACCCTTTAGTGGAAAAGAGAGAAGTGGCTGATGTGGCAAAACAAGACATAATGGAGGGGATCCAGAAAAGTGGTGCTAAGAAACCGAAGAATGAAACTGATAAAGGTAATATTACAAAGAGACAATATAATTAATTTACAACATCCATTGTATTGGGAAGTTGCATTAATCTATAGAGCAGAAGAGTTTAACTCCATCTTGAGAATGTCACTATACATTGTTAAAAATTATTCAAATAAGAAAGCAGATGTTGAGCCTCTTAATCCTGAAAAAAAAAACCTTATTTATTCTCTAGAAATCCCTAGTCTTTTGGCTTTTTTTGTGTCTGCAGCGCCCTGAAATGTGACCTTCAAATGTGTGAGTGGTGCCAGAGGGGGATGCTGGGAATCTAAGAGTGAGGTGGTGACCCCTTAGTCAAGCTCATAAAAAGGATCAGTCTCCTGATGTCCTTATAAACATTATCTAATTAATGACTTGGCAGTGTGCTGCAGTAACCTTTTAAAATAGAATTGAAGGGAACCTGGTGACTTCAGGGGACTTGCAGTGGAGTCCCAGCATTGTATTGCTACACTGCTTTCCTTTTTCCCTGTGCTTGTAGTCCAGATGGCTGTTCAATACCACAGTGAGGCTAAAAACTTGTCAGTCACACCCATCCCTTCTTTACTCCATAATCTGTGACCTTCTATAGTGGAACATAATTAAAATGTGGCTAATTCTTCTGTCGTCTTGGATTTGTCCACCTACTTTAGAAACATTCCCCTATTTCAGTTATAAGCTTCTTGGGCACAGGGCTAAGGTTTTCCTGTATTGCAGAGCACTAAGCACATGTTTTGAGCCAAGGTTTTCTCTTCCTGCGTCATCTTAACCTACTTGATTCTTGCCAGTCGGGGATTTTGGCGTTTCGCTCCATGATGAATGCATTAGTGACGGTTTCAATCTAGTTATTTCTTGATATGCAAGCCTGTGGTCAAAGCTAATACGGATTTATCTGCTGAATAGAGCAGATAATTAACTATAGTTGCTCAACATCTTTCCCTGGCCTGTGGTTTCAGGATTCTATCGTTTATTGGCTTGTTCTCTTGCTAGAGTGCTGGTAAAACTGATTTGTTTTGCCACCTGTGTTTCTACCACTTCAGTGTTAGTAAATGGGAGGAAGTTTTGATTTGACTTGTATCTCAGTACCCATGTCAAATCTTAAATAGGACATTTGGGGAGTGGGTTTGGCTCTCTTACTGGTCTTCTTTGTATCCTCTTCTTCCTTTCAAATAAATTGGCTCTCACAAATTTCTCCACTGAAATTCATTCTTATGCTAATTGATGTTTGGTAGATAAAGTGGATATTTCAGAGCTTTATGTTAAATTTTACTAAAATAACTCAGTGCACTATATTTTTCTGTACTGTTGCTACCATTCGTATAACAAAGATAATCAAACTGGATTTGACTGGTCTCTCTATCCACATTAAATCTGTCTGTTTTTCCTACTGCTAGATGCCTTCTGTAATTTAATCTAGGAATGAATCAAAGTTATTTTACACTGCAGCTGCTGTGGTATTCTTGAAAACTTCCATTTCTCATGTTCAGAATCATGCTGCTCGATAAATTCGGTAACCTTGCTATTTCCACATCACTCTTACTTACAAAATAATATAAATTGCCCTTTAAATGGGAACAAAGTGCAAATTGCTGTCTGAACCTTAAGTCACTTTACCAGTAGGGTCCTAAATTCATGTGCAGGTTTTTGTTTTCTTTAGCCTGTGTGTTGTTTGATTTGTGGCTGGTGACTTTTTATAATTCTATTTTGTGCACAAACAGTGGTAGGTATTCTGGTAAACTGTATTCCAAAAAGTCAACTGGCAGTCTTCATTGTCAGAGCCTATTCTAAATATAAGGCATGTTATCTTTAGTCAATACTTGACTCTTTGCTTTTTAATTTCAGTTTGAAACATCCTAATACATATGAATGTGCCTACATAATTTTATTATTTTGAAGTAAAGTAAGTGAATACGTATTCACAACTAAAAATGTCACTCTCATCTAATTATAGAAAATGCTGAAGTAAAGTTTAAGGACTTTCTCTTGGCTATGAAGACCATGATCTTCACTGAAGATGAGGCCCTTTGTGTGGTTGAGCTGCTAAAGGAGAAATCCAGTGTGATACAGGATGCTTTGCAGAAGGTGAGCACCATAAAAGCTAAATATTACTATTTATTTTTAATACGCAGGTGTTTGGAAGTTAGCTAGACCAAAACTTTGACATGCCTGAATAATGGCTCTGTCATTAAGGTTTTGCATTCATCTCCAGAACTCCTTTTTTTCCGGTTTGTCAGTGCTGTGTTTGCATCGGACTTCACGGCTGAGGACATGAGGCTGATATTCAAACTGTAGCCTTTCTTTTTATGTGAAAAATCTGAGAACCTGTCCCAAATGGAGGTGTCATTAGAGGAGGTTTTTGAACAAATGGATAAACCTTAATAAGTCACCAGAATCATAGAATATTAGAGTTGGAAGGGACCTCAGGAGGTCACCTAGTCCAACCCCCTGCTCAAAGCAGGACTAACCTCAGCTAAATAATCCCAGCCAGGGTTTTGTCAAGCCGCAGCTTAAAAACCTCTGAGGATGGAGATTCCACCACCTCCCTAGGTCCATTCCAGTGCTTCACCACCCTCCTAGTGAAGAACTTTTTTTCCTAATGTCCAACCTAGACCTCCCCCACTGCAACTTGAGACCGTTGCTCCTTGTTCTGTCATCTGCCACCACTGAAAACAGCCTAGCTCCATCCTCCCTGGAATCCCCTTTCAGGTAGTTAAAGGCTGCTATCAAATCCCCCCTCATTCTTCTCTTCTGCAGACTAAACAGGCCTAGTTCTTTCAGCCTCTCCTCATAAGTCTTATGCTCCAGCCCCCTTATCATTTTTGTTGCCCTCCACTGGCCTCTCTCCAACTTGTCCACATCCCTTTTGTAGTGGGGGGCCCAAAACTGGACACAATACTCCAAATGCCGCCTCACCAATGCTGAACAGAGGGGGATAATCACTTCCCGTGATCTGCTGGCAATGCTCTTACTAATGCAGCCCAATATGCCAATAGACTTCTTGGCAACCAGGGCACACTGATGACTCATATCCAGCTTCTTATCTACTGTAACCCCCAGATCCTTTTCTGCAGAATTGCTACCTAGCTTGTTGGTCCCCAGTCTGTAGCTATGCATAGGATTCTTCCATCCTAAGTGCAGGACTCTGCACTCGTCCTTGTTGAACTTCATCAGATTTCTTTTGGCCCAAACCTCCAATTTGTTTAGGTCCTTCTGTATCCTATCCCTCCCTTCCAGGGTATCTACCACTCCCCCTAGCTTAGTGCCATCTGCAAACTTGCTGAGGGTGCAATCTATCCCATCCTCCGGATCATTAATGAAGATGTTGAACAAAACCGGCCCAAGGACCGACCGCTGGGGCACTCCACTTGTGACCGACAGCTAGCTAGACATGGAGCCATTGATCACTACTTGTTGAGCCCTATGCTGTAGCCAGTTCTCTATCCATTTTATAGTCCATTCATCCAACCGATACTTTTTTAATTTGCTGATAAGAATACTATGGGAGACCATATAAAAAACTTTGCTAAAGTCAAGGTATATCACGTCCACTGCTTCCCCCACATCCACAGAGCCAGTCACTTCTTCATAGAAAACAACCAGGTTAATCATGCATGACTTGCCCTTGGTGAATCCATGCTGACTGTTCCTGATCACCTTCCTCTCTTCCAAGTGCCTTAAAATGGATTCCTTGAGGACCTGCTCCATGATTTTTCCAGGGATTGAGGTGCGGCTGTAGTTCCCTGGATCCTCTTTCTTCCCTTTCTTGAAGATGGGCACTATATTTGCCCTTTTCCAATCATCAGGGACTTCTCCCAACTGCCACAAACTTTCAAGAATAATAGCCAATGACTCTGAAATTACATCAGCTAACTTTCTCAGCACCCTCGGGTGCATTGCATCTGGCCCCATGGACTTGTGTATGTCCAATCTTTCTAAATAGTCTTGGACCTGTTCCTTCAGCTCTGTGGGATGTTCACCTCCTCCCCATTCTGTGCCTCCCAGATGGTATTCACCCAAGAGTTATGAAGAAACTCAAATGTGAAATTACAGAGCTAGTAACTGTGGTAATATAACG
This sequence comes from Mesoclemmys tuberculata, assembly GCA_007922155.1. NCBI lineage: Eukaryota > Metazoa > Chordata > Testudines > Chelidae > Mesoclemmys > Mesoclemmys tuberculata. Next base: position 10,104,515 of record ML675611.1, on the reverse strand, counting down.
TTTCATTTAAATCAGCTTCTCTGTCAGATTATTGAAGGATAGCTAATGTGTCGCCAATTTTTTAAAATGCTCCAGAGGCGATCCCAGTAATTACAGGCTGGTAAACCTAACTTCAGTGCCAGGCAAATTGGTTGAAATGTAGTAAAGAACAGAATTATCAGACTCATAGATGAATATGATTTATTGGGGAAGAGTCAACATGGTTTTTGTAAAGAGAAATCGAGCCTCACCAGTCTACTAGAATTCTTTCAGGGGGCCAGCGAATGTGGAAAAGGGTGAGCCAGTGATTATAGTGTACTTAAATTTTCAGAAAGCCTTTGAAAAGATCCCTCATCAAAGACTCTTAAGCAAAGTAAACAGGCATGGGATAAGAGAGAAGGTCCTCTCCTGGATCATTAACTGGTTAAAAGATGGCAAACAAAGGGTAGGAATAAATAGTCAGTTTTCAGAATGGAGAGAGGTAAATAGTGGTGTCCCCCAGGAGTTTGTACTGGGACCAGTGCTGTTCAACATATTCATAAGTGTTCTGGGAAAAGGGGAAACAGTGAGGTGGCAAAATTTGCAGATGATACAAAACTACTCAACATAATTAAGTCCAAAGCACACTATGAAGAGTTACAAAGGGATCTCACAAAACTGGGCAACAAAATGGCAGATGACTTCAATGTTCATAAATGCCAAGTAATGCACATTGGAGAACATAACACCAAATGTACATATAAAATGAGGATGTGTAAATTAGCTGTTAGCACACAAAGAGATCTTGGAGTCCTTGTGGATAGTTCTCTGAAAGCATCCACTCAATGTGCAGCGGCAGTCAAAAAAGCGAACAGAATGTTGGGAATCATTCGGAAAGAGAGAGCTAATAGGACAGAAAATATCATGTTGTCTTTTCATAAATTCATGGCCTGCCCACATCTTGAATACTGTGTGCAGATCTGGTTGCCCCATCTCAGAAAAGATATTGGAATTGGAACAGGTACAGAAAAGAGCAACTAAAACGGTTAAGGATATGGAGTAGCCTCCGTATGAGGAGAGATTAATAAAACGGAGACTTCACAGCTTGGGAAGACAAGACTAAGGGGGATATGGTAGAGATCTATAAAATCATGACTGGTGTGGAGACAGTAAATAAGGAAGTGTTGTTTACTCCTTCTCATAACACAAAAACTAGGGGGTCACCAAATAAAATTAATAGGCAGGAGGTTTAAAACAAACGCACAGTCAACCTGTGGAACTCCTTGCCAGGGGATGTTATGAAGGCCAAGACTATAACAAGGTTAAAAAAAGAACTAGGTAAGTTCACAGAGGATAGGGCCATCAATGGCTATTATCCAGGATGGGCAGGGATTACTGTTTGCCAGAGGCTGGGAATGGGTGACGAGAGGGATCACTTGATTACCTGTTCCATTCAATTTCTTTGAAGCACCTGGCATTGGTCACTGTCGGAAGACAGGATACTGGGCTAGATGGATCATTGATCTGATAGACAAGTTAATTGTTAGCCATCAGTGTATGCATACTAGCTATTGTACTAGGTACTGGCTTGGTAAGCTGTGTGTTGGCTTTGTGTGCATGTAAAAATAAATGTTTGGTTTGGAGGGGAAAAAAAAAGTAATAAATTTCAGAAGGCAAGACCTATGAGATGGAGGCACTGCTAAAGTAAGTGCACTTTCTAGCCGTGTCCTTTCTCGTGGGGATGGTATAATGTAGCTCTTTGTGTTATGGCAGGAACTTAAACACAGTGGGTGAATTTGGGATGGTGATGGGAAGAGGAACTAGGCCAAAGGGAGAAGGAAATAAATGGAATGAAATGAATCCATTACATAATGGGGCCAGATTGTCTGCCTTATGTAAAGTGCAACACCATAGTCCCACAAAGCCCCACAGCAATTTTACTGTAAGTCTTGATGATAATTTGATAACTTGTCCTATAGGAAAAATTGAGTGTACTATGTATGCAGCTAATTCTGGTGTTAAATATAGACAAAGCACTTCTACATCTTCAGTATGTTCTAGAAACATAGGAATTGTCATATTAAATCAGACCAATGGTTCCTCTCAGCTAGTATCCTATGTCAGTACTTGATGCTTCAAAAGAAGATGGAAAAGCCCCCATAGGCATGTTATTGCATAACTCCCTGTTTTTTGGGAAGTTTTTTCGTTAAACCCACCAGTCAGTGCATAGTGTCCTGAAGGAATGATATCCCTTACACATTTTATCTTAGCTAGTCAGCTGTCTGATATTTATTCATATGAATGTCTAAACTTCTCGAATCCTCCTAGGATTTTTGCTTTCATAGCTTGCGGCAGTGGGTTCCACAGGCTAATTATGCATTGTGTGAAAACTTTCCTTTTTGTAAGCCTTTAAATTTGTTGCCGTCTTGTTTCTTTGGATGTCCCCTTATTTTAGATTTTGACATTTATTTCAGCTACCCTTATGTAATCCCTTTGAATCTTCAAAGTGGTCCTGATATTTTTTTTAATCTCTCATGGACATCTTTCTATGCCTAACTTCACTTGGTCACCTAACCTGAACCATTACATTCCTACTATGTTCTTGTTGGGATGGGGTGACCAGAATAGAACACTACAGGGAAGGTGTCGGCACAAAAATCAACGTGTATAGTGGTGATACATTTTCAATAGTATTCTGTCTCATTAATACAGTTTAGCATCTGGTCTGCATGATGAATGTCTATTTGTTGCTATTGATTTTGAAGGGAGCCAGTCTTGATTTCTATAACCCAATAAGTGTTAACTTTTGCAGGTGAAAATGTGGATATTACCCAATCAATAGCACAGGCTGCAGATGTATATGTACAATGTGCATTTATAGAAAAGCTCCCTTTTCACTGTACACTTTTCAGGTGTCCACTATAAAGGATAGTGGCTGTGGCCCTTGGATGTCACAGAAGAAAGCAGGAAATGTTGTTATGTCCGTTAATTTATCAAGTGAAGAAAATACTTGCTTTGTTTTACTGAGCTGCTATCAAACAATTGACTGACTTGGTCTCTTAAGTATTCCCTTACTTTCTGCCTTTCTCTCTGCACAAACACAAAATGAAGATGGTACCATTATGGAGAAGTTTCAAAGAAAACTGAATATGGATCTCCAAGATATGTCACCAGTTATCAGACTTAATTTAGAAATTGCCACAGAATCACAAAAACATTCAGTCAGTCGACCAGTGTCACATTACTGAGTTCTAAAATGTCTGTATGTGGCAGAGGTCTCAGGCATTTGTCAAATCTAGAATTTGCCCAGTTCCTTCTGTTTTCATATAGTTTTACAATGATGTCTAGGGCAGGTTTGGATATGTTATATATTAATGCTCTCCTAGGATCAACATCCTTCAATCATGTTGATAGACTGCCGCCGAGTAATAAGCTGCAAATACAATATTTTTCCTGTCACTGCTAGTGTGTAGAGGAGGATCCCTGGCCAACATTTCCTCTGTTGCAGGGGTTCTCAAACTTTTTTCTTTCAGGCTCTGGTGACCCTCCAGAAAAGTGTCGATCCCCCACCATGTCATTCCACCCTTACTTCTGTGCTGCTGCTGGGGTCAGCGCTGCCTTCAGAGCTCCTAGCCAGCAGCCGTTGTTCCCCGGCCACCCGGCTCTGAAGGGCTCTGGCTGTCAGCCATGCACTGGGCTGACAGTTGCAGCCACGTCATGTGTGGAGGCTGACAACTCGTGACCGCCCCCTTTCCCTCCATAATAACCTTGTGACCTCTTGCGGGATCCCGACCTCCAGTTTGAGAACCTCTGCTCTGTTGGGTAGTAAGATGCTTTTGGAGGCCAAGCTTGTTGTGTTTGTAGCAGCACGTAACTTTTTCTCTGCTTCTATAGATGCTTCTTACCAGACAAGAGCTTTACTAGCTGACCTCAAATGTGGAGAATAATCTGCTCCAGTGCAGCTACACCTGCTGTGCTATGTGATTTAAAGGCATCTCCTGGTCTAATTAAATTTGTTAGAGGCCTTTTGTAGCAGACCCAAAACTCCTTTGCATGCATTATGTTCCTGGTAGCAGGCTGACAAATCATTGCGTGCTGGATTGTGCAGCAGTGGGCGTTAGCTGAAGAACAAAAAACAATCCAATCAAGGTTACAGCAACTTTCAATATGTGCCATAATAGATCATACAATTTTAATACTTGCAGCATCTTTGATCTCTTTTCATATCCTTTTGTTGTAGGCTAGCAAGGGAGACTCAGCTGCAGCCATACATCAGCTACAAGAAAAAGACAAAATGCTTGTTGCTCTGAAGGAAGAAGCTGCTGTTGCCAAGGATCAGTGCAAGCAGCTAACTCAGGTGAATATAGCGAAGGGAACAGGTATGGAATTGAAAGGAAACTAACAAGGAACCTCATGGAATTTCAATGAAGTCAGTAGTTGCTAGTTTAATGAAATCAGAATGAAACAAAAGGAGACATTTTTCTCTTAATGCATCAAGACCAAGTCTTGTCTTTTCTTTTTTTTCCAAATGCCATTATTAGCGCATTTGCATTGCTCTGGTTTCCAGGAGATGTTGGAGATAGAACACCAGTATTTCAGTTAATGGAGTGTGATTTTTTTTAAAGTAAGAGTTATGTGAGCACAATGTGTTAAGCATAAGCATTCTCTTCCTCAGTATAAAGTAGGCTGCATGTCAAATATTATGAATTCTAATATTAAAGATATTCACATGCCACAATTTTCTGTTGGTCCATTTTCTGATATCCACATGTTCCTAGACCCAGTGATCAGTGGAACTGAGTGATCTTTTTATGGGGAAGGTACAAAAAGCTTGCTTGTTTTGGCCTTTAGGCTTACGTTCACTATATCCAAACTCTAACAGTTTAGTTGTATGGGACACTGGTTTCATGTAGCTAAATTTCCTTAAACAGTCTCTAGACTTCCTTAATTTGGTGAAGATTTCAGAAGAAAGCAAAACATGATGCAAATGAAGAGAATCCTGTACAACAATTAGTTATTTGGGTCTTTTAGTGGGCTGGACTAGCACTTGGGATAGAGTGGAAGAGAAATGGAATTAGAAGGACGACGGCTGGAGATGATGGGTATGGACAAAGATTTTAGTGGGAAGGATTGATTTTAGGAATGTATAGGGAAAGTCAAGATATTGAAGTTGAGTGGGGGTGGGTGGGTAGTGGTATTAACAGTGCTAGCAAATGACTTGGAGAGGAGGAAATTGGCTGTTGGGAGCATTCAGTATGAGTTCTTGGAAAGGCACTTGTGTAAGACTGAACGGAGGGTGTGGTGGAGAGAGACTTGGGTGTAGTTCCTGGGTAGCTGGAGAATCAGTGAGGTGGAAAGGGAAGGGGGATTGCAGAATGAAAGGGAAGAACTGCTAGTGGAGACACTGAAAGAGCAGTAGGAATGGTAGAAAGAAAACTTGGAAGAGTGGAGTAATATTATATATTTGGCATATGCAATCTGGTCAAGCCAAGCCACAGCATTCTGATCAATGGTGTTCAAAACAGGAAGACCTCCAGGAGCCACTTTGCAGTCGTGTGCCATGGTTTGTGTCTGGGATGAAGTGGGGTAATGAAAGCACAAGGAGGACAGTGAAATCTGCAACACAGAACAAGAGAAGTAGGTGGACAATGAGTGGAGAGCAGGATGTCCTTGAACTTGAGGACTGTGACCTCGTGAGGAAAGGTGGCTTCCACCCCCTTTGCTTTGTTGCAATGGAAGGAGAATGAAAAGAGGAATGGGAAGGGAGTGCAATAGAACTTGGCTGTCTCCAATTCCCTAAACTTGCAAAAGGAGATATGGGGTAGCTGGAGTGACCTTGAGGGCTTTACACAATGTGACAGAAATACTGGGACTTTTCTGAAAGGCAAGGAAGGGGAAAAATATGGCCAAGGGGACAGACAGACTTGGCTACGTGTTAAAAATAAAATATCTTAGTCTGATCCTGAGATAAAGGAGGGAAAAGGTGTTTAACCAGAGCAGCAATAATTCTTGCCGCACAACTAGTGCATCTCTGACGAAATTAGCAAAATGCTGGGAGGCAATGTAAGGGAATTTTAGAAGCAGAGAAGAGCTCCTGGGGGGATGTTTGATAAAGGAGGTGATAGAGAAGAGAGACTCAATTACTAGTGCAGGAAGCATTTGTGATCTCTGGGACACTCTGGAGGGCAAGTGCAGAGGAAGCTAATTTTAAGGGGGTGCCACAGGTGGGAATTATTGGGTGTAGATGGATGAGAGAGAGGATGGAGTTTGAATACATGCTTTGAATCACTAGTGGAAGGAAGGTGCTGAGTGAAGTTTGTCTGGATAAATACCCAGACAGTTGCTGGCCCACAACTGATGCACATACAATATTGAGTTTAAAGTGTTCCTTAAGATGTGGAAAACACAGAAGTATGTTATTTCCAGGTTGGTAAAAATCTGTCTCACTGGGTATAGGGGATTTCCTCACTAGTGGGAGGTAAATAATAAATCAGCTAAGCGACAAAATACATGCTTTGTTTCTGAGTGAAGTCTAATTTAAGCTTTTAAAACTTTTCTGTAGTTGAAAACTGCATAAAGTTTTCAACACATTACCCTTTTCTGACTTCCTTAGTGGGTAGGTGAAAGAAATGGCCAGTTAATGTCCCCATAAATGCTTTTGAAAAATAAGTGCCTGCGATGTTTCATTAAAGCGAGCTGCTTGAGTCCCGTTTTTCCAAAGCAATTTAGGGCTTTCAGTGGGACTTCAGCTCCTAAGTCACTGTCTTGAAAACTACTCTGGGAAACGCGGCATAATGAGGGTAATAAATTTGCATGTCAAAAGAGAAAATTAGCTTTTATTTATTATAGAAGTTAATCGTCCTAAGTAAATTGTGCATGTTTTCACTAACTGATCTAATAGAAGCTTGGCAGAAGGCTGCAGTCAACGCTATTTCCGTCAGCATGCGCATATATGTGCATACTGCCGAGAAGCAGTCCTGCAAATTTGTCTGAGGTTTGGATTTCTGCACAATCTAATAACAGTTACACCAAATAAAGCTAACATTTCTATTGGGAAATCATAAATTCATCATTTTGGTTACCCTCTTTTGGCTAGGGAATTAATCAGTCTGAACTGTTTGAGTGTTCGCTGCTAGTCTGTCTAGAACCTTAGGAGCAGCTTGGCTTAATTGCAGAATACGGAAGATGCTGCTGCTGACCTCACAAGACATACTATAGCTCATATTTTATGTAACGTTGTGAAGTGTTTGCAGTAATGTGGGTCTCCGACAGTGACATTTTTAGTTTGTGTTTAACATAATGATCATCATGCACTAAGTGTGCAATATTGGATTGCACTTGACTTGTTACCCGAGATTTAAACCTATGCTGTGTGATGTATGCCGTTATGTATTGAATGACTCTGGCTAGCGGGCGGACCTGAAGGTTAGACTGAACTCCACTTTTGCTTCAGCCTGACAGTTCATCTGTAATGTACAGCATATTTGATCTAAAATGCTCTACTGCACTTTTGCAGCAATCCTATAACTAAGGTCTCCTGGTTCATTAGACAAATTAAATTCTGCCCTTAATTATGCCGTGAAATATCAGTCTCACTGGGGGCACGCAGTGGTGGTAATTGAGGGAAGAATTTGGCTTAATCGGATAGAAATAGCATTCCAGTTTCTTGAAACAGCAAGAGGCCATTTTTTTCATTGCAATAACCAATTTTCCTTTAATTGTGAAATTATGTTGATGCTAAATCTTTATAAAATACCAGAAACATGTTGTTGGTCAGACCAAACACTTGAATTCTTCTAGGGGTAAAGAATATTGATAATGGCTGTAGTCTGATGTATGGTGAATGTAATTAGTAATTTATCACCTTGTGATTTTTAGGAGATTGAAGGAAGGGGTAAACTAACTTTTCCCCACTGATTTCCTACCCAAGGAGCTGGTTGCAGAAAAGGAGAGAAGCAACTTGGTTACAGCGAAGATGAGAGAACGAATTAACACACTGGAAAAGGATCATGGTACTTTTCAGAGCAAGATCCATGTTAGTTACCAAGAAAACCAGGGGATGAAGATGAAGGTAAAGCTTTATGGAAGCCATTTTGGGTTCTTGAGTTAAGCACTAATAGATGATGATGAGAAATCACAGTTTTATCAAAAGGTGCCATACTTGATTGTGTTGTCATATGAATAAACTGCAGATGCCACTCAGAATCTCCAGTGATTTGGGGTGAGGAATCTTGGATTAATTCTTTTATCTAGGTAAAGGCAGCAAGCTGCTAAAGATGGCTCTCGTTTCCGAGAGAAACGTCTTGTCATGTAAAGTAACATATTACTTTTCATTCATTTCCCTTATCTGAAAATGACCAGTGATGAGGACCACGTCTCCTGGCTGGAGCAAAGGTTTGGGATCTGGTGACTGCAGTTCTAGTCCAGACTTAGCCACTGACTCTGAAACTTAATCACCCTGTGCCTCCTTTATCTGTACGATGGATATGACACCTCCACTTCTTCATAAAGTGGATTGTGATCTTATGTTATGTAATTGAAAAGTACGATTCTTGAGGTGCAAAATACAGTTAAATCATCTAGCTTCAGAAAGTGGCCCTCATAGCCTGACACATGTACCAGGTCTTTTAACCACTTATCTGTTGAATGACATGCTGGATGGATGCAAAGTATCCTTAAAAGTGAATACATGCATGTTGGGAGGTTGTGAAATACACTCTGCATAGCAAAGCACTTTACTGAAAATCATGAAGGACACTGCGAACATAAGAGTGGCCATACTGGGTCAGACCAATGGTTCATCTAGTCCAGTATCCTGTCTTCCGACAATGCTCGGTACCAGGTGCTTAAGAGGGAATGAACAGAAGGGGATGGATCACTCCATAAATTGCCAAATTGTCCTGTCTCAGTTTCTAGCAGTCAGATTTAGGGACAACCAGAGCATGGGGTTGCATCTCTGATTATCTTGGCTAATAGCCATTGATGGGCCTATCCTTCACTCTACCACAAGCTTGTCCTCCGAGCCATCTAGACCAGTGGTTTCAACCTTCTTTCATTTGTGGACCCCTAAACAATTTTGACTGGAGGTACGGATTCCTTTGGAAATCTTAGATATAGTCTGCGAACCGCCAGAGATCCGCAGATCACAGGCTGAAAACCGCTGATCTAGAACCTCATTAAGCTATCCTTCTTTCACATTATTACAGTGTGATCTAAGAAAAGCTTTACCTTCATCAAAATCAAAGGCAAACTTCTATCTACAGTCAGTCCTAAGCTTTGTAGAAGATGTACGGCTGTATTTCTACCAACTGATTGATTAAGAACTCAGGTCTAAGCATGCCTTTTTTTCCTGTGGAGCTGTAGCAATACTGAGGATAATGTGCACACTTTTAAATCAAGGATATGTTTCCATACATCAGAGGGCACCCTGTTGGAGCTACTGAAGCAAAGTAGGCTCTCCAGAGCAGGCGCCCTTGCTAGCTATGTACAGCACATTGCATAATGGGGTCCTGAACCAGGCTGGGGGAGAGACCCTTTGGTTACTATTGTACTAGAAATGATATTCTGGAGGAAGAAGCAGAAACCTCCCTGGTTTGTGGCATTCTGTTCCACTCCCCCTGCTGGTATACTGTGGGAATTAGACTGCAGGAAAGAGAATGCTGTTTGCCTGAGGGTCTGAGCTCCCTGGTGCCTGTAGATTTTCGTGTGTCCTCTTTCTTCACAGGACTTCTAGAGTTGTACAGTATTGGGAGCAACTTGGAGCCCAGCTAAATGTTGGCACTCCAGTAACTTCTCCTTTTTTCTGTCTCAGCCCAACAGCAAATGTTTGTCTGACAGCTTTTTTGTATACAAAATCCTCACTGATGAATTAGTCATCTGATGAAACTTGGTCCTGGAAGCAGTTTCAGCTGTCTCTGAAAGTTCTTGGCACCAGTAGTGGAGGAAAGAAATGTTTAAGCTGCATGTGTTGTGGGCCCTCAACAAACTGATACCTTGCACTAGCCAGCCCTGCCTGTCATCTGGTGTACAGCATCTTCCTTCTGTGCTGAATTAAGGCTTCTGATGCAGCCTTGTGGTGGATCTCTGACTTATGAGACAACATGTGCTTCAGGGAAACTGTGTTCAGAGTGCAATAACAGCACATAAATACCTGAAAAAGAGATCTAGTTCATGACCATTTTATCTTCAGTTAAAATCTCAGGAATAAAGACGTGCCGCAAACCATTTTAAGGGCTGATTTTTTTTTTTGCCCTTATAAATCATGACTTGTAGGCCATCTTCTCATTGTGGCTTTAAACTTCTCTGCATGTTTTCAGTTTGACTTCAAACTTCCAACAGAAATAAATGGGGGGAGGGAAGAAACCAAAAAACCCTGAATCTACTTTAAAAATGTCTAGTGGAGTTTACTGAACTAAGGCTCATAACCAGGAATGCTCAGCCATCTACCACTAGATTTGCATGCTGCATAAAAAAACTGTGGCACATACACGCACAAGTGGGAGCACTGGTACATCAGGCAAATGTGTCTTTAATTCAACTCCGTGGGCCTAAAATATCAATAGGCTTTTGATTGGGTGTGGACTGCAAAACCCAAGAGCCTTCCAAATGAGTTTTCTTGATCTGAAACTACTGCACATTTCTATGACCGTATAGTAACAGTGTCTATTACACAGCTATTGACTTGTATTTCTCAGAGCTTTACAAAATAAGTTGTGGTATTTATTTTAGTTCCAGCAACTTCGCGAGCAGATGGAGGCTGAGATAGGCCACCTGAAGCAGGAAAATAGTATCCTGAGAGATGCTGTCAGTACTTCTACCAACCAAATGGAAAGCAAGTATGTTCAGAAGTTCAGTGCCTCTGAGCCATCAGGTTTTTTTAAACTTACGGAGGCTTTCTCTGGAGATGGCTCTCCTGGCCACCTTTTTAGGTGTTCTACTAAGTGGTTTATTATACTGACGTAGTCTCCACAGCTTTATATGTATACACACTTTATTATACTGGTGTATAACTATATTCTTAGGATGCATGTTCTGTTACTCAATAAGTTAGGCACTTAGGCCAAGATCTTCAAGTGATGATTGGCTTTGGATGCCTCAATTTGAGACCCATTAGTTTTTCAGTAGGTAGGCGCTTGGTACTTTCTGAAGAGCAGGTCCTTGTTAGTTTCTCAAGTTGGGAACCTAAATTCCTAGTCCCTTCTTGCAATCTTGGCCATAAATCCCTGATCATCCCTCAGAATATAGCCCAGGTCAGATGATAACTGCAGTTGTCCATCTTTCTCTACCTGTTTGTGTACTGTAGTACTGTAAACAACAATGCCTCATACTCATGACCTTAATGGCCTGTGAATAGGCTACTTCTCCAAGGGACCAGGAAATGCCTCTCATCTGTCCTTGGTGCTATGCCACGTTAGCTTACTCCAGTGAAGGGTTAGCATGGCTTGTTGAGTCTGGCTTTCTTAACATATATCATTGAATGGAAGCAAGGGTTTAAACTGACACAAGCAAAGACCATTAGAGTTAATGCTGTCACTTCACTGGGCTTTTCTTTTATAACTGGGGACAATAAACCTCTTCTTGTCAGTGACATAAGAGTCATCAATCTGTTAATGTTCAAAATGTTGGAGACCCTCTAATGGAAGGAAATATAGAAGTGTGAAGTGTCAGTCAGAAATTACATAGCCGTGAGGCCTCCGCAGAAGTATTGTAATTTTGGGAGCCTGAAATATTTTAAGATTTAAATCACTTTTACAAAAATAGTAAACATTTCCATAAATGATGCATGTAATGGGTGACAATAGGATCTTTATCTGTTGGTTGTTTCAGAAGAAGAGGGACAAGCAAAGTCATTCAGGGTTTCATAAGTTGTGACTCCTATTGCTTCTGAGCCAACGAAGAGTTAATTTGTGCTGTTGTAGCTCTCTGGGATAGCCGTAAGGATAGAATCAGGGCTCTATTGTGTTTAAGTGGTGTCCAGACACCCAGCTGCAATTGATATGGTTTAAGTCACAAACATTATTGCTTCCTATGTGTAATTTTGTAGTCATTCTGAAATGCTAAATACTTCTGTTACCTTCTGAGAGTTAATTGATATCAAACACTGTATGTTTTTGACTTGATATTAATATTTGAATGTCTACTGATATTCCATTGACTTGATCCTTGTAATCTCAAGCAATTACAATTCATGTGATGAAAAATCAGTCATTCTTATTTCTTTAGGCAGTCTAGTGAACTGAACAAATTGCGTCAGGATTGTGCTAGACTTATGAATGAACTGACTGAGAAGAACAATAAATTGCAACAGGAGGAACTCCAAAAGAAGAATGCAGAGCAAACAGTTGGTCAGCTAAAGGTGACTTCAGGTTTTCATTTCTGCAATTATGCTGTGTCTTTAAAAGAGCCTAAGATACTTTTGAGTGGGGAAATCTGCCTTCTGATACTTTGTTTAGGATATATGGGAAATTTGAGAAGAAATTTTGCTAAAATACCTAAAATATATAGCCTATAGGCCTACACATTAGCACTGTATTTACTCTTTTCATGTCTGATAAAAATGGAAAATCGCATTTGACGGAAAATAGCAAGCCTGGAGTTCGACGTTTCCTTTTTCTAGCTGAACTTTGACTGTTTTGCACTTTTTAGTAATTATGAACACTTGTCTTTAGAAAAAATGACCTCTACAGAAAAGAAGCTTGTGTAATGTAAATCTTTGAACATATCTGAATGGTCAAAAAATTGTGAATGGAGTACAGTAGTATCCTGTAGTAACTTACATAGGTAGCATTGCCCCAATATGCATTTCAAGTCATGTAAGTGTCAGTTTGTTCTTGTGGCTGGAGTGTGTGTGTGTGTGTGTGGGGGGCACATCTCTTCTTCCTCTGGGACACATTTTAAAAAAATTCTGTCAAAAGGGAATTCAAAGTTTCTAAGAGTGCCAATGGAAAATTTGCTACTAAAAGAAAATCAATTTGCAGTGAAAGAACCCATGAAACTCTTCTGTTAGGGTGTGGCATCTACAGCTGAACCAAATTTTGGATAGCAAATGCAGATTTACACAAGACCTAGAAATTTTTGATTCAGATACTCCTTGAACCTGGGGAGTGACATTTTCCCATGTTGGTTGTAGAAACCTGTCTGCTAAAGACCTGTGTTTTGGATTGTTCAGAGTTTGGACTGCAAAGCTGTTGAAATAGAGGGGATTGGCCGAGGCTGAGGCTAATTGAATGCTGAATGTCTCCAGTGTGGCCTTGTTGTGTGTGAAAGAGAGGGGTATGTTCTGCCTTATATTGGATAGAGGTTTAGGAACGTTGCTGGTTTACACTGGAAACTTACACTGGTGTAGCTATGTTTCTCAGGAGTGTGAAAAATCTGCACCTCTGAGAGATGGCTATGCCAACTTAACCCTGGAAGTAGACAGCTCTGAGTTGACAGGAGGCTTAACTACAGCAAAGGGAAAATCCTTCCTGTTTCTGTAATGAGCATCTACTACACTGAAGTGCTACAGCTGTGCTGCTGTAGCTTTTTAAGTGTAGACATACTCTAGAATGTAGAGATGTGCTCAGTTAAATAGATCACTGAGATGACTTGAAAGCTGATGCTTTTTTCTTCTCTTCCCAACTAAGGTCCAACAGCAGGAAGCAGAGAGGAGATGGGAGGAAATCCAGGCCTATCTCAGGAAAAGGGTAGCAGAGCATGAAGCAGCACAGCAAGGTGTGGAAAATGTCATTTTCTTTTACTACGAAAGATGTGCCTCCCCTTTCCTGTATGTAGAAAGGATATTCTTGGAATATTGGGCAAACAACAGTATGGGCTGTAGAAGGTTTAAAGCATATTGTCAATGTACTTAGCGCCTCTTCCCACTGAAGCCACGTTGAAAAGTACTGTATTCCTGAGGAATCTGACATGGGTTGTTTTAAGGGCAAAGGGTCAAGGTTGAAACTGTTCCTGTTCTCACTTAAATAAAAGCTGTCTTACTCAGTTTCCTATTACACATTTTTAAATCTTTCATTTAATTACAACCTTGATGTTTCTGCTGCAGATGTGCAGAATAAGCTTGTGACCAAAGACAGTGAAATCCAGAGCCTACATAGTAAACTTACAGATACAATAGTGTCTAAACAACAACTGGAGCAAAGGATGTTGCAGTTAATGGAGGCTGAACAAAAGAGGGTCGCTGCAGAAGAATCTGTGCAATTGCAGGTGCAGGTATGGCTTTAATAGCTGAAGGTGTTTTATGCTTCAATGGTATCACTGTGTTTGTTTTAACAAAGCTTTAACTGAATGCAAGAATGAACACACTTTAGTCCAATGATCAGCTGGTATCATGTAAAAGGAGATCCTTATGATGCTGTATTGGTTTCAAGCAAACTGGCTGATGCTGTGTGGGTATGTGGAGTGGAGGAGCAGGGAATGCTTTCTTGTGGCACATACTGTGTTGTATTCCTTGCTATTTGTGACTTTTCTACCAGTAAGGTAGATAATTGGAATTGGAAAAATAGCGTCCTCCAATAATGTGCATTCAAGTGTAAATTCCTAACATGCAGCTTTAAAACGTTGCGGTTAATAAGAGCTAAAAAAAAATACTCTCGATCATTTACATTTGTTTTTCTTTGTGTGTTCTCTCTGCACAAGGAGCTGATGGAGCAGAAGGAGGCTTTGAAAGCTCAGCTTCAGAAGTTTCATTCACAAATGGCAGCCCAGGTACAGCGTGCTCTAAAGACTTGTACATTTTATCTTGCAGTCTTCACTGGTAGATGTTCTTTCAAAAACTCGTTAAACCAATTTGTATTATTTTAACCTAGATATGGTACGCTGAATGTGGAAAGTTGCCATGACTCCTTCGACAATAGTGTGGAATGAAATATACCATAGAAATAGTGTCTACAACATTGTGGTGTTGTCTAATTTCTTAAATCCAGTGACACTTTCTGTGGAGACTCTCAGTAGATGACTCACAATAACTGTGTCAATGTTTTTTTAAATAGTGTGTACCATGTCATTAAATACTGCGTGTCAGATTTTAGTGCCTCATTAGAGGCCCCAGTCAAATCCAAATACTTCCTGGCTTCTGCGTTGCAGACATGGAGAAGCTGACTCTCTACACAGCCAATTTGTAGAAATCAGCTGGCTTAGAAAAGCCCACTTTAACTTTTCCTGCTTTGATGCAGGCACAAATGGAACAAGTAAAGAGATTCAGAACTCCCTGGCCGTGTACAGCTGGATATTGAATTTTTGAGTCATGCATGGATGCATTTGCCATGCATTCATTGAGTCTAAGGCCAGCAGAGACCACAGTGAGCATCTGGCCTGACCACCTGGATAACAGGCCATAGGGTTTCACTGAAATCATGGCTATTTGAACTAGAACCTGTCTTTTAGAAAAACATCCCATCTTGATTTAAAAATGGAGTGATTGAGAATCCTCCACAATCTTTGGTACGTTGTTCCAATGGGTATTTGCCCTCACTATCAAAAATATGTGCCTTATCCTGTATGAATTTGTCCAGCTTCAGCTTCCAGCCAAGCGGAATCTAGACACCTGCATGTGTAGAGTCCTGCAAATCTGCGGATATCCGCATCCGTGGAGGGGACATGGATATCCACAAACAATTTCTTGCGGATTGCGGTCGGATGGCCACAGAGGTTGGGACCTCTCTGGCTCTGGGACAGGGCTGCAGCAGCTACCAGCTGGTGTGCAGCGAACAGCTGATCAGCTGATCAGCTGTTAGGCTGTTGGGAGGGCTCATCAGCTGAGAGGGGAAGTTGGGAGGGCTTAACAGCTGGTAGGTGGGGCTCAATTAATGCAGGGGGTGTGTGATTAAATCTAAAAGAGGGAGGGCTGATGGTGGGTCAGGTAAAAGCTGATTCCTGCGGATGCGGATCGGATGCCGATCCACATATTTGTATGCCTACAGGGCTCTACACATGTGGCCTGAAGAAACTGAAGACTGCATTATGATCTGGCACATGAGTGAGGGCAGTGGTGGAGAGATGGCAGGTTTGGTTGGTTATTTGAGGGAGAGGGGCTGTAGTGTTGGATGTCTGTCTAACCCAAGGGACTTCTGTAAATGACAGAAGGCTTGTACTGAGGTTGCTGGGGAGGTTACCAGAGAGCTGTTGGCTCACATTCATCATCATCTCCCTGATGCTGTTCTCTGCTATCTAGCAGGGGTGTGGAAACCAGTGGTGGTGTGTTGAGGGTGGGTGATGGTATTTCTGCATGTTACCAGGATTTTGGGGGGGAAGCTGGATGAGAAGAATCTATGGCGCTGAGGCACAAAATTGTAACAACTTGCACAATTACAGGTCCACATGGCATGTCTGCAGTACAAATCCATCCAACTGCATACGAAGCATTTCCCAAAGGCCTTGAATCTGTGATAACCAGCATGACTGCTCTGGGGTGATGGTCAGAGAGCAGACCATGCAATTCTCTTGTGTCTCTGAACTGAGAAATGGCCTGGCTGCAGGTCTGGTCACCAAAGATTCATCAGTGTTTGCTAAGAGAAAAAGCCGCCTGCTCACTTTGTACTGTTCCATTTCTACATCGTGTCTGTCAAAACCTTTCCTAGTGTAGCAATTGATGTGCTGTGCAGGGGTTTTATTCCTAGACCAGCCTGACACTAATAGCTCCTATTTTAGTGTCTCTGTTCGTGGGTGATGGCTAGAGTGGAGTCTACCAACAGTTCTTTGGCTCTTGGGCCAGTGTGGGCAGGGACTTTGAAACGGTATAAACACATCCTAATGTCCTTTGGCCAGGAAACATTGGGTATTGGCCTGTGCCAGTTTCAAACATCTCTAAACAAGTCCAGTAAATGCTATTTCTGAGTCAGTTTAGAAAAGGACGACTTAGTCTTTGATTTACATTCACCTATTTTTTTTTCCTCTGCAGACCTCTGCTTCAGTCCTGGCAGAAGAACTACAGAAAGTGTAAGCATTCCGTCTTCCAGATGTTTATGAAGTTGCTAGCTTTGTTGCTTGCTCAATATGTAGAAACTCTTAACTCATGGTTGGCACAGATGAGAGCGATTTGTGAAGGAAACGCCATCACTCAAGTGTTTTGCTTTCCATTGTGTGTGATCCTCTTGGAAGCTCTGAAACGTCTTCCTACGGATATCCCCTCCCCATCCCAGGCTTGGAATACATTGTGTGTGGCTGTTTGCTGTGCAGGTGTGAGAGCTGCCCGTTTGTTGATATCTAAGTGTATGGATCAGTGAAGTTAGTACAGTCTCTAAAGCAGACCTCCACCGGACTTGTCCTGTTGGGGGCATTGTTATAATGCACCAGGCTTGGAGCATTTCTTGTAAACTCTTGGCAAGCATTAGAGGATTTAAAATAAAACTGAAAACCTCTTTGTCCAGAACACACTGCCAACAGGAATAATTTTAGCAGGCCTGATTTTGTGCTGCATATTCCTCCTCTATGCGTAGCCTAACGCTAGACTTACATTTCTGTATGAAAGGCCTTGTTGCAAATTGCTTGTATTTCTTTTTTTTGTACAGAATTGCAGAAAAGGACAAACAGATAAAGCAGGTGGAGGACTCATTAGTCAATGAACACGCTAATCTAGCCAGCAAGGAAGAGGAGCTTAAGGTAGGAAGTGCCTATATTGAAGGAAACTGAATGAATGTAACGAGCTTGCTCTTTAGTCAGAAACTATGATTTATGAATTGAAACCCACAAAGCTAATGCCTTGCATTCTCCCATTGGTGTTCCTGTGAGCACCAATGGTCTGCTTGCATAGATCTTTTAGTGGGACTGGGGCCCAAGTTTACTACAGGTGTAACTTTTGGTTGAGTTAGAGTTTACTTGACTGCCCTTCTCAACTGCTTAAAAAAAACCTCCCATAGAAAAGCACATGGTGACACAGAATTCAGTTACTGAGGATTTTAAGCAAGGATTGCAACATCCCCACAATCAAGTCCAAAAAGAACAAAAGGTATAAACTTAATTCTTAACTACCAACATTATAAAAATCTTATGCTAAAGAAACATAACGTGGCTACTTTGTAATCCACATAGAATCATAGAATATTAGGGTTGGAAGAGATTTCAGCAGGTCATCTAGTCCAACTGCCTGCTCAAAACAAGGACAACCCCACCTAAACCATCCCAGCCAGGGCTTTGTCAAGCGGAACCTTAAAAACCTCTAAGGATGGAGATTGCACCACCTCCCTAGGTAACCCATTCCAGTGCTTCACCACCCTCCTAGGGAAAAAGTTTTTCCTAATATCTACCATAGACCTCCCGCACTGCAACTTGGGACCATTGCTCCTTGTTCCGTCATCTGCCACCACAGAGAACAGTCTAGCTCCAACCCCTTGGACTCCACCTTGAGGTAGTTGAAGGCTGCTGTCAACCCCGCCCCTGACTCCTGTCTTCTGCAGACTAAAGAAGCCTAGTTCCCTCAGCCTCTCCTCATAAGTCATGTGCTCCAGGCCCCTCATCATTTTTGTAGCCCTCTGCTGGAGTCTCCAATTTGTCCACATCCTTCCTGTAGTGGGGGGCCCAAAACTGGACACACTACTCCAAATGCAGCCTCACCAGTGCTGAATAGAGGAGAATAAGCACTTCCCTCGATCTGCTGGCAATTCTCCTACTAATGCAGCCCAATATGCTATTAGCTTTCTTGGCAACCAGGACACACTGCTGACTCGTATCCAGCTCCTTATCCACTGTAACCCCCAGATCCTTTTCTGCAGAACTGCTGCCTACCTCGTCGGTCCCCAGTCTGTAGCTGTGCATGGGATTCTTCCATCCTAAGTACAGGACTCTGCACTTGTCCTTGTTGAACCTCATCAGATTTCTTTTGGCCCAATTCTCCAATTGTCTATGTCACTCAAACTTGTTGATGGTGCAATCCACTCTACTTGTTACTGGCTGCTAATTAGACATCAAGCTGTTGATCACTACCCGTTGAGCCTGAAGATGTAACCAGCTTTCTATCCACCTTATAGTCCATTCATCCACCCCATACTACTTTAACTTGCTGGCAAGAATACCGTGGAGACCGTATCGAAAGCTTTGCTAAATTCAAGATATATCCCGTCCACTTCTTTCCACACATCCAGTTATCTTATCATAAAGGCAATCAGGTTGGTCAGACAAGACTTGCCCTGGGTGAATCGATGCTGACTGTTCCTGATCACCTTCCTGTCCTCCAAATGCCTCAAAATGGATTCCTTGAGGACCTGCTCCATGATTTTTCCGGGGATTGAGGTGAGACTGACTATAGTACCCTAGATCCCCCTCCTTTCCCTTTTTGAGCGTGGGCACTATATGTCCCTTTTTCCAATAGTCCGGGACCTCCCCAGCTCACCACAAGTTTTCAAAGATAATGGCCAATGGCTCTGCAATCACATCAGCCAATTCCCTCAGCACTGTCGGATGCACTGCATACAGCCACATGGACTTGTGCATCTCCAGCCTTTCTAAGTAGTCCTGAACTGTTCTTTCAGCACTGGGGGATGTTCACCTCCTCCCCATGCTGCGCTGCCCAGTGCTGTAGTCTCGGAGCTGACCTTCTCTGTGAAGACAGAGGCAACAAAATCATTGAGTACTTTAGCTTTTTCCATATCGTTGGTCACTAGGTTGCCTCCCCCATTCAGTAACGGGCCCACTCTTTCCCTGACCACCACCTTGTTGCTAACGTATCATACATTATCTTCACAGTTGTACATAAACATAAAGAAAACAAATTAAATCTAAATAGGTCTGTCCCTACAGAAACACAGGTGAGAAGAAACGCAGAGTTCCCAAAAGCTTAGGCTTAGTCTGCCTGAGTCTTACTCTTTGGTCACTAAAATCTAGGATCTGCTGAGTCAAAAGCCCTGTTCTTTCTTCCACTTGGTTGTAGAAACCTCCCGTTGGAATCGTGCACTCTTCCTCCTCCTCTGCTGAAATCACTGTTAGCTAGTCAGCTAGCTAACTAACCAACCATTCAATTTAAGTGTATAGATTAGGGGGGAAAAGCCCTGCTGCAAAATGCTTCGGAGTCAGGGAAAACAGTCTGTTTTCTGCTCCTGTGCTCAGCTTCTCCCAGGGCACATGGTCTTCTACAAAGCACTTGCACTGACTACTTGCCCTCGTGGAGTCTAATGTCTGAGTCAAGCAGCAACAGGGAACCTATTGAGCATACCCAAAACTGCCACATCCAATTCCAGAAACTTCAAGGTGTGGAGTGCCTGCCAATTGTGCATCAGCCTACCAACAGTGACCCAGACCCAACTCATTCATACCCCCGCCCCAGAGATCTCTTAGAGAGAGCTCCCTATTAGGCATGTGGGTTACACAGGCAGATGAACTTCAAGGAAGTCAGAAGTTATCTTGGTGTTAACATCAGGCTCTTAGCAAAAGATAGAGCGAAATATTTACACTGAAGAATATGGAATGATTTGAAATAGTGTCTTTAAAAAGCATCTGACTTCATCTCTTTTCTCCATAGGTTGTACAGACTATGAATTTATCCCTAAAAGCGGAAATGCAAAAGTTACAGGCTCTGACAAATGAACAGGTAAAATAACCATGTTTGTTTAACTCATTAAGTGCCACATTCTGCCACATGAGTGGTACCTTACTTTATGAGTAGCCTTGTTGATTTCAATGAAATCACTCTTGGACTAGGGTAAAAACATGAAAGCTACAGATCTGGGCTAACTAGTGATGAATTTTGAGAAACCTAACATCTTAGGCATCTTTTTTAAGAAGTCCTGCTTATTTAACACCCCCATTAGTGGAGTAAATAGTTTTAATTTGCTGTTCATATGGATTCATTTAAATTTTCAAACATATTCTTCAAGGAAGCTATGCCCACAATTGTCAGTAAAGATACCATGATTCCATGTACAGTCATGACAAGCATCTAAAATAATCACATGCAGACCCTTACCTATGTGTAATTCTAAAAAACTGGCCCTATGTGTTTCAGCCCTGTGGCCAGGTATTTAAAATGCTTGAAAAAACAACGTTAGTCTTTAAAGTGCTACAGAACTCTCATTGTTTTTGCTGTATACAGACTAACACGTCTCCCCCTCTGGAAAATATTTGAAAGTGCTTTACTTCATCATAGCAAGCGCTGGATGTCCGAGAGCACCAATGCAGAGCACCAGTTGTTAAATGCATAATGTGGAAGATATGAGCTTGCAGCCTTTAAAAATGAGGAAATATAACATCACTCCTTCACTTATATTGGAGACTGATATAATGAAAGAATCAGTGAAATTTCTTATTATGGTTGAATATTGGGGAATGTGGGGTTGATTTGAGTCTTGTGATGTAATGTGTTAAGACTGTGCTAATCCTCTTTATATCTAGGCTGTTGCTGCACATGAGCTGGAGAGGATTCAGAAAAGGTAGATTAAATAAAATTAATCCAACCAGTTTTTGGTAAACAATGTTTTGTAGGTCTTTATTTATACCTTATTTGAACTGAATTGATGCTTTTTGTAAGACAGTGGAAGAGGGAAGCATTTTTAACCGTGTAATTTACTGTCACAGTACTCATATTAAAGATGACAAAATAAGAGCACTTGAAGAGCAGCTACAAGGACAACATGCCCAGGTTTTGAACACAAGGGAAGAATTTAAGGTACCGTACCCTATGTATTATGCTTATTTATAACATTGTGTAGATTTCTGAAAGATTCTGTAACAGTGAAAACAACTACACTGATTTGCGGAGTGGGGCTATGTATTTTCAGCTGGTAGGACTGTAAATAAGAATATGTGATATTGCTGGCATCCTTTCAGGATGTCACTGTAGCAGCAGCAAACTATGCAACTGAGTACCTCTGTTTAAAATGCAGACTAATGTCTCTAAATAGTGCATGAAATCGCTGAAAGAGCAAAATTCTGAGTAATAACTAAGACAGGTTTTTCTGCATTTCATATTTGAAATGTGTCCTTCCTGCTGTTGGTTCATACATGGTTTGGATTATCATGTTGCTAGTGATCTGATTACAACATTTCTTGAAAATAAAATATCTGATTTTAACTTAAAACTTGTCATCTGTAATATGGCAGCTAAGCTATTGATCAAATGTTAGCAGAGCTATAACTTTAAACTCCTTGGTGCGGAGCTATGTTTGTTTCTGTATCATATACACATGAGCAAACAGTGCAAAAAAACCCAAAACAACAACAAAACCCACAACAAAATCCCCTCCCAAACATCCTCACTTCAGGATGTAGACCCTTATAAGTTTCCCATGAAAAGCTTTGATGCCTTCTTCCTAAAGGTAGTTCGTTCAGCACAGATGGGATAGCGCTTTTGCGTCTCTTCTCAAACAAAATGAACTTTGCTGTGAGCTGTGACATGACCTCCTAGTGTATCCCATAAAGGATGTAACAGTGTTGGACATTATAGCTCTTTGCATCAGAGATGGAAAACGAGAGGAGTAATCTAGTCCAAAATGGACTGGTTTTCAGTCGAAACTAGAGTTGTGTGAATAACTGGTCTTTTAGTTTGCTGGAAATTCTGGAGGGGAAACATGTTTCAGGTTAACCTGAAACAAATTTTTAAAAAATTTTCAGCAACCTGTGACAAGTCAGAGAGATTCATTTGGGGTCTTATGTTTCATTTAGATTGCAAGTGTTTTGAAGATTTTTAATTGAAAGAAATTTTGAAACTGTCATTTTGAATCCAGTTGGAATATTTTGACTTCTTTAGACTTTTTTCAATGCAAACTATTTGGCAAAATACCAAAAAAAAAAAAAAAAAAAAAGGAAATATTTCAGTGTTGCTGAATCTGCATTTTTCACTGGAAAAACTTGTTTGGCCAAAAAAAATTCACATACTTCTAATCACAAACCTTGTTATCACTTTTTGTTATACTCCTTTCCTGTCTAAACGTGACTTGTAAAGCTGTGGTATAGGAACCATGTGTTTACAATCTATAAAGTGCCAAGCAAATTTTTAAGGATTCTGAAAATCACTGATAAAAGCGATGGAAACTGGGATCTAAAATATATGCCGATGGAGCTAAATGTAGATTTAAAAATGGTGCATAACTGCATTTTCTGCCTCTTCGAGCACACGTGAGGACATTCAGCAAGTTGTGAATTAATAGCTATAAAATGAATTAAAGTGCATAGAAACCAATAAGGGTTTTATCTAAGCTAATGGGATTTTAAAGGTGAGCACTAAGGGTCCAGCTGCAGTGTTGATGCGTTCAGTACAGAAGATAAGAATATATTGTTCCCGTGGATCCTAAATTCTGTGTGTGTGAGAGTGAGAGAACTAAATTGGTGCCAGTGTCCTAGAGAGGTGAAGTGTGTCTGAAGTTGTCTGTGTGTAACTGGGCAGGAGAAAATGTGTTCATTAGAGGCCAGCGTTGTTCCAGAAATAGCAATCTAGGCTAGTCTGCTTATGATGGGGTTCTGTTTCTGCCACGCTCCAGAGAGAAACTGCTTTGTCGCCTCGAGAGTGATTATGAAAGGCAGAAGAGGGACCCACAGTATAATCGCTGGCCTTCTAACACTTGGAGCTGGAGAGTGCAGCAGACACATCTGTTTTGGCTGTGTTTATAAACGTTTTAGGGTAGCTTTCAAGCACCTGGGAGGTGATATTGGAACCTTTTCATTACAAAATGAGCATTTTGTAAAACCCTGTTATCAAAAGTAGGCTGACATGGTGCTAATAAGTGGTTTGCTGCAGGCAGAGAGGCTAGATTTCACTATGTTGTGTAGGAGATAGAGTGATTCCCATATCTCAGGATGAGGACAATTGCTTTTGGCTATCTGGGGACAAGAATCCTAATGTTCTGAGGAAGCAAGAAAGAGGAAAAAGCAACTTTTTTTTTTTTTTTTGCTCTCTTGGTTCTATGTATTAAAAAGCAGCTTCCCTACTTATGATTCATGACATGGTTAATATTACAAAACAAAGTAATTTGAGCATGCAGTTCTGAATTGATGGCTTGCTCTCTCACCAAATTGCCTTCCAGATTCTGAAGGAACAAAACAAAGCTTTGCAATCGGAAGTTCAAAACCTGCATGCTCTCTTGTCCGAGCAGGTAAGGTCAATATTTATGCATGTCTTATTAAATAGCCAGTGTTGTTTCTCTTTTAAAGAGTTCTACTTCTGAACCAGGGTCCCTTGGTGAGCTAGTTGAAAACTCAGCTGCTTTGGCCATTGCCTTTGGAGCTCTAGTTTCACTACTGCCAGATGGGAGGTCCTTTGTGGCCCTAATCTGATGTGTGAGCAGTAGCTTTCAGTCAAGCTGCTGGATATCAAGAATCCAATAGAGATATTCAGGAGGCCAATATTGAGTCAAAAGCCTGGGAACAGATTGCCCAAGCTGTTCACGAGTCAATTTCATTGATTAAATACAACTTGGTGAGCCATGTTATGCCCTTCCCCACTATGATGTGTCAAGACAGAGGACGTCACTTTCCTTTTGTCTGTACACCACCAATTATCCCAGCAGTCAACAGGGCCACTTCGAGATTAGAGACATCTAGGTTCAAAATCCCTGGGAGGAGTTCTTCATTTGGGTTTTGGTGTTTCCTGGTGTGTTTTCTCCCCCTTGTTTAAAAGCTTCTCCTTGCCCAGGGCTCCTGATGACCTCTCGGACACAGTTCATTAGAATTATAGTTTGGTCAGATGAGGCTTGTTGCAGCAGGTCGTATGGGAGGCCATGGTGTTACAGGAGAAGTAGCACTGGTAAATGAGACAGAATCCTGCTAGGGGAAAGTGCCCTGCTTCATCACTATGGATGAGACTCATTCCCCTGCTTGAGCTAATTGGTGAGACTAGACACTGAAGCCCCACTGAGGGATGCCCTAAAATGGGTGAAGCTGTGGGGGACAGCCCCTGGAGGCAACAAATTGGTCATGCTACTAGGCAAGCCCTTGCTATGCTAATGGAGAGAGGGAGTTGCTCTGTCTCCTTTGCTTATGGGTCACTTTACTTGGATGCGATGGAAGGCCGTGTGGGGAGATGGATTCTTGTAGCCAATCACAGAAAGTTAGGCTTGGAAGGAACGTCAAGACGACATCTAGTCCAACCCCCTGCTCAAAGTAGCACCAACCCCAACTAAATCATCCCAGCCAGGGCTGTGTCAAGCCGGACCATAAAAACCTCTAAGGATGGAGATTCCACCACCTCCCTAGATAACCCATTCCAGTGCTTCACCACCCTCCTAGTGAAAAAGCTTTTCCTAATATCCAACCTAGACCTCCCCCACTGCAACTTGAGACCATTGCTCCTAGTTCTGTCATTTTCCACCACCGAGAACAGCCTCGCTCCATCCTCCCTGGAGCCCCCTCTCAGGTAGTTGAAAGCTGTCAACCCTCCCTCCTCCCACCTCCACTCTTCTCTTCTGTAGGCTAAAGAAGCCCAGTTCCCTCAGCTTCTCCTCATAAATCATGTGCTCCAGCCCCCTAATTTTCATTGCCTGGGGCTGGACTATCTCCAATTTGTCCACATCCTTCCTGTAGTGGGGGGCCCAAAACTGGACACAGTACTCCAAATGTGGCCTCAACAGTGCTGAATAGAGGGGAATAATCATTTTGCTCCATCTGCTGGCAGTGCTCCTATTAATGCAGCCCAATATGCCAATGGTATGACTCTTCTCATTTTGCCCCAAATAGCAAAAGAGCCATAGGCCTTTGACCCAGTGTTGTAATGTAGTCACTCAAAAAGGGGAGAGGTAGGTGCAAGAAACCTTCCTATCGACATGCAGTTCTAGGAGTACAGTGTAGGGGCTGCTGCGTTAGGTCCTTTAACTCTTCTGTTTTTGACACTCTTGCTTTCACTGCAGGTGTAAATAGCGCAGGTAATCCTGTGCATTCAGACAGGTTACCTGCTACCACTGTTCCCTTACTCAGAGTAACTATGTGCCTTTACTCCAGATTTGATGCTTTTACTGCATTGTGTCACTCACCTTCCAGTTTCCAAACTGAATTAACCTTTAAAGGCAGCGGTACCCTTCTTCTGTGACTGCCTCTTGTTCTGTGACAGCAGCCTTTCCCCTGCAGTAGGAACTTGTGACAGCATGAGGGGCAATAGCACTGTATTTCATAGCCAACCAAAACTCTAGGCTTCACAGCAAGCAACATGAAGCTAAAATTTAACTTAAGTCTAGACCCCTTTGTATTTTTCAGTCTAAACTGACGAACCTTTTAGTAATATACTATTTCCTTGTCTAAAGACCCACTGACTCTCATAATGGATGGTACCAACTTTACTCTGTCTTCTTCTTAATCTCTGACCCTGGAGCACTCCTCAAATACCTTTTTCCCTACCTTCCAGATAAATTGGTGGGTAAAAAGCTGCCTGTAAAAAGCATCACCAAAGGACGTGGCTTTACCCTTTCACCACAGGTCTTGCTGCCTCAGTTTTGAAATATGTTTGGCTGTAGTTAGAGCTGCCAGTCAGTGGCTCCTACCCCTAGAACAGCTCCATTGTTCTCAGGGTTGACAGTTGGAGAGTCCCAACTGGCATCTGTCTGAAGAATCCCTACAGGGTTTTCTCCAGCTGTTGGCTGGAGTGCCTCCTCCCTCCTGGGTGTCGTCAAAAAAAAAAAAAAAAGAGAAGCTGCTGCCACCATGCCCTGCTGTTGGCCCTTGCATAGGTGTCAGAGTCATAGCCTGGTGCGTAGTGCCCCAGCTAAGCGTATTGCTTTGGAAAACATAGAAACTCTGATCTTTGTTATGTTAGTGGATGTTTGGCTCTGTGGGCTGGAATCTCTGAACCAGATGCCGCAGGGTGCTTGCCTCCCTAAATTCCCACTGACATCGCTGGACGCAGAGGGCAGTTGGCACCTCATAGGTTCAAGCCTGATGTCCAGAACTCGTATTTGTCAACTAATATAGAGTACAAAAGTTGGCCTGGACCAGCACCTCATCCTAAAAGGTTCAAATCCTTCTTCCAACTAGCAGTACGAGGAGTGCACACATGAAAACTCTACTTTTTGGACTAGTTTAATCCAAAAACTCAGTGTAAAGACAAACTGATGCTAACCAGTCCCTTCTGTTACTAAAACCTTAAACCCAGCGTCGATCCAATCAGTGACCAATTTTTTATACTTTAATTTGTAGGCTAATAAAGAGCTGTTGGAGCAAATGGAGAGGAGGTAAGAGGTTTTTGGTTCTCAAGAGAGCTAAAATACTACCTGGTCCTATGGCAGGAAGGTTACCATTTTCCCCCTGAAAATCTCTGCTAGGGCCAACTGTTTCTTCACGGAGAATGTCTTGTAACATCTTTGTTTAATTTCTCAGTATTACCGAAAAGGATGATAAAATAAAGACGGTTGAAGAACTGCTGGAATCTGGGCTAATACAAGTGGCTAATAGGGAAGAGGAACTAAAGGTAAAAACCTCTTGGACTCTTATCGGTGGGAAATAGAGATGAGGGTTTCTTGCATGATGTGTAATTTTTAGCATTGGGTCCCCATGTCAAAGTTTCAGAACATTAAGGCCAAAATGTTCACTTTCTGCTGATGGTGTTTTTGTGCAAAAGTCTAGAACAGTACATTCTTATTGTAGAAGAATTTGGAAATGTCCTAGTTGTTCAGGAATAAAAATAAGTGCAATCCCAGATGTATATGTCCAGAGTAATTACTGACAAGTTTCCATCTAGAAAAAGTTGTTTGACTCTTGGGATTATTACTGCAGCCTCTATGATTTTCTACTCTAACGCTGGCTGGAAGATGAAGGACATTGTAAACTGATTGAACTTGCTTATGCTGTCCACCAAAAAGTATTTATAAATACGTCAAAACAGAAGAATAAGTTAGATTGGTGGGAAGCCCAGAAAACCATAGTGGCAAAAAAACAAGACTGCCCCTTTCCTACAGAACACCAATCTGGGCATGGAGATCTATGCACTAGTAAGCGATAGACTCATTGACTGACATATCTACCTAGGAATGAAGCCATCTGCTGTGAAAAAGCTACAGTTTTACGCAAAAAGCAACAGCCTGGTTGCTAAGCAAGCCAAGTAGCTGTGGGCACATCACCCTGTGCTCTTCGCTGCTCTAGCGCCCTGTGAATTAGTGTCCAGTTCAAGAAGCGAAGGCTACCATACCATGTCCTTCATTTGAATGCCTTGACTCTAGCTGTCTGAGAGATCTCCATGGCCTCTTATGACAGCTCCACTGCGCCGTAATAATGGAAATGTCAATCAGTAGGGAGAAACGAGGACTTTCACAGAGGTGGGAAGGAAGCCGTGGAACTTGGTATCAGATGAAATCGCAATGACTGTTCAATGCATTGCAGAATTTTTTGACCTAATGTTCCTACAAGAAGTATTTCGATGACCTTCTCGCCCATGCACCCTTCTTGTAATTCCATTCAAGCCCTTTAATGTTACTTGCTTTGAAGGAGAAAAGGAGTGACTATTGTTGATATCCGGATGGTACTCCTATACAGTGGTTTGTGCCAACATAAACTATAGATGTACATGTTGGCTCGATGTTTTTTAACGGGTCAGAAAGGTTGATGGGTATTTGAAGGGGGTGTAAATTCCAAGACAGGGGAGAGGTTTAAATTAAAAAAAAAAAAAAAATTATTACTGGTTTCACTTAACATGTAAAACTAAACTAGATAAATATTCTGTACTGGCAGGATATAGGGAGATTAGATCTAGGTGGGTCTTTTCCATCTTTAATTTCTATCCCTTTTCAGTGGGATTCAGTTAAATTGAGAAAAAGATTAAAACTTGAAGGAGAATGTGAACAAATTTTGTTTTTGGTCTTCCTTAAAATTGCATTTTTTTCACGCTTGCTGTGTTTCTCTTTAAAAGGTACTGCGAGCAGAAAATTCATCCTTGAAAAAAGAAGTTCAAAACCTGCAAATTCAGCAATCAGAGCAGGTAGTACTTTAAATCCTAAATTATATTACATGCAAACTACATTAAAATAACACTATTAAGATTTTAAAATTAGGAAATGGTATAATTAGGAATGCCTGTGCAACTTTAATTCGGCCCCTATGTGTGTGTGCATTATGAAGAGCTCTGTGTAGCTCAAAAGCTTGTTTCTTTCACCAACAGCAGTTGACGCAGTAAGATATTACCCTACTGGCCTTGGGCATCTCTGCATTATGAGACCGTCTTGAGTTACATAATCCTGTATGATATTTTGTTACCCACAGTTGGGTTGGATCCTTTAGATCGACTGCACGGACCTCTGCCAGATATTCAGATATTTGCAGTGGAATGGGGAGACTCAGGAATCTTGAGTTCCATTCCAGCTTCTGGAGGGGAGTGTGCCCTAGTGGGTACAGATTATTCCGTCTGTTCCCCCTAGCGTGACCCTCTTCTGCCCCAGCCCTTCCAATTTGTTCCTGACTTGTAGCTTCTCCCACTCCTCGCCCTTCATTCCGGCTCCATTCTCCTCACCTAGCCAGTCCTAGTCTCCTTTCCACAGGTTTTCCATCCCTGTCTCTTTTTAGTGCACCATTCCCAATTCCATCCTGTGTATGTTCCCCGTTCTCACTGGTTTCCAGTCTCTCCCCCAGAACATGGAATGGAACCCAGGATTCTGGATCTCACCATTCCTCTGCTATCAGCAAACATCTGTGAAACCCACTGGTAAAGTCCCTCTCTAATCCCCCTCTAGTGCTGGCCCACATAGAGGGTGGCAATCTACTACAGTACTGCTATAGGTTACTGCGTTAGCTCAGCTGACAGAAGTCTGTGCCATTTTGATCTAAAGGTTCCAAACCTGCTCATGACCCACATGGACATCTATATAATTCCATGTAATGCAATTTCTGGGTTTATTCTTTTTTAAAAAAACCTAGGAAATTACACACACAGCCTATGTTAAAATATTAAAGCTGCAAAGTCAAACACTCACATTAGAAAATGCCAGAATTAAGGTTACCTAGACAACCGAAATTTGGCCCCCTTGGTGTGCATGAATGATGTTGTCTAATTACATGATCACAACCTTGATGTTCTAATTTGTGTACGTACATGCACATTACAAAGCGCTCTCATTTTATTCTTTGGCCAGTTGCAAGAGTCTGCTCACTTATTGGCACCAGGTTTTACCCAAATAGCTCTTCAGAGCACTTTTAATACTGAAAAAAGTCTCACGGGGGAGCCTATATAAATAAATACTTCCTTATTGATTCTGAATTTTATAAATGTACGATATCTATCCCCAGTCTCTACTTGCTTTAATGGCTGCTAAAATGCAATCTATACAAAAGAATAACAAACCCAGCAGCAAATCCCAACCCGCTTAAACCAGTTACTTAGCAAAGGACTATCTCTTGCCTTTTGAATATCTCAGCTCCCATTTATCTCAGCCCTCCCCCAAAACTCAAGGAAATACAGACCATGATCACAATCTGGCGATACCAAATAAGCCCTCTAGGCACTGTCAATGATAGTATTTTTTTTTTTACTATATGTGCTAATAAACCTGCCAACTTAATAAGCAAGGCGTGACCTGCCCTTGTGCACAGCAAATGCTATGTCTGTGACCTGCGAAATGGATTGGTGACCTTCAGGGTCTGAAAGCATCAGCCAGAGGTTTTGAGTCCACTGTCTGTTTGGTCTGTGTTTGTGCAGTGCCTAGCAAAATGGGGTCCTCCTGGTCCATGCTTAGGGCTCGTAAACACTATGGTAATTCCAATGCCTTAATGGTATGTCTTGACCATTGTTAAAGAAGCAGTAGCTGGGATTTAGCTCATGAGGTATTGCCTGTTTTAATAGCCCATCTTGAACCTTTTTCTTTTTGGGGAAGGTTGTTCTGGAGTGTGCTGCAGTAACTTGGATGGGTTTTGTATTGCGATGGACATGAGTCCACTAGGGACCTCCTGAGACCACCAGTTCATTTTGTAGAAGCCATCAAACCGCCATCATATAACAACAACTTTGGGCCACTACAAACCCAATCCAAATTCAAACCAGAGTCCTTGCAGCTGGCAAAGCTTTGTCTCCCTGCACTCTCCACTCCGTACCCCTCCCCACTGCCACCACTTGTCCGTTTCTTTGAACTCGTCAGTCTCTCTAAACTAAATATTTGTTTTGCTCAGCTTCCTTTTGAATCAATGGTGGAAGAACTTCAGAAAGTGTAAGTAGTGTTATGAACCTGTTACACCTCTGATCTAAACCTCCTCTCCGGTTTTCAACTCCTCTTTGCTACGTTCAGGTGTCCTTTGCCTCCCCTGAATGTTCCATTTTAATCAGAAGGCCAAAGTTGGCACGGCTGTATGAGCTCCATGCAACACATGACACTGAACTAATGCTTCTGAAAATCTAGTAATAGGTGTACACTAAATAGTCTAGGGGACAGGAGTTGACTGAAGTAGGACCCACATTAGTTTTGCTAGCCCAGGGCTTAGGGTTCTCGATCTATCCTTGATCACTAGATGCTGGACTATTAGAATATGGCTGGTTCTCTTGAATGTGTCTGAAAGGGGAGTGGGTTTGTATTTCTTACATTTCTAAGTTCAGAAAAACAAAAATACAGCAGTAAATACTTTGCTGAAGCATGTTTGCCAGAACTTGAAATCTGAAGGTAGGCAGACAGCATGCTAGGACTAAAGCGACTGATTAAACTAGATGTCTACCAATTGTGCACAGAGCTACTTTGTGCAGAAGGAAGCTTATATTTTATTACCCAGTCCTCCTCCTTCCACTACCTTGTGTGTGAATCATACCCACTTGTGTGGTTTTAAAAGTGGATTGTAAGCTCCTCAGGGCAGAGTCCGTCTGTTACTGATGTACAGATAGACTGCACCTAGCATAGTGGGGCCTGGCCAGGGCTCCTTGAGACTATGGTGGTGGTGTTAATAATAATGAAGCTCCTTACACTAGTTCAGCTAGCTTCTGATGTCTCCTTTCTGTCCTCTGCTAAGAATCCATGAGAAGGATGGGAAGATAAAATCGGTGGAAGAGCTCCTAGAGGCTGAAGTCCTAAAAGTTGCGAACAAGGAGAAAACTGTTCAGGTACCTATCCGCCATGTTGTTGCCATTCTGTGTCTTTGCCATTAACTTCCATTTATTTGTTCTTGCATTGCATTTTGTAGTAGTAAACTTGTAGACTCCATTTTGTGGTGGTGTTTCCATTGTCCAATCCTGTCTGTTTTGTCATTGAAAAGGCTTTGACACAGGAAATAGAGACTATGAAAGAAGAAGTAGGAAATTCTCAGCTTGAGATGGAAAAACAGGTAAAATTCCTTAGAGCCAGAACTATAAGGCAGCCTTGCAATGGGTGCTTTGTTTACTAGCATACCTGCTCTAGTACGTCAGCTGTTTTACTGGGGACTGTCTCTGGATGAGGCCTGGTTTTGTATGGTGAAGCTTTTTATAGGCAAGGCCCTTCATTTCTGGTTTTTATTTTGTTTAAAATTTCCTGGGAGTTTCAGGGTTTATTACAAAAATTAAAAAATGGGTGGAAATTGGTGCAAAAATGAACGTGTCAGTTCTCTGAATAAATATGGGGGTTAATATTGGGGAGACAGGATGACAGGGGAAAAAAAAGCCTATGAATAGAAAAAAGTCAGAGTATTTCCGATGCGACTCCCCACTCCAGGAGGAGAGATGGCTGCTCGGTAGCTGGGTGGCCCAGGCTATCAAGCTGCTGTCTCTCCTTCTGAAGGGGGCCCAGAAGATGTGGAGCTGAGAGGGCACCATCTCCCCACTTGGCCTCCTTTTACCCTTTTTGCATGTGGGCCCACTCTGGAAGGAGAGATGGTAGATCAGTTATCTGAGCTGTCCAGGTACTGATCTGCCATCTCTTCTTCTGGAGTAGGGAAAATGGGTCCCTGTGTTCCCCCCGAGTCCACCCTGGTTACTGAGATGACATCTTTCCTTCCAGGGCAGGGAATCAGGTCTGGGGAGCTCTGGCCCTTCTTTAATTTGGCCTCAAGCACTAATATACATATATACATGCACACGTGTATCTTCTGCCACATGGCCTTACTTTAACAGAGAGCCTTGAATTAGCACTTCAAATAACTGATTAACATAAGCACACCCTCCTAATGTAACGTATTGAATTTTCTTAACATAATCAGTCTCTTCATGTTCCTTAGTGGTACAAACTTCAGGTGACTTTTTTTTTTTAAAAAAAAGAGAGCTTTCGTAAACCCTGGGAATTTTTTGGTAAAAATCTCTGCAAACCAAAAATGTCTGTCTTGGTTATAGGGGACAAAACTACATGGTTTTAGGGGACAAAACAATCTAACAGACTTTTTCCACAGCGACCCCATAACAGATACTTGAATTCTGTGCTTGCGAGTGTGAGAATGGCAAGAACGCCTGTTTCTCAAAACTATAAAAGGATAGCTTCACTGAATAGAGCCATGGCACCCTCTAGTGCCTCCAGTGGTGCTATTCCCATCTGACTGTCAACTGTGAAGGAATTTCTTCCTGTCCTACTTCGGCTGCTCCACCAGCTCCAAGCTACTGAGTCAAAATGGTTCTTGCCCAAACCGACCTCTTGGCAAATCATATCCTTTCCCTCTAAAGCCAGAGGGTCTGTGCTCTCTGTTTCTGTTCTCCAGCTCAGCATGCCAACTATTGTCTTTCCTTAGCTAGCAGTTGAAAGCAAGTCTTCGCAGAGTCACTCCATCTACCAGAAGCAAAGAGGCAAAAAATGTCAGATTTCATAGTTTCTAGTGTCCCAAACAATGGGACTCCTGTTTCCTTTAGGAGACCGTTTTACAGGCAGCCTGATCCATCTTGCTGTCAGGAAGTCGCTTGATACTTTGCCCATACTTTAATTTACTTGATTTCATCCCATTGTTCTTAGTTATACCTTGATGCACTACCCTTACCCTCCTCCCTCCTTAGTGCTCACCCCCTTCAAATATTTAGAGAGTGTTTGTCATTTTAGGCAAAGTTGTACACTGTTTTTCTGTCCAGTCTTTTCTTCTAAAGCACTCCCTCCTGATCTTGATGATCGCTCTAGTAGTGTGCCCAGAATTGAACAGTGTGCAGCTGCAGTCTCACGAGAGCCACATAGAACACCTGCTCCTTGAAGCGCTACTCCAGGCAGCAATAGCTGTGC
The DNA here is from genome assembly GCA_007922155.1 of Mesoclemmys tuberculata. Taxonomy (NCBI): domain Eukaryota; kingdom Metazoa; phylum Chordata; order Testudines; family Chelidae; genus Mesoclemmys; species Mesoclemmys tuberculata. The sequence continues at coordinate 10,070,586 of ML675611.1, read as the reverse complement.
TTGAGCAGCCCTCCGCTTCCATTAGCAGCGCATTGTGGGAGACTTTGGGAAACCGGCAGTGCACTGTGGAGTGTTAGCGGATTGCTAGTTGAGCCCTTTTGGCTAGTCTGTCCACACTAGCACCAAAACGACTGACATCTCCACACTGCTCAGCTCTGATGCTCTAAACAGTCACTAGTTCCCAGGCAAACTGTTTGAAGCATGTGCAGGTTTGGACATGAAATGTTCTTAGAATGGAACAAACCTTACTTAGCATGATGCATTTCTCTGCTGTAGACAGGGCCTGGAAGTAATTCAGATTCAAATGCAGCACTGAAGCAGGGTACTGTCTACTGGAGTTGATGTGCTTTGTGCTGTTGTGATTCCTGCCAGGTCTCTTGCTAAGAGCACGGGCCATAGACTAGTAGCCTGCTGTTTTAAATAGAATTCAAAAGAAAAAAATCCAGGTAAACTTTGTGTCCTCTTCATCCACCCGCAAAAATTAAATGCTCTGTATGGCATCCTCCATTGAACAGAGACTTAGAGGCATTGTCAATCTGGAAATCCTATTTAAAAATCTCTTACTTGTGTTAAGATCTAAATTATTAAGAGCTCATCTGTTTTGAGCTTCACTCAGGGTGGGTAGTGACACAAAACAGATGTCTTTTGGCTCAGTGTTTATCTCTGGTTCTCATACGCTGACCCACTGCTGGAATGCTTCTCTTTGACACTGCAGGGGATATGCTGAATCATTATTTAAAGGGTGTAAATGATAACGTTCAGTTTTGTGACTCTTCCCCTCACAGACCTGCCTTCTGGGCTTAAACTGCTAGTGGCCCTTTGAACAATCCCTAATGGCCTTGTCCCAAACTGTTTTTAATACGGTCTGTTTACTTACCTGTATATACTGGATTTCGATGTGGATAGTCCAATTTTATGGGAGTGATTTAAATACCGAATGTTGTCTCTAGGTATCCATCGCTTCACAAATCAAGGACCTTCAGAATCTGTAAGTATGGTTGCTAACAGAAGTATCTAATCTGTTCCATGGTACCCTTCTTCACTTCCATGCTCAAATTTCTTTTGAGAAGGTTTTAGCTTCTCTGGTGTCCCTTCTGTGGTCTGCATGAAATGAGGTAATAATTTTAGTGGGCAAGCATCCTTGTTACAAATGCCATCACTGTAGCTGGACTATTTGCTGAAATAGCTGAGCGGGTTGTCAAGTGTTCAGAGAGCATAGAGACCCGACTACCTTTCAAGTGATACATCCAGGTCTGAGTTGAGAAACGTTGGCAGAGCAATGTGGGAAGCTTACACTGCTATTCTTTTTGTATGTATGTGGAGAAATAAGACTTAATAAAGAAATAAATCTCCATGGCTATAAATTCAGCCCCTTTCCTGGAGGGAGGGGAAATATCTTTAGATAAGAGACGATGTGTATGGAACCCCTGCAACGTATATCAGTGCAGAATTTCGGTCCACTTTGATTTAATGCGCTGTAGCTTTGATTGAGTGCACCTTCATGCTCCCAGTTAAAGTGGAGTGAAATGGAAGTGTTTATACTCCTTTTCAGTATGGCATAAACTGTAGCGGAGTCTTTGATCACGCAGCCTGCTCTTGTTTGTGACGCACTCACTGAAAAGCTAGTTATTTTTCAGATGGATAAAACCCTTTTTTGTGCATAATGGTACAGGTTGAAGGCGAAAGAAGAACAGATGAAAACTATGGAGGCCTTGTTGGAAGAGAAAGAGAAGGACATTGCTAAGAAAGGAGAGTGGTCGCAGGTAAATTTTTTTAGTATCCAGTGAAGTATCTGATGCAATAATTATGAATACAGAATTTACATGCACCCTTAAATCTTCTTCTTTTTGTGTCCAAAGAGTCAACAAGATACAATTGCCCACTTAACCGGTAAAGTTCAGGAGCTAGAGCAACAGAGCTTGGCACAGCTACAGCAGGTATGAATTCCAGAGCAGAATGGTCTGGCAGTATCTTTGGCTTTAGCTAAAGGCCCGCGCCATCCCTATGTCCCTTGTGACCTGGTACGGCATTGCGAGTGCACCGTGCCTTAACTTCCCCCGATTGGGGCAGCAACAGGTTCATTTTCACAGCCCAAGGCAAGGAAGAACCAAAAGAGCATGTCCCCTTTTACTAAGGTTTCAGGACTGAAGCAAGCTAACTTAGTCTACAAAGCAGATTCTCTTATTAGGTTAGTCTCCTAGGGCCTGAGGAAAACCGCCATCTCTCTGCAGCCTGCCTGGTTTCTAGTTCCAGTACATTCCCTTCTCTCTTGTTCAGCTTCCTCTTCCTGTTTAAATAGCCCAGCCCTAGGGTGAAGCAGGGCCTCCTTGATTGCACCCCCATTGGGCCCTTAAAGGGGTAATATATACTCCTTCACACTTCTGAACTAGACAATTGCTTTTTGCTTCTACCCATAGCCCATTTGAAAGGACTGGCCCTGGTTTAATTTAGGGTGTGATTTTAAACCTGTTCAGAGCTTGTGTGCACTGGAAAATGAATTTGTATTAAGGTAGAGTGTAAATTTAAAATGCAATATCTATTCTGGAATAATTCCATATGTAGAGAAGCCCTTGGTTGAACCAGTGCAAAAGGCTGCGTGTACATGCTTATTTTGGTTTGGAATGGCTTTTCGTGGTTTAGCTTGAATTGATTGACCAGGCTAAAGTTGCAAAAATTGAGGGGGTTTCTTACACTCAGGCAGACAACCAATGATGGTGGTAGCAGTGGTCCGAACCCTTTGAAGATTGTGGACTTCATCACAATTATCTACTTTTTGGCACCTCAAGGCTGAACTACATCATGTGCACTTCTTACAGCTGTGTTTGCAGACCACATGGTAGTTGTAGTTTGTGCAGACTGCCTGCTTTTAAGGGTCTCGGATTGATTTCAGTGTGTCATCTATGCTCTGTCTTGCATCTTCCTCCTGGGTGCACCTAAAGCTCTGGCCTGGAATCTGAGTGCCTCTCCCTTTTCATTTATGCCAGAAGTTGTTGGCTTAGATTTTTGCTCTCTCTGTATGGGATGCAAAAGGGCAGGCAGCACAATCTCAGGGTTTTGTGCTGAAATTTGCGGACTGCAGTGCTGAAATTGGGCTCATTTTTCTGAAGGCAAGAGGTGATGCCAAACACACATTCTATGTCTGTCTTAAGTTGTTCTTGTAGCCGGGGAGGGATTTATCCCACTGGTGGGTGGAGGTGGTAGAGGCTGGTTCAGTTAGATCTGTGCCATTTGACATCCGTTTCTGTGTTGATTTATTTTTTAAATTTGGTGTTGTGCGGTTTTGAAGCAATACAACTCAGTTGACTTAAAAACATTTGGTCTTCCCTAGAAAAGTGACACTTGATCCTCTAGTTCCCTTTGTGGAAGCACTTTAAGATCTTCTGGTGAAAAGCGCTGTAGAAGAGCTAGCTGTAATCATTCTGTCCAGTGTAAATGTTCACTCTTACACTGAAGGTGTTCACAGTGCTATCAGGCTGGGTCTGAATGTCTCCTTTGTTTGTTAGGTATCTGCTGCGTCGCAAGTCCAGGATCTGGAGAGCTTGTAAGTATGCCTAGCAGTAGCTTCTCAAGTGTCCTCTCCTGTGCCTGCTGGTTTCTGTGCTGTGATTTATCTTAAATTGAAATGTGTGTGAGCTCATTGTGGGAGTTTTGATCTGCTTTGCTGGGATAAGCTTTAGTGCTGATGGAAGCTCACCAGCCAAGATAACTGCCGACCTGACTAAATACTAGTGCGCATAGACAGAGCAAAAGGAAGTGATCGTGGAAGCTCCTTTAATTTCACTGGGAGCTCAACACATGGCTAGTAGCTCGTATGTGTTCAGCACTCTGGGTGTTCTGTTCTCTCCCCATCTACCTCAACATTAAGTATATGTTTGACAAAGTGGCCAGGTCTATACGGCATCAAAGGGTACATCTACATAGCCCACGGAGCCAGCCTTCAAACCTGGGTTGATAGTCTTGGATTTGTGCTACCAGGCTAAAAATAGCGGTGTAGACAGCCCTCTTAAGTTGGACCTCGGGTTCTGAGACCCACCCCACTCCTCAAGCTTCTGAGTATTAGCTGCAGCATCTACATAGCTATATGAGCCCCAGTCTGTTGGCCCAGGCTGAGGCCTGCTATTGCGGACTTTGTAGAAGTACCAACTCGGCAGCAAGTTGATAAATAGCAAGAGATACTCATGGCTAATTTACCTCTGTACGACTCCTGAAGCACCCAGCGCTGCACCGCTTGATTTGCAAAGAAACATGGTCACGTTTTCCATTGTCATTTTGGTTTCCTGCTAACTATTTGTCTGACAACATTGTCTGACATGAAAATAGAGGCCATATGTTTGGTGTTTCAAAAGAGGGTTGCTTTAAAAGTCCTTAGGTTCAGATAGCTTAGTGTGCTGTCCGGAGAGACAAGTGATAGATTCCCATGCCAGAAAACACCCCTGTGAACATCTGGTCTGCCCGACTGCATAACGCAGGCCATGTTGACCGTGATGAAGAATCCACCACAATGTGTGGTATTGTCCCACGTCCGTTCAGCCCAATCAAAAAGAGATGAAATCACTTCCCCAGTCTTGAAACATTGTCCCTCGCCATGTGCCTCAGATGAGATTCTGGTTACTTGAGGGCCAAACCTGGGTTTTCTAGTTGAAATGACAGAAGCCAGGTTTAATCCTTCTAGGGAGCCAGCTGGAGGGTGGGTTATGGGGAGTTGTAACCTTTCACCTGCTTCTACTTGAATGTTATGTGGGTTGATAGTGACTCAATGAATTTGCTGTTTGATGACGTGAAATAACTCGGTACTTTTAGGCCAGTTTTTAATGGGCAGGTGCCTGCAGTATCGTGGCTGGTGCCATTTTTTTACTTTCTGGGCCCAGAGGTCACGGATTGCATGTATGCAGAGCCCACTTTGTGCTGTGGCGGTCCCTCTGGATTGACCTTGCTCGGCAGCCATTTCTCATGTACCTGCTATAAATGCACAGGCTTTGTTTCTTGATTGTTGTGAAGCCAGCATCCTCTAGAGCATCAGACTCTTATCCAGAGTGATACCTATTTTTTAATCCAAGCACTTTTTGATTTCCTGAACATCACAGATTGAAGGGGAAGGAAGAACAGATGAAGATGATGGAGGCTATGTTAGAAGAAAGGGGGAGAGAACTTACCAACAAAGGAAAACAGTTACAGGTGAGTTTTGAATGGGAAATAAGCATCCCAGGCAGTAGTGTCTTGGGTGATAAACAGGAGTGCCTGGGTTTGAAGATAATGTCATATCCTCTCTCTCTCTCTCTCTCTCTCTCTCTAGGAGGCACAAGAAGAGAATGAGTTATTTAAAGTGGAAATCCAAGAGTTAAAGCAAGAGAACTGTAAACAGGTACAGCTCCCGCTTTGACTTCGCTAGCTGACGGGCTTGTTGCCGAGAGCATGCAGAGCAGGCGTATCCCCGTTCTTTATCCGCTACGTCGATCCTGGAATGGTTGAAAGACCTGTTAGGGAAACCTCTAACTTGAGGCTGTTTTCCAGTTGCTGAGTGTCTGGTCCCTCTGTCGCTACCCTCCCCCTCATTTCATGGGCCTGCATCCCTGCTGCAGTCTAGTTTACCCTGCCACATTGCTCCTTTGTTTCACATTTCCTACCCTTCAGGCCTCATGTCGTGGTCACCAACCTGGCCAAAGAGGACCGGGCAGGATTCCCTTGGAGGCTGTTAATGCTGCTGCTTGATCTGGCAGGGAGTGCTGGTGAGTGAAGCACTCCCAGCTACTGTTTTTAATCTGAGTTAAGGCATTTCTGGTCTATTTGTAGGCATCTCGGGCTGTCCAAAGTGAAGAGCTGCAGCAAATGTAAGTATTGCTAGTAATTGTTTTAATACATGTGGCTTCCATTACTGCACTCAGCACTCGTACCTAATACAAGCCAAATGCTTTTCAAAGGCATCGGGCATGTGAGTGAGAAATGACCAGTAATAAATCAGGTGTCTGATAAAGTGGAGCTTCACAGGTACAATTCTGACTCGCAGTCCTGAGCCCAAGTGTTCCACAAACCCTGCATCTCTCACAGGGTGTGTTCAGGGCACAGTGGAAGCAACATATTTCCTAGAGTTTAAAATTAGATGTGCTCAAGGGTAATGGGTTAACCTTACACATCTGGTGGCTGAGATTAAAATTCGTTTACGGTTCCAAGCAAAGTGAATTTTTAGATCTCTGCTTCCCAGTGAATTCTTGTGCATGTCATGAAACCGCCTGTACGGCTTAAATACCCTCTTGAGGAACGGCTCAGGAATGACAGGGTATTACAAGCTAGAAGTGAAGCATGTTGAAAGAACCATGCAAAAGGGTTATGCAGCTGCTGCTTACAGTGTGCATAATGGTCTTTTGCTCTCGCTCTCATGCATTTAAACAGTGCCAATTTTTTTTCTCTCTGCTTGGTTTACAATCACTTAAATACTGCTGAATACCTTGCACTGGGCTCTGCAGACGTGCTTCCTTCTCCACAGAGCCTGCAATCTAAAATAGGATGTCAAACATTTGTTGCAGAAGGGGAGGAAGTAGATAACTATGGGTGAGCAATTAAAAGGATTTCTGGAAGAAATGGGTTTTGTGGCGTGATCTGTAGAAAGGTGTCTGGCAGGCAGTGAGAGGAGGGGTGCTGGCCCAAAGACAAGGGAGGGGAACTAAGATGAGCAGTAAGGCAAATGCATTGAGAGCAAGAGCAAAGATGGGCACAGTTATGTAAGACCTTTCAGATGAGAACTAGGTATTTGAAATGGATTGTTTTTGGTCAGTGAGTAGTGCATGATCATGCAAGACAGGGTGGCTCTCTAAAAATGCCCCGTTTTGTACACAGGCCACCGTCTGAAACAGGATATTGCACTAGCTGGACCATTGGCCTGACCCATTGTGGCTGCTGTTGTGTTCTTAGTTAATAGCGACCTGCTTTACCATCTAAAACATAGAGAATGCTTCTGTGGGCATGATGCCAAATGGCTTATTACACCAGTGTGGACAAAACGTGTGGGCCACAAACCAGTAGAAAGCAAATGTGTTGTCAAGTCAATGAGCGAGCATAGGTTACATAAATTTACACTACAAGCGCAGTGGGAGTGGGAGGAAACCTCTTAAGTAGTTTGCATGTGAAGATTTCCAAACTTGTGTGTGACTGTTCTGCCAATTCAGTATTGCAGGGAAAGAGACAGAAATCACCAGTCTCCGAAATGAGCTAGGCTCGCTGCAAAACGCTGTTGAGCAACAGAGGAAAAAGAACAATGTAAGTAAATTCTTCAAAAACTCCAGGGGTCTTTCTGTGTGCACAAAACTAAATAGTGTCCAATATTCTGCTGCCATGAAAACAACCCCTATTCTCTAGCCCTGTACCAGGCTGTGTGCTCACTTAAACTTCTTTTGTTTCTGTCTTTGGGAGCAGCTACCCTAAGAATCCCTTAGTTTGCCAAACACTTGAGTTGTGTTGTTAAATCTCTCTACATTCTCTTAATGAGAGGAAGGTGAACTTGCTGGAGAACAACATCTAATGGCATTTTCATAAACTTAAGTTCAGCGTGGTTAACTGTAGTCTCAAACTTAGGCTCTCACTGGGGAAAACTGGAGGGAAAAGACTGTTGCCTTTGCGTGCACAGCACAGAAAGACAATGCTTTCAGGACTCAAATCTGGCTTCCCCCACTTCTAAAAATTTCTAATCCCAGTTGTTCCAGTGAAAGGTGAAAGACAGCAAGGATTCTTTCTACTGCTGCCATTGGTGGTGTTCCAGTCATCAGCTGGTGTGTGAAACAAAGGGATATTTGCACTTACCTCTTCCTACTCGTTAACCGACTGCATTGCTTCCGCCACAATCTGTGCCAGACTGGAGAACAGGAGTCTGAATTCCATGCTGGCATAGGAGAAGGATGCTGTGGGTGTCTTAATAGGGGAAAATGAATACATAAATGTTGACAAACCCCAACAGATCAAAGCTATTTATAAAGCTAAACAGCATGTAAGAATCAATGCACATCTGTCAAGAAAATTCTGGTTTCCTGGTGTGGAGGGGACAGCTATAATACAAGCAAATCCTAAGAAGAGAAGTTGCTAGCTAGTCTACGGTGAGCGGCACCATAGCTTGAAAGCAAACCCAGAAATGGTGGGGAGTTGCCCAATGAACATGTGTTCTCAAAGAATAGTTCATACTGGAAAGGCAATTGATCGTGGATGTTGTATACCTGGGCTCACATTCTGTGGAATGCCAAGTGTAGCATAGGTGGTGAGTTATATGGGCCCGTGGTGCCCGTGCTCCACCGATGTTCAGGAACATGGGCCCGGCTTCACTAAGAACTCTGTGCTGCTGGGCGGAGGGCAGCCGCAGAACCTCCATTTGGCCGTGCAGGGCAGAGCACCGTGGCACCCAGGGCGGCCCAGCCATTCTGCCCCACCCCCCAGACACACACTCGGCTGCTGGCCAGGTGCCTCTCCTGCATTGGCCCTGCCCCTGTGCAGCTTGGCAGCTGCTTCCCCTCCCAGCCCTGCCCCTTCTCCCTGCCTCTCTCCCATGTGGGCCCAGTGCCGACCAGGAGTTGCTCGTGCCCCAAACAATGCAGCAGCCAATCCCACCTCCCAGCCCCTCACCCCTCACATTGGTGTGACTCCCCCCCACACACAGGGGCTTACAAGGCAGGTGGGGGGGTGCGACTTGGACCTGTTCTGGGCAGCATCGAAAATTATACAAACCTTGTGCCCATGGCTGTACGTGCCCTCCTCACTACACACGCAAGTCCAGTTAACACTAATGGGAGAACACATCTGTAAGCTCAAAGGTTCAAACGCCACTACAAAATTTATCCTGGATGTGCTTGCTCTTCTGTAACAAGTACCTTGCTCTTGGGATATTCAGACAATCCAAGTGGTGGTGCAAAAATGTCGAATGTACGTTTGGATTTCATGCTTCTTACGTAGTAACTAAAAATGCAGCAGTCAAATCGGTAGTTTGCCAAGGACTTATTGTTAATTTTGAAGGCTGGGAAAGGCACGGACCCAGGTATCCAACAGTCTGTTTCTTCCCAACCGAGCAACCCTTTCCAGATAATGGAGGTACAATATTTTATCTTCAAATCGAGATAACTCATTACCTAAAATTCCGAACTATAAAATAGGATCTATTTTGTGGCATACGTAAGAACGGCTATACTGGGTCAGACCAATGGTCCATCTAGCCCAGTTTCTTGTCTTCCGACAGCGGTCAACGCCAGTACATGTTTGATGACCTTGCCAAGAAAGAAATAGGAGCACAGCAAATTACTGGATCATTCTCGGGCAGATTGAGAATATGCTCATCACTCTAGCAAAACTGCCAAATTTTAGGGTGGGTTTGAAAAGAAAATGGTCTCTCTTTAATTCCATATAGCGAGGACGAGCTCTGTGTTTGCAGACCAAGGCCCCGATCCTGCGCTGGGGTGCAAGGATCTACCTGAGGGGATCCTACTGCAAGATTTGGATTTAAGCACTTATGCTTCCACATGTATTTAGAGTCATTCTAGGTTATGCAGCTCCACGTGCCTAAAGCTCTGTTTTGTAATCTGTGGTTTGGTGTCTGTGTTCCTCACTTCTGAGTACTTTCCTTTTTCTTCTCACAAGTGCAGTCAAAGTGCAGGGTTGCCAGCACAGCAATAATACGTTTGTAATACAATAAACCTGGGACGGCTCTGAGTACACGGGCAGGTGTGCGTATGGGCAATTGGCCTTTTTTCCTTTCTTCATGCAAACTCTTAAACATCACACTTGTTTTTGCTAGTGTACTTCATCTTACTCAGCAAAACCATCTTGCAGTAACCAGCATTTAAATGCAAATTACGGAGTGTAATGCAAAATATGCCTCTGAAGTGAAAGCAGAAACCGTTTGAATACGGGATGAACTGAAATCATTCTTTCTAAAAATGATTAGGACCTTCGGGAGAAAAACTGGAAAGCAATGGAAGCGTTGGAATCAACTGAAAAATTGCTGCAGGACAAAGTGAACAAGACTACCCAGGTTGTAATGTTAACTGGTAGAAACAATGCATTAAACTAGAAACAAATCTGCAGCTGATTTTTTTTTTTTTAAATTCCAATTGAAGCATTTAACTTTTACTGCAATCTAAATAGCCTGTTCTGAATGCGCTTTCACATCCTTTCACCTCTGCTTCTGCCTGTCGTCTTAAATTACTTGGTTTTTTCTTAGTTTGTGAGCATGCTGATTTGTTTTTGTTTGCATAATTCTTAGAATCATTGTCCTTGTGGTGAACTCTCAAAAGCAAGTCCCTATCGTTTATGCCTGAACTGTTTTCGGTGGACACGGTGGCTTTTCTCTTTCGGGTCAAATTGAATAAGCTTATTGCCTGATGAATAGGAATGACTAGATTATATTAAAGAACCTCAATGAAAAATCATGCTACCCAATTTAGTGCAGAATTGTTATTCTTGAAAGCATAAGAAACTGAAACGTTCTGAGTGAAATCATGGCATTCTGGCTGGCTTGTTCTGAGAGAGAACTTGGGCTAAAATTCATGAAGTGTCAAAATAGTAAAAGTGCTGTTCCATAAAAAGGGAAAAATAGGGGGGGGGGAAGGGGCTCAAGGGTCAGCTAGCTGGAGGAAAGGAGCAAAATAGGACTGAATCTCAAAGATGTTTCAAAAGAAAGCTGCATGCCCTTTGCTCAGCCCAGCGTTGTGAGAAGTGTGCTCGTGTAGCCTGCTTCTCGCTACATTTAATTGCTCTTTTTTTAATCTGAAGATTTTTGATGAAACAGACATTTGCTTATCAGTGATGCCTATATTGCTGAAAACTAGTATTAAATTTAACACCCTAGCTTCATGGCCTTGTCTCTCTCCCATCTGTTTCTAGAACTGGATCCCAGACTAGTCAGGCTGCTGATGTCACTTTCAGCCGAGTAACTGCAGAGTAGGAGGCTCTGTAACTCGTACGTCAAATTTTAAAAGAGAATCAAATTGTATTAGTGAGGCGTGCTTCTTGAAAGTTGCCTTGAGCAAAAATGGTACAGCTTACCTTATTTAAAAAAATAAATCCAATGATCCTGAGTAGAGGAGTGTGTTAAGTGACTGGCAAAAAATCCATACAAACCCATTAATTACAAATATGGCAATCAAATATTTCTTAGATGATCCTTTTTAATATTAATGTGCCCTAAAATAATACTGTGTTTTTGTCATTGGCCTCAGATTGCGTTTTGACTATTTGTGGCACACAAAAAGGCAAAGGAAACGTACAGAATCTCACCCAGCTCTCATAATTATTTTCCATTTCATCTGGGGCTCTGAGGCGGGAGGGAGGGGCTACCTGTTAAGAGCAGTAAAATAAAATCTAGAAAAGTTAACATTGCTTTCTTGGCCGGGTTCAAATGTGCATTAACACAGTTTCCTCTTTGTCTTTAATTCTAAATTAGGCGGCTTTTGGGGGGTGATGTTTAAAAAATGGATTGTGTTGATCAAAACCAATATGGATTCTGTCTACATTCCAATTTCAAATTTTTTTACTATTAAAATATCAATTTTTATTCCTGATTTAAAGTTGTCGACATAATCTGAGACTGCATTTGCTCTGCACAGTATAGTCGGTGTTCTGATAGGGTCACTGAGCGATCCTAGAAAATTCCATAGGAATGCTTTAGATTGGAGGAGAATTTTATGCAAATAAAGTCAATCATGAACAATATGAAGACCACGTTCTGAAGCCACTCGACACCAGAAAAATACTGGCCATATTTGAAATTATGAAGCCTGTATTAGTTTAAAACTAAACCCTGGTTTAGATGTGCTATTTTAGGCCTAGAAAAGGACAGTGCCATGTCTGTGAAATTGATTACTCGCTTCATAAGACCCATTCTCTCTCAATGCAGGAAAAGCAGCAATATATGGAGGCTGTGGAGACAGAAACTAGAGAATTGCTCCAGAAACTGTTTCCCAAGGTGTCTCTTCCTTCCAACTTGGTAAGATAAGCTATTCGGTGTACTCCATTGCATCTAATCAGACATACCCTTTACTTACCCTGCCAGCTGGTGTCAGCAGTGCACACAGCAAGTCTATGCAGAACATCATCATATTACTGTTGCATTATGCTGCCTTTCTAGGATCTGTTTCACCTGCCTGTTATGTCCTGACGTTTACTGAGATTGCAAACTTTTTAGGGCAGGTACTTGTCTACTGCCTAGCACAGTGGGCCTCAGTATCTGACTGGAGCCTTTTTAGGCTTTACTATAGTACAAATAATTATGGCCTGACTTCCCAGATGGGCGGAGCAGCGTCCGCTCCCATTAACAGGCTGCATTTTAGGCTGTTTCTAAAGTAGTTTGATAATGAGAGGAGAAACTGGTTTGAGTCCAGAATGTTTTCAAAGGTATGAAAAAGCAGTGTGCTTGGCTCTGAGAGTCAACTTCCATGTGTCCAGGTGGTGTGTGGGAGAGGAATTGTGGCTTTATTTTTTGGTTTAAAATCTTAAGAGTGTTTTAAAATAAACACTTGAAGACTGCATAATTCTGACCTTATTTATAACTTTTACAACTAATTCTAGTTGACACAGGATATTCACATTACTCTTACGTAGCCACCTTCCTGGCGAGGTTTTTGCATCCGTGTGGCAAAAGCCAGTTTAATGTACAAAGATCTTGAAAAATGATGCTTTCCTACACCTTAGAAATACCTGTTGCAATAGCCTTTACAGATTACACAAATACACACAGTTTTGTAAACTACGGTTTTGCAACGTGTCACTCCATCAGGGACTCTAGCAGTTAGGTTTAAGTGCACAAAACTGGATATGCAGCTCCTTCAAATAGGAGCTGTGGGTTAGATTCCTGTGCACGGATGGAAAATCCCCATCATAATTTAAGTTAGGAAACAACCATTTCTAAAATAAGCTTCTTGATCAGATGTTGAATTGTGGATGGTTTTAATTGCGTGCATTTTTCCTGACCAGAGCCACAGCGAATGGATATGTGGGTTTGAAAAGACAGCAAGAGAATATTTAAAAGAGGCCTGTGGGTCAGAGAAGGTTAAGGTCAGTACAAACCGCATACGATGCCCTGTGCATGGCATACACCTTCTGTTTAAATTTGTGAATTGCCTGCGAGGTTGAAGTAAGATAACAGGCTGCCTAAAAATCGACATCCATAATGATATCAACAAAACATCTATAATGAAGGGATCTGAGCAGTTTCTAAAAAGGCAAACAAAAAAAGCTTGTAAAATTGTAAAAGCAACACTGTGTAATGACGACGTAAAAAGAACTGGTGGTTCTTTGAGAGCTTGTCTGGGAATGCCACTGTTAGAGCACATGTGCCCCTTGTGTGGGACATCAGATACTTTGGCCATCGGGGTCTGTTGGGCCTGCAGCTGCCCCGTAGGTATCCTTGTACCCTGGCCACCCCAGTGTGTGATGGGTGGAGTGGGCCCAATTGTGCTTCAAATCCTCCTTTATCCCCTGTGGCAGAGAGACTGAACCCCAGCAGTGTCTGTCTGCTTCTCCAGGCTACTGTTCATCAGCAGAATCCTCTGGACACCATATTGCTGCTGGAGTTGAGTGATGGTTGGGCCATTTATGCCTTTGGATGGAGGGTGGGGATGTGTGAGGTGGTGTAGGGTGCAGGTGTGTCCCCAATGGGCACTGCTGGGCCAGACGAATCTGATTTTATGCACACAGGGCCCATGTGCGCCAAGAGTGGAATCTGTGTGGACAACATGCCCCAGAGGGCCCTGATTACTGAAAGACAGATTAGCCGTTCTTTAGTGGCTTCCAATTAAACCCTCCCCTTCTACGATTGCTGCAGTGTCATGACATTAATAAACATTGAGTCTCACTGTCAGTTACATGCTGAAACACAGCACCAGCTGGTGTTTGTTCTCTGTTTTTAGAGAAAACTACTCACGTTTATAGCTCTTGATTAACTTAAGTCAGACACCTACAACGCTCTTCATTATAACCCAGTGTACCAGGACACTTTATGCAGCGTGCTATTGCATGCTGCTAAAACCAGTGTTCGTTAATATGCCTGTCGCAGCGTTCCCAGATTCCACGCTATATTAAAACCCTTTCATTAGCTCTGTACTGTTAGAGTACATGAGGCTTACTGCTTGTTTCAGTCGCATCACAATAATTTATAATTGCACAGATTAAAGTCACATAGGAAGAACCTTAGTTGAATGTTGAACCTGATGTCATTTGAATGCTTCCATTTCCATGCTGTTTGGAGGATAAAGTCCTGTAAATGTGTCTCACCACGGGCTTGATTGTTATATTAGGGTGATTAATCATAGAACATAAATCTGCGATGATTGGTGTAAAATATGTGGCATTTCACTCCCCACCCCTTCGCTTGCAGGCTATGGAGCAGAAGCTGAAGGAGGCTGAGGAGATGCATATAATGTTACAGCTCGAGTGTGAGAAGTACAAGGCAGTTCTTGCAGAGACGGTAGGGAACCATGTCACTTTCACCCAATGACACTGCAAGCTGTCTGTCTTCCTATCATGACATTAACTAAAGTCCTGTGTTAGGAGGGGATTTTACAAAGACTACAGAGGAGCGTGGAAGAGGAGGAGAGCAAATGGAAAATAAAAATTGAAGAGTCACAGAAGGAACTTAGACAGGTATTTATAAAGATCTGTCTTCTGAACCTTTTTTCATTTCTTTTGGGTATTTTATGTGTGGGTCAGACTAACACTAGAATATTTTGCAAACCTTATTTGCGAGGTGATTACATATAAATAATTAGTTAGGCAAAGTTAAATCCTTCTGTAATCAGTGTAATAAAATACCCTGTACCTCCTTGTGTGTAAGATCAGCCTTTCTTTGGCAAGAGACCTCTACGCACTGAGGGCATTATGATGTGTCTTAGATCTATGTGGCAGGTCTTTACGTTAGTAACGCCAATCAAAGACAATATTTATACTGTTGTCTTTTATCCCTAAGGAACTCCAGTTATTTTACAAAGTACCATACAGCTGTAGTGAAATCCTTGTCCCTGCTGCTATTTCTGGGGTGGCAGCTGTTTAATAATACACAGTAACATTGCATAGCAGATAGGACAGGAAGTTGAGAATGTTGTATCCAACAAAATCCAGGAGTCTCACTGACATGCCCTAGGGTCTGAATTCTTCTGCCCCAATAAATCATTGTCCATACTTCTTTCAGGCTTCTATTTTCTCATTGTCAATTTGGAATATGCATACAATGAGCCATCACTGTATACCGAACAGAGTGGTGGTGTCAAGTTTAACTACAGTAGATTCATAACCATTTCTCTAAAGCTGTTCAAACCTGACTGAAAAATCCATGATGGGGACTAATTACTCTTGAAACCATCTGCAAGCTTCCTTTTTTAGAAAAGGATCAATTTATAGCATGAGCAGCAGAAAAGAAGCTTTTAACTATAATACACTTTCTTCCCCACCCCAGAATTAAAATAGGTTAAACCAATTTTTCAGGAAGAAATTATTTCTAAACTACTTCTAGGCTGAGAATTTGAAAGCCAAGGTATCAACTTGGAGCAAATGTTTTATAGCTGAATTCTAAACCTCTTGTTGAAAAGGTTTATAACAGGCTGACATATCTGTAGCTATAGATTCACTACCATCTGCTGCCATAACGCAGATTTTTAATATGGCAAAATCGGCTGGGTTTAGCTATTTATAGTTTATGAATGGACACCATCTTCCCTATCAAGCAAACATGAAGGATATTTGCCTTTAGTATGAATAATTAGAGGGCTGGGTTTAGCACTTGTCTAATTAATCTCCTGTTTATGTGGGATCTATGTATTTGAGGCCGAGGATTCGTTGTGTTGTGATGGGGAAGCGTGCGTGTGTGTGCGGCCCTTTAATATACCCAAGACTTGGACTGTTTTACAAAATGTGTACTGTACCAAGATTGTTTTTTAGTTGAAATACTGTGGCTCTGATATTTCTGATAACCTTAAATTATATATTCATCTGTATTGAAAACTGCAGATGCGCTCTTCAGTTGGTTCATTGGAGCATGAGGTAGAGAGATTGAAGGAAGAAATCAAAGAAGCTGAAACTGTACGTTTAAACATTTCATCACTTTGAAGCTTTCCATTAGATAACATATACAACTGAAGTCACTTCTTAAATTTGAAACCTTTTTGGGACCTATTTCATACAAGTAGAACAGTTTTGTGTTGTAGATGAAGCTGTATTGTAGATTCAACTCTAAGACCTTTGGGACAAGATTTTGAAAAAGTGGGTGTCTGAGGTTGGATTCCAAAGACTAGATTTCGCCATCTCCAGAATGGCTTGATTTCCGTAAGCGTTGAGCACCTGTTCAACTTAGTGGGAGCTGCTGTGTGTTCACCACCGTATGGCAGTCAAGCCCCATATGGAGGTCCCTACATCTAGCCTTAAGAGCGGAACTTCAGGCAAACATTTTTTAAAAAATCTTGGACTTTGTTGTGTTCAAAGATCAAATAAATTGTAGGCAAACCTGGATTTCAAATGCCAACCTGTGCAGCTCAAGGTTTGAGAATATAAACGATTATTTTATTTTCCCCAGTAATGCTTGTTAAGAAAACAATAGCTATGAAAAGAAACCATTGGAAACTGTATATGTTAACTCTTTTTTTTTTTTTCTTCCTGTTTCTAGCTTAAAAAAGAGAGAGAACATTTGGAAAGTGAACTAGAAAAGGCAGAAATAGAGCGATCCGGTTACGTTTCAGAAGTCAGAGAGGTAAACATAACTGACAAAACTACGTTCCTTTTGCTTTTTCCATGGCAGTGTGTCAGTTGGCATAATGCTAGAATGCTTAACGGTCAGTTGAATTGGTGCTTGTGACTTTTGGGTAGATGGACACACTAATAACTGAGCAGAAGACGAACGGGTGTCATAAGGAGACAAATCTTAAACTCTAAACTTCATTTCAGCTCAAAGATCTGTTGACTGAATTGCAGAAAAAACTTGATGATTCATATTCTGAAGCAGTAAGACAAAATGAAGAATTAAATTTGGTAAGAAACATGTTCTCCAGTGGGCACAAATTACGCTTAAGTGGAGAAACCATTCCAAATCCTGTCTGTCTGCTAACCTCTTCAGCTTGGTATTTTTGTCCATTGCTATATCATTTTTGTAGTATAACTGTCACAGTTTGTCTTTCTCTGCTCCTAGCGATAGCATGACTGGCTCTTTAGAAAAGGCGTAAGCCTTAAGGTTTTCATACTTCAATAAACTATTTCAGGGTCAGCTTTTCATGTAATGTAGACAGACAAGTGTAGCTGCAGGTATGGTACTTGGACTTACCAAAAATGTGTACGCGCTGATCAACCGAACTTAGAGAATCCACTTTGGGCTTTCTTTCAAAGATATCTAGAACACAAACACTACACACACACACCTGAAGAGAAGAGTGGGAACCACCTGCCATAATTCTAGTTGTTAAAGCACACAGGAAGGAACTCTGGGCATGTGTGAATTGGCCCAAATGTCTCTGATTTGTTCCAACTGTTCAGTGATTTATCACTGCCTGAAACAGCTGGCGAAGTGGGTTGCATCTGACAAACTGGGTTGCAGCCCACAGAAGCTTACGCCTGCAGAAATCGGTTAGTCTTTAAGGTGCTACATGACTCTCGTTGTCAAAACAGCTGAGTGATTGTTCTGGGTGCTGTGATATAAATGTGCACCTGGCTGCATTTCGATTCCGGAGACTGCCTGGTAACTAATATTGCCACTTGTAGGTTTTTCAAAGCAGAGCTGGATGAATCCAGGTCTGGGCCTGAAGCTCCATATGCATATTTTCCATTATGAAGGTGAATTCAACTCAAATACCTTTCTAACTCCCAGTCATTTCACAGGATGACTGGTGTTCAAGCTCTGGGAATGGATGATGTCTTAATGTGCCAGTATGTGACCAGTGCTTTATTTGTGCCTTCCAGAGGGTCTTCCCCACTTCTAGTTGCCAGTGTCTGGTTTTAGAGGGTGCTAGGCTGGTAAACCCAATGTTAATTTCCCCAGGTAATATTATGCTGAACAGAATGTCCACAGATGCAAATCTGGTGTGGCTCAAGCCTGCTCTGGTTTTAAAAAACCCAAAGCTACTTGAGATGAGTAATGCATAGGCAATTCCAAAAGCATGTTGGGATTCTCACTAGCATGCAGATGCTCTTTCAGCTCTCAGCTGTTCTCCCCCCATAGTGGTGTCACAGCTTTAGATGCTCTGGGAGATTTAGGATTTCTGCGTTCTTACCTTCAAATCCTGGTTTGTAAGAACCACATGAACAACTGCAGCTTCCTCCCTGGATTGTAAACATGCACGTTATTGCTGTGCAAACTGCCCTAATGGTTGAAGGAAATGGATTTGAAAACACACCTGAAAAAGCGAACATTAATGTTGCTGAGAGAAATGCATATGTTTAATGGGGCTGTTACAAACACTGATAGATTCACAGTAACATCCCTGCCCATAAGACGATCTGAATGTCGGTGGCAACGTTCACTGCTCAGACTGTAGCTGCAATAGCTAAAAATCCCAGCTCCTTAGCAAGATAGCCTAGCAACTGCAGTCCAGTGGGGCTGGATTGGTTACGTCTGTAGTGGTCGTCATGCCTTCACTCGCCCTGTTGCTTGTTTGTGTGTGATGAGGTCGCAAACTGACTCTACTTTTTCACATACAAAATGTACAGGCATAGTCGAGAGTTTGGATGGGTTTAAAGCAGGCAAGGGAGAGACAGTGAAATATCCAAGTATAAAATTGGTTAATTTCCAAGGTAAACAGGGAGCAACAAGATGGTGAAACTGCAAAGCCTCCCTTGGACTAGCGACACTTTCCCAGGCACAGGAAAAGGATAGCCCTTTGGCAAAGAGGCTACAAAAAGGGAAACACTTAAGTGTTTGTAAGAGACAAGTACCATACAGGGGAATGACATTCACAAGAATTCTTGACCAGGAATCCACCTGACCAGCACCTGAAGGCTTCTAGTGAACTTGCCTCTTTGAGGATCATGCATTAAGTGTTGCAGCCATAGCTCAAGAGGGGCTGACATGCATGCAGCATCCAAGTGCAAAGCAAATAATAAAATGAGATTTAAAATGACAGTTGTTCTTTAGAGGCTGTACTTTGGTGCAACCAACACAAAGAAGTTGTTCTCCTTGACGGAAACAGCTTAGTTTTCCACATAGTAAAGTCTAAACACAATCAATATTTTAACCTCTTATAGATGGTGATAAACCATTAGACGTGACATTAGCATGCTGGTGGCACGAACATGCTTCTAACAAGCAGTTGCTGTGCTACGATGACAAATACAGTCTGGAGCGTATCGAACAGCGAATTTTAGTAGCAAGCTGGCTGTTTGATCTGACCTAGTAATATGGTGGCAAAATCCTAAGCACTGGATGTTGGCTGTGAATTAATCTTTTTTGTGGTCAGTGAAATAGGAATATTAGCAGAAAGGTTTTCATAAACTTAGTGGCACTAATTTTTGTACTGGCAATGGAGCTTAAAGTTGAAATCATATGCAGTTGTCGCACTGAGTCTAACTCCTGCTCTGTCTCTGTAGCTTTTGTTCCTTGCATTTAACTTTACAGATGGAATCTCTCCTCCTTGGCTTTCTTTGTAAATCTTGTAACACATGTTGACTAATCACCGATGTGTAGTAATTAGTCTTTTCTTTCCCTTCTGCAATCAATGATGCACTGGATTAATCTGAGAAGGATGCAAATTAAATGGAAAAGAGCCTTACTCTTTCTTTCTATCTTACAGCTGAAAACACAGCTAAATGAAACACTAGCAAAACTTAAAATTGATCTAAGTGAGAGACAGACAGTAGCTGGCGACTTGCCTAAGGTAAGAGGAGCTATTTAACAGATGCAGATACTAAGATGATACAAAAACTTGATTTTTAAGCAGACACTAATGACATCTGTAGATCCATCATGCTCAAATACAGGTGGACAATAAAATTTGGAGCTGAATGTTTGCAGAGTGGGATTGTAAACTCTAGGGTCCAAATGCTGATTTCCAGCCAGTGGGACTGTGTATAGCCTAGACTACACACACTGTCTAAGGCCTGATCTATACTTACCGTCCGGATTTGGCGGCAGTCGACAGGAGATACGTAAGTGATGTAAAAAACTTGCGTATCACCTGTTGACTTCACTGCCTCTGTTCTGCGTGCTGTCCACACTGCGCTGCGCCACTTACGGGGGTGGTTTTCCTATGTTGATTTCTGGATCTGCACAGACCGCTCAGTTGATCCAGAGACATTGATCTGACGGCGGTGAATTTGCTGCCGTCAGTATAGACGTAGCCTAAGATACATATCTTCTTCCTTGAGGAATAGGATAGGGTCAGAAGGAAACCACTGAAAAGCTGTATAGTCAGTGATTGTTCTGCTTAAAACTGTACTCCATTCATTAGAGTTCATGCTGATGAAAACATGGTAGGTAATGCACTTAACAGTAACCCTTAGCGGTAATGAATTCAGCAGCCATGTATATACCTTGTTTATCGCTGGAATAGACCCTATAATATTCCAAGATCTGGAAAAGAAAAGTAATTGCATGAGATGAATGATTCCTTACTGGCATTTGTTGCAACATGTGTTTTGCAGTGGGGACAACTTAAGTCATGAGAGAAATCCTGGTATTGCAAATCAGTATATAAATTGACCTCACATGGAAGAGATCAGTACTTGGGTTTGAGGAACTTCCCTCAGTGCATTTGGGTGAGAGGATGGTAAAGGTAGCTTGATGCTACCTTTCTGTCGTTCTCAACCCTGTGGTTGGCTATTTGTTTTAGCTATTGGTGTGTAACTTCTCCCCGGAGGCTGATGCAAAGGCCTGAGGTTACTGGAGCATGGTGCACACCAACTGCATTACTGATGCTCCTAGGCAAAGTCGCCACTGTCAGACTGACTTATCTGGATCGACTGAGCAGTCAGTGAAGACCTGCTCAGTCGATCCAGAAGTTGACGTTATTAATCCAGCCCCACAAGTGGTGTAGCGCTGCATCGACAAGAACGTGGTTCCCGTTGGTGCAGTGCAGTGAAGGTGGGGGGCAGAAGGGAAGCGCAGCCATCGCCGGGATTTATGCAAGTTCTTCACGTGCTTTGCGTAACTCCCATCGACTGCTGCCGAATCGCAGAGGTAAGTGTAGACCAAGCCCTGTTCTGTCAGAAGGATGAGCAGCGATGGCGTGAGACTGGTTATGCTGCTCTCCCATGCTGAGGGAACCCTTAGTTTCCCATTTAGGGCAGCTTTAATGCCCTTCTGTGCTGCTGGAGCAGTGCGAAAGCAGAGTGCATTAGCGTAGGACAGATTTTTGCCTTTTTTTCCCAAGTCAAGATGGATGTTACATCCCATTGTTCTGCGGAAGCAGCTTTGCCAGTTGTGAGGCCAGCCTTTTAATCTTGGGAAGAGTTTCATGTCGCACTTCAAAAGCGTTTCACTGACCTTCTGATGTAAAGAACTGCTCTTATCAGTAACATTTAAAGTCGTGTGTGTTCTCTCTTCTCCTTCTCCGAGGGTTGTAGATGATGATGATTTGGATTATGGTAGCACCTAGGAGCCCTAACCTTGGACCAGGACCCCATTGTGCTAGGTGCTGTACAAACAACACAGAGTCCCTGCCCCAATTGAAGACAATAGACAGACAGATGGCGGAGTTCAAGGACTCAATGAGACAATATAAGTGAGCAAGGATGGCAGTGGTCTCATTACCCTAGAGCCGAACTGTCATTTTTATGTAGGCATCATGGAAAAAGCGAGTTCTAAGGATGGTTTTGAAGGACCATGATGAGGTAGCTTTGCAGATGTTTATGGGGAGCTTCTCCCAAGTGAGAGGCAGCATGGGCAAAACAACATAGGTGCTTGTCTGAAAACTTAACAAGTGGGCAGCGGAGGCTGGGTTCAGCATCTTGATAGTAAATGGTAGGCCTCAAATGAAGACTAGTAATTTAGAGAGAGGCACATGGTCAAAATGGTGGTCTAGGAAAGTGATCTTTGCAGCAGCCTTCTGAATGGATATGAGCAGGGCAAGATTGCATTTGCCAAGGCTGCAGAGAAGCGTATTGCAGTAATTAAGATGAGAGCTTGGATGAGAGTTTTAGCTGAGTGAATGGATAGGAAAGGCCGTATCTTTGACGTTTTGCAGAAAAAATGGGCAAGATTTAGACATAGCCTGAATATGAGAACTTGGAGGGCCGAGTTGAAGATGACACCTGGGTTGTGGGTCCAAGTGACAGGCAGGGTGGTGGTAGCGGCGTTCCCATTGATGGAGAGGAGGTATCAGGGAGGCCTTAGTGGGAGAAGACAGAGAGCTCTGTTTTAGCCCTGTTGAGCTTTAGCTGGCGGCAAGACCTCCATGAGGAGATGTCAAACCAAGACTAGTTTGGACAGAAGAAGCCATGTCTGTAGTAGAAGTAGCTCTACAAGACGGCATTGTTGGCAGGGTGGACGTTGCAGTGGGGGAGAGGGACAAAAGACAAGGCAGCTCTGCTTTCTGGGTGCAGAGATGCACAAATAAGGCCACCAATATCTTTTTAAAAGCTTTCTAAGATACAAGACTACCAAAGCAAGTGAGAGGGAGATAAACATATTGTATGGGAAGACTGCATTGATTAATTCCCACTTGAACAGCGATAACGCTAGACCATCCTAGATGATTTTTAGTGTATTATATCTAAATAGCAGATATATGAAGTAGGTTTCGGATGCTTATCCGAGTTAGTCTTTCACATTAAGCTACCTGTGATTGAACTTTTCCCTAATGTCTTGACACAAGGCTATTAAAATTTCCCACTAGCATAACTTTCAAATGTAGCCAGGCTGACATGCAAAATACCAGATTGTAAGAAGACACGTCAGTCTCAATGAATGGCTTGGTCCCCTGAGGGAACATGGTATAAAACAGATTTTCTCAAGAACACTTATTTTCTGAGAGTCTAACATTAGTCACTAGCAGGTGGTTTGCTTTTCATCCTTTAATTACTGCCTCTGTTTTTCCCCTACAGGCCCAAGAGTCTCTGGCATCTCTTGAGAGAGAAATAGGAAAAGCTGCTGGGGATACCAACGTTATTGAGAACAGTGATGTTTGCTCAGAGCCAGTGAGTATTTATTTTCTTTTAGTCCATCTCCAGAGGTACTCCAGATTTTATGCAAAGTGTTAACGCTGAGGAATGAACTTTAGCTACAGAATGTAAAATGTTCCACTGGCACTGAAATCGGGCCAGGAGATTTTCCTAGCACCAAAAAAAGTCAGGAGTGCTTCCTCCTTGAGCTCTATCTGGTCAATGCTGAGGATCACAAGGGTTTTTATACTTGGGCTCTGCCAGTATTTGCACCACGACCCTCTTGTCTTTCAAGTTCACCTTCAGGGGTGGCGGAGGAGGGCTGAGTCCTGAGACAGGATTTTCAATATGGAAATAAAATTGGACTGGTCCATTGGGTGGAGGCAGGAGGGAAGAGTTCTAACAACACTTCTCCCCTCGTTAAGGGACACTAAAAATGATCTTCCTGTGACTAAACAAGCTGCAAACATGAAGCATTTGCTGGGCACTGTGAAGCATGCAATTCCCTGTGGAGGCTGGCACCTTGTCTTGCCTCAGTATTGAAACACACATGCTTAACACCTTCAGTCAAAGCCATACTAACCCAGGGAAGGAGCATGTCAGCCCCCCGATAGTGCCTTGGTCTTGCTTTAGATGATGATGCCCCAAAGGGAGCATGATTCGGCATGGCAACAGAATCTCGTTGGTCTGCATTTCAGTCGGCAATGAGCCTGAGACGCCTGTCGCGTGGCAGGTTGGCAGCTTTCTGGAGCGTGTGGATGTTTTGTGATTCTCGTCTGTGATAGCTATAAATCGAAAGGTTACAGCTGAAATATTTTGGCAGCTACAGAGTGGGACAGCCGACATCGAGCTGTGAATATCAATGAAGGCCTGATTTTTCTTAAACGTCTTGGGTGCCTACCATGAGCCCACAGATACCATGGTCGTGCATGCAAATGAGGCTAACGAGCTAAAACATGTCAGGGAAGTCTGTTACAGCCTTCCACTGTTCAGCAGCTAAATTATGCGAACTAATTACCTAAAGATCCGATGCTTTTTTTAATGAGTCGGGTGGAAGAAATACCGTACTTGGAGGTGGTGAGGGAGAAGCTGCAGATGTTGATGGGACAAGCAATTTCTATTGACTCCATTTTGCTAATGAAGGTAAAAGTAACTTCAAAAGCCTTATGGATCACAGGTCTCCACACAGCAGTATTGAAGAATCTTGCTCTGCAGTTGTTAGAAGAAATGAATGCCAGCCTAGAAAGCCATCAGTCATTGACACTGTTTGACTGTTGGTCACAAGCTGCAGAGCCAGGAGCCAAAGATACATTTGGTCCCATGAAGTTATTAAAGTGTCAAGACTGGCAAGTTCCCTTGTGATGAAGGATACGATTCAGTTACGGAGGTCACGGATTCCAGCACTTCCCAGGACCTCCGTGACTTCTGGGGCAGGGCTGGAGCAGCTGTCAGCTGGGCCTGCCTGCTGGAGGAAGGGGCTGGATCAGCTACTAACCCCCTCAGCTGTTTTCCTCTCTTCCCCAGGATGTTTTTAGTAAAAGTCAGGGAGAGGTCCTGGCTTCTGTAAATTTTTGTTTATTGCCCGCGACCTGTCCCTGGCTCTTACTAAGGCTTGGTCTACACTTACCTTTGGGATTCGGCAGCAGTCGACGGGAGATATGCAAGTGACGTAAATCACTTGCGTATTTCCCATCGACTTCGCGGTGTCTCCTCTGTGCGCTGTCCACACTGTGCTGCGCCGACGGGAACAGCGCTCCCTTCAACGCAGCGCTACGCCACTTAGCGGGGTGGTTTTCCTGCGTTGCTTGCTGGATCAACTGAGCAGGTCTACACAGACCGCTCAGTCGATCCAGAGCAATCAATCTGATGGTGGCGGATTTGCCTCCGTCAGTGTAGACCCAGCCTAAAAATACCCGTGATAAAATCTTAACCTTCCTTGTGACACACTGAGTTTGCCAAATGGAACATGTTGCCCTGTCCTGTGGCACGTGAAGTTATGGTGATGAAGTGATGGCCAGTGTTGCTGTAGTTTTCTGGCAGTTCCAGATTGCGTTACCAAAGTGGTCATGAGGCCCGTGCGTACTTATGCCTATCCACTGCTCTGCCTTTGTAATGGCCTTCATCTTGGCGTGGCACTGGGGATTGCACTGCGGACCCCCAGAGCTGAAAGCATGAGTCTCTAGAGCGTGAGCTGAAGAGACGAGCTGTCCATGGGGAGAACTTTTAAGACTTGCATGCTCTCTGAATCATATACACTGGCCAGGGGGTCACACATTGGCACCCTGGCTTGTGTCCCTTGTAGAACTCTATGTGCAGTACCATTTCTCTGGGAGAATAGCCAGTGCAAACACTTCAGGTGTCCATGTTCTACAACGTGCAAACCCACAGTTAATGTAACCTACTAGCTGAGGTGTCAAACAAGTCAAGAGATTCAGTCATGTTCTATGCAGCGAGCACAACCGCCAGTTGCACTGGTGCCGGATCCTCTTTGTCCGTCAGTTCTGAATTATGGTTGCTTAATGAAAAATGACTACACTTGAACCATTGCACATTTAGTCCCACTGCTTTTACAGTGCTATAAAACCCGACGAATGTGACTACCCAGATGGCTTCAAAGACGCCTCACTGAGTGCTAGGGACATGCCAGGATGGAACTTGCAGCTAGAAGCTGTCTGAGTTCTTAGATTGTGCACAAACATCTTGTCGCTTTCTTACCTAACGAATAAACTCATTACAAACACAGTTGCAATCTTAGCCATTTCTAATCTCTGAATCCTAACGCAAAATCCTACTTTAGCGCCAAACGCTTGAAACGCCCTGTCTAGTCAGTGTGACTGAAATTAAGCAATGGGCTTTGTCTGTCCAGACAGGAAGATGAGCTGCAGACACACACAGGACAGGAGCTCCATTTCAAATATCTTTTTATCTGAGGTCTTTTTAGAGAGGTGTACATGGGCAAATACTGCCTCCCAACCTGCCCAGGGAGAGCTGAGCGCAGAGGAGTTGGTGGTGGCAGGCTGAGGGAAGCCTGCTGTAAGGAGTGACGACCTGCTCACCAGCTGTGGAGGAGCTGGTGGATGCACCAATCAGAACCTTTTCTTCCTCACAGTGGAGAATTAAGAGTGAAGGGGGAGAGAGAATTGCAGCCCCAAAACTGCTGAATTGGCAAAAGCAGCTGTGGCAGCGGTGGGTTGAGCCCAAGTCCAAGTAGAGGAATTGGGAGTTGATCCCAAGAGGTTTGTATAATACAAGAGTCAGTCGGTCTGGATTAGGGAAACTAAATTATACAATGAATATGAAAGGAAAAGAGAAGAAGCAGCGGAAAGAAAAGAGAGAGAGAGAAGCGCTGTCTACCAGGAGAAGAGGTGTAAGAGGGAATTAAAAACCTGTATTTACCTATTGTAAGAGGAGCAGTCCCAATTTATTATTGTGTAATTCATATGTTGTGCTCTCCTATGTAGATGTCAGTTAATTCTGTAGTTCCTTAATTTGCTAGACTGCAACTGTGACTTGTAATTGTCCTTATTTAGCCATGTTAAACACTTGAGAGAATTCTCAGGTTCAGCATACATAGATTTAATTGTCTGATCACTGATTACGGCTACTTTATTTAATATAGATTCCCAGTTATTTTTACAGTGGAGAAACATGTTTGCAAAGCTGTTACTCTGCAAACAATGGCCCTCTCATACTCTGACCAACCTCTGTGTCTCAGTTTATCTGGGACACCACAACAATGCTGGTAGATTTGATTGTGTCCTTCACTGATTTTTGGTGCATCCAGCCATAATCTTAGCCAAATGGGGTATATATTTTTTTCCATGATCACTTTCCACCTTTTAAGATAACTAGTGTTTTGGACAAACTGTTCACTAAAGCTATATATGTTAAGGCTGATTATTACAAAATTTTTACTCTTTAGTAGATTATCTAGTTGTGGTTGAACTAGTTCTGATAACATAGGAAGAGGACCTCCTGGAAACCATATCTTAATGGTCACCATCTCTAAAAGTATGTCTGTCCAAACTTGTAATTTTAATTTTTCCATAACTATCAGGCAGGTTTTTCAGAAGTACTAAGCATTGATCTAACTCTGTTTCCACTAAAGTTAATGGCAAAATTGCGAATGATAGAGAGCAAAGTTAAGCTAACGCTGAAAACTTCACCCAGGAAGTGCCTTTCTTTATTCCAACGGAGTATTGGGATAGTTGCAGCAACTGAGGTCAGGGGTTTTTGTTTTTGTTTTTTTAAGTGTGGATATTTACGAATGAAAGGTCCTACAGTGTATTCCAGCTTCAGAGTTCATTGAGCAGAATGCAAATAGTAAAATCTCAATGTTTTTTTTGGAATGGGGGTGTTACATGGAACCCTCTGTTGAAAGTAATATTTGCAGAATAAATAGGGGTTGATATCAGGTTTGGTTCTAGTTTTACCTGAGCAACTTTGACTTCTGGGATACAAAATAAATGGATAGTGAAGTTCAAAACCAGGGGCACGTCACCTATTTGTGCCAAACAAGAATTGTGGATAAACAGGGCTGGTGCTAGTTTTTTTGCGTCAGGAGAGTGACCTCCTCGCTAGGTTGTATAGTCCTCTCTTCCAGTTCTGTTTGAGTGCCTTATTCGCTTTCTAGCCAGTTATGTTACAATTTGGTGAGTGCTGGAGAGAAGTGTACCCAACGGGATAGCGAGTCCGTCCATAGATTCTACCCAAGACTGGACAAAGAAATGCCCCCTGGCGACAGAGCGTGGGAGGGCGGCCAGCTGGCTGATGGCTATGCAGACATTCTGAGCCAGAATCGGAGTGCTGTCTCCTCCACGTGAATGACAAACGTGAACCTCTGTTAGTAGGCCAGCTTTCTGCATGTGGGACGAGAACTGCGCACCATCTCCAGTGAGTAGGAGCTAGAGCTTTATGCCCAAGGATATGACCCCCATTATAGGCTGCTAATCACAAGATCCATCTGACAACTAATCTCTTTATAAAATGCATTGTCGTCTTGTTGTACTGCTAGGATCTCAGCGTGTGGGGAAGGGCAGGGGGACACAGCCTACTGTGAACTAGACAGCCATTTCCCCCTGCCCCTTCCACCTACCACTAGCAGCATGTCGGTTGGAATTACAAAGGTACAGAACTCCCCCAGGACGCAACCTCGGTCCTTCTGGACACAATTGGATACCAACTGACTCGCTTCACTCAAGGCAGCTGCCCTGATCGTTCTGTCAGGTTGCTGTGTCCTGACCCCTCTCCGGCTCACCGTGCTGTCTCATCAGCCAATATTCACGCCTAATGGAGTGCGTCCTCTAGTCTAATCAGATACTCGTCAGACCTGCAGGATATTTGGTGCTGTGCTGCCAGCAGCCAGACATCGACTAACTGTGCCTACCACACGACAAGTGTAAGTCCCAAATCAATGGACAATGGATCGTTCGCTTTCTCCAGTGTTCTCTGTGTGGAGATATGTTTGCCAGAGCTGCATGGTATATTTGACTATTTTATATTGAGAGTCTAATTCTAGGTGCTCAGTAATTAGATTGCAAATGAGATTTTAATTATTCCTTTTTTCTTCCGTTTCAGGAATTGACTGAAAAAAGACTAACCTTAGCAGTGAGTCTAAGCCAGGATATAGGACATCTTAAGAAGCTGCTTGTGTCAATAAGCCAAATGCTCTCAAAGGGAAAAGAACACTATCAGCTAGTAGGTAGGAAACGGAATCTGTTTAGCTGTAACCAGAGGTATGTTGACACTGCAATAAAACACCTGCCGCTGGCCCATATCAACTGACCTGGGCTGCAGGGCTATGAAATTGCAGCGTAGATGTCGGGGCTGGGGCTGGGACTCTGGGACCCCGGCCAGCAGCCTGAGCCCGGACATTTACACTGTAGTTTTGTAGCCCTGTGAGTCTGTCAGCTGCCATGGGCCAGCCGTGGGTGTCTTATTGCAGTGTAGACACACCCAGGTTATGTCTCTCTTCGAGCATTCTCTAACATCCTGTCTGGGTTTGAACAAGGCTGTTCACTCTGATGTTTTCAGGAGAGGTTCTGCCAAAACCTTCCACACGGTACCAGGCCCGTTCTTATTCCTTTCTCTGCGCCCCCCCCCCCCCCCCCTCTATTTGGCCTTCTCAGATCTCAGGCTTCCCTGTGTCTCTTCCTAGGCTGGAGGGCTCACTGTCAGTTTATGACTCGACAATGACGCCTCTTTTTTTCCATTGCCTTTGTTGACAGATGCTTGACTTTTCAATGTAGCAGTCTTCCAGGTCTTGTTTGTTTCCATAGTGCCTGTTGCACTAACATATTAACGCTTTCCTTTTCCTGTTAAAAGTGCAAAGGCTCGTACATACTGGTGTATCTTTGAAATGGGAATAAAAACAAGCGAGTGAGACTTTACTGTGTGTGCAGTGAGAGTATGGAAAGTGAGAGAGTCACTGTGATAGGGAAATATCTTAAGTTTCAGTCTGGGGGCATTAGGACACTTGTTTTTGAGTTATTGGGTTTGCATACTTTAAAAAAAAAAAAAGCTGCCTTTTAAAAATCTCAGGCCTTCCAAAGCTGACTATCTAGTGCTGATGACCTGGTAAATGGCTTGAGCTGACAAAAGGTTGGACAAGCCTGAACCCTCAGACTTGAGACGGCTAAAAGAGAGATGGAAGACTGTGAAGGGAGCAGTCTGAATGGGAGGAGCTGCTATAGCAGACTGAACAGAGTTGGGGTTTGGTTTATAAGAATTAGGCATTCAAGTTTTTTTTGTTGTGAACACAGGGATGTTCGGTGAAGTGAGTGTCTGAGCCGTCCCACCTTTGTATTTAGAACAGACACTTCTTCCTTTTCTTAGTATCCATGGTTTTATCTCAATGACATCTGTCTTCTGAGGGGTCAGGAAGCTCAAGTTTCTCAAGAACTGCTTTGTGCCTTGGATAACAAGAGAGACTGTAAATATCCTCCCAACCATTGGGCTTTGGTGGGCATATCTGTTCTGGATTTAACCACAAAGGTGGCCATGAGCCTAGTTTTTGGAATGGCCCGCTCAACTAATGCGTTTGTTGTAGGTGACTTTCTTTGAGCAGTAACTCTTTATAAACTCCTTGGCTTAAATGGATTTTATTTTCCTTCTCTCGCAGAATGAAGTCACAGCGGAATCATTAATTTGAGGACAGCAGAAGGCACTGTATTATATTTTGCCAAATTAAAGCCTTATTTATGTTTTCACCCTTTCTACTTCGTCAAACACTGAACAGAGTTTTGTCTTTTCTAATTCTTGTTAGACTACTGATTTAAAGAAGAAAAACTCTGTAGATGCCTCCAGAGTTTAGTTTTATAATAAAAAAAAAATTGTTTGGATAATTAGACCTCTACGTTTCTGGAGATACAGTAAATGTATAATCTTTTCTTTTATTTTGCTCAGTAAAACTTGTTCAGAAAAATCCAGCGTGGTAATGGCAATGGAATAATATAACATTTTAATACTGATGTTGTACACTGTTTTACTTAGATACATTTTTGGGAGTAGCTGCCTCTGACTTCAGCCTCAAGTAAACACTCCTTTTTTTGGTTGCTAATGTAATCCGTTTTTGTAATGGTGTCAGCAAATAAAGGGATGCTTATTATTCAGAAAGTGCTTCTGTTTTTATTGGTTATTGACTCGTTGGCGTTGCCAGAAAAGTTCCATGCCCTCCTCCCTGGCGCACAAACTTATAGCTGAGTGCTGATGGTGGTCTGCATCTGGTACGAGGCCCTCCGAGGTCTTGTCCACATAGACCAGGGGTCGGCCCGCGGCTCCTGAGCTGCATGCGGCTCTTCAGGCTTGGTGAGCCGCGTCTCCGGAGCCGTACGCGGCTCTTCATCCGCGGTAAGGCGCGGCTCCCCTAGTGAGTAGGGGACCAGATAAAAAATTATTCCCCCAGTGTGAGCCCCCACTCTGCAGCTCCGCCGCCGAAATTGACCAGACGAGTCAATTTCACAGCGGAGACTGGTCTGAAGTGCTGGCTGCTGGGGTGCAGTGTGTTCGGTGCTCGGTGCTAAATTCATCCGATCCTAGCCCAGCTCCTCTGTCAAATTTTAGAACGCACTGTGGCGCATTGTGGCCCCGGGAGTCAAAAAGTTTGCCCACCCCTGACATAGACAACGCAACACAAACTGGGAGACTTAAATGAAGGTTTTTTCCTCTCATGGTCTTGGGGAAAAATAAGATGCTGTTTTTAAAAAAATAAATAAATTCCTCTCTCTGTTCAAGATAAATCCTTTACTTAAAGCAAAGTTGCAGGAAAATAGCCTGGGATGATGGGGTGGAAGGGAACCTACCAGAGAATGTGACGGTGCATTTCTCAGAATTCCGTAAATGTTTTGTTCAGATGGATTGTGTCCATTAGAGATGTTGCTTAAAATGTGTAATTAACAGTCTCTTTATGGAAAGTTCTTGGTCAGTGTCTACATGACCTTGCTGCCCCTCGCACTGAAGTAATTTCAATAAAATGGCCATCTTGAGCACTCTGTTCCGGTGTTGGTTGTAATTTTAAGTTAAATATTGCGTTAGTTCATTCCTGGTGACGTGTTGCTTGCTTAGGACGTTCAGTGTGTTCTGCACTGCAGCTGGGAGGTGTCATTCCCACCTCGGGGAGACAGACTCATGCTAGCTCAGTTGGAGCTAGAGCACTAAAAATAGCCATGGACACAGTGGTGCCGGCCCAAGTCCAAGCCCACCTGACCCCCTGGTTCTGAGTTCAGGCTGCTAGCCTGGGCTGCTGCCCAGGCCTCCATGCCCATGCCGCTATTTCTAGCGAGCTAGAGCCTATCTACCCAGCTGGGAATCTCACTTCCAGGCTGCTGGGCGGAGCAGAGCATCCCATTTGTCCAACCAATCTCTAGCAGCAATCATCCGCAGAGCACGGGGCAGGTCCTAACTGCGTTCATGCTCCTCAGAATCCTAGGTATGAACATTCAGTGAAGGAAGAGGGTGCAGGTATTTGACTGACCCAGGACTTCAGTGCGGTCTTCACTGGAGTGCAGACCTGGCAATTGGCTGTGTGGGATAACACAGCTCTTCTGCCTGTAGCGATGAGGAATGGAGAAATCCTTCCTTAGCTAGACACTGAGATTAGATCGGCCCTTTGTCCTTTCGTGGGCTTCTGTGTTTTTAAGAGAGCATGTTTCTGTCAATCCAGTAATACAGACAGGCTTAGGCGGCCTCGTGAACAGTTTTCAATCACCAGGAGTGTCTCTGCTTAATTTCCTATAGCACTTCCTAATATTATCTGCAAGAAGGTTAATAAAGCAATTGGGAACTGAAGTGAAATAATCATGGAAGCTAGAAATGGGTCAGAGAAATTAGCCTTCCAGAGCTTTTCACTCCCTTCTGTCACCGACCATGTGGGATTGTCTCCTGAAGTTCATATGCTGGTACTTTGTCCAGCCCTCGTGTTATGGAGATGGGAGTTCATCACGTGGATTCATTGTTTTCCTGCTGCTTGTCTATGGGATGCAAGTCCTGTTCTGAGCAGCCGCTGCAAAATCCATTCCCAGTTGGCGTGTTCCAGAGGAGGGGGGCGGAACATTGAATCCCAATGTTAGAAAACTTACCTGTCTCCCAGTAGGAACTTGGCTTATTGACTACACACAGCACACATTCTGAAAACGAATCTGTTTCTTGGAAACATTTTTTTCTTCATTGTCTGTGAGACAGAGATGCGCAATGGGGAGGGGAAAAAACCCTCTAATGTTGATCCTTCTAACTTCTAAATCATCCTTTGCTCTTGATAAAAATTGCCCTCTTCCAGGTGTGTGTGTCAGTGGAGCTGAATGTCAGGGGCGTGCAAGATCAGGAAAAACCTCTAGACGAACACAACTCTTGGCAATCTTTTTATGCAGGATTCCCCCCCACCCCGCTGCCAACACACACCCCATTTCTGATAGCTTGGCCCCCGTGTCCTTGAGGCAGCTTGCAGTGTCTCACGTGCTCTTCATGGAGTCTGATGACTCCTTCTGGCTGACACATTTGTGCTGCGCTTCTCTCCCTCTTCTGTTTCCAGTGGCACAAATGGGAACAGCTCAGCCCTTCTGCTTCCTCCACTTTAGGTCTTAAAGCTTACCGGAGGGCAGCAGTGAGCCAAATCCCCCTCCCCTCTTCTCCTTTAGGGGACCACTTTTGTTAGGGCTGTGCCCCTGCAATGGGACATACCCACATCTTCCCTCTATTTATTGCCCCCTGCCTCCGTCAGGCTGAGATTAGGCCAAGCAAACAGCCCAGAGTTGGGAGTCCTTCAGAAGGGCTGTTTTCCTCCTTTCATCTCTGCTGGTCTCCCCGCAGCTGCCATAAACAGCATCTCCCCGTTTCGAGAGGGGTGGGGCTCAGAGCCGCCACCGCCTGCACTGCTGGCTGAACGGCCTCGTGGGTTCAACGAGCCCCCTGCAGGAGCGTTCATCCCACAGGTTGCAAACCGCTGGCATAACACAGTTCAAATGCATGCTAGCTGCCTGTCCTGAGCCGGCAGAACGAGAGAAGAGGGAGCTAACTGAAGTAGTGTGAGCTTCTCAGACACAGTGGAGCTGTGGCGTGGCTTTGCCCACCCACTCAGGGCCTGGCCCTTCTCATGTTGATGAGGCGGCTTGCCCTGGCCCATCGCTTGTGGAGGAGGCGGCTGTGCCCACCTGCTCCGAATCTGTCCCTTCTCATGCTGCGGTGGTAGCGTTTCAGAGCAGACCCGTCCACAGGCTGCCTTGATCCTGCCTGCTGGCTAGTTAGAGCTCCGATATTTCTTAGTTGAGCTCAGCAATGGCCAAGCGTGGCCATGGTGCAATGGGAAAAGAGGGCCAGGTAAGGTCCTGCTGAATATCCCAAAATGCTTGTGCTGCAGAGGGACTGAAAGTCCCGGGGCCCCAGAGGAAATACACTTGCAAAGGCTAATTCCATTGAAGGAGCTGGGGTGCTTTGATTTGATGGTACCTAGAAGCGGTAGCTGTTGGGGAAGAACAAGGAGTTGAAAAAGTGCAGGGGAAGCCTGGTAACAATTTCAGCCGTCTAGTGGTCTCTTCTCTAGGCGAGAGGGCGCTGGGCACACCACAGAACTAGGGGTGACCCTGGGGTACAATGCTGGAGGAGGGGAGGAATTGCAGCCTTGCTAATGTGCCATTCGAAGGGGAAGTGTGGTCAGGCTGTCAATCACCGTGGGCTGTGTTCCATTCTCCATGAAATCATCTCTCTCAGGTCCTTGCTTTGGGAAGCGCACACAGTTCCCTGCTCATCCCGGTTGTTAAAAGCAGCTAGTACTGAAGAAACTCTTTTTTAGCTTCAGAACAGTGACGCCATCTGTAAAGACTATATCAGCTCTCCAGTGCCTCCACTTCCCCTGTCCCAATCAACCAACCAACCAAACCAGCATCTCCGTGTAAAGAGTCTTGGTGTCCTGCATCCTGTCATGCCCATTGCTCGGCCTCTTCCTCTCTGAAAATCCGGCTTTGTCCCAGAACAGAATCTCTGGAGACGAGGCCTGTCGGTCCTTAGCAGCCAGCTTTCCATCCCACGCAGAGGAGATGCTATTTGCTCGAGTCTCGTTCCTGCATGAGAGAAACTGGATGTAGCTGTTAATCTAGGGGAGCTCACAAAATCGATGCTAACTCAGATGTTTGTTTTAGGATTAAGGTTTTACACTGAGTACGTTTTAAAAATGGCATCTCATTGGCTGGGGGTATGGTCGTGCACCACCTGGGGAAACAACTTCCCAAAGGAGAAGACCAGTAAGCCACTGGCAACTCATTTCTTGACCCGTGGCTTCATGTATTAGTCAGGCCACGTGCCTGGTCAAAATTGATGCTTGTGGGGCTGGTTCTCTTCCTTTAGAGAAGCCGATTTGATGGCTTCAGATTTTTTCATGAGATTTTTCTCGCAGTCCTCCATGGTTTCAACTCCCCTTCGCTTTGGGAGTAAAGAATCTATGTAGAAGCATCTTTGTTCCTTGTAACTATTTGCCAGGGAATTGCACATGGCTCAGAAGCAGTTAATTGAGGTTGTTCATCACTTAAGCTGAGCACTGGCAGAGGGCCTGCCTAAGGGAGCTTAAACTAGACGGACAGAAGATGTCAGGAGTCCCTGTGTTTTGGAGAACTAGTTCTCCATTACTCGCCTGGCTTATTCAATTTTAAACCTAGACGTGGATGGAATTTGGTTGCTGTTAAGTGTCACCATCTACATTGACATAAAACACCTGCCCTGGGCTTCGGGACTATTTGAGGTAATATTTAAAATAGTGACCAACAACCAACCCGTTCAATATTCTGTTCAATATTGTCATCAACGATTTAGATAATGGCATAAAGAGTACACTTATTAAGGGTGTGGATGTTACCAAGCTGGGAGGGGTTGCAAGTGCTTTGGAGGACAGGATTATAATTCAGAATGATCAGGACAAACTGGAGAATTGGTCTGAGGTAAATAGGATGAAATTCAATAAGGACAAATGCAAAGTACTCCACTTAGGAAGGAACAATCAGTTGCACATGTACAAAATGGGAAATGACTGCCTATGAAGGAGCACTGCGGAAAGGGATCTGGGGGTCATAGTGGACCACAAGCTAAATATGAGCCAATGGTGTAATGCTGGTGTAAAAAAAAGTGAACATGATTCTGGGATGTATTAGCAGGAGTGTTGTAAGTAAGACATGAGTAGTAATTCTTCCGCTCTCCTTTGTGCTGATTAGGCCTCAACTGGAGTATTGTGTCCAGTTCTGGACACATTTCAGGAAAGATGTGGACAAATTGGAAAAAGTCCAGAGAAGAACAACAAGAATGATTCAAGGTCTAGAAAACATGATCTATGAGGCAGGACTGAACGAACTGGGTTTGTTTAGCCTGGAGAAGAGAAAACTGAGAGGGGATATAACAGTTTTCAAGTACATAAAAGGTTGTTACAAGGAGGAGGGAGAAAAATTGTTCTTAACCTCTGAGGACAGGACAAGAAGCAATGGGCTAAAACTGCAGCAAGGGAGGTTTAGGTTGAACATTAGGAAAAACTTCCTAACTGTCAGGGTAGTTAATTACTGGAATAAATTGCCTAAGGAGGTTGTGGAATCTCTGTCATTGGAGATTTTTGAGAGCAGGTTAGACAAACACCTGTCAGGGATGGTCTAGATATTACTTAGTCCTGCCGTGAGTGCAGGGGACTGGATTAGATGACCTCTCGAGGTCCCTTCCAGTCCTATGATTCTACGAAAGATTAGCTGGGTGTTGGCTGTGTACTGTAATCACTGTAGGCTAAGTAGCTGAGGCACTTAGTCTGTTCCTTCTCTAGAGGGAGACAGTAGCTGATGGATACAAAGCCACTTTTGCTGGAAAATAGCCAAATGTGGATGTTCAAATACAGAGTTTTAATTGAAACGCCAGAATAACTTTCCTGGGATGCCAGGTGGTGTAAGCTGCATGCAATGCCGCAAACTTATTTTCAACCTTGTGTTGGGTTTTGAATATATTTGGGAGTACAATTATAACACAAATACTTCCCTTTGTACATAATCTGCCACTTAAAAATAGAAATGAGAAAAGCATGAAGTTCTCTATTCATTCCTTGCCTCTAACGCCGGCTTCCGTGCACCACATTGACTCTTCCTCAATGTTTAATACAGATTCTTTCCTTCCTGCCCTATGTAGCAGACCTGTTCTTTGTAGCCTCTTGAAGGCCTTTTTATTAACTTTCAAAAGTAGCCGTGATTACCAAATCTCTCCTATTCCACCTAATTATAACATCAAGGGAAAGCAATCTTCATTCAGGAACTTTCTAACTTTTGAGTGCTTGACTTTTCAACCTTAATGTTCTTTTAATGTAGTCTTTTGGTGTAACTTACCATTTTCTTTTAAACTAAAACAAAATTCCATTATGTGGAACCGTATTGGCCCCTCCACGTGCATCAGCAGAGTTGGGACTTGTAGAGGCACGGCACAGCCAGCTGGCCCAGAAGCTAACGGAACTAGTAGTGACAGTAGGCTATTATCCTATGGGAGAAGCAGCCGTTAGCAGAGGTGAGAGACACACTTTGCCAGTGTGGTTTAGATTTATTCACTGATAGCAGACAGATGTTAGGACTCCAAGTTTTTGGAGGGGAGTGATCCTTAGGATTTGCAGACTCTGTCCCCTTCTATTCCGTTCTCGTCTGCTCTCAGCCTCTCTGTTCTCCTCTCTCTCCCCACTGTGTCTCAAAGCCTGCCCCTGACCTTGACACCCATCATGCCACCCCTGGCTGCCAACTCCCTGCATTCGAGTCAGGCTGTTGACTCCTCACTCCCTGGGCTCTAGTAGGGGCTGCAGTGAGCGTACAGCCCAGGCAGGCTCCTTGCTTTCAGTTCTGCTGCCCTGTGCTGGGGCTGTACGTGCAAGAAAAGTACAACCTGGCCCCCGCGTGGATCATAGTCAGATGTCTGAGGGGTCTTGCCTGCTGTGCTTAGCATGCAGCACTGGGACAGTAGAGAATAATTGGATAACTTTGCCGTCAGCCTCTAACAAATCTATATGGGGCATATGCAAAAATCTGTTTTCACAGGCTTAAAATTTGACCAAATTTGGATGGATTTTCCCTGGGATGGCAAAAGACAGCCCCCTGACTTCAGGGAAATGTTGCTGCTCCAATGAAGGGAGGCCCTAGAGCTTCTGAGTGAAATTGTTATAAGAATTTAACAGCCACAAAATAATGTGATCCACCGGTGGTGTTCTTGGAAACAGCGGCCCTGTTTCTGCTGAAGTCTTATAAAAAAATTTAGCCCATGGCAGACAGCTGCCATGGAAAGTTTCAGCCTGAATGGTTCAAGTTTAGCAAATGTATAAGTGACCAAAAACAGAGTCTTATAATGCAAACTGTTAGGCTACCTTAACTCTGTTACAGTATCATGTAGACATCATATGTGGGGTCCTATTCTGCTAGGCACCTTACAAATATGCAGTATGAGACAGGCTCTACCCAAGAATTTACAGTCTAAATAGACAAGACAGACAAATGGTGGAACAGAAAACAGAGATGAAGAGATGTGTCCAAGGTCACACAGCAGGTTAATAGCAAACACAGAACCCAGGTTTCTTTAATCCCAGGCCAGTCCCTACCCCCACCCCATGCTACCCTCTCTGCCCAATGTCTTTATATTAGCCACCAGTAGAGACGTATTTGCATTTCAGAGACCTAAAGGCAACTCGTTTGAAGCTGGGCAGCGCTGCTACCTTTGCTGGAGTGGAGATGTCTCCTGTAGTGCCTGCTAAATGGAATCAGGCTGTCAGCCCAGCACTTACAGTCCCTGACCCAAGAACATGTTGCATGTCACAGACTTAGTCCCTCCACTACACTGTTCCTCTGATTCCTGCATGGGAGCCCAGTAATGTTTCTGGTGTATTTGCAATGGAATTAAAAATGGGTCTATCCCATGACTATTGTTTCTCCCTTATCTGCTGAGCCATTCTTCATCGGAACTTTGATATAACCCAAATCCCTTGCTCCAATGAACTTAAAACATACAGGAGCTTTCAGTCTATATTCCAGAAGAAAAACGTATATTCCCAAAGCCTGGTATGTTTTGATTCAGGCTTTTATTTTTAGTGGAGGTGTGCCTGTCTCAGCTGCTTAAAATAAGCCCATTATCAAAGAGCTTTCTGAAGAGATCAGTTATGCTCTTTTTGTTCACGGCTATGCCCAAGATGCCAGCAGAGCGTTACGGAATTTAGACCTAGGGGAGACTTGTCCCTGCCTTGGTTAGTCAAACCATTGTCCTCTATGGTAAATTCTGCTCTCTGTGAGCACGGTAAGGCAGCAAATGGGTCTGTACAAGTCTCGACAGCATCCATCAACTTCTCGAAGTCAAGTTTAACCAGGCTTGAGGACCTGAAAGAACTGATGCCAAGTCTGGTTCGATCCTCGCAAGCCACCCTTGAAATTCCAATTTACAAAATCAGTTGCTGCAGACCCAGGATGGATTACACCAATTTTTCATCCAAACCTGCAGTCACCAGAGATATCTGGGGCTCTGATTCTGCGAAGCCAAGAAGCTGGTCTCTATGTTGTGCTGAGCAGGACAGCCTCATCAGGGATTCTCTCGATATGCTGGTCACAAAATATGGAGAAAGACTAGCGCATGGCTGTTGTCGTCGTCCTCCAGAGATGTAGAGAACACAATTGTGCCAGGAAGAAGCCTTGATCCTCCCATTTCTCCTCCTCTAGATTCAACAGAAAAAAACCTGGTCCCCACCAAACGGGAAATGTGGCAATAAAAGATTCAGAAAAGGAGTTTAGGCGGGACCCAGGGATCTGCCAGCTATACATATGTGCCTCTACAGAAGATCTTGGTGCAGTGAGTGGAGCTTGCCTAAAAGATTAAACCGATGTGCTGCAACTGGACGAAGATAGCGCGCATCTCCCCCATGATTCTTTGGGCTGACTGAACTTTTGACCTGTGGACTCACTCCTAAAGCAGAGAACACTGGCCTGATGTCTCTTGAAGAATCTCATGTTATGCTGCTATGAACTTTTGGTAGTCGTCAGTTATCTTGATTACCCTACCAACAGGGCCTCCTCTTTGATTGCTGGCAGGTGCCTCAGTTTTTTACAGCTCAGGAGAAATCTGACACATAAATGAGTCCTAGTAATGAGGAAAAAAAAAGTGCAGCCTCTCTCAGGCCACCACCAGTTTCCCGGAACGGCCATCAACCACAGTGGAACATCTATGAGGACAGGTGCTGCATCTTGGTTTATGGCACTAAAGAAGCCTTAACAAAAACAAGAAATACAAGTTCAGGGTGAAAACCCTGTCTTCAGTGTTCTCCACTTAGCTCTGGCTGGAAAAATCATATGAAAAATATTATCAATTTTTTTAAAAAGGCCTTTACAGGAAATTGAAATTCTTTGCAAAAAACTTTCAGTTCAAAGAAAAAATTCCAGGTTTTGACTAAAGTGTAAAGTAGGGCGGGATTTGCCTCGTGCTAGGGAGCAGCCTGCTTTGTGTGTGTCTGTTTTTGGGTTCTTGTGAATTATTTTGAATTCTAAAAAATAAAGTAGCGTTACACTGTTATCCAATTTCTCTGTGTGTATGCTGTGAACACAACAAATGATTGCCTGTTTACTTAAGCAGGAGAATATAGCTTGGTGTGGCTTTTGCTGTACAAACAAGTACTGGCCTTATCCCCCGGGGTCAAAAGAAGAGAGTTCTGCATTATTTCTAGGCTAAAAATAAAGCAGGAGCTTTTCCTTTGGACTCATGGTGAATAAGATGAGTGTGTGCTTGCATAACAAAAGCACTATTTTTCCAGGAAGGCTAATTTTATTTAGAAGACTTGGATGAGATGAGGACAGCCCAGGAATGCAAAACTTCTGTAATAAGATATATATGACTGGCTGACTTTGTATGAAAGTTTTGTGATGGTTACAAAAGTTATAGGGTGAAAATTACTTTTGGCAAGTAAAAATCCAATGTTCAGAAACTTCCTGACAGGTCTGTTAAAGCTGATGTGGGTATATAGGACCTTCCATGGACTTGATTAAGTTATTAGTTAAGGTTTTGGCTTTTGGTGCATCAGTAAAACAGCCTATGTTTGGGGCTAATGGTTTCTGATCTTTGTTTTAAACCTCTTGCAGTGAATCTTCTGTTTTTGGAAGGGGAGGTCACCTAAAATCATGTATTTCTAATCTCAGAGGAGCTGTATCTGGTTCCGCATCATTCACAGAATATAATTAGACCAGCGGGGATGCAGACCTTTGAGGAGCCTATTAGTTCTTAGTTGTTGAGAATCGGATTGTAACATGTCCAGTTTTTGTTTTTAAGCCTGTCTGTCTTTTAGTCCCACATCACACAGTCACAAGATGACTAAGGCCGTGTGTTCAACCCTTTCTCTGTGGGAAGACGAGGTTTCAAAACACTAAACATTAAAGCATTAGCACTTGGTTTTATGAAACTTACTCCTAGAGTCGAAAGGTTAAACAGACCCAGCCATGGTTAAAGATCTGTGAAGAATAGGAAT
Organism: Mesoclemmys tuberculata; assembly: GCA_007922155.1. Classification (NCBI taxonomy): domain Eukaryota; kingdom Metazoa; phylum Chordata; order Testudines; family Chelidae; genus Mesoclemmys; species Mesoclemmys tuberculata. The sequence continues at coordinate 10,029,578 of ML675611.1, read as the reverse complement.
GCACTTGGGTGCGTGTGTGTGTGTTAGTCTTTGAACAGGCACTGGAGAGACAGTTAGGCTTATTGTGAAAAGAAGCCGATTTGATCAAGTGAATTTTCTCTTACCAGTGTTTTTACCTAGGTCGATCTAGCAAGCACCACTTTCACCCATCAAAATGGAGATGAATCAGTCCCTGTGTCAAGGCTCCATCTGAAAAGAACTCTTCATATCCCACTTCACTGTAGTCAAGTGATTGGAAAGACAAGTGGCTCTGGAGAAGTGCCCGCTTGCATGGTCTGTGGAGGAAAGCAGGATTGCCCTCTTGTTAGCCCCCGAGTCTAGCTTTCCTCTAGCAACTGTACGCTGGAAAATGCTCCATTTCAGATCCCTTGTTATTCCTCACTCAGCTGCAGACCACAGGGTGGAATTTGCCATGGATATTAATGGGAGTGAAGTTGGGCCAATGCTGAGACTTTGGACAATTCCACCCCATGTCTGTGATGGCCTGGAACATGAGGTCAGTGCTAGTATGGGAAGGGGTTGTGTAGGGGGATTGTCAGATTTCCCCCTCCACTTAATTTGCCAAAACTTACACTGCAAATTGCAGCACTGCATGCTATCAAACATCCATTGGCAGGCGTCTGTTACACATCGGAAGTGTTTAGCCAAGAGCTACTGTCTGTCTTAAAAATCCAGGCACAATCACCTATTCAACCTGCTCTTTGATTAGTGTCAGTAGTGGTTCAGCAGCTCTTGTTTCTTAGCTCCGTAGTGCTCTTAGGAGAAGGCTTCATGGCTTCTGAAAGCCTCAGAGGCCAGCTAGAACAAGCAATGTCACAGTGCCTTGGTGTCCTTACCTACTGAAATCAGCTAGTCCAGTCATAGTCCACATGGGATAGATTGATCCAATGTTCTAGCAATCTATACGCTCCAACGCCCTGAGAAAGCCAAGATCCTATCTGTAAGATTCATGTGTAATATAGGATTCACATGTATATGTACAGATGAACAACTGGCCAAGAATATTCCTCTATCTCTTAATTCTCTCTCGTGTTATTCATTAGCTACAGCACAACATAATAAACGCATACAACACTCCACAAACGTGTGTAGAGTAAGACACTCCCTACCTGCAAAGTTGTAGAGGAATAATCCATTTTGGTGCGATAGTCTGATTATTTTAGGCTAACAAGAAGCCATTGCACAGATGTCCTACTGGTACACTCTTTGAATCTGTTCTGTTTTGGAAATTGCCCTATCTTGTCTTCCATCCCATATGTCATTGGCTGGAATCCAGTAAGTACCTTTTTTCAGTCATCTGAGAGGGTAATAAGCCACTGTCTATCACGCTTGCACAATTGCTGCTTTCCCTTGGCGAGCAAGTGGTGGTGTGTGTTGTGATACCATTCCGTCTTTGGAAGCGGAGTTCGCCATCCAGCTTTCAAGTATTGGCCTCTCTAACGAAGAGATTATCTTGTCTGCATTCTCTTGCCTTAGTTTAAAAATGATCTGTGCATAAAGGAAAGCAATAAAGGAAAGGGCAGCTCTTCTTAGCTTTTGCGGTTCTAATCTGTATTTGTATTGCCATAGTTAGAAGCTCAGAGGCCAAGCCATAGACTGGGACCCCCTTGTGTACAAACACAGGACTGAAAGATGGTTCCCTGCCCCAAAGAGCTTATGTTCTAAGACCGGAGACAACAGAGGGAGCACAAGGAAATGAGGAGACAATGTGGGTCAGTATGAATGGATGATGGTCTCCATATAGACCCTTCAGTGTTCAGATGTGGATGGGGTACCTGAAGTTTGATTGAAAGGAGCCAACAAGCAAAGAAGAAATGAAACAACTAAGGTTTGGAATAAACGGTCTCTCATGTCCTGTGTCAGAGGACTGTAACTCATCCTGGCAGGGGGATAGATATGATGATGTATGTCCTGCCTCTAGTACAACGGGCCCCTGATTCCTCTGGACATTATAGGAAAATAACCCAAGTTCTTTTTCCATTGCTAACTAATATCATCCCATGTGGTGGTTGTAAAATTTAGCATGAACGATCATGCAATAAATATTTGCTCTGCCCAACAGGTCAGAATGGAACAATGAGGCCCGAGATGCTCAGGTAGTATAAATTAGCACACAGCAGTGCTATGTTTATTTATTCCAGCTGAGGAACTGGCTCTGTTTTCCTAGTCCAGAAATGTTAGAATTAGCTGAAAGACTTCCGCTACGTGTTTTTTCTATTGCCCAACACGGTAGCATGCAGAAGAACCCCTGGTAGGTAGTAATACTAGCTTTTTTCTTTGTTAGTCAGCCAAAAAAATTCTAGTCACTAAATGGGAGACCCTGGTTTAATGGTCTTTGACGGACAAGACACTGTGTGTAATACAGAGCCACACCGGCAGATGACTGTTACCATTTCAGTTGCAACTCAACTGTGATGATCATGCAATGTGATGCATATTGTTTCTCACATCCTGCTTTGACACTTGAGGGAATGAAGGATGGAGACTGGGGACAATTTCAACTAATAAATCACATACTATACATTTCTAGAGATTTCTGAGTTAATATCCAGTTCACCCAGGAGGCTCTACTAGTGCCCATTTCAACAATTAGCAACAAGCTGTACTTAAATATTACCATTCAATATTGCCTCATACGTTTAAGTTTGATCTATGCAGGTTAGGCACCAAAATGAAATGGCTGGCACATAAGTATCTCAATTGGGGCTACGTATATCTTACGGCTTGTTGTATCGAGCAGCTTGACCTGGTGGTTGGATTTCTAATGGCAGAAACTAAATACACACAATACAGTCTTATCTGAATTATCCTATCAGTGCAGCATTTCAGTTCCATCACCCTATCTTCCTCGTAATCTCTCCATTATCCAGCCTGCTGGCCTAATAGCCTCTGTGTGACTAGGGAGAGATGTTTCGCTGATGTTAACTAGATTGATTTCTCTGTGTTGTAATTGCCTTTCTTTTAGCTGACACCAAGAGTGGTAAGAAAATAATAATCCACCCAAATAAGTATTGCTAACCTGTAGGGATTCCTTGGTTCTGTGATTAGAGACTAGTGTTCTCTTTGGGTATTGATTTCTTGCTTGTCCAGAGCGACCTTGTCCCTTTCCCCCCCCCCACCCACTGCAGAGAAATTAGCATAAGAAGGAGACCTCCTGTTGTGCTGTCCAGATACAAATGTCCACGGCTAAAAGGGCGTCAGTCACATGACAACGTTCAAAGAAGAGTCCTAGAGAATTCCTTGACTTGTGGGGATGGGAGATGTGGTTTGTGCAATGTGCAAAAGATTAATTTGCACAGCAGAGCTGTGCCACAGAGGCCCTGGTGTAAAGGGTCCCGTGTTCTTTTGCAAACAACACTCATCTCATGCATGACAATCTCTCACCCTGCGAAACATGGGTACGGTGTAATTTCTCCTTAAGGGTTAACATGTGAGGTATGTTCAGAAAGCTCGTAATTTATCAAGACTCACCATCATTGCAAGAGGGAGTGAATGGCTAACATTTAAGGAATAATGTAACTCAAGCACGCTTTAGGGTCTTGGAGTAAAAGCTAGTAAGCAGGGGATAATATATCTCAGAGATGTCACCCCCTCCTTGGTTAGCCAGTGATGTAATCCAAGACTGGGGGGTTAGACTAGATGACCCTTTCAGCCCCTTCTAGCCCTGTGATTCTAAGGGCTAGTCTACGCTTAAAACTTACAGTGGCACAGCTGTACTGATACAGCTGTGCCACTGAAAGAGCATTTGTGAAGCCGCGTTATGTCGACGGGAGAGAGCTCTCCTGCCAACGTAATCAAGCCATCTAAACGAGCGGTAGTAGCTACAGTGGTGGGAAAGTCTCTCTCACCGACATAGTATTGTCGATATCAGCATTTATGCCTGCAAAATTGATGTTGCTCGGGGTGTGCCTTTTCACACCCCTGAGTGACAAAAGTTTTGCTGGCATAAGTGCTAGAGTAGACAAGGCGCATTCAGTCCCTTCTTTCTTAAACGAACCTCTTACATTATTACAAGTTGGGCGCGTTATCCAGGAGCGGTGGTTTTGGGTAAAACTAACCAACGGGGCACCTCAGTCCTTTGGGGCCAGAGGATCAGCCTCGGGCTGGATCTCACAAGGGAGCGGTTCCAAAGGCCTCAGGGAATAGTGTGCACCTCTCGCTAACCTGTAAAGTGTGCGGAGAGGGCTGGCAAGCCTAGAGGAGAGTGTTTGGGTGGCTAAGAGGCTGGTGGCCTTAGGGAGTGAATATTTAGTCTCCTCAGGCGTGGCTGATGCAGGGGTAGCAAGCTGATTCAGTCCTGGGTACGCTGGGAACGGTCCCAAGGTAATTGCGAAGTCGTGACTCTGATAACGTTAGCTACCCCTGCAAAGAGCCCTATAGGCTGTGGAACGTAACACGGCGTTTAGGTGTGAGGACGCCTGAGGTTTCTTCTTGACAATACTGCTAAGCCTCGGTCTGCCCCGGGGCAGCTTGCTAAATACCCGGCGGGCTGTTTCCCTGCTGGGCGTGTTACTACAATCGCCATCCTTGGGAGGCAGGTGGGAGGGCTGGGATGAAGGTGTGAAGCATGACTCTTTGCTGGCAAAGCCCTCTGACAGGCACTATGCACGTCCTCCCGCTCTGTGGATTGCAGTGCCTCTTTGTTTCTAACGTGCGAGTTGCTGGTAGCCTTTTAGCATGACTGGGATAAACCAGAGTTAATTCACTGTCAGACCGATGGGGGCTGCCTCTTCTCACAGCCTCTTCCTTCAACCCAAGAGAGGAGGCTGCGATGGTGACGCATGGGGATCAGTAACATCTGAGTCAGGGAGGGGAAAATGAGCAAAGGGATGGGAAAAATGAAATTCTGAGGTCTAATCCCACCGCTGCCAGTGTGTTTCTGTGTGGCCATGAGGCTGTCATGTCATTGCTCTGTGCCTCCATTTCCTTTCTCCAAAATGGGATCAAACCTAACTCACAAGGATCCTTTGACTCTTAAAGCTTGCACAGAGTTCTGCCCCGGTAAAGGTTTTTTTTTGTTTTTTTGTTTTAAATTTTAGCCCCTTAAAGTGATAGGAACTGTAGGGGAAGATCTGCTTCTCAAATTGTTACTTACTCAGAGCCCCTGAATGTTGTGCAGCTTTCTCTTAGAAGTGTGTAGGGCTGAAGTACAAACAAGTTTCTCGGTGAGGTGCCCCTATAGTCAAGACAAGTAGCAGAAATGGTTTCCACGCCCTTTCAAACCAGCCCGGGGTTCAGTCATTTTCCTAAAGCGTACTGACACTGAGCAAATCGGTTTGTACTAATCTGAGCATCGTGGAATAATCGATGGCTCAGACGGCAGCAGTCATTCCCAAAACATGGTCAATAACTATTTAAAATTAAACCGAGGCAACAAGACCAGAGTGAGCTCGTCTGAATCAGACCCACCAGTCCAAGCTGCATTATTAATTCAGTGAATGTGGTTATAAATTGGCCAAGAACATACAGCGGATGAGATTACAGTACTGCTGCCTCTGCGTGCCGGATTATCTGATGGCTGCTTTGCAAAGAGAGTTTGTTTTTTTGCATTGTTCAGACAAAATCTAAGCTGCCATCTGCATGCAGTGGGCGCTTTGCCGTTTCCCAACTTGATGCTGCTTTAAATGCTAGACAGAGGAATTAGACATGCAGGTTTGGAAGGGCATATCTGCCTCCAGACATAACACGACTGGAACCATCCCTGTACGCCTGGGGAGAGCTGTGAATAGCTCTCTGAGCTATAATGAGATGGCTGGCGATGTGTCTTTCCCAGCTGCGAGCGCGAGAAGGGCTGTTGATTGTTTTTCATTTATTTCCTTTCCCTCTCTGTAGTGCTCTATAAACTCCACTCAGTAACGTGTCAAGAACAATTCCCAGCCTGGAGCAGACCACAGCGTGGGTGTGGGGCTTCTCTTCTCCCATTCCTGCTGCTTGCAACCCCTCCCTCTTCCCACGCGTTCTCCTCTTTTGAACAGCACTTCTCTCCTCTCCCCATCCAGGTAGCCGTCTTCTACCCTCCACTCGGCTCCTCCCCGTCAGTCTCTCTCGCTGATCCTGGCACCCAACTCGCTCTCTTCCTTCCCTCCCACACTCCTCCTCGGTGATATCCGCTGACGGCCCGTGTGACCCCTTCACGGCACGGTTCCTCACTCTCACCTCGCTGTTCAGCCGGCAGCCCTGGTTCAACTCTTCGCCTCAGCAAAAGGCTTCTCACCTGACAGGGTCTTTGCCAGGCACTGCTGTCTCTGTAGCAGATACCCTTCCCTGACCATAACCTGGTCTCCTCCTTGCCTTGGCCATGGCGGGCATCTACCCCATCAGGGAGAGGAGGCTGGCCGAGGAGGTGCTCTACGACTGGGCCCTCCTTCCGTTCCTCCGTCCGATCACGTCTCTGGTCAGAATTCCTTTGGCTGCAGCTGCTGACTCCTCGGCTACTTTTGAGGAGCAGTGTGCGCTGCTCGGCGTCCCCCTCAGGTTCCTTCTGGTTAGCCCTTCGACCTCCACGCCCGTCCCTGTCTTTTTAATTCGTTGTCCCCCTGTAATTAGTTGAGTTCAGGTCCAGTAGGTCCTTCCCTCGGGGTGGGGGCGGGGTGTCCTGGTACTCAAATAGTACTGGGGCCCTAATTAGAAGGAATGGGAGGAGCCTGAGTAAACCCTGCGGGGGAGGGGTTAACGAGGCGCAGCTGCGGAGCTTGTTAGGCCAGGCCCCACATAGGCTCCCAGGAAAAAAGTGCAGGGGGGAGGCAACAGCTCGCAGAGGGAGAAGCTGCAGCAGAGGGTGAGCGTCCCTTGGCCCGGGGCTGGAGCAGAGAGACCTGGGGCTGATAGGCTAGAGCGTATATTAGTAGGTGGCGGTGGGATAAGTCTGTAAATAAAAAGCACTGGGGGAAGCACGAGGCTGGCGTCTGTGCGTGGTTTGCGGGCGCAGGGGACCTGGCCGGCCGGGGGGCCTGCGCGAAGCCGCCCCACAGACGGTCTTGTTTTCTCATATAGAAATGGAGGGAAGAGGAAGGCGACGTGACGACGTCAGCGTCCCCTGTTTATGCACTTCTCTGCGCTTTCAGGGCTGCCCCTTCACTGGGTGTATAGACACTCCGTACGCGGGGTGCCTGAGAGAGGTAGGGTCTCTCAGGTGAACTGCAAAGTCCTTGCTCACCCCTTCTGTTTACACGAGGCTTAACAGGGAAGGGCTCGGCGATTGCACTTTTTGTCCTCTGAGAGGGGCTGGTCTGTGGGTGTTTCCTAGACAGACCGTATGTTTCAGTCACAAACGCATAGCACAGTGGCGTAACTTCATGTTCACTGATGATACACCCATTTCAACAGGATAATGAGGCTTATCCAATCAAGACTTTTCAAATGATACCCCACAAGGCACACTTTCATCATCATCTGCTAAGGGTGGTGAATATGTGGGTACAGGGAGTAATGTGGGGTAAAGTATGTCACACCTGGCTAAACCAGCGCTTCTTTTTTCTCCTTCCAAGCCCTCCCCCTTCGTCCATTGCTGTGAACAACATCACCATCCTGCCGACTTCTCAGGCCCATGATCTGGGCATTATCTTCACCTCTTTCTAGGTCCTCACATCTTGCTAATTCTTTCTGCACGAGATCTCTAAGATACGGTCTTTCCTATCCCTCCACACAGCTAGAATGCTCCTTGTCTCGTTATCGCAACAGCATTCTCTCTGGCCTCGACAAGTGTGATCTTGCCCGGCCTATATCCATTCAAAAGGCAGCTGCAAAGATAATTTCCCTAACCCCTCACGTTGGCCATGTCACCCCTCTTTGCTTCCCCCTTCCCTGTCGTACCAAACGTTAGCCACTTGTTTTCGCTTTCAAGCTTTATGCCCACCTGAGCTATCATCTTACGTTCTCCCACCTCTGATCAGTCCATGGCGCCAGCGTCTATCACCCACATGTTCGACTTTCAAATCAGCACCATTGGGGGCTTTCTCCCCTGCTGCCCCTGGCCATGCCTAGGGAGGGTTTCCATTCCTAACAGCCACTTGCAAAGTGACCTGCTTATCCGCCTTCACATCACTCCTTAAAACTCTCCTTTGTCATGGTGCCTATATAGATCCATATAAAAAAGTCTTGACAACAGGTAAGCTGCTGCTGTGCTGAGATCACTGTCTTTCATTCTCACCCGTCCTGCCTTGTTGTTTGCTTGTACTCCCCTGTCTGTAGTCATCTGTTGCCTCTCGTCTTAGAATTAGGTTGTCAGTTTTTGGCAGCAGGGGCCGTGTCTTTTTGTTCTGTGTTTGTACAGCACGTAGCACAGTGGGGTGGTTTTCATCCTTCTTTGAAGCCTCAGCGACTGGCTGGAGCCTGGACACTGGATGGGGTGGACCAGTGCTCGGAGGCGGTATCAAGAATCCTTTTTCTCGGTGCCTGGCTGGTGTGTCATGCTCACTCGCTCAGTCACACTGGAGGCCAGATCTGGGATCAGGAAGTAAGTTCCCCCCGATCTGATTGGCAGGAACCTTGTGGGGATCTTCCTTTGCAGCATGGGGTGTCATTCGCCTGTGGGGATCATCTGGGCGTCTCTCAGATGATCAATTCCCTACTATTACAGGGGCCTCAGGCATCAGGGCATCTCATTTGCTTCTGTTCTCTGCCCGTGGTTCATTGTGAAATTTCCTGGAGACTGAAGTGCTTTGGCCTAACCCAAGTCTTTGGGTTGAATATAGGGATATCTGGGTGAAAACTACTGGCCTGTGAGATATAGGAAGTCAGACAGCATGTGTCCATGTTCTGATGGATCGGGCGCAGGTCTCAGTCTCGGGAAGCTGGATTTTATTCCCGGTTCTGCTACAGACCTGCTGCGTGGTCCTAGGGCAAGTCGCTTCACCTCTCTGTGCTAGTTTTCCTCTCCCACCCTTTGTCTGTCGTGTCTATTTAAATTGCAAATGCTTTGGGGCAGGGACTGTCTCTTCCTACGCGTAATGGACAGTGCCTAGCACAGTGGGGCCCTGATCTTAGTCGGGACCTCTAGACATTTCTGTAATACTAACAAGAATAATTTGTTTTTAAATGGCTTGATTTGACCTCAAATTTAGGTTTAGTTTTCAGCTACTGACTGAGCTCCTCTAAGGCGTTTAGGGGCCTAACCACCATGGGAATTAGGTACTTACCACTATTGAGGACCTGGGTCTGTAGGGCAATAAAGTGCCCTGTGCATGTCGATCGAGTACAGCGTAGAGCAACATCTCAGCCTTTCCACTGCCGAGCAGAGGATAGAAAATACGGGGCTGCTTCTAACGTGTTGAGGAGTGACTTGGAGCAATAAAAGGTTTAAAGCTGCAGGCCAGAGGCACTTGCCTTTTGAAGATGGATGACAATTTAGACGGCAGGCATTAATTATGTTGAAAGTGAGCCAGCAGACGCGTACAATCTGAGGCCGTTCTTCCGCGTGTATGGGGCTTCTGGCGTACATGGCAGCCTGTTGTCATAGCCTTTCAGAAAGCTTTAAACTAGACAGGAGGGTGAGAGGGTCCCTGTCTGGCTGGAACAGAGGGAGGACCATCGCTCACGTTGATTATTGGTCACCTCTCTGCATGCTCCAGGAAGAGCTGCAGCTAATTCTCACTCAGGCTTCATAGAAACACTGGCGTTCCCGGCCTGCCAGCAGGGCTGGGTCCAGGGGAGGATACGGCGAGAGAGTTGAGAGCTCCATTAGGAGATGATCAGGCAGCTGAGCTAGAAGAGAAATAGATCCCACTTTCCCCATGCAAACAGATTCCTTTAGCTACTGGGTAAAACACTGGCCCTGCTTTGCAGCTACTACAAACTGGTGCAATCGATGGACTATCGCTGATTTACCCTGGCTGGGCACCTGGTCCTTTGTTCTGGCTTTCCCAGATGAATTTTTCTTTCCTGAAGAATCTTCCCTTTCCTCACCTCCCGGTGCTCCTCGTATTTTTGGGCACTGTTGATACATTTACATTAACTGCTGAAGTATCTGACTGTGACGTGGTGCGATGCAAGATGCAGCCACTGAATTCTGGAATGGGGCCATAGTCAAATAAACCGTAGCTGAACAATTAAGTGTGTGTGTGTGTGTGGAGGGTCAGTTGTCTGTGGCTTGATTCCTGGTTTTACTACTGACCTGTGGGTAAGTAACTCCCCGTGCCTCTGTTTGAAACTTAAATTTCACTTTCTTGTATGCACTTGGGCCTCAAACTCCCTGATGCTGTCAAATCAAAATGCTCCATGCCCCATTTGGCTCTGCCCCACTTTCTCCTCCCTCTTGCTTCAGTGTGGTCTTGTGCTGAAGAGAGAGCTGCGTTCCGTTCCCATCTCCGGCATCCATTTCCTGTGTGACCTGAGGTAAACTGCTTAATCTCGCCTTCCTTCAGTCTCCCATCTCTTTAATAAAGTAAATGTGCTTATAATCCTTCCCTACCACAAAGTATTGTGAGGATAGATATATTAACGAATGTGAGGCACACAGATCTTATGCTGATGGGTGGAGGGGGGCCAGCAGTTCATATAAACAGAGAATAGTGTGACAGCGTCTGAAGTTTTTTTTAACTGTTGGGTTCCCATTGTTGCCAACTATTGCAAGTTTAATGCAAGTCTCTCAGTCTTTGGTACTATTCTTAAAGCCCCAAGTCCTGGAGTCATGTGATTACATGAGAATCTCGGCTTTTTTTCTTTTTTTTTTAAAGTCCTTTTTATGCCTTGCGGCTGAGGAGCAAAGCTTGAAGACATGAATCCCAAAGACGCCAAAAAATCCAGAAGGCGAATAAAAATAATCCCATTTCATTATTTTTAAACCACTCTCATGGTATCTGAGGTCACAAATTACGATTTGTGAATATTGGGGGTTGGCAAAACTGGATTTCTCGCACGCCCCTCTGGTGTCCGTATTTTATCTAAGGATGGTTAAAGCCATTGTAAGAAGAGAGTGAGATTTCTCTTGCGCCTTATTTTGGAGGAGCTATGGGCTAGATGGGGTTCCTTTTCTGTCTCTCTTCAGATTCTCTTCCCTGCTTCAGTCTTTATTTCAGGAGTAGCATTTGCAGCCTTCGGAGCGAATCTGCTCTCACTGAGACATCATGACTGCTACTTAGTTGCAACACCCGATATTAATAATGTGAGGGTGACTTTCGATTACAGGGCCCAGGAGCTATTGTTCATCTCTGTTGCCTTGTCTGTTTGCTTCTGGCAAAGGCAGGCTAAGAGGGGCAGAGTATTTTGTTGTTAAACCGTGCGCCTGTGAGTGCAGTGACGGCCGGATGTATTTTTAATAAATATTCTGGTTTGAAGAAACGTGCACGTGCTTGGTGCTAATCTGCTCATTACAATGTAGTGGGGCATCTCGCGGGGCTCGGAAATACTCTCCTAACAATATCGTTTTTCATAATCACTGCTGCTGGGTTGCATCTTGCGCTTCCTGAAGGGGAGCGATGAAGAGGGTATTAACGACTAGCTGTGCTAATTATTGCCAGCGTTGAAATGTAGAGTATGCGGCGTGCAGCCTCAATTAAGAAAAATGGTGAGATGTGACCCAAAAACAGAAAACTTTCTCACTAATCAGGGCCTTTGGAAATGGAGCTTGGTCCCCCACAGCCTCTGTCGCCAGTCAAATGCCTTCATTAGGCATGAATAATCGACAGCAGAGGGGTGATAAAGGAAGACGAAAAGTCTTGCTGACTTGTAACATGCTGACAAATGTTAGTGCGGTGTGCTCCTCTAGCAGCTAGTCCCTGGGATAAGGGTTTACTACGGCTGCCTCCTAAAAGTTATGCAGACCGTGGCCAAGAACAAAGACCAGGGCTGCTTTGAGGATTACGTGGAGGGCTGTGCGTCTTCGACAAGGAGGGCAACGGCACCCTCATGGGGGCTGAGATCCGCCACATCCTCGTGACCCCGGGGGAGAAAATGATGGAGGAAGAAGTGGAGGTCCTGGTAGCCAGATACGAAGACAGCAACGGCTGCATTAACTACGAAGAATCGGGCTGGCTCAGTCCCCCCCCTTCCCCTCCCACAGGCTGGGCTCACCGGCTGGCACTTGGGTTTCTTCTGTTCTGTGCCTTTTCTATGCCGTCTATACGCTTCCTCCCTGCAGGAGACTTCCAGGGCGGCAGAGACAGGTTTGTCCCGCCGGCACCCCTGGGGGGGAGGGGGTGGGCCCTGTCTTCTTGCTGCCTGCGGCTTTCATCTAATGAACGGTTTGCAAAGTGTGTGTGGGGGGAAATTACTCCTTTAGCTCAGATGGGAGAGCTCCACGTCATGATGCTGAAGGCTCCAGTCTGATTGATGACCTATGCCAGGGGTTGTCGCCGAGCGGGACCGTTGTAGAAGAGGGAACATTGAAGCATAGCAGGGTTAGAGTGCAGTTTCCCACTGAAAAACCCTTCACGACCCACCAGTGTACAGTAGGCATCTGGTACCCATTGTGTGTTCATGATTGCCCCAACTTCCCTGCAGAGATAAAGCTCTTCAATCTACAGCTAGAATATACATGCCCTGAAAGTGCAACCAACTTAGAAATCCTTGGGCCAGATTTACAGATGCCTAAATATGCAGATGGGTACTAAGTGGGATAGTCAAAAGCCACCAAACTCCCATAGATCTGAATGGGTGCTTTTGAAAATCTCATTAGGTGCCTATCTGCATCTTTAGGCTCTGAAAACCTTTCTACATCTCTTCCCTTGTCTCTGGGCTGCTGTGCTGGGACTCTGACCATAGTGGTCCCAGTCACAGGCCTGGCCTCCTGTACTAGTTGGGTTGCAAATCTTCTCCTTTGGCTGGGTTTTGGCAAGCTTAGTGTTACCAGGAGACCTGGGGGGAAACGGGTGTTGTTCCCACAAAAACTGTCAATGAAAAGTTTGATTTTGTTGAAAACTTTCTTCGAAAGTCTTTGGGTTTTTGCTGAAAAACTGAAGATGCTAAAAAAACAAAAAACAAACCCCAAACCTTCATGTATATTTTGGGGGGAAGAAAGTAGGGAGGAGTGTGGTTGGCTGAAAAATTTCAGTTGATGAAAACTGAACTTTTTGGGGGGAAATCCTGAAAATATAGTTGGAAATGGAAATTTCTACAGAAATTTCTGTTTTGATGGAAAAATGTTAGTTGCAAATGAAAATTCTGACTAGCTTTAATTACAAGACAGTAAGATTTGGTGTGGCAAGTGCTGGTGCTGTCTGCATGTGGTGTGTAGGAGCTAGCACTGCTTTGCTCTGTATTTAATGCAGTAGGTGCAGTGGGCTAACGTAGTGCCCATTTTAAAAATGGAGGAAAAGAAGGAGCTGGGGAATCCAGTCAGCTTGACCTTGATACTTGGAAAGCTACATACAAAACGTTCAATTTGCAAAAACCTGCAGGATGAAGGCATAATCACTAGCAGCCAGCATGGATGTTCTAAGAACAAATCATGCCAAACCCGCTTGATTTCCTTCTTTGACAGGGTAGCTGATTTGGTGGATGGGGGAATGCAGTGGACATAATATACCTGGACTTTAGCCAGGCTTTTGACACAGTCCTACATTACATTCTCATAAGTAAGGAGGAGAAATGCGGGCTCAGTAGAATTACCATTAAGTGGCTATATAATTGGTTAAACAACCACAATCAAAACGTAATTATTAATGGAATGATGTCAGATTGGAAGGAGGTCTCAAGTGGGGTTCCCCAGGGATCTGTTCTGGGTCTGGTGTTATTAAATATCTTTATTAATGACCTGGATATAGGAACAGAGCACATATGGCTCAAATTTGCAGATGAAACCAAGCTGGGGGCTTGCCAACACTTTGGAGGATAGAGCTAAAATTCGGAAGGATCTTGATAAATTGGAGAACTGGGCTGTAGAGAACAAATTGACTTTCAACGAAGACCTACGCAAGGTGCTGCACGTAGGGAAGGAAAACGAAATGCAGAATGGGGAATAACTGGGCTGACAGCAGCATTGCTGTGAAGGATCTGGGTGCTGTGGTATAGCACAACCTCAACATTGTAAGGCCTGAGGCCTGGTTTTTTGGCTAAGCTGAGGCCTTGTTCTTGGGCTAAGCAGTAGCAGCCATATTAGGAGAGGCAGCATCCAGAAGCTAAGTAGGAGGTAATCACATCTTCACGGTCCTGAAATTACTTCAAAACAATGCGATATCGGACTGTTAAGAAGGGGCTACTGCCCTAATAGTACTTACCACCACCAGATAAAGAAACAGCTGATGTGTGGCAGCATTCTGTCTGGAAAGGAATCACTCATCAACATCTGTGGCTGTAGAAATCTACACTGCTGATTGTTTTGTTTTTATGGTACCCAATTCTCTGTTGTTTATCTGAAAGATTTCTGTGTGGTTCTTAGATGGTTTTTGTCTGTTGCATAACTAAGTGTGTACTATTTAAATCAGCTAAGGTGATGGGACATGGTTGGTTAACGAACTGTTTCGTAATGGGCTGGGATTGGTGTTTTGTAGTACTTTAATTTAAAATGATTGGTTAAGGTACAGTTAAGCAGGACCCAAGTTTTGACTATATGAACTGAAGTCCAAAAGGAAGTTCTTAATTAACACAGGGCACAGCCGAAGAAGATCAGAGCTGCTGGACCTCAACACTGTGACAACCACACTGGGCAGAAGCTGGAGTCCCCAGATGATCTAATCCTGCTTGGCCACCAGGAGAAGTTTGTCTGCCTTATTGGGAGTGGTGAGCACTGAATGCTTAGCGCATGTATTCAGTTTTGGTAACTGTTACTAAATAGAGAATAAGGATATTACTGTATAAGGCTCCTTCCCCGGTAAAAGATCCTGCAAATCTGCAGAGAATTACATCCAGAGCCTAAGGAGTGGGAAAGGGTGAGTACTCCAGCTAACCAGGTTACACCTGGCGCTCTTCGGACTGGGAATGGGTGACCCTGAGCCCTAGAGTGTGAATTGGGTAAGGGTAGATGCCTTTTCCCCAGAGCCCTACGGATTGGGATGCCCTAGTGTGCGGTTAACAACATGAGTCAACAATACGATTCTGTTGCAAAAAAAGCAAATGCAATTTCGGGTTGCATTAACAGAGACATAGCATGCAAGTCACGGGAGGTGATGGTACCGCTCTGCTTGGCGCTGGTTAGGCCTCAGCTGGCGTACTGCGTCCAGTTTTGGTCACCACTGTATAGAAAGGATGAAGAGAAATTGGAAAGGATCCAGAGGCAAGTGACAAAGATGCTCAAAGGGCTGGAAGGCAAGCCATATGAGCAAAGGCTGAAGGAACTGGCTACGTTTAGTTTGGAAAAGAGGAGATAGAGGCTATGTCGACATTGACGGCAGCAAAGTTGCCACCGTCAGATCAACTTATTGGGATCCACTGAGCCGTCAGTGAAGACCCGCTCAGTCGATCCAGAAGTCGATCCTATTAATCCACCCCTGCAAGTGGCGTAGCGCTGTGTCGATGGGAACGTGGTTCCCGTCGGCGCAGTGCAGTGAAAACGGTGCGCAGAAGAAAAACACAGCTGTCAACGGGAGTTACGCAAGTTTTCTGTGTAGTTTGTGTAACTCTCATCGACTGTCACTGAATCGCCGGGGTAAGTGTAGACCAAGCTTAAGGGGGAACATGATAGTGGTCTTCAAATACTTGAAAGACTGCCATAAAAAAGATGGAAAAAAAATTGTTCTGTCTTGCCACAGAGGGCAGGTCAAATGGCCATGGGTTCAAACTACAGTAGATTTAGATTAAATCTCAGGAAAAATGTTCTAACTGTAAAAACGGTATGACAATGGAACAGCCTGCCTAGGAATTTCACTGGAGGTTTTCAGAAAGAGGCTGGGTGGCCATCTGTCTTGGCTGGATGGTTCAGACACAACAAACCCTGCATCTTGGCAGGGAGTTAGACTAGATGACCCTGATGGTCCCTTCTAACCCTATGGTTTTATGATTCTATGGCTTTAAGAGACTCGGTACTGGCCCAAAGCAGGAGTCTGGTTGTGGTGCAGATCAAGCGATCTCTGACTAGGCTGCAAAAAACAGGCTTGGCTGAGAAACAAGAATACCATTTTGCAAGAGGCTCTGAAATTTGTTTTCCTTCCAGAGCAGAGACCTTTCAGAACTTTTCACAGAAACCAACCCAACCAACCAAACCTGGGCACCCACCAACATACCCACCCCAGGATAGCCAGTAGTCTAGTGGTTAAAGCACTCACCTGGGATGTGGGGGAGACAGATCTGAGTCCCTGATTTGGAGCAGGGACTTGACCCTGGGTCTCCCACATCCCAGGGACATAGCCATTGGGATATTCTGGGCATTGTCACTCTCAGTTCACTGTCACACCTGAGAGAATTTCCTGTCAAAAGTGATGTTTCCATGAAAAGTTTTGGTTTCAACAAATTAATTATTTTCTGTCCCCCCCCCCAAATTTTATTGAAAAATTCCCCACCAGCTGTCGCAATGAAGGTGAAACCTCCTGGATTGTGTCTGTGTATTAGCTGCCTTTGGCGCAGACACCAAACCAGGAACACTACAGAAGGGCTGGTAAACGGGCAGATATTTAATCTGTTTTTCCTTCTGGAAGACTGGCCTCTTCCAAACAAAGCTGCAGATAATCTGGTTTGACAAGCACGTTGTTCCTAATTACAGGAGTCATATGTATAAAAATAAATAAAAGCCACTGTGTATGAGCAGCTATGTACATATTGAACACAGAGAGTACCAAGTACTGACATACAAGAACATTGGTCATAACTTTGTAGGGCCCGTCAAGTTAGCGCTGCTGTGCACTGCTGATGGTTCCAGGATCATTCTTCAAGCTCAGGTGGGCCAAGGCTGAACAAAAGACTGTGACTTCTGCGCCTCTGTCTGGCCACCTTTCCAGTGTTTTGCTGAAGGGGGTTGTGTGAGATCCTTGCTGAAAGCTAAGATCTAGCTGATTGCCAGGGTTATGGCTTGACATTTGTATGGGAAACATGTTCAGACCTATGCAACATGTAGGATGTTATGTTCCAGAACGGCTGGGGGTGACACCAGCCACCTGAGAGGTGGGGGAACAGAGAGCTGACCCTATCAACAGGAGAACAATGGACATCCCTTTACGGAGCCAGTTCCTGTTGACAGCCTGGACTGGATGCAGGCGTCAGCATTAAAAAAGCCCAATCAAGTCTCTGAGCGAGGGACCCCCTGGACTGTGGGACAATAGTGTGAGTAAGAGAAGAACAAGGAAGGATCCATTACAGAGGTAGGACTCTGCCCACAGGGGTTGTCTCATGAACGATGGAGCCCAGCTTTGTAGGCTGACAGGCGCGGATTAGGGTGAAAAATACCGTATTAGACAGGAAAGGAACTTGTTTATAAGTATGGGCTGTAATTTGTGTCCTGTGTTTCTCTTCGACCTTATGTTGGCAAATCCTTTTTCTGGCCTTTGTTTTGAATCTTTCGCTCAAGCTGGTGAATGAAGTTTAATTGGTTTTACAACACACACGTCTCAGTGCCTTGTGCTTAGAAGGCTGTTGAAGTGCAGTGAAACTGGGGACCCAGGGAGCCACACTGTTTCCGCAGAGGTAGTGGATTGAGGTGCATTACAGGGGCCCAGAATGTAGGGGACTGGGCGTGCGAGTGTAATCGAGTGGGGTGTGTGAATTGCTAGCCTGTGGAGGGAAAGAGCGGGGTGTGGACTTTGTGTTGCCAGTGGCCAGAGAGTTTCCCCTGGTGGGCACAGTCAAGGCTGCCTCCTGCTGTGAGCAGGTGCTGGTGATCCACCCAGACATTTTGCCCGAGGCTTCCAGATTACATCGCTCTTAACTGTACCCTCTTGTAAAAGAGGGACGTAGGAAAGTTGGTGTGATTGGCTTCGAAATGCTTCGCGAGACTCCCTCGTTGCGTCTGCTTCAGCAATGAAGTTTGAACAGCGAAGCGAGGCTGCTGGTTTATGTCAACAAGCCCTAAACGTGACACCGTTGCGTGCCGTGTCCCATGGCGGTGTGATAAGAAACCATCAGCGATCGGATTCTGCTGATAATGGAGCAAAGCTGACTTCTGATGGTTTCCTTTGGCAAGGGAGCTGGAGCGTTTGTTTGGTGACAACCGTGGGGATTCGCTTCTTCCGCCGCAGCTGTCGCTTTGCACCGGGCCGGCACCGCTAGCTCAGTCCCACCAAACGCCATGTCCGCAGTTCTGAAGCGGCTTTTTGACGCGAATGGATTTGTGAATCTTAAAGGCAAACCACTCCAGACAGTGTGGTCACTGGAGCTTTCTGCAGTGTGGGGATGGCGCTAGAGCAATTTGCAAATCCCTCCTTTGTAATGTGGAGCTCTCTGAACTCAGGATCAGTTTCGGCCACCCCCCTGAATGTGAGGAGATCCTGGGGTGGGTCTGCATTGCCTGTGGTGCTGACGGTGCTGGAGCAAATCAAATCAGTGTTGCCAAAAAATCCAGGTAGCTCTGTGGGTCTCTTTGTCTGGTGAGTGCTAGCTGCTGATCTGCATGGAGTTGGCTGGTCACATGAGAATGCCTTCCTCATTTCCAGCTGCTAAATGGCCTGAGAAGGCAGCGTGTAGTACATGCCTTTCCTAATGTTCCTTTTCTGTGTAAGCAATTGCTCTGTTCCACAAGGAGGGCGTGCAGGGGAGTTAAGTGGGAGTGTACCATGGGGTGGGGAATGGGAGGGCTGCTGTCCATGAGACAATCTCCCCCTTATGATTCCAAATGTGCAGTGAAAGAGTCAGAGAACTCCTGCTTTGTTCTGCACTTCGGCCATTTGGTCTCTCACGCTGCCTCTTGTGTTTTCCTGTGGCTTTTGCACTTGGTGGCCCACGTGTACAAACCATAATAAACACAGAAGCGTTCACCAGCCATATGGGTCTTTCCAAGGCTAAGCATCCATTGACCACACATTTTAAGCTCTTTGGTAAGAACTTGGACCACATCACCGCCGTCTTTAACATCTTGTTTGGATTTGAACAAGGCCCCCTGGCTCTAATCAGCATGGTTTAATTCTCCTTGAAACTGGGAAGTAGCAGGTTTCCTTGTGTCTTCGTTTTCATTGGGGGCTAGGATTGACTCCCCCCTCACCCACCTTGTCTCTCTAATATGCTGGGACCAGCACGGCTAAAACAGCACTGCATAAACACATATAACCTCTATAAACACACACAATGACGATAACACTAAATTACATTAACAATAATAATGAATTATTTACCTGACTAAGAAACTAAGCTTTCCCTGGCACCACATGGCCCATGTGGCCCTGCCTTTTCCTGTCCCTAATTGGGTAACGAAGGGTGAGCCCTGGCACATTGGCCATGGCTGCTCCTCGTCAGCGGGGCATCTGCCTGGCTGGTGTGGTGGGGCTGCTCCTCTGCTCCGGCTGGAGTGGAGCTTGGGACTTATGTTCCCTCGGGGGGGCTGCTTCTTCGCTCTGGCTGGTGGGGAGGTGATGGGGGGGGGAGGGTGGAGCTCGGTGGCATAAATGACCTCAATATTTCTGAAACCTTATGGACCCCCAGTAATCTTTGGCGCCCCCCTAAAGGGGTCCCATATCCCAGGTTGAGAACCATTGCTCTAAGCCAGGGGTGCGCAATACATTTTGCAGAGGGGCCACTCCACTAATTTTGGTAAATCGCCGCGGGCCGCACCTTTCTACTAGATCAATGAAACCCCATTATGTTCTTTCCACAACAAAGTAATTGCACTTAAGATCAAGCAACTGCATACACGTTTCTCCAAAGCTTATCTTAGGAGGCAATTCCTATTGCAAGTCATTTTGTGAACACGTGTCAAATTTGTAACAACACACATGCTAAACTTTTACTTACAACTTGCGGTCAAGCACTTCCCGAACTTCCTGCTTCTGGCCACGTGACTGGAAGCAGGAAATTCGGGAAGCCACCGGCCGAAAAAGCTCCAATTTGAAGGTAGCTTAAGCAGAGCTTGGGTTGACCTGCTTTCAAAGTGGGTGGCCCATCCCGGCTCACTCGTAGCTACGCCCCTGCATGGAGGAAGATTCTATTAATTTTCTCAATTGCCGGGTATCATGGCGGACCGGACAGAAATGGTAGAGGGGCCGGATCTGGCCCACGGGCCATAGTTTGCCCACCCCTGCTCTGAGCCCTCTGTAAGAATGAGGACAGAAAAGCAAAGATAATTGACACTTCGCTTTATAAACTAGAAGAGAATCAACACCACTTTTGCATGTAGTTAGCAGCTAGAGGTTAGCAGCATGGAAAGACACATTAAACCCTCCTTTCTAGTGTTGACTTTAGTCTCCCACTCAATCACATGGGT
Organism: Mesoclemmys tuberculata; assembly: GCA_007922155.1. Lineage (NCBI taxonomy): Eukaryota > Metazoa > Chordata > Testudines > Chelidae > Mesoclemmys > Mesoclemmys tuberculata. Next base: position 10,009,366 of record ML675611.1, on the reverse strand, counting down.
GGTAATTTCTTTAAAATGTGATTAAAATTTTCCGTTATCATTTGACCACCAGTTGCATAACAAACATACCATATGCATTAGGAAGATAGAGATGGGGGCATTATGAAAATGAGACGATGGATCAGATTAAAGCAGACAGGCAAACACAGCTCAACAACAACCAAGTCTTTGAACTGCAGCATTTTTCTTATTTTAGTCAGTGTTTGCCACTAATTTATTTTCTTACACTTTCATCACCTTTCTTCTACAAAAAATTTCCTTTAATCTGAAAACCATGATTGTTGTGGCTGCTGACTAGTGAAAGTGAGGTAACTGGTACGTAGAAAGACTTTCAAAATCTTCTGTTATCCAAGAGAAAAACATGTTCCCAATTTCTTTTTCTTTCTATGCTGAATCACAGCAGAACCATTATTCCTGTCAATAAAAATGCAGCAATGCAGTTATGAGATGACAGAACAATAGCTCAGCGTTTTGTATGGTTAGAGTGTGTGTCTCTGTGTGTTTGCTCCCATGGAGGGGGCTGGACGATAAATGAAGAGCCACTTCATTTCTGTGATGGAATTAAAATATTTACATGCTGCACAGAGCAATAATAGAGCTGGTGATACCCACTGTGTCTGTCCTGTCTAAGTGGGTTGAGATGATTCGCTTCTTTTTATACCTGGCTAGAAGTTACCGAATGAGCTAGTGAACAGCAAAAGAAATGCCTGTGAAAAGTCTTTAGCTGATTGATTTTGCATTCCCTTTCTGATACCTCTCCACACTTTGGGCCTTATCTACACTTGACTTTTTCTCAAATGTCCCATTATTGCAGCACCACCAACAGCAGGAGGGGCTAGTGTAGACCACCGTGTAGTGTCATTTAGACCTATTCTGCCCGGGATTCAATAAAACCATGATTAAAATGCCAGAGGTGGATTAAATCACAAGCTCTATAGACACAGGTCTAGAGCCTGGTTCATGGAGCCACATGGTGGATCAAGATCTCAGCTTTCATTTTTAAAAGAGTTTGTCCTTAAATGCAAAGGAAACTTTGAAAACATGACCTGAGTGTAAACAATGCCTTCCTGACTCTGCCGAGAGCCTGGACCAATAGCTCCAAGAGGTGTGAACTGCCCCAAGCATGTTAACTCTGAACCGTGCTGCAACCAAAAGAGGGTCAGGGACTGTGGGGCTTCATGTGGGATATGCCAGGACCTTGGATGCCTTAATTCAGCCTTGCCAGTGCTGGTCTATACATGTGCCCCCCTGCTACCGCCCCGACAAAGGCGTATCAGCGCTAATGCAGGGGTACGTACTGCAGAGTCACACTTTAAGGTCAGTAGGGAACATTATGATCATCTAGTCTGACCTCCTGAACAACACAGGCCACAGAACCTCACCCACCCACTGATTTAATAGATCCCTAACCTATGACTGAGTTATTGAAGTCCTCAGATCATGGTTTCAAGATCCCAAGGCACAGAGAATCTACCAGCAAGTGAGCTGTGCCCCAGGCGAAAAACCTCCAGGACCTCTGCCAATCTGCCCTGGGGGAAAATTCCTTACCGACCCCAAATATGGTGATCAGCTAAAGCCTGAGCATGTGGGCAAGACTCACCAGCCAGACGCCCAAGAAAGAATTCTCTGTAATAACTCAGAACCCACCCATCTAACATCCCATCGCAGGCCATTGGCATATTTACTGTTAGTAGTCAAAGATCAGCTAATTGCCAAAGTAGGCTGTCCTATCATACCACCCCCTCCATAAACTTATCAAGCTCCATTTTGAAGCCAGCTAGGTTTTTTGCCCACACTGCTCCCCTTGGAAGGCTATTCCAGAACTTCACTCTTCCGATGGTTAGAAACCTTCATCTAATTTCACGTCTAAACTTCTTGGTGGCCAGTTTATATCCATTTGTTCTTGTGTCCACATTGATGCTGAACTTAAGTGATTCCACTTCCTCCCTGGTATTTATCCCTCTGATGTATTTAAAGAGAGCAAGCATATCTCCTCTCAACCTTTTATTTGGTTAAGCTAAACAAGCCAAGTTTTTATCATAAAGCAGGTTTTCCATTCTGCGGCTCATCCTAGTAGCCCTTCTCTGCGCCAGTTCCAGTTTGAATTCATCTTTCTTAAACATGGGGGATCAGAACTGCCCATAATATTCTAGATGAGGTCTCACTAGTGCCTTGTATAACTATATTAACACCTTCCTATCTCTATTGGAAATACCTCGTCTTATGTATCCTAGGACCGCATTAGCTTTTTTCATGGTCACATCACTTTGGTGGCTCATAGTCATCCTGTGATCAATCAATACACCCAGGTCCTGTTCCTCCTCTGTCACTTCCAACTGATGCATCCCTGGCTTCTAGCAAAAAATCTTGTTGTTGGTCCCTAAATGCATGGCTTTGCATTTTCCATGATTAAATTTTATCCTATTTCTTTTACTCCCGATTAAAAGGTCATCCAGATCTTTCTGTATGATATCCCGATCCTTCTCTGTATTGGCAACACCTCCCAACTATGTGCTATCCGCAGACTTTATTAGCACATTCCCACTTTTTGTACAGACAGACTGTTCACCCTCCTCAGCCTGCTGTGTCTGTCCTAAATTCTCCACACAAGTGGAGAAAAGGCTTTTCCAATGTAAGGCAAAGTAGGAAATTATCACCCAGACCCATGGTTCTCAACCTGTATGTGGCCCACAATGTGTTATGTGGGCCGCATCCAATACTACTTAAATGGCCCTGTGGATGTCATATGGGCCACGGATGTGTGCTGATTGGGCCGCATGCTGAGACTCACTGGTCCAGACTATGCTCTGCTTCTAAGTCAGGAGCACATTTGTCAGCTGAAAAGGTCTGCGGCAGATCATTTGAGGCTAGACAGGCTGTAGCTGAGGAGAGGAGCTCTCCCTACCCATTGCCACCTTCATTCTTTTTACGACTCTCTTCCTGGGCCCTCTTCCCCCTGCAGATGCAGCACAGGAGGATGGCTCAACAGTTTGCAACCAGCAAGTAATAAACTTCATTTAAGGAATATTCTTTCACGTGTTGTTGGGGCCTCGTAAAGAAGCGACCACAGCCCCCATTGCTGATGCTGTGGGGAGAGGCGGGGAGAAGAGGAGGATGTCTCTGTAGGGTGTGTTGCACTTCAAAACAGAATATTTCTTAGGCTAGGTCCCCGCTACCGCTTATGTTGGCAAAACTTACGTCGCTCGGGGAGGAGGGGAGTGATAAAAAACACTCCCCTGAGCGACACACACGTTTTGCTGGCATAAGTGGCAGTGTGCATGGCGCTATGTCAGTGGGGGAACGTCTGATGGCCCCCAAAGCCCAATGAGAGCTGTTGTGAGGGGCTGGGAGGGTATAAAAGTTGCCCTCCAAGTTATCCTCTTGGTCTCTCTTTTGACCTGAATTCTCAAGGCTTTTAGATTCTGCTCATTTGTTCTGCTGCCCCCTCCCACTCCTAGTCCCCCAGTCCTACCTATTGGCTTCCAGCTATCCCAGGGACAGGCCTATATTTATCCTCTGTCAATCTTTCTAGGTTCTGACTATGGCTCAGTCTGCCTCTCCCGGGAGGGGCTGGTGTGGTTTCACTGTCTGTGCCGAAAGACAGTCCCCTGAGTCCCGGGGGAGCTTTCTCCGCTGAAGCCCGGCTGTGGATGTCTGTTAGAGCTTCCCCATGTTCCCCCTGACATTTGCAGGGGCTGTAGGGTGGGCTTCGCAGAGCAGCAGCCGGGGGTGGCTCATGACACACATCAGTTTATTCTTAGTTGTGCAAAGGGGGACCTCGGTGCATGATTCATGCTGCATGGGCCATGGCTCAGTGGGACCTAGGAAATCCTGGTAGTTCACAGAATCCTGTGCGGGGCAGGGGAACCTCTGATTTGGGAGGATGCCACAGCCGGCTGCATAATTGCTGGAGCTAAAGTCAGCCAAGGGGTCCTCACTTTGTCCAGCTGGAAATGATCTTCGGAACCTGCTCCCGGCATGCAACCACTTCAGTTAATTTGCACAACATGCCGTAGAATGGCATGGCTCTCCAGTGAAATCCTGGCCTCGCTGAAAACGTTGTCAAAAAGGCCTTTGACTTCAGTGGCTCCAGGATTTCATTCCTCCTCTTTAATGCTGAAGTACGGCCGGATGGGTCACAGGCACAACAGGTCCCAGCATGCAATGATTCATAGAGATACCCGCGACCTCATCTAGAAAGAGCACTGCCTAAGGGCCACACCTGTGTACTGCAGACATGGGTACATGGGTACATGGGTACATGGGTCCCCAGCTGCCGAGGGCCTGTAGGCGGGGAGTTGACGGTCCCTTTTTGGGGGGCGAGGAGGCTGCGAAGCGGTATGTGCTCTTTCTGGCACGGCTGGTGAGCTGGAATCAGGCCAACTAAAGGCGAGAGCATTGCTGCTTTTCTCAGCTCTCGTGTGACGTGGGAACGTTGTGCAAATTACAAGCTGCTGCCAAGCCAAACACTTCTCAGGGCTTTCTAGCCAGGCCAGGGCAGCTCATGCTGCACAGTGGTAGGAAAGTGTGTGTGGGCGAAGGATTGTCTCATTTTCGATTTTTCTAAGAGTTCTCAACCTCCCTACTGCTCTAGGGAGAGGGGGAGAGGACGGTGGCTGGCCTGGAAATGAGACATCTGGCGCTCCCCCTAAGAGGTGTTTCTTCTCCTTACCTATCAAAAGAAACAATACAGCTTTCCCAGCACATTAGGTGCTATGGAGAATTCAGACAAAGACTAACTTTTATTCTCAAGGATCTTCTCTTAGGACATTGGGGCCCAGATCCTCAAAAGTATTTGACACCTAACTCCCATTGGGAGTGAGGCACATCCTAAATCCCTTTTGAGGCTCTGGGCCTGGGATAATTTGAACAACTAGTGTATGCTGGTCACCGGCTTTTAATTTACTTGCTAGCAGACACAACTGAGAACTCTTCAAATCATTTTTCAATGTGGGCCTATGTTGCTTTCTATAAAATAATACACAAATCACTTTGGATGGGTGGTCGTGGGTTTATAAACAAGTTGGCTAACTTTTCCCAAACTAGTGTGTGGGTGAGAGCTTACAGACAACATGTAATATTTCCTTCAGTCAGACAAATCTTGGCTTTGGAAGAATTTCAGTTTGTCTGTTTTTTGTAAACCTTTAAATGGAAAAGCTTTGGGGGTTTTTTTCATTTCAATTTTTCTGTGAGGGGAGCTCCGAGAACGGATGGGGGCAAAAAGTGAAAGAGGAGGGGCAAGGCTAGAAGGGGTGGGTATTAAGCAGGAGAGGATGGGGTTTAGTGAGTGATGGGGGAATGGCTGGGGGTTTATATATTAATCTCAATTTGACAGGTGGTAGGGTCAAATCCAGCTTGACTCTCAAATTCCAGGGTGAGTTTGCAGTGCTGGAAGTCAGGCCAAATACTGTTTTTATTTGTAAACTGAACATCTTTGACCTGGCACTTAATGGGACACAAACATTTGCCACCCATAAAACCATATTTAACGGGGTTATTTTTCAACATATAGCAGACCTTTAAGTGGCAGCCAACCCCTTGAAGTGCATCCAGAAGCAAATAAGTAGAAATAGCACATGGACACTGATTTGATGCATTTGTAATAGTTTGCCTCCTGCAAAGAAATAAAATACTGCATTCTGCTCTAAACAAGTCTTTCTGAACGCTTCACAGGCATAGACTCAAGTAATCGAGCTGTGAGGGTGGAAATGATTAATGAGGCAAGTTCTGCATCAAAGAGGAAACTCCTAAGGGAATATGTTGAACAAAGGACTGATGCAGCTTTTTTCATTCAGCACCTTCCTGCGTAGACCTCACCCCACTTCTCTCCAAGGGAAGCTGGCGTAACCTCTCCCTTCTACCTGCAACTTAAGTATCTCCCTTCCCTAAGTTACCATCGCTTAGAAACTCTGTAATCCTTTATGGAACAGGCCAGTGGGTGCTGGAAGACACAAACCAGTAGCAGCTTCGTGAAATGGCACTTGTGCAAACCAGGTGGACCTCTTGATCCCAGTCGGACCCAGCATGTGCAATCCGCCCCCACCCCCCGAGCTATTTACCTGTCCCAGTAATTTTAGTTCATGGGGAAAGCGTGGTAGCCTTCCCTCATGGACCTATAATACAATCCCTAGCTCACAAAGACACACATCACATTTATAGACACAAACTTTTATGACTAATCCGGGAGCCCACAGAACCTGGGACGTTTCAGGATAATAGTCTTTTGAGGTTTCCACGCTTCTAAGATCTGATGTCTGTCACGCAAAACGCAGGGGAATAGAAAGCAGCCTTCGAAATGTGAAACCAGGTGGGCTTCTCTCCCTCATCCATTAGAGCTCTTGGCCTGGTTGCTGGTGTGACATTGAGTCCCTGTGCATTTGGCCTTGCTCTGATTTCATAGCAGAGTGATAATGTGGGGGTAGGAGGAACAGCGGCAGGGAGGTTTGGGCCATCCCGAGAAAATGACCCAGGAAACAGCTTTTTGAAGAGGGTAAATTACTGTTGACTCAGTATAAATTTATGTAACAAAAGCCATACTGGACCTGATTTTCCACTCACGCTAGATCATCAGGAGGGAATTCTGCCGGCTAAGTCACACCAGTATTAAATGAAAGCACTGTGACAATCCGGAGAAGCAAGCCTGTTACCCACACACCCTAAGAAACCCACCTTTATCCTTCCTGGCTCAGGTCATAACCTGGTGAATTTAGGCACCTCCCTCCTTACTCAGTTCCTAGGGCTCTAGGTGCAATCTGTGGGCTTATGGGGCCTTTGACCAGTGAAAGAGCCTCACACAGTAATAGCTGTAACCTCTATTTGGGGTTAGGTTCCAAAGAACTTCCTTTTGGACCCCCGTTTATATAGTCAAACTTGATTTTTATTGTGCAAGGGCTGGTTTTGTTCAATATCTTCATTAATGATCTGGAAGAGGGGGTAGATTGCACCCTCAGCAAGTTTGCAGATGACACTAAAATAGGGGGGTGGTAGATACCCTGGAAGGGAGGGATAGGATACAGAAGGGCCTAAACAAATTGGAGGATTGGGCCAAAAGAAATCTGATGAGGTTCAATGAGGACAAGTGCAGAGTCCTGTACTTAGGATGGAAGAATCCCATGCACAGCTACAGACTGGGGACCGACGAGCGAGGCAGCAGTTCTGCAGAAAAGGACCTGGAGGTTACAGTGGATAAGAAGCTAGATATGAGTCAGCAGTGGGCCCTGGTTGCCAAGAAGGCTAATGGCATGTTGGGCTGCATCAGTAAGAGCATTGCCAGCAGATCGCGGGAAGTGATTATTCCCCTTTCGGCATTGGTGAGGCGGCATTTGGAGTATTGTGTCCAGTTTTGGGCCCCCCACTACAAAAAGGATGTGGACAAGTTGGAGAGAGGCCAGTGGAGGGCAACAAAAGTGATTAGGGGGCTGAAGCACATGATTTATGCGGAGAGGCTGAAAGAACTAGGGCTGTTTAGTCTGCAGAAGAGAAGAATGAGGGGGGATTTGATAGCAGCCTTTAACTACCTGAAAGGGGGTTCCAGGGAGGATGGAACTAGGCTGTTCTCAGTGGTGGCAGATGCCAGAACAAGGAGCAATGGTCTCAAGTTGCAGTGGGGGAGGTCTAGGTTGGATATTAGGAAAAAGTTTTTCACTCGGGGGGTGGTGAAGCACTGGAATGGGTTACCTAGGGAGGTGGTAGAATCTCCATTTTGAGAGATTTTTAAGCTGTGGCTTGACAAAACCCTGGCTGGGATGATTTAGCTGAGGTTGGTCCTGCTTTGAGCAGGGGGTTGGACTGGATACCTCCTGAGGTCCCCTCCAACTCTAATAGTCTCTGATTCTGTGCAGCAGGGCCAGACTGGGGAGTGCGGCAAGAGGAACTCCTCTGGTAGCAGGAGCTAGCAGCTGCTATGCCACAGGCCAGAAGGGCACCGGAGATCTGTTGGGCTCTGGGTATCTGCTGCTCTGCATGTGGGTATGCCAGAGCTCTGGGCGAAGGGGTGTGAATGAGGGGGAGGGGCATCACATGCTTTTTTTGTCTCCATGTTCGATTTTTGAGGGTTTCTCCTTTACTTGCCCACACCTCGCACAGGACTGTATAGGGTAAAGGCACCAATGGATGGGCACACATCTAATGGCTCTTATGCTACAGGGTGTTTCAATACAGGTCCCCCCGGTGAGGAAAAGAAGAGGGAACGGAGAAGGAAGGACAGACAGACAGGATTGTCTCAGTCTGCAGCGGTTCGAGTCTGTGTAGACTGGTTGGGAGTGGCAGGGGGGGCAGCCTCTCCCGCCCCATTGGGGTCCCACCTTCCATTTTCCTCAGCTACAAGGCAGAGTCCGCTCAAAGCGGTGAGTGTAACCAGGGCAACGCGGAAGGCAAGACCGGTGCCCTCATGATCACTCCCCTCCCTTGCCAAAACACGTCTTTGGTGGAAATGGAGGGCACGGCCATCGCTTGCCATGGCGCAGGGAGGGGGAGGGGGGATTAAGGGCACCGGGCACCGCCTTGCTCCCCTGGAGTAACTGCCTGCAGTTTGGATCTTGATGCAAAGGGGAGAACAGCCTCGGCAGGGTTGGAGGTGGGCAAAATTTCAGCTCCCCCTGCCCCAATGCACCAGCCAGAACAGCTGAGCTGACAGAGCCTAGCAAACAAGCTGCTTACAGAGGGCAAGGCTGCATTAAGGCAATGTGGGGCCCTGGGCTCGCCGTGACATGCCTCTCCCTGCCCCCCCCAGCTCTGCCCCCGTGACCTAGCCTCCGCTTGGAGTGGCGGTGGAGGGGCTCACCTCCCATCCTGCAGGGACAGCAGCTCTGGGACCGCTTCTTGGCCCATCTCTCCTCAGGAGCCGCAAGGCTGGCCGCAGGAGTCACCTCTCCCCAAGGAAGCGGCACCAAGCGAGCAGCCCCGGCACTTCCCCTGGTAGCCAGGGCGTATCTGCGTCATTGGGGCTGCGTGCATTGGACTCTCCTCCTCCTGTCACACACACGGTCTGTCTTGGCTGCAGCGGTGACCTGGGTCCTTGTCAGCGTGGTGCCCACATGCAAACAGCTCTCACCTGAGGGCTATGCTTTCAACCCGGCCTGGCTGGGTTATAGGTTAGAGCTTGGGTACCGCTCTCCTTTGGGACGGTAACCTGCCCACTGTGCAATCAGGATGGAGGCTAAGCTACGCAAGAGCTGACACTCCTCCGGTACCTGCCCACGATTCCTACGCGTGCCCAGGAGAACAGACACCGTCTCCCCCAGTTCCCTGGGGAAGGATCTTGGAACAGCTCAGTTTAGCGCTGCATGAAGAGCTGCGGGGCATAACCCCAAAGGCCCTATGGCCACACCCAGGGGATCGCAGCAACAGTGAGGACGCAGAAACGTGGGTGCGGCTCTACTGTGCTCACACCCTGGCTGGCCTGACCCCAGGGCCGAGCGCCCGAGTTAACACCGCAGCAAAAAGGGGTGCACGGGGGCCACGAGGCTGCTGCTGGCCCTGGCTGGAGCTGTGACTGCTAGGGCATGTCTTCACTGTGTCGTTAAACTGGGTGCCTGGCACCTGGCTTAGCCTAGCCTGGGGGCAAGTGTCACCTGCCTTATGGTGTCCTTGCTGCGTGTGTACTTTGCTGTGGTGTGTCTGGGGGAAGAACCTGGGATTCTTCGTGCTGAGACACTAGGACTTTTTCCCCGTTGGTAGTATCGATTGCGGGAGGACCTGGCTGTCCTTTGGGGCTACTTGTGGGAAGGCCAGTGGAAAACATTCAGCTCTCAAGCGATTGAGCGTGCGTCCTAGTTGCAAAGCGGTGGGTTCCAGTCGGTGTAAAACTGGAGCTCGGGCTCTTACCCACACCCCAGCCAAGTAAACTAGCCCAGAGTTAAAGCACCTCCAAGCTCCAGTCAGAGGTTTTTTCTGTGCTGACGGCAGAGGGGCTTGAGCTGAACGGCAGGTAACTGTGAGACATACCCTTAAAGTTAACGCCACATTGAGACGCACGGGGCAATTCACGCCTCTCAGAGCTGTTCCAGGCTATCTGCAGACTCAGGCCTTGAATTGTCAACCCTAGGAGGGTTTTGCCAGGCTAGCTGTACCAGTATAGTCATGCTGCTAAACGCCTCCTCGTATGTGAGGGTTACAAACGTACCCTTTTAAAAATGAAAGCTGAGATACAGATGTAATCACGTGACTCCAGCTGCTGGCACTATATTGCCTATGGCTTGCCCTGGCCCTATTGGGATATCAACCAACAGCAGATTAGTTCCTCTATTATTTATTACAGCAGGACCCCATTGTATCAGAGACCGAATTCTGACTCGCTAAATCAGTTTCCTAGAAACTGACAAATTGTAAATTGCCCAGCCCTGAAACACTTCTTTCTCTATTGCCAGCTTAAGAGACTGTGGGTACAAATGTGACCCAGAACCCAGCTGAGCGACATCTTCCCTTAGATGTGTTCTAATCAGCTGAGTCCTCCAGCGAGGAACTGCTTTTAAATGGCACCACAAGTGGGCGGTGACCTTGTTAGGGGCATTTTGAAATTAAAAAGGAACTCCCCACCCACTTCATAGCTGCTGCGTCTGGCTAACACAAAACGAGCGAACCTGTAGCACGCTGGCCCTGAAGTCCGCAGGGCCTCCCTCTGCAATCATTTCATTATATTCCAAACCTTTTCCACCAGCTCTTGATGTTTTGTTCATTCCTGCAATCTCAGGGCTCCCTGCAGGCGCGGGGAAGAAGGTCGGGGGGGATATTACTTTCCAGATTTCACTATTTATAAAGTATATCTTGAACGAAAAAGCTTATTGTAGCAAATAGTAGGCTTTTGTGTGGCACTGTTGAATAGGAGGGGTGTTATCCTGTCGCCATGACAACAAGCATTTGAATTAAAAGCTGGCTACTGAGAACAATTTGCAGTCACATGGTTCATAGGAAACACTTTGAAACCCTTGTAATCTTTTCAATAGGCTTGATTGTTAACATCTTCCAAACTTAATCATTAACTTTGTTCTGTAACAGATAATAAATGCAGTTTGCATTTTTCTGTTCCTCACGTGAACTGTGAAATTCATGGAACGTAGGCCATACAATGTTTAGTTCTTTCTCTGCTTGAGGAGGTAAAACAGTGAGATTTAGCATTTCATTCCTCACCCCCCCGCAAATTTTCATAGCCTGGAAAGTTTGCATTACAGACTCACATGTATAAGAAGCTGAGTTCCTCATATGCTTTCTTTGGAAGCGCCCGTATAACGTGTGTCTGGTTTTGTTCAGGTTGCGATGTCCCTTTCTCTCTTTGTGTCTCTTCATCTGAGGGATATTTTGTGCTTTTAAAGACTTTTTGTTATTATTTTATTAATCATTTGTATGCTAACACGGGGGCCCGCCATGCTAGGAGCTGTATGTACGCAAAATATGAGCCAGTCTCTGCCCCAAAGAACTTAGTGTTGAAACAGACAGGATAGACAAAGTGTGGGTGGGCAAACGGACGCACAGAGATGAAATGGTTTCCTCATGGTCACACATCAGGCCACTGCCAAAGCCAGGAATACAATGAGGTCTCTGAGTCTGCCACCTATCCCAGGCCACGCAGTCTTTCCATGGTGCTTATGTTCTAGGCCAGTGATTTAACCACAAGACCATCATTCCTCTCTGTTCACTTAATGGAGATTTAGTGTGGATTTTTCTTTCTGATCCATCACAACTCACCTCCCAGGATGCCTTTTAAAAAATCAGTTTCTAATCAACCTGCTCCCAAATTTTCTCTGATCACATCGTACTGTTCTCCACTCTCCTCCTTTGCTTCAAATGTGGCATCTTAACTATTCCACAGTGAATCACTTCTCTTTAGGAGTCTAGTGAATGGACTGGGTAATTAGGTCTATGCCATGACATCCTGAGCAGCCCAAAGGGGGAAATCCTGCAACAGAAGGGAAAGAGTCAGTAATAGGGCAAGGGCAGGGGTGACAGTGGCAGTGATAATGTTATTGAGGTACATTTACATTGTGCCTTTTGTCCTGAATCACTGCCCTAGCGCCTGGCCTGATCATCCGCAGTGCCGCATACCCAGGACCCAAGCATAATTTTTCAGGCCCAGTATAAACTTGTAACAGGAGTCCCCTCCCACACACATACCCATGGGGGTTGCAGCCTGGGCCGAGCCCATCTGGGCCCCGGTAAAGTGTATGCTTCCCCCCCCCACGTGGGGGCCCTGAGTGTACCCCCAATTCCCACGGAAGCAAGTGAACCTCAGAGGAAATGTTCAGCACCTCTCAGCACTGGGCCTGAAATGATGGAATCACAATGGTGACTACAGCGAAGGAGGAAGGGACATCTGGGGTGACTTTGTTGATGTTGTTTCTTTATTAGATATGTTCTGGTAGCACCTAGAGGCCTTCTCCGGGTTGGATCCCTGCTGTGCGATGTGTGGTATGAAGATTATAGCAGTGAATTTTCAAAACCACTTAGGTTGCTAACTCCGTGGGACTTGTGCTCCTAAGAGGCTTAGACACTGTTGAGCATCCAACCCCCAGGAAACGATAATCTCCTGCCCCCAGGATCTGATAATCTCTTTATCTAATATTAACACCACAAGCTGCAGAACTAGACAGTGACCTGGTTCGGGCAGTGAAGAACGGAATACTTCTCCTTACAGCAATGACAGAGTGTTGAAAGTGGGGAGAATGTAGCAAGCCAGTTAGAATGAGGCTAGTGTAAAGACTTCCTGTTCCCTCATACATTGGATCATCCTGAGACTTGAGTATTATCTTGACTCAAGTCTGGTTTGCCCTGGGTAAATTTCAATGTGAGTCAGCAGGAGACAACAGCTGGCTGTATTTGAGATGCCCCATTGTTCCGCATTAATTTGATTTTTATTGTGCAAGGGCTGGTGGTGATAAACTCATTTACAATTCCTATGCCTGCCACATGTCCTTTCAGAAGTACTGAATTATCATCCGTGCATTCATTACCCCAAACGGGATCTGTGCCAGCCAACCAGATCTCTGGGCTGGCTCACTGTTGTTCACGGGGAAAATAAAAATCAATCCTTCCTCCAGTCAGAAATCAGGTTATTTGTAAAAGTGTTGCATCCCCTTAAAAAAAATCTGCTTTTCTGGCTAAGACACTGTAGTCTCTCGTTGGCTGAGGCACATAATGTTCCTGCTCTCTAAAGCAATCGGGTTACAGCAGGTCAGTAATGCAATTGACACTTCAGTGTACCTACATCCATCAAATGAAATGATTAAATCCACATCAGTCACTAGGCATCACAGAAATAATGCCGTTGTGACGGAACAGTGTTAGAGGATTCATTTCTCTTGTTTTGAAAATAAGCACTTTCTTCTTGTCTGAGCATTTCTGTAGTGGCAGGGAGACTATTATCCTGTGACAATGGTCGGTTTTGTTGCCGTTGTTTGATTAATGGACATTTGCATTTCAGATTGGGTCAGTTTCTCTGCCTTTCACACTGAGGGGATGTCTGCACTCAGTGCAGTACAGCCGCACTGCTGCAACTATGTAGGCATAGACACTTACTACAGCGCCAAAAGGACTTTTTCTATTACTGTAGTAAATCCACCCCCTCAAGAGGTGGCAGCTAAGTCAACAGAAAAATTCTTCCATCAACCTAGTAGGGGCTACACCAGGGTTTAGACCGGCTTAACTACCTCTAAGCGATGTCGCTAGCTCTCTGAGCAACGTACGCAGGTGGACCTAGCGACAGATACGCAGATACATAGATATGCTGGAGGGTAAGGATAGGATACAGAGTGACCTAGACACGTTAGAGGATTGGGCCAAAAGAAATCTGAGGAGGTTCAACAAGGACAAATGCAGAGTCCTGCACTTAGTAGGCTGCATTAGTAGGAGCATTGCCAGCAGATCGAGGGATGTGATTATTCCCCTCTATTTGGCACTGGTGAGGCCGCATTCGGAGTATTGTGTCCAGTTTTGGGCCCCCCACTACAGAAAGAATGTGGACAAATTGGAGAGAGTCCACAGAAGAGCAACAAAAATGACGAGGAGCTGGAGCACAAGACTTATGAGGAGAGGCTGAGGGAACTAGGCATTTAGTCTGCAGAAGAGAAGAACAAGGGGGATTTGATAGCAGCCTTTAACTACCTGAAAGAGGGTTCCAGGGAGGATGGAGCTAGGCTGTTTCCAGTGGTGGCAGATGACAGAATAAGGAACAATGGTCTCAAGTTGCAGTGGGGGAGGTCTAGGCTAGATATTAGGAAAATCTTTCACTAGGAGGGTGGTGAAGCACTGGAATGGGTTACTGGGGGTGGGTGGGGGGGTGGAATCTCCATCCTCAGAGGATTTTATGGCCCGCTTGACAAAGTCCTGGCAAGGATTTAGTTAGGGCTGGTGCTGCTTTGGGCAGAGGGTTGGACTAGATGACCTCCTGAGTTCCCTTTCAACCCTCATCTTCTATGATTCAAGACCTAAGTTTTAGGTGTAGATCAGGTCTTAGGAAACCTGGGTGCAAACTCTTCCATTTTAGCTGGAAGGGTAACATATAAGTTCAGGTTTGGAAGCAGCCTGTCTGGCCTCAGGGTAAAATCACAGATCTGCCCCTTCCCACCAGTGGTGGTAGGTTGTACGTGGAAGCAAGTTCTAGGGTCATCAGGTTACCTTGGCATCAACTGCTAAAAGCATCAAGCCTTTTAAACACACACTTGATTCAGACAAAGTCTTAGCATTGCATGATGTGGTTTGACTTAGAGAATGGAGCCATTTTCTACCACCATACAACTACATTAATGGTACCCTTGTCCTTATATGCCAGAACATGTCACCCATTAGACAAATGCCCTAATTAACGTCCCACCACTAACCATAAACTAAGACGGGAACGAGAGACTCTAGCTTTCCAGAGGGCCGCTGCCTTCACATTCAGGCATCATTTAGGCCCTGATCCTGTGAGCACATATGCATAACTTTTCTCATGTGACTAGTCCCATGAGGTTGCTCACGTGTGCAGAACTGTTTGTGTTCCTACGTGTTTGGAGGGGCAGGGCTTTGAGGACTGGTCCAGTCCCCACTGAAGTCACTGGAATGAACTTGATCAGGCCCTGGCTCTTTTAAAGGCCTCACCCTGTGAGTTGATGAGTGCTTTCACTTCCCAGTACTTTACTGGAAGTTGAGGGTCTCAACCTTTCTCAGGGTCTGGCTGGGGAAGATTCGGGCCTGGGCAGCAGATTGACTATCAGCGTCTCAGGTTTTGCGTACAAGTTTCCGAAAGGTAAGAAACGTCTTGTTACACGGGGAAAGAAAAGGAAAAAAGAAAAGGATGGAAAGTGCTTTAAAGCCATAAACCATTAATGGCAAAATGTCTGGGCTGAAGCAGAGAGATAATTCCCTCAATTGCAGCCTGTACATGGTAATAGTCCTGTGTCTTTGAGTGAAGAATAATGGGGTTGTAAAAAAATGCTTCAAAAGGGAAATGGCCATGTTTAGGAGCTTTTTAAAAAATACAGGCAGCAGCTTTTCAGATGCAATCTTCTAATTTTACAATTTGTCTCTTTTTTGCTGCTGAAGAGAACTGTTTGCTGTTTTTACTCTGGAATGCAAGTATGGAGGGAAGAAAAAAAAGCAAAAACCTTTCAGCAGCAGGAGTTCTAGATAGCAGCAACCCCTCAGAGTCCTCTGCCATGAGCTTATTCACAATTGGAATCTTAGATCTTTGGGGTGGAAGCTATTTGGCACACATGAGAAATATGCACACTGTAGCAGAGTCGATTGCGGATTTAGAAGAATGTAGATTTCTGTGCTAGTTAATATGGTACTGTTGCCTTGCTGGGTTGTTTCTGTTAGGAGGAGAAATTGATTATGTAAGTCAGATATTTATCTTGTTTATTTATAAAGAGTGTACATAAAGTCTCATTTCCCTGAACACAGTAGGAATAAACAACAGCAGGCAGTTTCCTTGCTCATGATTTCCAAGGTTTTCCTTTCCAAACAGCCCTATGCCCCAAGAATCTCTGTCTCTGCTCCCTGTCAGGGCCATGCTCATGAATGCTTATCTCATCTCATCTCTTCTCTCATCTGTCTGCTGCCTTTCTCTTGATTTTCTGCTGGTTTTCTTCAGCTTTCTGGACACTTTCTCTCTTGCACTGACTGACACATTCACACATACACACAGCCACAACCAATCAATGCCCCAACCCTGCATTTGCAATCAGCCCACAGGCTGTGCTGGCCAGTGCCTTGGGCAGTGGCTTCTTTTGCTTCAGCATTCACTACACAAAGGGGCATTTAATTGCTCCTTCATTTAACCTCAGAGAAGAATGCTTAGTACATCTGTCAGCTATAACCAGGTCTGTGATTGATTGAAGCCATTAACACCTTCCAGCATAATGAACAAATGGAAGGAATGCAGTTGTAATTATCTCTCATGTGCTTTATTGTACATTTTGTCATGCGTCATGTAAGCATTGAAAGTCAGATTTTTAAAGGTATTTAAGCACTTAAAGTTGCCGATGCTAGAGGGATTTTCTTAGGCGCCTAGCTGCTATTGAAATCCCTGAGAGTTCAGTCTTTGCATACGACTTCAGGCACACGTGGCCGGGGGCGGAGCTGCTCTGCTGAGTCATCCTGGAAGCCAGACCAGTGGGTTGCGTTCGTACTTCTTCAGGCCTATCAAAGGCTCTCTGGGGAAGATGAGCTGGAGGAAGTCTACCTGAAGGAATGCTTAGGGTCAGTCAGTTCAGGCAGGGCCTTATGTTTATAGGTATTGCCCTGCCTGAGGACTTTGTTACTTCAGTTAAAACTAAGGTACAGTCCGGGAAAGGGAGGAGGTTTTGGGCTATACTGCATGGACTGTGTTTCCGTATGTATGTGGGGAGAGTGATTCCCAACACCTGAATTCCCATGAATTGGGTGCTCAGGCACAATCTTGAGGTGGTCCACTGATGTCAGTGGCGTTACTCTGGGTTTACACTAGGGTACGGAGATCAGGCTTTTAGTCTGCCAGTGTTAATAGGAAAAATAATACTGGACGCTCACCTAGTGCCTCTAGTGCAGGGATCTAAAAGCTGTGCACTAAGGTTCTTAACATCACCAGTCTCATGTTATAGGTGAGGAAATCGGGCCAGATTCTATCGTGGTAGCTTCTACTCGGGGGAGGGAAGGGGGGAGAAAATAGGGGTCACTAGCAACTCTGTGGCATGGTCCCCCAGAATCCTACTTCTTCCAGAGTTCTGCAGGGCTGGATCTCTGCAAAAATGTGAGTGGGATAGACATCCCTGCCGATTTCCCATTAGAAATCGCCGTGGGAATTGATGCTGCTTCCCGCAGGTCATGTTAACTGCCCCGAGTCGCCTGAAGCTACTACTTCATGGGCGGGTAAGCAGTGGCAATGCTACCAGGGAGAAAGGGACTAGCAATGCACCTGCAGGAGTCCTAAGGGCTGCGCGGATCTTGGGATGGTTCTTTGGCTTTTGGGGCTGCATCCCCTGATTGTTCAATAGGTGGCACCCAAGTCTCTCCCCTGACAGAACAATGATGAGGAAGCTCCGCCTTTGCAAACAGAGTCCCCCTTTGTAATGCCCTTACAGAAGGGACGGGCAGTTCTAACCCGAAAGGTGGCTCCTCTAATTGCCTTGAGGGTCTCGGCTTTCAGCGACTCCTGATCAAATGGGCTCAGTTCCTACACAAAACCCCGTGTTCCAGCTGCTAGCCCTGCAACCTCGGCCTCGGACCTGAGAGTCAAATTGTCTTCTGGTTCGTCCTGGTAATCAGAGCCGGGCAGGTAACCGTACAGGGAACCTGTGAGCAGGGCAGTGTCCATTCATGGCCTGCTAGAGCTGCGAGTGAGAGCAGATTTCGGAACCCGGTCAATCGCTCTGCAGCTAACAACGCAGCTCTTGCCCACCAGGTGCGAGAACTGTCACGTTGGCTGACACCAGAAACCTCCGGAGCTGACAGGCACGACCGCTTGAGCTAAGGAGCCAGGCTGCAGAGGCGGCTGCCGTGACAGGCTCGCATTCTCTGTAGACTGGGCACAGAGTGGGGCGCATTTGTTCTACAGGTCTAACAAGTACATAACAGTAGTTAAAAAAAAACCCTCCCTTTGCCACTGAAGCAAACGCTGTGTCCCAGGATGACCAGGACATTAGATATGCTCAGTAAGATGTTGTTTCTATGCAGGCGATGTCTATATTATGGCAGCGTGTGGAGTACAAGCACTACATGTAGAGCTATGTGCTGCGGTGAAAGGCTCCCCCCCGCCGGACCCTTTCCCTGCTGCGTCCCCCCCCCGCCAGAGCCTTTCTCTGTGGCAGGGAAAGGCTCCGACAGCAGGACACTACACTGCCAAAAATAGCAGTGTAGATGTGGGAAGTGCTGAGGGGCCTGCAGAGAGCCTGTGTAAGGTACATACTCTAGGGTTCAGGAGTGTAGGGTACTTTACCTGCATAAGCTGTGTCCATCCTATGCCCTGCTATTTTTACCCATGCCAGGTGGGCGTGCAGTGTCTGTACCCTACGTGCTGCCGTAAGTGTAGATGTGCCCATAGTCATTGTCTAACCTCGACTTCCCTTCAGTGACTTGTCCCAGCTCACACAGGAAGTCTGTGGCAGGGCCAAAGTAGCTCAAGACAGAATTGTTTATAACCACAGGACTATCCTTTGTCCACTGACGAACAGTGAAGTGTTCAGTAAGACCGAGCACGTTCACTTTAAGCCAGAAAGGCATTTATCATTCTCCTGGAGGAGCAGAACATGAACATTTGAAAAGCGTTAGCGGTTGGATCTCCCAAGAGAGACAGCAGGCAGGGTACGTATCTAAACCTGGCCCCCAGATTGACACTGCTTTAGGATTTAGATGTTGTCCTGGAATTCAGAGGCAGCTGTGAACTGAATTTCATCTCAAAACTGAAGGTCTGAGGACAGGGGGAAGGGAGCTGAAATTATGCTAAAAAAATAGACCTTAATTACTATTTCCTAGAGACAGAAAAACAAAGCGCACTTCCCCAGGAGAACATTTAGACACTGCAGCTAGCAACTAAGGAGGGCCTTGGCCAAACGTGGGTATTACTGTTGAACCGATCCCACACTAGAGCTGGTCAAAATGTTTTTTAATGAAATGTTTTCACGTGGGGGAAAAACACTGTTTTGTCAAGATCCAAGTGTTTAGTGGAAACGTACCATTGCTGATGACATTCTTGTTGGGAAGATTTCTCAGATCTAGGACATTTTTGGGGCCAAGGCAAAGCCCGCCACCAATAGTCTGGTGGTTAAGACGCTTGTGTGGGATAGGGAAGACACAGCTTCAAATCCTTGCTCTGTCTGATTGAGAGTAGGGACTCAAACGTGGGCTTTTCTATAATCGCATTAGTCTGGGAGTTGCCATTTTCTGGCTGGCACACTTTGTGCACCATTTCTCTCATAATGACATCTCACTAGGTCACTTCAAAAGTGGGGTCCCGGCTAGCAGCTCCAGGAAACCAGCCCCACTGAGGTTGGGAGTAGAGTCCTATCAGCTGGTCAGGCGTGTGATGGCGAATGACCCTCAAGAAAGCACAGACAATTATAACTACGAAGAGGGTGAAAGTACACAGGCATGGGCAGCTGTAGGGTGGCTGAAATTAGAAGGGTGTATTCAGAACAAGACTGGGAAGGTCATAATATCTGATGCCATGCTCCAGGCTCACTTTCTGAACTGGATTGCATGTGTCCATACAGGTTAAGGTGTGCGAATGAGGGGGGAAAGGGGCCGGGAGTGTGTTTCTCTGTTGTTAGAGCTGGACTGGACAGTAAATGCTCAGTGTCTGTGTGTAACCCACTGTCCAGTCTGTTGGCTAGGCATCTCTCCCTATGCCCGAGGCTATGAGTCAGTCACAGCTCTCCACACGGGGACTTCGTCCTTTAGCTTACACTCCGACGTCTTCTGCACCGACTCGGGGTTCAAGCCTAATTTTGGTGACCGGGATGCTGCCGACACCACCATCTCTTTGAGGGACCCAACCGGATGTTGTTGGCTGGTTAGTACCCACAGCAGAAAGCACCTTTCATGTCTGCTGTGAGGTTTGCCGGGGCCACTGCTACGTCTTCCTGCTGCAGCACCATCCACGGACAGATTTCAAAATGTGCTTTACAACTGCTAATTGATTCTTTCACTAACGCTCACCACAGCTGTGCAGGGGTTGAAATCTTGCCCCCGGACCTATGTCAAGCTGATCCCCCATTCAGCCTCTGCAGAACCATACCTCTTTGCTTTCATATTTCAGAAACTCTGAGTAAACCATGCTGACGGCCCTGATTTGAATCAGTGGAAAGACTCCTCTTTGATTTCAGTGAATCAGGCCCGAAGTAGCTAAAGGATGCTCAGATATTCCCAGAGCTGAATGTCTTCAGCATCTAAATTCACTTCGCCTCCTTCCTTTTTAAATGTTCTGCATGAATTTAGGGCTCAGTCCCGTAAAGGTGGCTGGCTGGAGAGTCCTGGGGAACGAAGTTCTCCGCTCATGCTGCACCGATTTAGTAGATGAACACTGATAATGCAGATGGTCTCTTTAAATGTCCCACAGATGACTCAGTTCTAAGAACTGTTCTTCCGGGCTCCTCTCAGAAGAGGGAATGTCCCACACCCGGGACCTTTCTCCTATTCCCCTGTCACATTCCCCTGCCTCCACTGCTGCCTAGAATCCACTGCCTGTTCTAGTGACCCACTTCCCCATCCTGTTATTGCTCTGTTGCAAAAGAAGCGAACGTGCGGTCTGTCACACGGGGAAAGGCTGCAACGTAAATACTGCCTGACCTTGGTAAGTTTCCTATTGCTGTCCTGCTCTTAGAGCAGGACACGCTGTGAGGCATCCGGGGAAGTGAGCCTGGGCAAAGGATGGCGGAGAGGGGAGATGGTGAAGGAGACCAAGAAAGGGGTATCCTGCAGAAAGAGGAAGCACAATGGGAGGACAGGAAAGGGATGCGTCTGTGGGCTAGTTAAAATAACCACAGGGGTGAAATCCCAGCCTCATTGAAGTCTATGGGGGTGCTGTCCCTGGCTTCCCCCAGGGAGAAATACTGTCTCACCTTTCAAAGACAGCTAGGCCTGAAAGATCAGATGACCAGGGTCAGACGCCTCCCCAGTCCTGCTGTGGGTGTCAGGGCAGCCCGGCAAGGAAGGGAGCAGCAGTCCAGCTCTTTACTTAGCTGAGCACAGCTCTGATGTGTTCTGAGGCCGGGCTGTCTCTTTCGGGCCCAATAAAGAAGAGCTAGTGACCAGGAAGAGGGAGGGAGAAATGAGCTGGCATCCCACTAGTAAGGTGGTGGGGAAGCAGAAACAAGGGCCAAGAATTAAAAGAAGCAACTCGTGTGCCTCAATTTTGGGGAGTCCAGCCTAAGACACATTAAGGTGGTTTGGTTTTCAGGGGATGGCTGCTTAGTAATCAGACCCATTTAAAATATCTCAGGCTGGGTATCCAGAATCGCTCGTCAGTTTGGGCCAAGCTACAAAACAGGAGACAAGAAACCAGTGTGGAAATAAAGAACAAAGTCCTAAAAGGAAGGCAGTGTCGCTAAGTGGATGGAGCTCTCTGGCTTGGGACTGGGAAGCTCTGGGCTCAATTCCCAGTTCAACCCTTACCCTGCTGGGTGATTTTAGGCAAGTCACGTCACCTCCTCCTGTGTAGAAGCTTTGAGATCTACTGATGGAAAACAGCTACGTGGCATTATTATTATTATTAAATTCAAATCACCCTAGAGCGCTTGTGTAAGTCTTCTCCCAACCTCTGGCTGGAATTGACAGTCCTGCCTCTACCTTTTGCTGTTTTCAGAGCTGATCCAGGCTGTTAACAGACTTGCAATGGATAGATACAAAGGGAAATCTCACATTCATTTTCAGTGTGTGTTTGCTCCGTGCCAAGTTGCTAGTGTCTGAAAAGGCAGCGATGCAATTAAAATAGTTTACCAGCAAGAGGTTTAATTAGCAGTGGTTTTATACACACGCAGACATTTTTGTGGTTGGATATTTCTGTTTGCTAGATTTGTCGGCGTTTGTTTCCAGCTGCGAGGAATTCCTCCCGGGACTCATTTAGGGCTGCCTGCGTGCTCGCAGCCTGCCTTGTGCATTAAGCAGGGCTGGTGTAGGAGCCATTCACACTGAGCGCTGGTGCTCCATCTTCCTCTGACGCGGCTGCTCTGAAGTGAGAGGCACAGGAGAGTGTGGGCAGTCAAACGTGTAGGCTTTAGTCGGTTTATCCTGGAAACCTTTCTTCTACCGCAGCGCCAGGTCCCTCATGAAAGGAGGCAAAAAGTTGCCAAATCTCATGGTAAATCTGTGAATTTTGTGATATCTGTGTCTTTCTGAAAACCCCAGCTCATGTGAGTTTGGAGACTGGTTATGTTGATAATGAGAATCGTTGCTTACCTGGTGTGTTGTTTTTTTTGAGAGAGAGTTTCTAGACTTCATGGTTATGTAGAAAATCCCCCCTCCAAAAAAAAAAAGAAAAAAGTGACTCAAGTTACCCCCCAAACCAGAAATCTCATGGTTTTTAAGCCGGTCTCATGCTATGGGGCGGGGGCAGAGGGACCAATACTGGCAATGAACTTAAATCTCTCTCAACCACTTGCCCCGATCTTACAGACACGTACTTTCAGTCAAGCACGTAGTCTTACCGAAATGGGTGGGGCGTTGCTGGGGCCCAGCACCTCTGAAAGTCACTCCCCTTTTGTTCCGGAGTGCGAGGCTATGTCTACACTAGGCACGTGCACAGTGGTCAGGTGGCTTTGTACTCGGGGCGGCTATCCCGTGTCACTGCTGCCTGTGCTTCCGTGGCTACAGGGCTGTTTTTATTGCACTTGTTCAGAGGAGGGCACGTGTGAGTAGCCAGAAGGGAGCTGGGAATCACACCCCTAGCTTATAGCGTAGGCGAAGCCTAAGCATAGACGTAGGGGCCACACTTCGTTCAGACTCCCAAGTTTGAAAAGTCTGGCTTATCCTTCCATCCCCTCTCCACCTGGTATGGAGGGGGCAGTCCTCCAATGCACCCTGGCCTCGGCTGATCTCCTTGGGATGCTTAATCCAGAGCCAAACCCCCACTCAATGTGCAGCGGCAGGCAAAAAAGCTAACAGGCTGTTGGGCATCATTAGGAAAGGTATGAATAATAAGACCGAAAATATCCTATTACCTCTTTATAAATCCACGGCACATCCACATTTTGAATACTGCATGCAGATTGGGTTGCCCCATCTCAAATAAGATATATTGGAATTGGAAAAGATACAGAAAAGGGCCACAAAAATTAGGGGTATGAAACAGCTTCCATATGGGGAGAGATTAATACGACTGGGACTTTTCATCTTGGAAAAGAGACGACCAAGGGGGGATATGATAGAGGTCTATAAAATCATGACTCGTGTGGAGAAAGTAAACAAGGAAGTGTTATTTACTCCTTTTCATAACACAGGAACTAGGGCTCACCAAATGAAATGAATAGACAGCAGGTTTACAACAAACAAGAAAAAGTATTTCTTCACACAATGCCCAGTGAATCTGTGGAACTCGTTGCCAGGGGATGGTGTGAAGGCCAAAACTATGACAGGGTTCAAAAAAGAACTAAATGATAAGTTCATGGAGGATAAGTCCATCAATGGCTATTAGCCAGGATGGGCAGGGATTCAAAACCATGCACTGAAATGTCCCTAGCCTCTGTTTGCCAGAGGCTGGGAATTGACGACGGGGTGGATCACTTGAGGATGACCTGTTCTGTTCATTCCCTCTGAAACACCTGGCATTGTTCACTGTTGGAAGACAGGACACTGGGCTAGAGGGACCAGTCTGATCATTCTGATGTTCTTACGACTTACACGTGCTTCATCCTGGGTTTTGTGAGCTGTTCCAGAGAAGAGCAGCTGTGGGGCATGGAGGGAGACGTAATTACTTCAGTAGCTGCGTTCCTTGGTATATTGCTTTGGAGATCAGCACCAAGCCTTTGAACTGTGAAAAGAAGCTGGCCTGGTGTGGTTGGGGGAGTTGGGACGCTGGGTGACGTGCTTATTGTCCTGTTGAGGAGGTGTCTGCTACCCTCGTCCCAAGCCCGGCTTTCTGCAGTGCAGTCAGATGCAATGAGTTCCAGTGATCCAGTCCGGAGATGCCGCATATGTTGGTCACCATAGCCTAGCCTAGACAGAAGGCATCTTTCACCACTGACACCACTTGGTTATCCAGGCTAAGGGGCTTCACACCAGTCTGACAACTGAGGAGTAGCCCGTCTCAATGAGAGGTGAGGGGGAAAGTCTGTCCCCCATCTGGCTCATCAGAGCACTTCGTCTTGTGCCCAGCATCACGTTGGCCTCACCCCACTTGAGTTTTGGAGGGAAAAACCCGCCCTTTGGCTCCCAGAATGGCAAACTCCTTGGAGAAACGTCACCCGAAATAGAGTTTGGGGGCTTAACCCTCTGCCTTAGGATACGTCTACACACTACAAGCATGACAGCGACACAGCTGCAGCTATGCCGCCAGGATGCTGTAGTGAGGACACTCCGGTGTCTGAAGAGGTTTTTCCATCACAGTAGTAAATCCACCACATCAAGAGACTGTAGTTAGCGGTGTCTACATTGGGGGGTTAGGTCAACCGAACTACATCATAAAGGATGTGAAATTTTTCACGGCTCAGACTGATGTAGCAAGATCGACCAGCATTTTAGGTGTAAACCAGGTCCGAGTTGGAAAACAAGTCAAAGACTCCCACTTCTAATCAGGTGCAAAGAATTGTGCTGTTTGTCACAAGCTTTTAAATTACACCTGTCCCCAAAAGCAACAGTCCACATTGTGACTAACAGCCAGCACAGCTTCGCTCTAAGCACCAAGACACTTTTGAATTAGAGGATCGCAAAAACCGCTCCTGAAAATCTAAAGCTTCCATTTGCTTTCATGGCACCCCAATAATTTAGCACACGTAGTTAAAAACAATCCAGTTCTTCCTGTGGCTGGTCTGTGACAGCAGGAATATTTCTGTCTGCATTATAAACCCCCTGGGAAGAGCTGTAATCCATTGACTTTGAGCACATAAAGCACCCCTGCTGTTAGCTGCTGCACCAAGAAGTTAACCAGAAAAGCACAAACAGTCAAAATCTTGTTATTTCCCCCCCAGCTGATAAGGAAAAGGAAGTTGGTATTTTTGTTGCTGTGATGGTCTGGTCTTGTTAAATAGGAAAATAACAAACGGAAAAAGACTACATTTCCAAATGCCCTCCTCTTTCCTGGAGTTGCAAAATAATCACTTCCGCTGAATATAACCCCCCAGCTGAGAGCAAGCAGCGCTTGTGCATCTTGTACAAATCCTACGTAGCCCATTGATGCAACAACAGCCTGAACTGTTGTGGTTCGCTCAACAAACCCGGCTAGGATTTGAGAGGGGCTCACACTAAAAGCCCTGATCAAAAGAACGCTCAGATGTTGGAGGATCCAGACGTTGCAGCTCTGGCACAACTCTTGTTGTCCTATGCAAAGAGATGGCAATGCAGGATCTGTGAAGCAAAGGCTCGTGTGAGGACAGAGCTCCTGCCCTCGTGGAATGATCTCCCTTCAACACAAGTCATCGGCACGGCTTTCAGCACCAAAGCACAGGTCTCTCCATTTAAGCTGAAAGTGGGCTATTATTAGCTGGCAGCTGTAGTAGGCTATTATTTCACAGAGAATCAGCCAATAGCAAGGAGCATGTCACACATTCTGGCAGTGGATTCATGCCTTTATCTGCCATGAGGCTGCTGACTGGATATCATCAAACGTAGGGCTCATTTACACTACAAAGTTAAATTGACATAAGGCACTTTACGTCACTTTAGCTATGGAGGCGTACGTGCTGCAACTCTCCTCCTGCTGGTTTAACTCTCCTGTGACACCAACATCATAAAACCACCTCGCAGAGCGGTGTAGTGCTTCGGGTGACATAGTTAGAGTGACATAGCGTCAGTGTAGACACTGCATTGCTTATGTCACCCGAAGTGGCCTCCAGGAGGTGTCCCACAATGCCCATCATGACCGCTGTGGATGATGGTTTGAACTCCGCTGCCCTGCAGCCAGGTACCTAGGCATGTGCCCCGCCCCTTTTAAAGCACAGGAATTTTTTTTAATTGCTCTTCCTGTTTGCTCAGCATGGAGACCTCACATAATATCTGCCCAGCTAACCATGCTGGCTCCCCACCGCAAAAGCGCGCCCGCTCGGAGTACACGGGTGGTGGTGGGTCTGCTGGGTTGGTGGGGAGAAGAGGCTGTGCAGTTCCAGGTCAACTCCAGCTGCAGGAACGTTGATACCTCTGGACAGATTGCTCGGGGCATTGAGAAGAAAGAATACAACGGGGACATGCAGCAGTGCTGAGCAAAGATCCAGGCACTGAGGCGAGTGTGCCAGAAGGCAAGGGGGGCCAATAGCCGCTCTGGTGTGGAGCTGCAGACATGTCGCTTCTACAAGGATTTTGTACCCCATCCTTGGCAGAGACCCCACCTCCACTTTCAAGAGTCCCATGGATATTTGGGGAGGGGCTGGAGTCAATGGCCAGCAGAGAGAACCCTGCAGATGATGTGGTGGACCAGGAAGTGGAATTGGAGGAGGATGGGGGGATCTGTGATAGCGACATCCGGTGGCATGGTGAGCGAGGCCCTCTGTTTAAGTCTGGAGCTCTCTAGCCAATCCTAGCACCCCTGCTCTCATACCGAGCTGTGAGAGGCTCGCTGGCAAATGTGCTTGTGATTTTCCATGTTCCAACCAGAACACAGAAATGTTTGCCTGGATCTGGAATAAAACCGTACACATAGACAGTGAATGAACCTTTGTCTCCTACATGTGGTTGCTGCTAAAATTCACAGACAGTGCCAAGAGGTGCATTTGCCTTGTTACATTACCACACACACACAGCAATCATTACAAGGTTCAGACAATGGTGAAAGAAAACAATGCCTGACTCAATGCATTCCAGCAATGCACATGCCTGTGGCTCATTGCCAAAATGCTCCTTTAAAGCCTCCCTGATTTGAATAGTTCCCCATTGAGCCCCTCTTACGGCCCTAGTATCTGGTTGCTAAAAATAGCAGCCAGCCAATCCACTTCAGCACTCCACCCCTGTGGAAACTTCTCCTTCTTAGCTTCACAAATGTTATGCAGAGCACAGCAGGCTGCTCTGACCTTGGGAATATTTTCCTCATTGAGGTCTAGTCTGCCAAAGTTGCACCGCCAGCACCCCTTTAAGTAGCCAAAGGCCTATTCAACAGTCATTCCGCACCTGCTGAACCTGTCGTTGAAGTGCTTCTTGCTGCAGTTTAGGTTGCTGGTATGAAGCTTCATGAGTCCTGGAAGCAAGGGGGAGGCTGGGTCTCCCAGGATCATGATTGGCATTTCCACATCCCCAGTGGAAACCCTCTGGTCTGGAAAGAAAGTCCCTGCTTGGAGCTTTCTGTACAGGCCAGTGTTTCTGAAGGTACGTGCGTCATGCACCTTCCATCATGCAACCAGCCTGTGCCGATGACAGCGAAACGACTCAGGTGATCCACCAGCGCTTGCGATACCATAGAAAAGGAGCCCTTTCTGTTGACGTGTTCTATCGCAAGGTGATTTGGGGCCAAAAGGGGGGACATGTGTGCCATCTATCGCCCCACCGCGGTTAGGGAATCCCATTGCCACAAAGTCATCCATTATTTCATGAACATTGCCCAGAGTCAGAGTCCTTTGTAACAGGAGGCAATTAATGGCTTGGCACACTTGCATCACAGCAAGCCCATGGCATATTTCTCCACTCCAAACGAATGTGCAGCTGACCAGTAGCAGTCTGGCATTGCCAGCTTCCACACAGCAATCGCAACTCGCTTCTCCACTGCTAGGGCAGCTCTCATTTTGGTCCCTGAGGGCTGGGGTGAGCACCACATAAAGTTCCAGGAAGACGACTTTGCACATCGGAAAGTTCTGCAGCCACTGCTTGTTATCCCAGACCTGCATAACGACGTGATCCCAACACTCAGTGCTTGTTTCTCACATCCAGAACCGATGGTCCACTGTGTGCCACTGCCCCATGAATTCTGACAGCAATCTCAAATCGTTTCTGTCCATGCACACAGCAGGGCAGACGCCGCGGGACCATCATCAGACTTGCAGCTCATGAAATACTACAGGAGCAGGTGCGGTGTGTCCCTAATGCTCATCACAACACTGCAGTTTATAAGGGCTGTTGAAAAGTAGGCCGAAACCTACTAGGAAGTCCATGGACTGAAGGGATGTGGAAAATTGTATCATGGGACACTGAGCTCACCCCCTTGAGGCATTGCAAACTCTTCCCAGAACAGCCCATGGCAGATGGTGACAGGTTGCTGAGTGGGGCAGCTACCCATGGTGCACTGCTCTTCCTGTCAATGGAAGAGCACCTACTTTGGGCATGCTCTGCCGACACATGGAGCGTTGTGTGGACATGCAGTAGTGGTGGATGAACATTGACGTAACTTAAGTCGTTAACTTTGTAGTGTAGACATGGCCTTATTCTAGGTTTATCTGCCTAGAAAGCTACGTGCACATGCTAAAGAATTTCATTTGATTGTCTAGACTTTTCAGATACCAGCTCTGAACTTACCACACCCATGCCTGTTTCTTGTACCACCTCTAGAGTTTAAAATGACTGGCCCGAACCCTCCTGTCAGTTACACCAGTGTGAATCCAGTTCAATGGCGTTATTCTAGATTTACAGCAATGTAACTGAGGAGAATACGGGCCCGATTCCGATTTAATTTATACAAGCTTAACACAGGTTCAACTCCACCAGGCCAGACTCTAATTCCATTTACAAAGGTCCATGGAGTTATACCAGCATGACAGCAGCATTACTCCAGTGGAGGACTGTGTATTATGCCTCTCCTTCTGTGCCCGAACCACAGAGGATGTGAGTCTCTTACAGCTCTCAGCCAGAAAGCCTGGTCCTTTAGCACAAGCTGTAGAGGTTTGTGCATTTAGGGGAGGTCCCTGGGTCAGCCAAGGTGGTGCCAGGCACACTTGATACTAGAGCTAGGTGCAATTTTCCAGATGAATGGCACATTGATGAAAAATGTCGTGCTGGTTGATCTGAAACTGCTTCTGACTTTGACCTGATAGGGTGGGCTGGGGAAAAGCTTTTCAGGCTCAGCTTCAAAAACCTGCATGTGTCTACCCGCCCTTTTGATTGTAACCTCTAGCTCAGTGGTTAGGGCACTTCCTTGGGGTGTTGGAGATCTAGGGCTGAATCCCAACTCTGGAGCAGGGACTTGATATCAGATTTCCTTCCTCCTGGGTGAATACTGTAACCGTCACATTACCCGCATGAATCTAGGGCACCTCGCCTATACCCTACTGAGGGCTCAAGACGTGACCCGGTTAATTTAGGCACCCCCACCCATTTCCTGCTGAGGGCTCTGGGTGTAAGGCACCTACCCTTACCCACAGGGCTCAGGGAAAAACCTGGTCAATTTAAGTACCCACCCCTACGTGGGGCTCTAGGGGTCTACAGGATCTTTTCCCAGTGAAAAAGCCTTACACAGCTGTGCTCTAAACATCTATTTATTAACCACACATACAGAAGACCTTTGCCAAGCAAATCTGTTAGGCTCACCACGCCCAAAATGCAGACAAAACGTCACCCGAAGGCCCGTCAGGATCCAGTCGTCTGGGGTTGCCGGGGATGGCATTGCACGTCACGGTCACGCCGAAGGGTCAGAGTTCAGGCAGCTGGATGTTGAGCTGCAGTCCCGCGATGGTTCTCCCAAGGGGCATTGTTTTTCATTTACATCATATAGGCAAGGTCAGCGACCTTGTTATCCCATTACTCAATATCCCTACGTCACAAAATGTAACCAATCACACACTGGCACCTTTCTCCTCCCTGCTCAAGTCTTTCTTTTCAGGTTTTTTTTCTTACGCCGAAATCGTAACTTATTTATGATCTTCTTTGTTTGTGCAGATGGTCAGCGTAAATTGGCTGCTCAGATCCTATCTTATCTATCCGACTCTTTGCTGGGTCTTTCTGTATCCTCGCAAACTTCCCCGCGCCTGAGTGTCTACTTTACAACCCTGGGTGTCATAACTTTTGTTAGGGGCATGCTGAGGTGGGGATGCTTTACCAGCTGTGAAGCCGTGGTGAAATCCCTGAGTTTCGCCCAAGACTGGTTTAATATAGGGGTGAATTAAGCCCAAGGCCTGTAGTCATGCTATAGACGCTTCTGTTCTCAGTCTCTCCTGTTGAAAATGTTCTGCTAAATACTTAATATTCATTGGGCCAACGATGGAGAAGGACTTTTTGGCTTGGAGAGGTGCATTCAAATTTCTCCTCTGAGTCCACATCTTTTACGTCACAGAGGAGTGCCTTCCTCATTGTGGTGTATTAAAATTATAAGCGGTCACTTTAAATGCTATGGGTTCCCCCCGATTCTGGTTGCAGACTAGGGGGTTTGCGGACAGCCAATCTAGAGCAAGATGGGGTGAGTTGTGACTCTCTGTTTTAGAAAGCAGCCTGCTTTGTCTCTCTCTTTTTTATCATTCTGAATTCTAAGCTATAAAGTAGTGTTACACAGTAAACGTCCAGGAAAGGTAGGTTAAGCTTTTATTTAAGTTTTCTATGTGCATTCTGTGAATGTCACAATCACTGGGCTATATAGTCTCTCTCTCTCACAGTCACTTTGGCCCAGTCAATATTTAAGTACTTATACAGAGTGGAACAGCTTCCATTGGAAAGACGGAGAGCACCTCACCCGAGAATAGCCTACAGCCTAACTGTTAGACTGCTCACCTCAGAAGGGGAAGCTCTGAGTTCAAGTTCCTGCTTCAGAGTGGGGATTCAAACCTGGGTGTGACATCCTGGGCAGGTGCCCTAACCACTGGCCTGAAGGTTATAAAAACATGCACACAATTTGCTGGCCTAAAATGAACTCTTTTTACTTGCTGACATATTCCAAACAGTTTTGGAAGTGAATATTTCCTCTGATTTCAGTTTGCTGGCCAAACTGAAAAACCAACTATTCACCCAGCTCTACTTGGTACCCATGAATCTCATATAGATTTATAGACTTTAAGACCAGAAAGGACCATCATGATTATCTAGTTTCACTGCCTGCACATTGCAGGCCACAGAGCCTCACCCACCCATTCCTGTAATAGACTCTTAACCTCTGGCTGCGTTATTGAAGTTCTCACATCATGATTTAAAGACTTAAAGTTACAGAGAATCCACATTTATACTATTTAAACCTGCCAGTGACCCTGTGCCCCATGCTGCAGAGGAAAGCAAAAAACCACAAGAGTCTCTGCCAATCTGACCCATGGGAAAATTCCTTCCCGATCCCAAATATGGCAATCAGTTAGACACTGAGCATATAGGCAAGACCCACCAGCCAGACAGCTGGGAAAGAATATTCTGTTGTATCTCAGCACCCTCCCCATCTAATGTCCTATCACCAGCTGTTGGAGATATTTGCTACTAGCAGTCGCAAATCAGCAACAGGCCATTGTAGGTGGTCTCATCCTACCATCTCCTCCATACATTTATCAAGCTGAGTCTTGAAACCAGTTAGGTTTTTTGTCCCCACTGCTCCCCTTGGAAGGCTGTTCCAGCACTTCACTCCTTTGATGGTTAGAAGCCTTCATCTAATTTCAAGCCTAAACTTATTGATGTCCAGGGTTATATCCATTTGTTTCTGTGTCAGCACTGGCACTTAACTTAAATAACTGCTCCCCTTCCTTGAGGTTCATAGAGAGCTTGTATGGTCCCTCTGGTGTACATCCAGTACCTGGATGGGTCTCAGTCCTTTGCTTCACAGCTTCAGTTGTAGATGAGTTGATCCAGAGGTAGGTGAAGATTAAAGACTGACTGAAGACAAAATGGACATGGTGCAGCTGCCTTTTATGTCCCTTGGCCTCTGCCAGGCTGCTTGTGGAAATCTACAGAAATGAGATGGTGTTCAGGTCACATGAGGAAGTCCTGGTGACTCATCAGGTGTATCCCTGGGTTCTTTCCTTGGCTTATTGTACCTTTGAGTTCCCTTAATGGGCCATCAAATAGCTAGTGCTGCAGCCATCCTGTCTAGGGTGACGCCCAGAAACATAGCACAAGTTGAAATACAGATACATCAAGCATATCCAGAACTTCCAATACACATATGATACGTGCACATAAACAATATCATCATATTTAGCAAATCATGACCTTTCTCATGGTACCTGACATGGCCTATCTCATATGAATTATTGTAATTTTGAAATATTGATGTTAAATAGTGCCATAAATAGACCTCCTAAGCCAGCCAGTGTCATAAAGGCATCAGAGTCAGAATCAGGTACAAGAAAATAAAAGTAAAATGCAGCTAACACTACATTTAACAAGCTAAGTGAATTCAAACCAAAGGGCTTTCTCACCACATGTTCTAGCAGTTTTACTAGCTGAATTCTTTCAATCAGGATCCCTCCCCCAGTCCAAACTGTTTTCTTTGTTCTTCAGGTGTTGTGAATGCCATGGGTAGAGAGAAAGGGAGGGATAATTTGAGGTGTCTGCTCTCCCTTCTTATAGGTCTTTCTTTTCTTTGAGAATCATCTCCAGCGGAGTTTCAGGAGACAGAAAGCCTGTATGGATGGGAACCCCAAAAAGCTTCATTGTCAAGATTTAGATTTTTCACCTCCATTCCTGCCAAAAAATAGCCACATAACCATATGATGGTCCATTTCATTTTGTTGACACCTGGCTGAGGCGTTGGCTAGCCTTTTGTCTCTGGGGAACTAGTTTGTGTCTGCGTCCCAGCTGGAAGATGTCTTAGTAATATCATAGAGTAGAATCATAGAATCATAGAATATTAGAGTTGGAAGGAACCTCAGGAGGTCATCTAGTCCAACCTCTACTCAAAGCAGGACTATCCTCAACTAAATAATCTAATAACTTTATGTACAACATTTCCACACATATTTTACCAGTACAATAATGATCAGCAACTTGTAAGTTTTCAAATGGTACCTCACAAGGCATACTTTGTACAAAATGTATCATGGTCCTGTAAAAAGGGGTCAGCATAGGGTAGAGAATGTCACACCCACACTCTTTCTGAGACATTAGGTGACTGTTTTGCCTTCCCCACTAACTGCAAACCCAACATAGCCACTGAGGTAGGGCACATGGGAATAGACCCATAAGGTGAAACTGGCGAAATGAAATTGCTGTTCCCCAAATAAGGTCAGATTCAGTTTTCTATCCAGTTGTAGTATTCCTGCAACTTCTCATCTCACCAAGAAGGAAGGTTCCCAGCAGCATGGAAAATCAATAAGACTTGTGCTCCTAAGGGTATATTTACACTGCAATGTTAGCACAGGATCAGTAAAACTCGAGTTAGCAAACCCTGGGTTTGCTTACCTAGGACTTGAGCATCTATGCTCATTTGTAGCCCCAGGTCAGGAATTGTTGAATCCTGGGTCCCAAACTGGGGCGCCTGTATTCACACTGTATAATGCAGGCCTGTGTCCAACCACCTGTATCCCAGACTTCCTAGCGCCCTCCCAAAATGTGATTGCTCTAGCCCTTCATTCGTAGTTCAGTGTGGGAAAACTTAAATGTGCAGAGGACAAAGAAGGTTGGGCCAAACAAGGTGGGATTGTGGGATACATTTAGCCGACTTCCAGAGCATGAGTCCAGCGGGGCTGTGTTTACACTGCAAAGCAATAGGGCCTGACCCCAGGGTCCCAGCTTGACTCAGACCCTCCGCCCCTTGGAGTCCTGGGACCTTGGATCCGAACCCTGGGTTAGCACAATTTGTGTGTAGCCAGAAAGGAGGGGTTTAGGCTTGAACCCTGGACTTACACTGCAGTGTAGACATGACCTAAATCACTTTCACCTCTTGAAAATTCCATCCGTACTGTCTGGAGACAGGCTATCAACACAAAAGATGGAAAGGAATTGGCTGCACAATTGTATAATTTAGGAAGTGCTATAGAGGTGAGCATGCAGATATGGGAGCTCCTTGCAGACACTGGGAACTAAATTTCCAACACAAATCTCTCAGCCTGTTTGCGTGCTGGCTAGTTGTGCTTTGTGCATCTTTATCTGACAAGCCATGAATCATAACGTTTTATGTATAAAGATCACAGAGGCACGGTAACAGAGGACGAAAATTAATGCTTGTGTCGGTAATTCTGCACATGGAGGTGCCTAAAACCCCCCAAATAATTAGGCATTTCTTCAAGCAAGCCACCTAGCCAATCTCATTATTGTCTGCATGCTGCAAACAGATGAATGCCTTCCTGGGAGAAGAAGCAAGTATTGATTAAGGTAGGTGAGCCGGCTGATCAATTATATACTGAATTCTCTTGGTTGAGTGTTTGGGGCCGCTCCACTAGATACAACTTTTTGTATTGCATTTTTTACATCAGGGATAGCATGCAGGCTACAGACGGAGGAACCTAAATTTAATCAGAGTGCAATTTAGCCAGTCTCGCCCCGTTAACAGAAAACAAATATTGCCATGGTTAACAGCTCTGGGGGATATCTCATGTTAAGTGGAAAGTTCATAAATCAAACTCTGAACAATGCGGCAATTACTATTTTTCTGTGAGCTGCACCTCTTTAAGTATAAGACGTCTCTCCTACTGTCTGCTAGGATTAAAATGGGAGACTCTGCCAGAAGGGGAAACGCATTGTGCTCTCTCACGCAGATAATAGGTCAGATCCTCAGCTACATTGACTTTGCTGGAGCCATGCTGATTTTTGCCATCTGAGGCTTTTCTAGCCCTTGATATTTGTCCTTTGTTTTCCTTAATCCGAAATAAATCATCCAGGTTGAAAAGCAGGTTTTGCTCTTTCTGTTTGGAAAATGTAATGCCTGCAGCTTGGGGAAGCTTGTCATTCTTCCTTGCATGTTGCCCTACGCAATGCAAAAGCACCATGATTTCAGAGGGTCGGAGTAAACGGTTATAGCAGTCAGTATCTGGCCCCACTGCCCCACATCCAAAACAGGGGCTGAAGGATTAATGCAATTCCAGCGTCTCTGCTGGGCGACATGCCAACGACAAGTGTGGGCTAGAGGGCGGGAAAGGTGGGAATGCTGATATTCACGAAGTGCTCCTATATTTTTGCACCCTGCCCCTCTAATCTGAAGAAGCACCAAGGCAATGGGTTCTGCACATGGTCACTTTGGTTGAGTGCCCCCAGCAACACAAAACACAGGGCTAATTTTTGGCCTGTCAGCTTTGACAATGCCCTTTAACGTTTTAGCCCTACTGGGCTCTTCTTCGCTGGCTTTTACGGTGCTCTGGAGGAAGCAATGTCTTGTGGTTCTTACATGAGACGGGAAGTCAAGAGAGGGTGGTTCTGTTCACAGATGTCCTGGGTGACTTTGGGAAGTCACTGAAAATTCCTTATGCCTCAGTTTCCTTATCTGTGAAATATGGGAACTATTTCCCCGTAACCTTACAGGAAGTAATGTAGCTTGCTGAATGGATGGTGCTGTGTAAGTGCCAAATATAAGAATTATGGGACTGCAAAAATTGAGGCAGATAGACCAAAGTGCTTCCTGGACAATTAACTAAAGGCCAGATCCTGTGGCGCTTACTCAGCTTCTTGCTCAGCTTTTCCTCAGACGAAGCCTTGCTGGTTCACGTACTGCGTGCTGGGTAATAACATGAAAGGTCTCTGTTTGCTTGTAGCGCCAGACTGGCTCTTTGGCCAGAGAACTGTTTGTGATGCTGCAGCTGGCATTCCAGCCACCTGCATACAGACTAACTTCTTGGTGCCTCTTTTAAACTCTTCCCTCCTGCAACCTGTGCGCCTGCCTCCAAGATCCATGCAGGTTGCTACACATTGATGCTGCCTAAGTAAAGGCCTCAGGATTTGGCCCCGTCTTTCTACATTTTGCATGCAGTTCTGCTGCACTGTATTTTGATCCATTGAGATGTGACTGCCTTCAATCTGCGTTTAGTATTAGAGTGAACTGGGCAGTTCACAGCTCAGAGCAATTGTTTCAGGCTGTCTGCAGACTCAGGCAGGCATCAGTGAATTAGTCAGATTCGGGTCACATTTTTAAAGTGTGATTTGTGTGTGTAATGGGAGCTTAGAGTTTCATATAACCATCTGACTCCGGGAGCTTGAGTTCTAGGCACAGCCCTAAAGAGCCTCTGCCTTAAGCTTGTGCTGAAACCTAAAAGAGTTGTTGCAAGCAGTGGCTCAAGCGTATTACTGCTCTCATCCTTATTGGTCAGATGCATTCAGACAATAAGGCATTATTATATTTTCTTAATACAACTCCGATCCATTCATTAATCAGGGCATTTAAAAGCACCGTAGTTACCCAACTGATACAAGTCTTCGAGTCTCCACTGTTAATCTCCTATATGTGACTCGTTTGTTTCTTTTCAGGTTTTTGCACTGGATAATGTGCGTAAGCTGGTTATGGCTAATTTGCATGAATAAGCAGGCAGTTCTGTTCAGTCTGAATGAGACTTGAGAAAGACCCAATGATAACTGGAGTTTGTGTATTGCATGTTCTTTGAACTGGAGGCATTTAAGATTTTTAGCAACAATTGCCTTTCTGTTCTGTGGCTGCTCACCAAATCGCAGACTAGAACAGCCTCCACGTTCATTTCCTTCTCTGCTGTATTTCTTTTATCAACAACCAAACAGATAGAGGGAATAATTACTATGCAAAGTTTCTATTTGCAGAGAAAGGTTAAAGCTGCTTCCAGGTGAGGTCGCTAACTGCTCAATAGCCTTAGTAGAGCATGGAGTGAATAATGATAGCTCGGTTGCCTGGGTTAACGTAACCCTGTCAAGTCATAGATCAGCTGCATTAGTTGTACACATTAAGCATGGATGGTCTACACGGGACTTCACTTGTGCTGTATTTGGAATTGAAAGATGAGTCTGGAGGCAAATGAGGCAAGTAACTGACTTTATTCACAGTGAGACATCAACGTAAGGGAAGGCTGGTCTAGGGGGTAGGTTACTGGTCTGGGATGCTAAAGACTTGAATTCAGTTATCATCTCAGCCACAGACATCCTGTGTAACCTTGGGCAAGTGACTTAATCTACTTATGCCTTGGTTCCCCATCTCCAGCACAGCTTTCTGACATCATAAGAGCAGCCATACTGGGTCAGACCAATGGTGCATCTAGCCCAATATCCTATCTCTGACAGTGGTCAAAGCCAGGTGCTTCAAAGGGAACAAAGAGAACAGGGCAGTTATTGAATGATCCATCTCCTGACATCCCATCCCAGCTTCTGGCAGTTGGAGGTTTACAAACACCCAGAGCATGAGGTTACATCTTTGACTATCTTGGCCAATAGCCATTGATGGACCTTTCCATGAACACTTCTAATTCGTTTGCGAACCCAGTTATCCTTCTGACCTTTACAACATCTCCTGGCAATGAGTTCCACAGGTTGACTATGTGCTGTGTGAAGTACTTCCTTTTGTTTGTTTTAAACCTGCTGCCTGTTAATTTCATAGAGTGACCTCTAAGTCTTGTTTTATGTGAAGGGCTTAATAATGCTTCCCTATTCACTTTCTCCAAACCATTCATGATTTTATAACCCTCTGTCATATCCCCCCTTAGCTGTCTCTTTTCTAAGGTGAACAGTCCCAGTCTTTTTAATTCTTCCTCATACGGAAGCTAGTCCATAGCCCTTCTATTTTTTGTTGCCTTTCTCTATACCTTTTCCAATACTAATATAACTTTTTTGATTTGGGACAACCAAAACTGCATGGAGTACTCAAGGTCTGGGTGTACCATGGATTTATATAGTGGCATTATATCTTCTTTCTTATTATTTATCCCTTTCCTAATCATTCTGTGGTGGGGTGTTGGCCTCACACTGGGCTCTGCGGTGGTAGAGCCCTAGGGAGGCTGTGCGAGAGGCAGCCAATTAGAGAGGGGCTGAGAGGAGCAGCCAATCAGGGCCAGGCAGGGACATATAAGAAGAGCTGCAGGGGAGGGCAAGGTCAATTACTCCCTGGAGCTCAAGGAGGGAAGACTGGGTGCCTGGGAGGCAGAAGGAAGTAGCTAGCATCCTGGATGGAGCAGTGCTGCTAGCAGGGACCAAGAGAGCTAGAGAGAGCTCCTAGTTGGCTGCTGCGATTGGCAGGCTGAGGCCCTGAGGTAAGGGTGAAGAAGGTGCTGGGGCTGCGAGGAAGTGGCCCGGGGGAAAATGTACTGAGGAGTTGGAGAGAACACAGCACATGGCTGCCATTTACAGGGTCCCTGATCCAGGACCCAGAGAAGCGAGTGGGCCTGGGTTCCCCCACCCCAGTGCTACTGGGGAAGTGGGGGACAGTTGGACTGCAGCCTTAGCCCCCCGAAGGGGGGAACACAGATTGTGACACGTCTGGAGGGCTGCGTCCTGAAGAGGATGCTGCGGTCATTGGAGTGATGTGGGCCCAGGAGCTGTAGTGATGGCGGGCGAGGCACCATCGGGAGGAGGTGTACCGACTTGTGGCGCTAATCCCTAAGACGGCCAGCAGGAGGCGCCAGCGTGGTGAGTGAAGGCCCGTTACAGGCTCCTAACATTCTTTTAGCTTTTTTGACTGCCAGCGCACACTGAGCGCATGGTCTCACGTAACTGTTGTGGTATAGCGAGGGCAGAGGGCAGTAGGAAAGTTCTGGAAGGGCGCTATGTAAGTGTCAGAATGATCCGGGCTTTATTCCCTATAGACTAGCCAGAGTCAGTACAGGTAATTAGAGTCAGCTGACACCAATTAAGGCCCCATCCAGGTGCCTATAATAACCCTCTACTCCTGAGAGACAGGGTGGAGTGGAAGGAGTAGGTGTGTGGTGAGCAGAGGAGTGTGTGAAGTGGAGGAGAACAGAACGGAGTGCGGTGGTGTGTGGAGAAGTGGAGGAGAACAGAACGGAGTGCGGTGGTGTGTGGAGAAGTGGAGGAGAACAGAACGGAGTGCGGTGGTGTGTGGAGAAGTGGAGGAGAGCAGAACGGAGTACAGCGGCGTGTGGGAGAGAGGTGGGGTCCTGAGGAAGGTACTGGGCTCAAGAAGCCAGAAAGACAGAGGGGGGAGAGTGGCCCAGGAGAAAGGCCTACAGCTGCAAGTGAGGTGCCAGCAGCACGTAGCTGCTACTCAGAGGGCCCCTGGGCTGGGACCCGGAGGAGCGGGCAGGCCCGGGTCCCTACCCCCCTCCCTGGGAAGGTGGGGTAACTGGCGACATCCTGGCCCACTATGAGAGGCAAAAGTGCGAGACCCACTAGGGAGAAGTCGGCCGTTTGCCACACTGTCTAGGATGACTTCAGGATCGCTTTCTTGAGTGGTAACAGTTAATTGGTCCCCTCCGTGGGTAGGTATAGCTGGGATTATTTTTCCCAGTTTGCATTACTTTGCACTGTCAATGTTGAATTTCATCTGCCGTTTTGTTACCTAGTCCTCCAGTTTAGTGAGGTCCCTAGAAACTCTTCCCAGGCAGCTTTGGGTTTAACGATCCTTAGATTTACCAGCGAGGTGATGTCCCTTCACTAATGACGGTGTGGTGCTGAAGGCTAAGTAAATATCTAAATGGACTAGAACAGAATTTCATTGTTTCAGTGAAGCTGGCTGATTCTCTGTGGTTTCACAGGAATCTGCCAGGCTCCCCCAAAAGGATTTTGAA
This sequence comes from Mesoclemmys tuberculata, assembly GCA_007922155.1. Taxonomy (NCBI): domain Eukaryota; kingdom Metazoa; phylum Chordata; order Testudines; family Chelidae; genus Mesoclemmys; species Mesoclemmys tuberculata. Next base: position 9,969,824 of record ML675611.1, on the reverse strand, counting down.
TCATAAATATTTGCCACTGAGGTGGGATTCCTTGGCTTTTAGGAGGCCAGGAGTATCTCCCATTGGCCAGATTCTCCCTTCCCCTCCTCCCACAAATGCCACAACCCCAGCTCCACGGCCACTCTGAACGTCTGAAAATCATGCCCAAGTATCTTGCTTGTCAGGCACCCAGATGCTGAGATCCCCCAAGTTGCAGGAGGCAGGGAGTGACAACATGGCTTCCTGCCTTCAGAACCGAAGGAAAGCTATTGCCGGCCAGTTCTTAAAGCAGGTGCCTTCTAGAAACTAACCCTTTATTTGGTGCCTGCCCTCTAGCACCCCCATCTGACTGAGCGTGGTGCTGCAGGCACTCCCTGCCTCAGTTTCCCTTCTCTCAGAGCCCCTTAAGTACTCCCCACAGTCCAAAAGGGTGTAAAGCAGAGAAGACCCATGCCTGCCAATAGTGGGAGGGGCTTGGAAGGGGGGCAGCTGGCTTCAGTGGTGTGAACATGCTCAGTACAAGCCAAGCCGCAAATCTGGGGGCGAAGAACGTGTCCCCTCATGTCCCTCCCCCAACCCACGCGTCGTGTCTGAGTGTCAGACAAATTCCTCTGGGGGGGTCCAAGAAAACGTGAAATAAAGATTTTCCCCTGGGGCTCAGGGCTGGCACAGTGGGGCCTGTGGTTCTCTGGGAGCTGCTTTCCCCTAGGATAGGCATTTATCAGGCTCGGGTGCTCGCAATTCAAATAACTGCTGAGATAGGCTCATTCCCCTTAAATTAGCTCAGCCAGGGCGGCCTGGGCCTGGACTCCCCTTTAAGGGGCCAGCAGCCCCGAGACAATGCCCCTTTAGAATGGGGCCCAGGCGTGGGAGAGCCAGGAGCTCTGCGACTGCACATCCCCACGTCACTTAACATCGGCACAGGGGCGTGCCGTGGGTCTCCAGCGCCCGGGGGCCAATGCTTGCATTTGCGACCCCCTCACCCCAGGCCTCACACACACACACCCCCACGCAGGGCAGGAGGAGTCCCCATTTCCCACCAGATGGTGCTGCCCCACAGCTGCGTAGGGAGGGCGGGGGTTTGTACCTGCGGCGGGGAGGGGGGAACACACTGCTTTCCTCCTCCTGCGCCCCGGGGACTTTCTGCTGCCCACCCCTGCACTTGCCCGCCCTGTGGCACCCACCTTTCCTGCTCCTACCCCACAGCACAATCAGTCCGGCGCCAACTCCCCCCACAGGGCAGCCTCAACAGGGGTTAGCGGGGGGAAGGGGAATTCCTTCTCCTGGTCACCTACATCTCCCCGCCACCTGCCCCTGGACTCCGTCCAGCCACCCCTCAGAGCCTCCTGAGTCTCCCAGCCCCTGCGCATTGTGGAGGGCCCAGCTAGTGCCCTTCCCCTCCCCAAGCTGCTGCCCAGGGGCCTGATTCCCCCCCCACTCCTCCCTACCTCACTACATTGACATTGCGTCAGAACCTTGTAACTACCCAGGCCTTTTCCCGGCCATTTGTTCCAAAGGTCAGGCTAGACTTGGGAGGAATTAGAGAGTTGCCTGCTATAGGGTGGGAGGAGGACAAGCTGTGCTGCATCAGCAAAGTAATACAATACAGCCGGATGGGGGAAATGTTACCAACCCTTCCCCTCTGAGCACAGTACTGTATTATACAGGGTACACATTGGACTCACTGGCAATGAGAAGCCGTCTTGCAGCCTCTCGCTGAAACCAATGCGACGTACTTCACGCAGGCCCCTATACTGAATCAGGGCTCCACTGCAGAAAGCGATCCCCAGCAAGAATGCAGAATTGCCCGGCTGACACAGTTACCCTGAGGGAGAGTCCAGCCACTGGCCTAATTTTGGGGTCCCTAGGCCACTCTGTCAGGACGCAGCCCTCCGATCTGACATGTGCTTTCTGAGTGCTGGAACCTGCTGTCGAGCTGCCTGGCCCCCCGCGGTACAGTGCTGCCTTTAGACTCTCCGGGACTTCAACAAGCCTCTGTCCTACATCTCCGGGTGTGTGAAGCTTCTGGTTTCCAGTCTAACTCCATCAGGGGCATGCAGCAGTTGGGACGCAGTCTGCTCCCCATCCCTACACTTTGTTCCGTCGACCTGCTTTTTCTATTAAAAAAGAATAGGTCTTTAGAATAGGTCTATAGACCTGCTCTTTCTATTAATCATGTGACGCCCAGGAGAGCACGCAACAATAAAGCATCCTAAATGCAAAGTCCCTCATTAGTTTCCCTTGGGAGTCCTTGGAGGGGATCATCTGTGCTCCATCAGTCTGGGTTTTTCCTGCCCCATTGTCCTCATTTCACTGCCCCTGTAGCAGACGCCCTCACCTGACCCTGGTGCAAGATGACTCTCTCTTCCCCATTTCAAACCCCCCCAGTCTGTTTACAGACTCCTGCTGCTTTTGTTCTGTGGTTGGTTGTTTCCCACCACTCCCAGCCCTGTCTCCCTGCAGACAAGAAGAAGAAATGTCTTCTCCCAGTAAAGCAAACCTATTGTCCCAAGGTATTTTACTTTGAGCAGATGATCCCTGAGTGCTGATCATTCACGTTTTTCTCTGGCCTGGCGGAGACAAGACACACCCCTGCTAACTCATGGGGCATCCACACACAGGCTGCCTTTGCATGACACAGTCATTTCACAATACAATTTCATAAAATCATCCAAAATTCAGCAGCGGGGTCCAGACAGAACCCTTCTCCTCCCTGTTTGTCACGTGGCATTTCCTAATGTGGCAGAGGACTCATTATCTTCCTGTGCAGCAATACAGAAACAGACTTAGCTCTGAATTTCCCAGCTTTTGTGGGTGTCTCAGTCTGTTATGTTGCATCCTGATCTGAACTGCTCCGAGTGAGAGAATGCTTGGATCTGGGCCCATCAATAGTTTGCGCTCATTATTATTGTTACTCTGGAGGCTGTTCAACTCCCAGGGAGTGTCTCTGAGCTATGGGTAGTCATGAACCTTGTTGATAGCCATCCTTCAGGCAGTGTAGCCTAGTGGGTAGCGCATTGGCCTGGGACTCTGGAGTTCTGTTCCCAGCTCTACCAGTGGATTGCTGGGTAACCTTGAGTAAGTCATTTCCCATTTCTGTTCCTCAGTTACCTCATCTATAAGATGGAGATAATGATTGTCTTTTGTAAAGCACTTAGAGACCTATATAGCGTTTTTCATCCATAAGAGCTGAGTGTAATTATTATTAAATGATGATTATTTCAGTAATAGCTGAAACAGAAGCCACCGCCCCAATCTCACTGACCCGTGCAACCCAAGGGGTTTCCCTGGGGACTGAATGAAAGCACATGGGGCTGATTATTGATTGGAGCTATGTCTCTGAGTCAAAAGCAGCCAGAGACATGAAGTGTTGGGGGGAAGCAAACGGAGCAGGAGACACTGGCAATATGGCTCAGTGAGAGCTTTTTGTGCAGAGTCCTGGCTGGAAAAAGGCTTGGAACTGTGACCCAGGAAACTGCCTCCTGTTTGATTCCTACTGTGTTCGGAGGAACAGGACTTTGTATCCATTCTTTGCACAGACACAGGATCATAACAAAGAAATACTGAACGCCATCAGTTTATTCTCCTAATACATACCTGCAAGAGCCAAATATTGGCTAACTGCTCAGGTCGAAAGGGGTGACACAATGGTGATTATTTTTCTGTGTTAAAAAACAACCAATTTTAAATGAAATTTTGTAAAGAAAGTAAGAAAGGAAACAAGATATAAGCTGTGAATTGCTCTATTGTTCAGGCAAGAGATGAGCTGGGACTTGTGTTAAAGTGTCACTCCATGCCGTCTGTCTGCTTTACCCACCATCCATTCTGAAACACAGGCTGACCTCTCAGGGGCAGGAACTCTCTCTGTAAGATGGCTGTAGAATGTGTAGTCCAGTGGGGGGGACCGATCCTTGCTTGGGGTTCCTAGATACTGACATAACGCAGATGGTAATCTTCCTGTAGGCTTCCATCCTATGCGGCTTACCACAAGAAAATCTAAAACCTTTGCATAACAAATACCAGCTACTAGAATGAATGAGGTAAAAACCCCAAAGCAGATAGCAGAACAAGTTCCAGGAATTGTGTATGCCATTAGGGCATGACTCAACAGCATGGCTTATTTCAGTTTAAGTCTCAGAGTCCATCCATGTGGTCTCTTTCCTGGGCCTTATTGAGGTTCCCTCCTATCGCCCCCACTCACGCTCCTGGCCCAGCTGCGTTCCGTAGGTGGGGGAAGCAAATCGTCCGAAGGCATTGTCAGCCAAAACTCCAGCAAACTCTCCCTAGCTATCTTTTTAAAAGATTACCAGAGGCTGGCGCTTGGCTCATTTTGCCAGATATAAAATAACTCCACTGTTTAAAACTGCCCCATCTCATCGGTACGCAGAGTGGCTCAGGTTCTGCACTCAACGGCTGATTGCATATCTGCAGCGATGCCACTGAAATGGATGGCTGAAGGCTGCGGGCACTGAGAGCCATGAAATCACAGGCCTTCCGTCGGCCTCACGCTGGCCCCGTGTCCCTAAGGCACAGGACTGCAAACCACTTCACAGAGAGCATCAATCAGAATCTAAAGCAAGGAGCCAGGTTTAACGTGAGCTTTAAAGAATCGGGCTCAGCTGTGTCACCGCCTCTAGAACAAAGGGATTTACCTTTAAGAGTCCATTATAAAATGATCTGCCAAAATTGCCCCCTGCGAGGCTATGACTAGGCAGCCGACTCGCTGCCTGCTAACCGTGAACAAATAATTGTTTAATTATCCTTTTATCCCCTGGGCACCAGGTGTTAGGCTTTCTTAATGCGGCCACTGCAAAATACATCAGCTCTTGGTGACAGGAGCTCTTCATCCAGCCGTGCTGAGGAAATGAAATGGCAGCAATGAGACGTGAGGTCAGCAGGCTGGCAATGGGTTTGCACTTGCAGCGTTGTCTTCCTCCAGCACTGCCACTGAATCTGGGGTGGAGGGTGGAGGCGGGCCTGGAGATAGCATAGTTTGGACTCTAGCAAAGTTAAAGGCAAAGCTGCTCTCCAAACAGCAAACCACCCGCTGTAAAATAGCTTTGAAATGGGCAGGTGGAGAATGAGGGAGCACTGTAGAGACAAAATCAGGGACAGAATCTCCTGCCCCCAAAATCATTAGATTGAGTATTTGTCTCCATAATCTTTTGTAAGTGAATGGCGCAGTGATTTCAGTGCATAGGAGAGGGGGTGGCACTCGTGAGCAAAAAGCTATGAGAGCCACTCAGTTACCCAATGCATCCGCTGCCTGGAAGAGGCAGCGTGGCATTAGTGGTCTGAGTGCGGCACCCAGAGCCAGGATCTCCTCAGTGCGAATCTCAGCTCAGCCACCGACTTGCTGGGTGGCCTTGGTTAAGTCACTTAACTTATTTCAGTTCCTCTCCTCTGCAAAATGGCAATGATGCTTATCTGCCGTACCGTCCTCTGAAGATGATAGGGCAGGATTCCGATCATTTACACGGCTGTGAATTCAGAGTAGCCCCATTGGCTTCTGTCAGATTACTCAGACCCCAACGTTGATGTGAAATCCGGCCTGGGCAGGGCTCTGGAAGTACCATGACTGTCGGGGGACCAGAATTCAGGGGTGAACAGGCCAATTGTGGGTCCTGAATGGCTGAGAAAACGTATTGCTAAATGAACCAGATGCCTCTCCCAGTTGGATCTCCCCAGCTGTTCACATTGCCAGGCTTTCGATTTCTTCTCAGATGCTGAGAATCTTTCCCGATCAGTTAATTTTGTAGCTGTCCAGCTGGAGGCTCCGGAACGCCTTGCAGCCATGCATTGGGTCCGTCTGGCAGGTGTGGTTAAAAGCTGGGAAAGCTTCAGCCCTTGTCGCTTCCCACTTTATTCTACACAGTGGTAGGACCTCGTTGCCTGGGCCTTGCAGTAAGGATTTCTGTCAAACCTAGCACGGAGAAACAGCAGGATTTGCACCGCTTCCTGCACCAAGCAGCAAATTTGCTCTCTTTCTCTCTCTCTCTGTCTCTCTTCCTGTCTCATCCTCGTTGCATAGCTCTCATTTAGTGCAATGCTGAGACCTGTTTATTCCCCAAATTCCCTGTACTCTCTCTATGGGCTAGTGCTTGGGTGGCGAGGTTCTCAGAAGTAACTAGTAAAGGACTGGGACGCTCTCCTGGGCAATTGACACAAGCCGTGTTGGCTGTTATTGCGGGCGGTCTGAACATGGAAGTGTAAGGCCTCGATTCAGGAAGGTGCTTAGGCATTTTAGGTGCCTGGGAAAGTCACAGGAACAACAAAAGCCCGAGTCAGGCACCGAGGCTCCCTGTACGATGGGGAGAGAAGGGCACCTTCCGCTGAGATTCACAAAAGCCAGCAGGCCAGATGGGCGAAGCCGATGAGAGGGGTGGTGAGTCCCTCCCCTCTCACAAAGAGAAGCGCCTGAGTCCAAAGTGCACGGAGGTGCTGAGTTTTGCTAGCAGGTCTCAGTTGTGACCCTTCTTTGGAGTTAGGGACCTTCTAACCTTTCGCCTAGAGGTGAGGGTACACACCTGGGATGTGGGAGGCCCCCGGTTTAAGAGAAGAGATTGGAACAGGGATCTGCCACCTCTCAGGGAAGTGCCCAGCTGAAGTAGTTCCACCCTGGAAAAATAACTAACGAATCATTAGGGCTGTGGCACTGGACCCTGTGTCTGCCACATCATGAGCCACTGGGCTATCTAGTCATTCCCCGGCTTGTTCTCTATCTACCCAAAGATTCTTTCAGAATTTAATCCACAGTACAATAGCTTCAGCCAGAGATCCCCAGCCACCCATGAGAGCGTCCCATAGCTCAGTGGTTCACTTAAGATCATCAGGTGGAGGGTTTGTTTGAACTGGGGCAATGGGTGGGGGAGGAGAGGGTCTCCGACATCGTATGTGACTATCGTAAGCGCTGGGCTCAAAGTCAAGAGCAGGATTGCAGAACCCAACTTTTGTTTTGCTTTGTAATTTCAACGGCTGATATTGACATTTATTTTTAAGCAGGTTTTTTTTAAAGATTTTTATTCATTTACATTTTCACAGTTGCAGGACATTTTGGAGGGTGTGGAGAGTAATTATTTAATGACAACAGATGCTGAGATTCAAAAAGCTAGAGCGTTAGAAGTTTAAAAACACCAATGGTCAGCATCATGTCAAAACAGACAAATCAAATATCCGTGAAGCAAACTGAGTTCTCAGGCAGCGGTTTTCGTACTTTGCCTATCTGTAAATGTTTATTACCAATGGAAATATTTTTTTAATCGGTTAGAGAAATTGACATTTACCGACATTGACCTATTAAAAATCGAATCCTTTCACGCCTGCTTATAAGGGAGGTGCTCTTTCTCCTCCCCCATCCGTTTTGTGTGAACTCGTATGTGGGGTGCAATCTAGTAGACATGCTCAGAGGCCCCCTGCTGTATCAGCCCCTCTTCTGAGTTAAGCAGCTATATGGCTATCTTTCCGGTTTGTGGATCGCTCTGGGGCTTAGGTGGGAGGTAGGTGTCCAGACGCCTTGAGAGAGGCAGCCAGGCGTGCTCTCAGGCAGGAACATAGGTGCAGAGGTAGCTTTTTACTGCTGAAACGTAGACATCGAGTGAGTTTAGGTGGTAACAGGGTTCAGTGGGAGTTTTGTGAATTGCACTAGAGCCTACAAGTTGGATTTAGACAGCTAAACCCAGCGTTAGGGGCCTCAGCCCCTCTGTGAATCTAGGCACATCACTGAAGCAGGGTTTAAGTTTCACTCAGTCTGACACTGACACCTACTATGCGGATGCTCATAGGATGCGGATGCGGCTCACTGGTGTGCAGCCTCCTGCCCTACAGCGTGTTAGACACTGGAGATGCAAGCAAGGTCCTTGGCCCAAAGACCTTTCCATCGAGGGCCCCTTACTGCAAACGTCAGTGCACGGGAGTGACTTTACCTTCTTTCGATATGGCTACTCACACAAGCGCTGTTGGGCAGGACAGAGTCCTCGTAGCTCGGCACGCTCCACTCCTGCGTCTTCACGCCACAGAAACCGGCTTGGACTCCACTGGTCGGGTGTCCACCGGGCCCTTTATCTGAGTTCCCTCGTCCAACCCGCATCTCAGTCCCACGCAACTGTCCTCTGCTTTTATCCCTTTTCTCAGGGCCGGGAAGGATCAGGGGTCTCTCTTCTCTAAGGGCTCCATGAGATGGGGTTCAACCCGCCCTGTTGCTCTTCCCGGTGTGGTCTTGTTTCTCATTATCCGACTTGCACTGATGTGGGCCTGATTGGCTAATTACCGTTAGTGACCCCGATCAGCTTTCTTCAGGGAACTAATGGGTGTCAGAGTGATGGGAGTACAGACTTACCTGCTAACTCCCTGCACTCTGTCACTGCCCTAAATGCTCCTTTAGGAAAGTGATTTATAAGGTAACCCAGCAAGTCTGCTGCTGCATTAGCCAGCCTAGCCTTTGTAGTGTCAAGCAATAGGGCATTCATGGCTTCCTTTGGGAAGCTGTGGAATATAACTCATCATTAGTAAATTTCCCTCCCTTCATCCATGCTATGCAAGCAGAGACAAGTGCACTGTGTACCTACAGCCCCTTGTTACTACTTGTAAGTCGAGAAAAAGCACGTGGTAGAAATGAACATGGAGTTGGTGGGCACATCAGCAAGATCCAGGACCTGGCCTAGTGTAGTAAGCAAAGCGAGTTGTGTGTGGCTACCTCCTCAGTATTGTCCTGGGACAGAAATGATATGGTAGTGCATGCTGCTAAGTAGCACCTTGGAGACTTCTGTCTTGATTTTGCACCTTGTTCGATGAGCTGATCTTATCTAAGTCTTTGTTTAAAAGCCAACCAGCAAGCTAGTGCCGCCACGAGACGGCAAGGGGCTGGAAGCTGGATCACATTTGGATGCCTTATCAAGTCTGACACAGCCTTGCGCGTCACATTGGAATGGAAATCGCATTAATTGAATTCACTTTGGCTGTGCTTTGAGAGCAGACAACGAAAGAGTCAAACTCTCATTTACATACTGATAAGACACAGTTGAAAAATGATGCATTCTAATGAATGAAATGTGTGTAACTGGGCCAGCTTGATATTAGCATTAAAGTGTTAATTACTTTGGCACACAAGCTATAGCACTGAGTAAATTTGTCTTCAAAGGACAGTGAAATAGAAATCTATGGTTATGGACTGCCATAGCAACCTAAGGATGTCTTCATTGTATGTTTTTTCCATGCTCAGGAAGCAGGTGCTGGTCTAATTAAAGCCTAATTTGCAATTTGTATCTTATTCCGTGTTTTCATGAGCACTTTGATGTCTGGTAAGGCGGAGACCAACAACATGTCTTAAAGAAGAGCAATGGGAAATTCATCTTGTCTGGGTCTTGCTTGTTAAGAGAAGGAGAACAATGGAGTATGTCAAGAATATGTTCTACCTTTCACTCCCAGTGACAGAAGGCTGCTGCCGTGAGGTCGAGCACCTCAAAGTTTGAGGTTGAAAGCGGGATTGTCAAACAATTAAACAAATTAATTGTGATTAATTGCCAGATTAAAAAAATAGTAGTGATTAATTGCACTGTTAAACAATAGCAGAATACCATTTATTTAAATATTTTTGGATGTTCTCTACATTTTCCAATATATTGATTTCGATTACAATACAGAATACAAAGTGTACACTGCTCGCTTTATGTTTTTTATAACAAATATTTGCACTGTGAAAAAGATAAATGAAAGAAATAGTATTTTGCAATTCACCTCATACAAGTACTTTAGGGCAATCTCCTTATCGTGAAAGTACAACTTACAAATATAGAAATTGTTTTGTGTGAGTGCAGTTATGTAACAAAAGAATGTAAAACTTTAGAGCCTAGAAGTCCACTGAGTCCTACTTCTTGTTCAGCCAATCACTAAGCCAAAGAAGTTTGTTGATGTTTACGGGAGATAATGCTGCCCACTTCTTATTTACAGTGTCACTTGAATGTGAGAAAAAGCGTTTGCATGGCACTGTTGTAGCCAGCATTGCAAGATATCTATGTGCCAACATTCGTATGTCCCTTCATGCTTAACCCACCGTTCCAGAGGGCATGTTTCCATGCTGATGACGGGTTCTGCTCAATAACAATCCAAAGCAGTGAGGACCAATGCACGTTCATTTTCATCTTCTGAGTCAGATACCACCATCAGAAGTTCAGTTTTCTCTTTTGGTGGTTCAGGATCTGTAGTTTCCACATTGGGGTGTTGCTCTGGTGCATGCTCCATACCTTGTCCCTCTCAGATTTTGGAAGGCTCTTCAGATTGTTAAATCTTGGGATGAGTGCTGTAGCTGTGTTTAGAAATCTCATATTGGTGCCTTCTTAGCGTTTTGTCAAATCTGCAGTGAAAGTGTTCTTAAATTGAACAACATATGGTGGGTCGTCATCCGAGACGGCCATAAAACGAAATCCACAGCAGATTGCAGGTAAAACTATGGAGTGGGAGACATACAATTCTCCCCCAAGGAGTTCAGTCACAAATTTAAGTAATGCATTTTGTTTTTAATGAGCGTCATCTGCACTGAAGCAGTCCTCTGGAATGGTGCATATGAAGGGGCATATGAATATTGAGCGTATCTGCCACATAAATACCTTGCAATGTCGGCTACAACAGTGCCATGCAGATGCCTGTTCTCACGTTCAGGTGACATTGTAAGTAAGAAGCGGGCAGATTATCTCCTGCAAATGTAAACAAACTTGTTTGTCTTAGCGAATGGCTGAACAAGAAGTAGGACTCAGTGGACTTGTAGGAGCTAACATTTTACATGGTTTTGTTTTTGAGTGCAGTTATGTAACAAAAAAAATTCTACATTTGTAAGTTGCACTTTTATGATAAAGAGATTGCCCTGCAATGAACAAGGTGAATTGAAAAAGACTATTTCTTTTGCTTATCTCTTCTACAGTGCAAATATTTGTCATAAAAAATAATATAAAGTGAGCACTGTGCACTGTATTCTGTCGTAATTGAAATATAAATATTTGAAAATGTGGAAAAACATCCAAAATATTTATAATACATTTAAATTGGAATTCTGTTATTGTTTAACAGTGTGATTAAAACAGCAATTAATCCTGGTTAATTTTTTTAATTTTGAAAGGCTTCTAAAGCAAATCGATGTCACCCTTGCACTGGGGCAAATTCATCCTTACTGTGTGACTCTGACTTCACTGGAATGGATCTGGCCCATTCTCTTTAATAGATGAATGCATACGTCGTGCCAAAAGAGTCAGCTATACTAGTTGAATATGAGATTTGAGCCCTGGGCTATCAGGCTAAATCCACACGCTTCTACTGATTGACCTAAAGGGCACGAGAGAAGGGGAGATTTTCAGACTGAGGGACTTGGGAACACAAGTTCCTTTGATTTTTTTCAATGGGATTAGTGCTCCTAAATCACTCAGGTATTTTTTGAAAATCCTATTCCAAGTTGGCAACAGTATTGGACTCATAAAATTCATATATGGATCAGTCACCAGGGAGGGACGAAGACTTATATTCTCCTTGTGTGGCTTACACTAGAAGTGGTCTGGCCCTTTGCCTTACGCGCTCAGGCCATTTGGAACTCTCTTGGAGAATGCCCCGAGCGTGATTATCTCGGAGAATGCCACTAGCCTTCCATGGCACACCCATGCAGAAGAAGGTTAATAACCATCCTGAATGCTCCCATTCTACGACTAATGTGTGTGTGTGTGTCGGTGTCTTGCTTACTTACCTGTAAGTTAATAGGCTCCGGACAAATGATGCAAAGATTAGCACTTGCCATCAATTCAGTCACAAGAGGTGACATGGTGATGGAGCTCGGCTGCAGATGTTTGCAGAGCTAGTAACCAAGACAAGCCATTGTCCCATTTCTTTAGCTTCCAGGACCTCTGCATGGCAGCTTGGGTGCTGGTGGAACATTGAGTGACTGTGACCTGACATCGCCAAAGTCCTTGCCTTTGAAATTCACTCCCCACCTTAGTCTAAAGTAGCTCAAATCTGATGACCTTCAGGGTCTACTGCAAGACACGTCTTCTTTTCCCAGCCACGTGAAAGTCAGGGAGAATTAGAAGAGTGGTAGTTTGTTAGAGGAGAAAATATTGAGGCCCGGTCTACACTTACCTTTGCGATTTGGCGGCAGTCTACGGGAGATACGCAAGTGATTTACTCTACGGGAGATACGCAAGTGACGTAAATCACTTGCGTATCTCCCATCAACTTTGCAGCGTCTCCTCTGCGCAGCGTCCACACTGCGCTGCATCGAAGGGAACAGCGCTCCCTTCGACGCAGCGCTATGCTACTTACCGGGGTGGTTTTCCTGCATCGATGCCTGAAACATCTGAGCGCGTCTATACAGACCGCTCAGTCGATCCAGAGCAATCGATCTGACGGTGGCGAAGTGTAGACCCAGCCTTGGTTTTCTAACTGTCTGGCTTGCCGGGTAGGGTTATAGCAGAGGATATAGCTGCTGCTTAATTGTATCAGAGGCTCAGCTCTTAAGGCACTCTTATTATCTAAAGAGAGTTCTTGAATGTATTTCTCTCTCCCAAGGCTGTTTATGTACAGCCAGACTTTCAAAAGTGCTCATCAGATCCTCTCTGAGATGGGATTTTGAAAGGAATTTAGAAGGGTTAGGTGCCCAGGTCCCACTGAAATTCAGAAGAACGTGGACACCTAACTCCTTTAGATTCTATTTGGAATCCCAGCCTCGGGCACCAAAATTAGTGGCCAACTTTCAGAAGAGCTCAGCACACGGGGTGTTAAACTCTGTGGAAAATCTGGCCACCAGTGTCACAGCAGGAGCTGCTGAACTCTGAGCTTGTCTGAACATCTTGCCCCACTGGTGGGGGCTGAGCACTCGAAAACCTGGCCCGGAATGTGCTGGTGCTGATCCGGTCTCTGTGCTGTGCTCAGTAATATCCATACAGTGGGCTATACCTATTTCTGTGTATTGCAGTATACTCCTAGGAGCCCGAGTCATGGAGCAGGGCTCCATTGTGCTAGGTGCTGTACAGACAAAAGATGCTGATCCCTGCCTCAGGCAGCTTACAATCTAACTATAAGACAACAGAGAACAGGCAGATGCAGGTTACGTCTACATCACGAGCTAGGAGTGTGATTCCCCTTCTTGTGCACACATAGTCCCAGTAGCTCTCAGCGAGCTGGCGTAAGCGTAAGCAGCCGTGGTAACGGCGGTGGAGGCATGACTGAGCTGTACCAAGTACAAACCATCCTGAAGCCTGAAAGCAGAACGTAAGAATGGCCATAGTGGATCCGACCAGTGCTCCATCTAGCTCAGAATCCTTTCTTCCCACGGCGGCCAGTGCCAGATGCTTCAGAGGGAATGAACAGAACGGGGCAATTTGCGTGATCCACCCCGGTCACCCGGTCTCAGCACCTGACGTTCAGTCCTAGCCACAATCAGGGGAGCACAAGGAAACAGAGTGACTGCAGGTTGGCAGGAGGAACATGCACACCTGCTGCCTATCCAGTACCCAGTTTGTCGTCTGGGGAGCAGTTGGCACAGTGCAACCCCTGATCTTATTCAAGCCAGCAAAGAATTCCTGGGGGAAATACTATTCAGTACCTCAAAAGCATGCGGATGGGAGGGAAATCTCCAGTCAGACTATATGAAGCTCTAGCAGGTGTTCTCCTTGCCCAACTTTCAGGCCAGATCTTCGTTGGGGCGAACCAGCATAGCCATTGGAGCTGACTGACGTCACTAAAGCTCCAGCCCTTCAAATTCAACTCCCTCCCAGTATTAACTCCCTGGCTATATCTAGTAAAGTAACATATTCCATTGTGGACTGCTCCTGCTTTTATAATAAAATGCCCTAGCTTAATGGAGTATTCGCTACGTGCTCACAATGTGATTTCAAGTGCACCACACACACAACTGAAATTGCTATTGAACGGTTTAAATCCTCCAGACCTCCTCTTTATTTTCTCTCCCCCACAAGAAAGATTAGTTCTCTACTGGCAAAAAAAAAAAAGACAAACTCCAAGTGTGATTAACATCAGCTAATCTCCTTCCTGAGGGAGTTTGGACCCTCTGGGTGGGCCTTGCAACTGCTAATGTCCTAGGAGTGTGATTATCTGCTGATAAGCGCATTCCCTCTCATTATTGCCTTATAGATTAATTAAACCATGTATTGAAAAGCTTGGCACCTGACCGGCTGGTTACGGTTAAGATGTAGCAACACTTTACTGAGACCTCTCAGTGCATCCCATGCAACCCCATTAAAATTAACAAGGTTGCATCTCCAGTCTTGTCCACTCTAGAGAATTAAACTGTCGTTAATGGAGCAGGTAGGTTAGTGCCATTGCTTACACTGTAAGCAGTAGATGAGCTGGACATTCATACTAGCCATACGGGTTTGGCTTTGGGTCCCTTGTAGCAACCTGGTCTAGCAAGGGAAACCTAGTGAAATGATTTCACACACAGCTACATGCTATGTCTTAAATGTTATGGGTAAGTCAATAGCTAAGATACCTAGAAAGGTATGTAGGGTCCTTCCTGTCATGCGGACTGGATTGGGAGGGGGGGCATTTGTGTTATTTGACATTAATATGTCAAAATCATAGCAATTCATGTAAGACACACCATGTCAGGTACTGTTAGAAAGGTTATGATATGCTGAATAAGATGATAATATTTGTGTTCATGTGTGATATGTGTGAGGAAAGTTATGGAGATCTTTGATATCCTTTATTTCAAACTGTGCTGTAGAAGACACACCCCAGACAGAGAGGCCACAGGACAATAGCCTGCTTAATGGCCCATCAAGACCTTTATAGAAGCCAAAGGCCCAGGAAGAAACTAAAGGCATACCTGAAGAGTTACCAGGATTGGTCCATGTGACTATGGACTCCATTTTGGTTCCTGTAAAATTCCACAAGCCACATGGCCAGTAACAGAGGGTATATAAGATCAAACCACAGAAACCATTTTGTCTTTGTCTTGGTCTTTGTTCCTGTCCGTGCTGCAGACACACCTCTGGATCAACACACTTTGCAACTGAACTGAAGGACTTAGACCCATCCAGGTACTGGATGTATACCAGAGGGACTATACAAGCCTGCAACTCCACAATTGTTCTAGATACCTGATGTATATGGACTTTTAAATCATTTGTATATCTCTGATTGCTTTAAGCCTTTAACACTTCTCTTATTGTTTGTTTTTCTTTTACTAATAAACCTTTAGTTTTAGTTACTAAAGGATTGGCTGGCAGCGTGGTATTTTGGGTAAGATCCAAACTTTTAGTGAACTGGTACTGTGGCTGATCCTTTGGGATCAGAGGGAATCTTTGGAGTAAAGAGCATAGAGTTTAAACAACTGGTCTCTTTACTGGACCTAGTGTCAGTTTGGGAGCCAGAGACTGAAATGCAGTGAAGGGGGCTGTGTGTATTTGCACAGTGGCTTCTCGATAACCAGTGTGGGGGAATCAGAAGCACTGTTTGTGGCTGGTTGGGAAGTCTGACTGCAGTGTCGCCCACCAGTGCTGGGAGTATTCGCTCTCCTTTTACAGCCTGCCCTGACCCTGGCATTATCAGTGGGCTACCCTGGGCACGGACGGGTCACACTTCCCATCTCGCTATACAGGCCCAGTCTTTAGCTGATGTAAAGTGGCATAACTCCATTGACTTTTCAGTGGAGCTATGGTGACTTACACCAGGGAGGATCTGTTCTGGCATAAATAGATGTACACATTGCAAGCAACATGAAACCACCTGGAGCCACTGTCAAAAGTTATCAGTAAATAACAAATGCACAGTCAAATATCTGGCTAAACAGCCTGTCAATCAAAGAGAAATGGACTATCCAAATAGACGTAGGAAAAATATCCACATAAGACTTTATTTCACACAACAGGAAAAGAATATCCTGCCTCTGTGTCCATACATTTTTTGCCCCTAAATGGAAAATAAGCCAGGACTCCACATCTTTCTTGCCTGCTTGGAAGTTGGGTCAAACCCTGCAAACGTAGACCTTTTTGTTCTCTTCCTTTGCTATTCTGTCATTCGAAACATTTAAACAAGCGTCAATACAAGTTAATTGATATTTCAAATAGGCATTAATAAGACACAACTACTCCAGCTAGTCAAAGATTAAGTTCATGTGAAAGAACCAGCAATGAAGGAGGTCTGAGGAAAATAAGAATGTGGCACAAAGATTAGATGGACCCATCTTTGGCTAACGCTGACCGCAGAAGAATACAAAGGGTAACTTTGTTTCAAAGGGCCTAAAGCATCTTGAGAGTCTAATTTCAACAGGAGTTAAGCGTCTGAATACCTTTGAGGATCTGATCTCTGGGTCCCATTTAAAATCTTGGGACTTAGGGCCACGTTTTCAAAGATATTTAAGTGCCTAAAATGTACATAGGAACCTAGCAGAATTTTCAGAAGTGCCTAAGCTGATTAGGCACCTAACTGCCATTGAAATAACTGGGAGTGAGGTGTTGAAATACCTTGGGGGAGCTGGATCTAGGCTCCTAAATCACATAGGCATGTTTGAAACTATTACCCGACATGCCAAGAATTTCCCTCTGTGCACAGCGAGAAAGGCATTGAAAGAATGCAAGAGCAAGTGAAATGATTCCAAGAGTTAATCTGCCAAGCCAGGTTACCCATTGCTCTAAGCCACTCATCCCTAACCACATGGCAAGTATTATCAATATTAGAACAAAGCCAGGAACGTTTGGAAAACATCACAGCATTAGGCTAAGCATTTCAGTACAGCGTTAGCAGCAAGCTCCCTCTCTTCTCAGCAAAAGCTGTCATTTTGTTTTCAAAGAGGGAGTGGAAGCTGCATGCACAGTGAATTTTGGCCCCTGTAATTATATCCGCACAGGCAGACCCTTGCGTTCATCAGGAGGGCCACTGGTCCCCGGTTCTGGTTTCAGGAGAGAAGCCATAACTGCATATTGCAGGGTCAGAGCAAATGATGGCAAAGGGTGGGGGTGATGCTCCACTTCCAGGCAGTAGCCGCGCTCTGCATTTGTGACTCTCAGAGCCCTTCAGTGCCAACCGGCCGAGGGCCTGCTGTTCTGTAACTCCTTTCAGGCCCGCCCGACACACTACACCTAACGCACTGGTGGCAGAGTATTTATCTGGAAAGAGCGTGGTGCGAAGTTGTGACAGGCTGCTCATTAATGCTAGTGCGTGACGTATGTACGGAAGGTGCGGGCAGAGCTATCCGCGTGTGTTCCTAAAATACATTTTCAGGGCAGAGTTGATAAATTTGTCATGGACAAAGGATTGTTGATCTGCCTGCTGGCCTAGGACTCATAGACTCATAGACTCATAGGAGGATGGAACGGAGGTTAAGGATAACCTAGGCATGGCCCAATATCTAAATAAGTACTTTGCCTCGGTCTTTAATAAGACTAGTGAGGAATTTAGGGATGATGGAGGGATGACGAACGGGAATCTGGATGTGGTGGTGGATATTACCGTATCTGAGGTAGAGGCCAAACTTGAACAGCTTGATGGGACAAAATCAGAGGGACCGGACAATCTCCACCCGAGGATATTAAAGGAGCTGGCGCGTGAAATTGCGAGCCCGTTAGCGAGAATTTTTAAGCAATCGGTAAACTCGGGGGTTGTGCCGTACGACTGGAGAATTGCTAACGTAGTTCCTATTTTTAAGAAAGGGAATAAAAGTGATCCGGGTAATTATAGGCCTGTTAGCTTGACGTCTGTCGTGTGTAAGGTCTTGGAAAAAATTTTAAGGGAGAAAGTAGTTAAGGACATGGAGGTCAATGGTAATTGGGACAAATTGCAACATGGATTTACTAAAGGTAGATCGTGCCAAACCAACCTGATCTCCTTCTTTGAGAAGGTGACGGATTACTTAGACAAAGGCAATGCGGTAGATCTAATTTACCTCGATTTCAGTAAGGCATTTGACACGGTTCCGCATGGGGAACTGTTAGTTAAATTGGAAAAGATGGGGATGAATGTGAAAGTTGTAAGGTGGATAAGGAACTGGTTAAAAGGGAGACTACAGCGGGTCGTGCTGAAGGGTGAACTGTCAGGCTGGAAGGAGGTTACTAGCGGAGTCCCTCAAGGATCGGTTCTTGGACCGACCTTATTTAACCTTTTTATAACTGATCTTGGCACAAAGAGCGAGAATGTGTTAATAAAATTTGCGGATGACACGAAGCTGGGGGGTATTGCTAACACGGAGAAGGACCGGGATGCTATTCAGGAAGATCTGGACCACCTTGTACACTGGAGCAATAGTAATCGGATGAAATATAATAGTGAAAAGTGCAAGGTCATGCACTTAGGGATTAATAATAAGAATTTTACATATACGTTGGGGATGCATCAGTTGGAAACGACGGAGGAGGAGAAGGACCTTGGGGTATTGGTTGATAGCAGGATGACTATGAGCCGCCAATGTGATATGGCTGTTAAAAAAGCAAACGCGGTTTTAGGATGCATCAGACGAGGTATTTCCAGCAAGGAGAAGGAGGTGTTAGTGCCGTTATATACGGCGCTGGTGAGACCCCACCTGGAATATTGTGTGCAGTTTTGGTGTCCCATGTTTAAGAAGGATGAATTCAAACTGGAACAGGTTCAGAGACGGGCTACTAGGATGATCCGAGGAATGGAAAATCTGCCTTATGAAAGGAGACTGAAAGAGCTTGGCTTGTTTAGCCTGGCCAAAAGAAGGCTCCGGGGGGATATGCTTGCTCTATATAAATATATCAGGGGGATTAACGTTAGGGAGGGAGAGGAATTATTTAAGTTTAGTACTATTATAGGCACGAGGACGAATGGGTACAAATTGGATATTAGGAAATTTAGACTAGAAATTAGACGAAGGTTTCTAACCATTAGGGGAGTGAAGTTCTGGAATAGCCTTCCGAGGGAAGTAGTGGGGGCAAATGACTTATCTGGCTTTAAGACTAAGCTTGATAAGTATATGGAGAGGATGTTATGATGGGATAGTTTAATTTGAGCAATTGATTTTGGATTATCAGCAGATAAGTCTGCTCAATGGTCTGTGGGAATGCTGGATGGGATGGGAACTGAGTTACTGCAGAGAAATCTTTTTTGGGTGCTGGCTGGTGAGTCTTGCCCACATGAGCAGGGTTTAGCTGATCGCCATATTTGGGGTCGGGAAGGAATTTTCCTCCGGGGCGGATTGGCAGGGGCCACGGAGGTTTTTCGCCTTCCTCTGCAG
>ML675611.1:9930099-9945659 GCA_007922155.1 Mesoclemmys tuberculata | reverse complement strand
CGCCCCGGAGGAAAATTCCTTCCCGACCTCAAATTCAGCAGGCTAAGCCAAATACAATGGGAGATACGTTTGCGCCTGAGGGAGCCACCAGTTTTCAGGACGACAGTGGAAACAGCCTGGCGTCAGCACTCCGGAGGACACACCTCAGTAACCCCCGGGGTCATCCTGCCTCTTCAGACATGAACTTTGGGGAATATAAGGAGAAGCAAAAGGACATTTTGTGATCCATCACTCCCGGGAGAGAGGGGGCAGTGCTATGTGTATCTCTGAACAGGAGATACTCTGCCAAGGGGGTGGATGACACTGAAAGGAGGCTTTAGGTAAGAAAGTTGCCTTACTCCAGGAGGGTAGCCTGCCAGGTTTAGTCACTGACAAGTGTGGTGTGCTTTTATTTGTAGCCACTTGTCTCCATTGTTCTTGCTTACTATCACTTAAATCTCAGTGCTTGGCTAATGGACTTCTCTCAGTGCTCAGCCCAGTGTGAGCTCCTGGTTAAATCCAGCAAGCCGCTGTTTACATGGTTGCTTTAGAGACAGAGGACATGGCCCTTTCTGCGAGCGTTCAGTGAGCGGGGCTGGATGGGGCGGAGTCTGGTGGAGTCCTGGTGGGGCTGGCTAACAAACTGGAGTGGCAGGGAGTTGTCACTCAGGTTAGCACCAGCAGATCTCTTTCATACCGAGATAGCGGGGTAACAGGGTGACTTGCAGTTCTGGACACCCCAAGAAAGATCACAGCAATGCTGTCAGGTATGAAGTCTCTACAACTGAGGCATCACCTCTTATGCTGTCTATCCTGAGCAGGAGAGAGCTGACAATCGATTTATCCGGGAGTCATAATATCATGGGATCTTCCAGAAAGCTGGGCTAAAAGTGCAATTCTAAAATATACAGTATGCATAAAAAACATAAAGCGTGAAATTTTATAGAGCAATTACTTCCCCAAGCTTTCTGGCATGTAATATGTTCTGCACGGTTTCTGACATGCTGGGTGTCTGGGTCTAGAATATATTAGGGGGTCATGATGTCAAATTCCCAATTACATCTAAATCATAATCCTCAAATGCACTTGCTGAGGCTGCTTTCCTCACTTTTGTTTTAAAAGCCTGGGCAGTCAATCGCGATATCTATGAAGAAAACAGTGTTTAACCTATCTAATCGAAAGCTTGGGATGCAAACACCCTGAAAAGCTGTGCTCAGAAAGGAAGAGATTCTGAGCAGATTTAATCTTTGTTACTGTGTGACTTTATGCAGAACGTAATTTGCAAGTCCATAAAAGACTGAATGTCAGGCCCAAGCCCCCTCTACGTACGTGTGTATTTCTTTGTTGAGATCTCTTGTGTATCGCTAGTTAGCAGATGTCTCTTTGCTCACACTGAAGCTCTCCATGAAGGAGTTGGTCTGGATGTTCAACAAAAATAATTCTATCACTTGAGAGCAAATAGTTGCAAAATTTAACACAAATGGAGTTGGGACGCATGCGTGCAATGAATAATAACGCTTGGTGCTCATGTCAAATGACAATGCCATGCTTTTCTCTGAAGCGACACTATTTCTGTGAGTGTATGTGCGCGCACCCAATTTACACCGTGTCTGTGTTTTAGCTGGGTAATTTTCACCGAATACTGAGCTACAGCCATAAAGCACAGCATCTCACCTCTGT
Source organism: Mesoclemmys tuberculata (assembly GCA_007922155.1). NCBI lineage: Eukaryota > Metazoa > Chordata > Testudines > Chelidae > Mesoclemmys > Mesoclemmys tuberculata. The sequence goes on along the minus strand of ML675611.1, from coordinate 9,944,000 downwards.
CTGCAAAGCCAACATGGGGGCAGATCATCGGCTGCTGTAAGCTGTCGCCGCTCCTTTGGCTTCAATGGATCTATGACAATTTACACCAGCTGACAAGTTGCCCCATGGAGTGTAACTTCTTTGGGGGGACAGGAAGTGTGTTAAAATGGCTGACCATGGGCCACTGATCTCTGATGAAACACCACTGGCTTTGGTGGAGTTGCACCAGGGATGAATATGGCCCCAAATGTGCAGAGTCCTAGATAAAGACTTTTTAACTGTAGCATTAACACACTTGCACATTATTCTTTTTGCCATAATCAGTGGGAGATCATTTCTGTTGCCTGTTGCCTTTGATAGCACTTTGCCAATCTCTATCTTCCCTGGCTTGCAGGGTTCACCTCCAGAGCTTAGGTGCTCCTCTTCAATTTTCAGACCTTCACTTTTCTGACGGGGCTGCCAGGAATAGCTATGAGACGATAATAACTTTGGTTTCAAAGACCAATCTTTTTTAAAGGCCCATTAAAATTTTTCCAAGCACTGAATCCCTCCAGGTTGCTGCTTAATGGGTGAATTCAGCACATAAATCTCTGCTTATCTCATCGTTGCCCTAAACCTTTCAGTTCACCGCTCAGCGATGGAAGAAGTGCAACAGGGAGAGAGTGTGAAATGTATGGCGTCACGGATATCATGGAGCTCAAAGTACATAGCGCCGACTGGGAGGATGTGAGTACTAGTGAGGTGGTGGCAGTTATGTGATTTTTATCTTGAGTCCTGTGAGATATAGTGTGTTTCAGTTAAAAGTGCCGCTCCTGGATTCATTCACTTGCACAAAAATCTCAGTTTTCATTTAAAAAGCAAAGCAATTGCAAAGCAAAAAAAAACCTGACAGCAGTTTTCCTGCAGAGCCCCGTCTGACTACAGGATCTTTCTTTGAGGGGGTCTGTAGGGCCAGGAAGCGGGGGAAAGGCATGGTTGGCCTAGGCTGATGCAGAACCCTGATCCCTCTGTTGCTAGGGGGCTCCTGTTCCATGGAGGCCGGAGAAGGATGGGGGGAGGAAAGAGGGGGTTTGTGCCTACAAAATGGTATGGGGAGTCTTGGCAGAGATTTCCTCTTCCTGAGGTCTCTCTGGATTGTCCCCATTGTATGGTGCCCTCCTCTGGTCCTCTTACTCCTGCTGGGATCCAATCCAGCGCCATTAAAATTAATGGGAGCTTTTCCATTAGACTCCCGTTCACTGCAAGTGAAGCTGGGTCAGGCCTCTCACGATCAGGGTCACGACAGTTAGACGCTAGCCATTCAAGGTCAGCAACAGAGACAAAGGGCTGCCCTACACGACCGAGTTTGGCGCCGAAAGTCAGCTTTTGGCGCCCACACAGCGGTGGCGTGCACGCTCCAACGTTCCCCCACTGGCAGAACTGCCGGCAGGGCCGGATTAACTCTCCCGGATTTTGTGGGGCCCCCAAGTCACGCTTGAGAAAGGGGGATTTAAAACGCCATCGTCCTACCCTCCCCCCTTCCCAAGAGGCTCTCCTGTGCGCTGCACTCCCCCCTCCCCGGTGCTGCCCCATTCACAGAGCAGCTCAGTGTCCCCATGCCCTGCCCTCCCTCCTCCACTCCCCTGGGCTGCCCCCTCCACAGGAACCCCCATGCCTGCCCCCTGCTGGGGTCACAGGGGATCCCCCGGGCTTTCCCCCGCGCTGTCCTTCTGCCGGTGGGGTTGTGCTGCCTCTTCCCTGCCAGCTGTTCCATCCACTCCCGCCCCATGCTGCCATCGGCAGTGTCCTGCCCCAGCTCCAGGCAGGCCCTGGCCCGAGGCCCTGGGCTGCAGCCCTTAAAGCCCCTGTATTGATCCGGCCCGGACTGCCTGCTTTGGAGACAAAATACAACCAGCTCGACGGGAGGCGCGGAGCTTTCTGCGGCAAACGTAGAGCGGCAAAGCGTCAGTGTAGCCGCTGTGCGCCGAACTGGGCTCCAAGAGCTCTCCCACAATGCCCACCCCGACCTCGCTGCTCGCTCTTTCAAACTCTTCTGCCCCGCCCTGCACTCCAGCTGCACAGGCGTGCGCCCCCGCCCCTTTCAAAGCCCCCGGAAGTTTTGAAATTGCTGTGGGGAGAGCTCACACAGCTACTTCCTAGCTCAGCACCCCGGCTCCTGGCAGCAAACACGCTGCTCCTGCCTGGAGTACAGGGGAGGGGATGGATCGTTCTCCTGGGACTGGGGGGAGACGAGGCTGCGGGTTAACTTGGAGGGAATCAATCCTGCTCTCCTACGGCAGGCAGCGCGGGCTGCTGCTGGGGAAGGAGGAGGGCGAGACTCCTGATGTGCTGTGCAGAGCCAGGGAAGGAGGTGGGGGCTTATGTTGGGGCATCCCCCTCCCCTCCACTGATGTACAGGCCTCCGCTGAGCTGAGGTAGGGAGACGGGGGGACCCCAACTGTCTGTGCACCAGCTTCTGCCTCGGGATTGGTTGCTTCCGGCTGCTGTTTGAACTTAAAGATACTGTTTGCGGACACACTCGCTGTCCCCCGATACGCATTCTGTCTTTGCCTTGCTCTCTCTCTCACACGCACTCACTTCCTGTCACATACGCCCCTGCCCCCATTCACACATGTCTGTGGGCTTCTTGTGTGTGCGTTCAGCACTGTCTGTTTGGCTGGCAGGGCAGTGGAGATGCAGCTGTCAGTCTAATAGGAGGCCCATGGAACGATGGGAGTCAGAAACCTTCATCACGTCATGCCGTCCTGTCCCATGTGACACTGCAAACCCTTCGCAAAGCACCCTGCGTGCAGTTGCCCAGTGGGATGTGCACTGTTCCCTGTGTCGACGCAAGAGCTGGTAGTGTGAACACATTCCTCTGACACAAGGAGCGTAGTGAGGACATGCGACAGCAGTTTAATTACAGCGGTGGCTGTACACCGGCATGATTTGCATCGACAAAACTCTGTGGTGTAGACAAGGCCAAAGAAACTGGGAAGGGGTGAACCGCGCTAGCTCTTGGATTAAGGGTAGACTGGAATGACAAGAGGAACAAAAGTCTGGTACAGTGGAAGATTTCGGGCTCAGATGTTTCAGAGAGAAGATACGAGATTGCGACTGCTGATAAAGAAGGGAAGAGAGTGAGTGATATGATCAGGGCGGGGTAAGCACAGACTAATGAGGGTGAAGAGAGACAATGAATTTGGCTCTGATTTCACACCATGGGAAAAATGAGAACGTGGTAGGAGAACACATCTGTCGCTGCCAACAGTTTGTTGTCTTCAACAGTCATAAATCAAATCGCCGGTAAAGAAAAACTTCAGAGGTTGGAAAGCTGGCTCCCAAAGGTTCTTTACACTTAGAAAGGAGTGCATGGTAATTGCAGTAATTACTGATAATACCTAGCACTTTTCACCCAGTGAGCACAAAGCATGTTTACAAAGATGGGTAAATAGAGTTGCCTCAGTTTTAAAAAGAAGACCCACAGGCACAAATGCTGCAGAGTGGGACCTAATATCTGACCCTAACAACGATGATATATAGCTTGGCAGAATTCAGTTTTTTTTATAATTTTTGACAGATAATTTTGATTTATTTTTAAACATTTTTTTTCAGGTTTTTGTTATCAACTTAAACTTTCACAGTTGTGCAAAACAGAGGGCTTCAAGCATTTTTAGTCGATATTGATCAGTTTAAATGTTCAATTGTGGGAAATTATGGGGGAGGGCAGGCCATGAGGAGGCTCAACCAGTAAACATTTGATGACAGAAGACTTGTGATTCAAGACGTTCAAGCTTTATAACCATTACAAGACAAATGGCCAGCATCACATGTCAAAATGTACAAGGTCAATATCCTCAAATCAAAGTCTAATAAGTTCTCAAGTAGCATGTTTCTCTGACTATCTGTAAATTTCTATTATTGTCGATGGAAATATTTTTTCATTTTGTGTGTCTATGTGTGTATAGTGAAATCGACACTTACTGATAAAAATCAATTCCTTCTAAATCTAACTATATATCAAGGACCTAATCATTTCACCAATAAGTAGATGGGTGAAATGAATTCTTTATTTTTTAATCAACTAGTTGATCTGATAGAGTGTCTATCTTACCTTGAATCCTTCACTGCAGATTTTTCATGAGTAAACGGAACATTTTATTTATTTAGAGATGGACAGAAGTTGGAGAGGTTTTGTACTGAGAGGTCAGGGCTTTATAAAAGCCAAACCAGGGCAGTTTGGATGTGGGTTCTAGTTTACCTAGCAAGGGGCACACACTGCAAACTTTGCAGCTGAACTTTCCCAGAAGTATAGGGAAGTTTGGAGCTGTGGTTTGGGTCTATTTCTAATTTTATCTGAATCTCCAAGTTCTGGATAAGTGGTTCTGAGTGTGGCCCTTCTCTGATTCTCATGACCTCTGTTGTTTCTTATTCACATAAGAAATTTAGGGCACAATCCGGTGCCCCCTGAAATCTTTGGAAAGACTCCCATTGACTTCAATGAGGTTGAATTATTCCATTGATGGGTAATCTTCCAGGGCATGAAGATCCTGGGCCGGATTTCCTTTGCCCTGTTGTAAATCAAAAAGAAACTCCATTTGGAGCATCACTGGTGTAAAACCGCATGAGTGAGATCAAAATTTGAGCCACAACTTTCTACAGGGTCATGATTTGGAAGATTATAAAAAGCTAGCCTATCCAGTGTTCTCTGTGGGGAATGAGAGACTGTATATCCTCTCTCAATAGGCTCAAATACAGTTGGAATTACTTTAGATACCTTTTAAGCACTTAAATTGTCATCTTAGTATCTTATTTAACACTGACAAGCAAAATCCCTTCCTTCAGATTCATGAGGAGTGCTTAAACTGAAGAGCTAATTGACTGGAGTGGAGAAAGACGCTTTATGGCACATTTTTGCTTCTATAAAACTGGTCTTAAAATTATGAGACTCATGAAAGGCTCTGACCTAAACTATAAAATGCACTTATTAAAGTTGTATAATAAATCCTGGAAGGCCATTCTTGCCTCTGACTAAATGTAGGGAACTGCAGTCAGAGACTGACATAAATTGGGTGGGGGGAACAGATTCATGGCTGGGATGTCGTGCTCTCCCAGCAGGAATTGATGCAATTCAAATTGCTCTCAGACCTCTGCCATGGAATTTCTTTTTTATTAATCCAAATTGTCAGACTCCACTTGGGAAGAAGAGGAGTTGGGCTCTGTGGTCCTGCTTATCGTGGAGTGACTTGTGTATCCATTTATCTTATATAGCTATAGTGGCTCCATTACTATAGCGTCTAGGTTTCTCACCCATTAAGCCCATTTTACAAAGGGGGAACTGAAGGGTAGAGAACCAGGTCCCCAAAGATATTTAGATGCCTAACTCCCATTGAAATAATCAGAAAGAGCCAAAATACCTGAGAGAATCTAGCTAGCAAGACTAGGTGACTCGCCCAAGTTCACCCATGAAATCTGTGGCAGAGCAGCTTTCTCTTTTAAAGAGACTCTCTGTGTTTGAGGAGAGCAGGACCATCTGGGCCATTTAAATCCTTCTGAACAGGTGGTGACTGCAGCTGGTTGAAAAACGGGAACTTTTGTTTTTGTTTTTGTTTTTTGCAACAAAAACCCCCCATCTCTGTTCTTTGAAAAATCTCAAATTTGGAATTTTTTGGCCTGGTTCTAGTGACTGATTCTTCAGTAAAGGGTCGCATTTTGAGCTGAGGATCCCAGAAGGACGTTCACTGATTAAATGTAATTAGGATCACAGGAAAAATCCCCATAAGAAGCTGCAGGATGTTGTAGAGTCCTTGGTGATGGCCAGAAGAGGTCTCTTTGGAAGTGATCGCGAAGGAATATTTTGGTGAAGCTGTTGGAAATGGGCAGACCCTGCGGGTCTCTCTAGCATTTTTGGTTCCCAGGTTAGCTAAACACAGCTTGTCTACTTAATATCACCTCACAGGTTGGTCTAAGCTGAGCAGCCAAATATGTCCGTGTCTGTTACAGTGCAGATGCTGTATCGTCTCCATTCAATTTTACGGGGGGTCAAGATGTCTCACATCTTATCTCCCATTCTGTGGGAGTAGTGCACTGTTGGATGGGTCACACAGGACTGCTGACGGACAAAGCAGAAGGGCTGCTTCCCCCCCGCTTGGCCATTGGCAGGAGGCGCCAAGCACACTAATTGTACAAGCTGGAAGCTCCAGGGATTTACAAATGAAGCAGATGAAAGTATAACCGTGGAGAATGGAAGGTTAATTATTCTCATCTAGCAACTGGCAAACAACTGTGCAGAGCCCCATTAAAGAAGTGCCTGGGAGTGCTGCTTTTGCCCTAGAAAATGAGTGTAGAAAAATGCTTCCTGAGTTTGTCACCAACCTGCAGGAAGGTCTGGGGAGACTTCCATATTTGACAGTTCTTCCGTTGCCTGGCTAGTGCTAAATCATCTCCTGCCGAAGGTTATATCCTTGGGGCTCATAAAAATACTTCAGAGGAGCAGATTTTTTTTTTAATCTTTGAAATGCACCAGACTGTACCAAGTGCCAGGTGTTGGAAAATATTTTCTGAGGGGAGAATGCCTCTGTATTGCATAGAAGAATATCACCTTTCCAGTCTCATCTCCTTCAGGTTACGCAATGGGAACGCCGTGCTACTCTTTACTATCTGGATATATTTCCAGGTACAGACATCAGTGCGATTCACAGGGTCTGTCCGTTTGTCAAGAGGTGTTGCTTCTCTTTTGCTATGATTCCAAGAAAGTATCGTTTAAATAGGGGAATGTGCGTAGATGAGAAGGCTGGCCATGGGATTAGGAACTGGAAGAGCTAGGTTCTGTTCTTGGCTCTATCACAGACTTCGGTAACCTTGGGCAAATCACTTAACCTCTCCGAGCCTACATTCGCCATCTGTAAAACAGGGACAATAATCCTCATCTATTTGTTTAGTCTGTAAACTCTTTGGGGTTGAACTGTATCTTACTATGTATTTGGACCACACCTAGTGCAGTGGAGCCCTGATTTCAGTTGGGTTTCTAGGTACTGCTGCAATGCAAATAAAAGATAAGAATAGTCGAGTCACTCCTTTGTGCAAGTGTGTATCTTGCTGCTTATTATGGGTTTAATCCCAGGCTATGGGGGATACTTTTAGGGATACGCCTTGGTAAAATAGTGACTGTCTATGTCACTTTTCTGTCTAAAGCTGGAAAACCCAGGACAAGGTTTCTATGCTTGCTTCTCATCTGCTTTCACGAAACACAGGCGCCTCACCTCCAGGAAAGAGCAAGTGCCAGGAACATTCTTCGCTGCTTTGTGGGAAAAGTCTTGCATTTCTCCCCGCCCTCTGCAATATTTTCTTCAAGGAAAAATGCTGATTTGCACCAGGCTGCAAAAGGCCCCTTGGAACCAATTGATGATTGTCTGTGCGTCATTCCTCTAGCCTCAGCTCCCCTGACCTCTTACAAGGGCAGGGAGAGGGCTTGCCAGCATCACAACTTTTGACCTCTGGACACAGAGGACTGGCCTGCAGTCGTGGGAAATTCCTATGCCATGTCGAAATCACTACATGCCATGCAGTGATAAATGGGGTAGAAGAGCAGTTCGCGGGATCACAGCATGAGCGTTAAAGGGAAATGCTTGTAAGGAGCAGAGCGCTTGTCATCCAAATAAAATTACAGCCCAGCTGTGCTGAAAGAAGCAGCCCGTGCTGGTATGTAGGGTAGCTGTGATCGGCATGGGACCAATGGAGTGACTCTTACATCCCAGGGGAGGCCAATAGCTGCGTCTTTCATGCTGTATTTTAGCTCCTGCTGTGGGGCCACACAGGCAAAGACATAGGGCTGTGTCAAGGGATGGCTACAAGCCAGGAAAAGAAAGTCATGTTGCTAAAGCATAAGCTGATGTGAGACCACCATCCTGACAATTCCTCACAGCTGGGACAAGGAAGGGAGAAGAAAGAATAAGATTTCCCAGAAGTGGAGTCAGCACTGGTTGTTTGCTGTTTATGACCCTGCTCTAGGTAGAGTAATGCATCTCGTTTAGTGTTGATCTTGAGTTGAGTACTGTACACAGACTGGCTGGTAAATGTCTGTAGCTTTCATAAGTGCCTGTGTCTCCTTTATTCGGTTAGGGCACTAGCCTAGGAATTGGGAGACCTGGGTTTGATTCCCTGCTCTGCCACAGATTTCTGAGGCGACCTTGGGCAAGTCACCTAATCTCTCTGTGCTTCAGTTCCCCAGCTATACATAGGTCTAGCCCTTCCCTACTTCACAAGAGAGCAACACAGTCCCAAGTTAGTGTCACTTCTTTGGGGCAGGAAATGCCTTTTTGTTCTGTGTTTGTACAGCACCTAGCACAATAGGGCCCTGGTCTGGGGTTGGTTCCTAGGCCCTGTAATAATACACATAATAAAACGTGCTGAATCAGGGGACCGACCGGTCTTTCCATACCGATACAGACAGTCCCTGCGCTAAAAAGAAAAGACCTAAGAATGATACCTCGTACTGTATAATATATAAAAAAGTAGTAGCTCTTCTAATAGGGAAATGGTGCTAGCTACTACATGGATTATAAACAGAGCTTCTGCTGTTCACTTTCAACTGATAAACACCAACTAGCCCCCTGGAAACAAAAATGATATTGGAGTCTACCCAACAAACACCAGAAATATTTACCTGTATCTAAAGATTTGGCTCACGGAGCAGTAATGAGGACTATGGGGGTGTGATTTCTAAAGTGCACCTATGAGTTGTGCATTAATTGGTCCGTGTAGACCCTTCTGGTTTGCATGAAAGATTCCCTAGTGCACTTTACCATAGTGCTGTTTGAAATAGTGCTATGTTAAAGCGCATTAAGGAACACTATAGAGAGATTACTCACTACAGTATATACAGAGAATGCCTTGAACCACCCACCCAGCCCCCATTTTTGGATATCTAGAGAAAACTAAAAAAGTAATAAACCCCGATATGCCAAAGCTCTGATTATAAACAGTGGATTTTTCTGTAGTGTGCTAGCGCTTAATACCAAGGGTCAGATGGTGTGTGACCTTCCATGTGGTTTTGCAGGATGAAAGCTACCAGTGTATATTAAATTGGGTAGGGAGTTGATTTTCTGAGGACAAATGATTAAGTTGGAAAATGCTGGGGTGCTAATTTTGCACAAACACAATCCAATTCTTTGTAGGCTCACATGCCTCAATCAACATTATTCTTTTATAAAATGCAAATGCTGTCGTCTGGATTTCAGCAAATACCTTAAGGTCAACTCTCCATATCATTGTCTGGGAGAAACAGAAATATGGCACAAGTTTTAATGATGAGGGTAATTTACCACAGGGGATAGCTCACCAGGGGATGTGGCAGATTCTTCGTCACTGACGTCTTTAAATCATAACTGATTTTAAAAAGTGTGCTAGGGCAACCACCAGTTACTGTTTTCAATGCAGAGATTGCTTGGTGAATTTCCAAGCCCTGAGCTATGCAGAATGACCATCGAGAAGCCCCATAGTGCTAGCCCCAAGAGTTCAGTTTTAAAGCATAAAAAGAGAGAGAGAGAGAGACCAAAGACAGTGCATCAGTTGGGCTTTATTTCTTCTTTCCCCACATGCTGCTCTCTGTCCTCAAACAGTTACTGAAAGCAGGGTTCTCTACACCAGTGGGCCTCAACCAGGGGTACGCATGTCCCTGGGTGCACACAGTGGTCTTCCAGGGGGTACATCAACTCATCTAGATATTTGCCTCGTTTTACAACAGGCTGCATCAAAAGCACTAGCGAAGTCAGCACAAACTCAAATTTCAAACAGACAATGACTTGTTTATGCCGCTCTGAATCCTGTGAACTGAAACGTAAGTACAATATTTACATTCCAATTGATTGGTTTTATAATAATACTGTAAAAATGAGATGGTATCTGAGCCGTGCCGTCCTCTGCGTCGCAGGTAGTTCTTGACTGGGCCATAGAACACAGGGTTCGGCAGATGATCTTGAGGCATGCACGCCACGTGTTCCAGCCAGTGAAGCCTGCGAGCCCCCAGTGTAGTCTGCAAAGACCGTAAGCCAGTTCTCTCAAGGATCTCGTTGTTAGTGGTCTGTTGGTCTCAAGTGACTCCAAGGACTTTTCTGAGACAGCGAAGGCGGAAGCTGTTCCATCTCCACTCCTGCCTGGCATGCGTGACCCAGCTTGCACAGCTGTAAAGGAGGGTACCGAAGGCAGAAGCCTGATAAGCAGACACCTTTGCATTCAGGGTTAACAGCTCATTGTTCCAGACACGTGAGGTAAGTTTGCCAAAGATGACGGTGGGTTTGCCGATTCTCACATCAAGTTCTGTATAAAGGCTAAGTGAGCTGGTTAAAGTTGAGCCAAGATAGCAGATGTGACCCACGTTGTCCAGAGATTCATTGTTGACGTAGACTTTAGGAGGGATGTTGGTGCACCGTGACATGACAACTGTTTTCTTAATACCGATTACCATGCCAAACTTGATACATGTGTCAAGAACGTATTCATCGTGATCTGCAAATCATCAGGTGAATGAGCGACGCATGCAGCGTCATTTGCAAAGAGCAGATCCTGAATTTGTGTGTTGGGTGACATGCCTTTTGCTCTGAAATCACCTGATGTTAAACAAACTGCCATCCGTCCTTGATTCAATTATTATGCCAGACTGATCATTTCTGAAAGCATACTTAAGGAGAATAGAGAAGAAGATGCCAAAGCCAGTGGGTGCTAAGATGTAGCCTTGGTTCATACTAGTATTGATGCTAAACTCAGACGATGTTTCATTTTTGTACTGAAACTCCTTAAATAGGGAGAGTACTTTTTGTGGACAGCCAATTTTCAACAGGATTTGATATGTGCCATTCCTGCTAACTGTGTCAACGGCCTTTTGTAGGTCCAGGAACGCGACATAGAGAGGGGCCTGTTATTCATGCCTTTTCTCTTGCAACAGATGCCATGTGAAGGACATACCACTAGTGGAGTGCCCAGCTCTGAACCTGCATTGGCTCTCAGGATAAACTCTCTCAGCAAGGATTGGAGTTGTTTCAGCAAGACCTTTGTAAGCTCCTTGCCAACCACAGAGCAGAGATATCTGTTGCAGTCTGCTCTGTCCCCTTTATATTTGTATAAAGTAATTGTTTGTATCTTTCAAATCCTGGGGTGTGTGGCTTTCTTCCCAGCAGGTGCAGAAAAGTGCATGGATGTCACGTGTAAGCTTTCTCCAGCCTGCCTTTAAAGCTCCTGAGGTATCTGATCATTGTTTGTGGCTTTCCCAGCTGCAATCTCTTTGATAGCTTTCTCTACAGCTTCAGGAGTTGGTATTTGGTCCATTTCCTGCATTGTTGGAAGCCAGGGAATGGCAGCTAAAGGCAGTGTCACAGAGAACGGCAGCCTTGGAATAGAATTCTTTGTAATACTCGGTCCATTGGTCAAGTTGTTCTTGCCTGTCAGGTTCGCTGCCTTTTTACAAATTGGACCAAGTGCCTCTTAGATTCCATCTTAGGTACCACGAAGGTCCCCTCTTTCAAAGCAGGTCTGAACCTTCTTTCACAGGTCTTTCCAGTACTTTTGGGCACTTTCTCCAGTGGTTTTCTGGATTGCAGCTTTAGCCTCCTGAAACTTAGGAGTTCTGGACTAGGTTGCTGAAGTAAAATTACGGTAGCTTGCTTTTTCTTTTCCGTGAGTGGGAGCAGCAGATGTTCAGACACTGTGAACCGTCAGGTTGTTTCTTCTTTGTTGTTCCAAAGACATCCTTGGCAGCATCCAATGTCTTATTCTTAAACCGTCCCACAAGATGTCAGAATCCGGGGAATCAAGTTGATCAGTTTCAGAAACGTGCTCAAGCACTCTTTGAAACTTTGCACAAGTGTCCGCGTCCTTCATGCTAGTGATATCGAGGTGAAGTCTGCCATTTGGCTTTGCATGATGATGGTTCTTTTTAAGATGTAAATTGTAGCTTGGCCCTGACAAAGGCATGGCCAGTGTCGCAATCAGTGCTGTGCATTGATTGAGCATGCAGTGCGTCGCAAATGTTTCTGCAACGGCTCAGGATGAGATCAAGCTGACACAAGTGTCCAGAGTAGGGGTGCCTCCATGTGATCTTGGTGCCACTATTGCTAGCAAAATAGGTATTCGAGACTACCAGCTCACACAAGGCATAACACTCAAGGACACGCTGGCCATTTTTGTTAAAGTGACCTATGCCGTGTTAGCCAATGATGTGTCTTACCCACCCGGGCATTGAAATCACCAAGAACAGCGAGTCTGTTCCTTACAGGGACTTTCTTGATGATTTGTTCCAAGTGAGAATAGAACTCATCTTTTTTGCTCTTTTGAGTAGTCAAGTGTTGGGCTGTAGATGGACGGAAAAGTCAGGATTCCCGAGTTCATGTTCATATCCTGCTGCATGATCCTCTCAGTAATAAATACTGAAGGGGTACATGCACTAAGGAAAGACTTCTTGACAGCAAATCTGGCACTGTGCATTGTTGGTTCAATTGCAGGTTTCCCAGATCAGCAGAAGTGGTAGTTTATGTCATCTAAAGTGCTCCATTTTCCGGAAGTCTTGTCTCACTAAGGGTTGCAATATCAATGTCCAATGGATGTGGTTCTCTATCAATTATGGCTGTTTTCCGAAGTTCATGGGCTTTCAGTTCAAGTCCAGTTAACACAGGACAAACATTCTAACCAGCAATGATTAATTTAGGGCCAGGAAAGAAAAAGTTAAAAGGGAACATTGTTTAGCCCACTTTTTCTAGGGCCATCCCCAAACTGGGGCAAGCAGGCCACTCCTAACTAGGACAGCTTGAACATCTGAGCCTCTGCCAATGCCTGGCTCCTTCCCCACCAGGACGAACAACCATCGAGCACAGACCTTCGACATGTACACCTAGGCAAAACAAAGAAGGAATGGGCTGCCATAGGCCCTCCACCTTCTCTCTTGGCAGGGATTATGGAACTCCAATGGCAAGACGAAAGTCAAGATGATTGGCGTAGGTCTGCTGCAGCTTCTTGCCGGAACACCACTGTCAGCTGAAGGAAGCACCTGCCTTATTGCATCAGCAACTGCGCCTTTCCTAAACGGGTGTGGTCCTGATAGTGTGGGTATCATTGGCCAGCACAGTTCTGGCTCATCTGCTTTCCTGGGGATATTTCCTTCACCCAGGGGGTTCTGCTACCCCAGCCTTGGGCACTTTCTAGCGGCAGACAGGTTTATTGACTGGCGCCTGTCACTCACTGTTGCATCGCTGGCTGCACTGTCTACACATCTGGTGGCGAATCCTGGAAAGACCATTTTTGCTATTAAGAAAAACAGCAAAAATTGAGAGAACTGGCAACACTCTCTGCATAGGATGTTTTTTATGTAGAGTTAAGCAATTGCTGTCTAACCTGAGGTACTTAATACCTTTATACAGACTGTGGACACTCCCCAAACTTTTTTTTCAGGCACATCTAGGCTTTAAAATCTGGCTTTGAAGCGTAGCTTAGCATATTTTTCGCACTCTGGAGAAGAATTCTGCATCCAAAGATGCCAGAACAAAGCAAAAGATAGGCTTACATCAAGCTGTATTGCTCTGCAACTCTGCGTAGTTAGCAGATCTTATTAGAAGTATCACCGAACACGGGCTTATGGTTCTCAACAAAGATTTGCTCCATGTGGGCTTTGTATCAGTGGCGCAATGAAGGACCAGTGTAGCAAACAAGGTATTAACAACCAGATGTAGAAGATGAGGGCTTCATGTCCAATCAGGCTTTCCAAGGGTCATCCTAGGAGAACTGCTCCATGGTGACTAAAAGGAAGAAGGCAGAGGTCGCATTAACCCGGGGGGTCAAGCATTGACTTGAACCAAGAACCTGGGCGGTTTTTCTGCTCTGTGGTGATCAGATCCACTTTGTTCTGAACTCAGCGGAAGAGAGTTCACCAACTGTAGTGTTCTTTGCTACCCTTTGCA
>ML675611.1:9367391-9930089 GCA_007922155.1 Mesoclemmys tuberculata | reverse complement strand
CCTGATCCCCCCGAGTGGCTGTGAACTGCGGACTGCCCCGCCGGGGGCCTTGAGACTGTGAGCTGCCCACCGGAGCTCGGAGACTGTTCCTCTAACCCAGGCTGGGCCAACCCCTAACAGACCAGGGAACAAACTTTACTTGCAACCTCCTGGGAGTCTGAAAACTACAGCCCTCCATGTACCACCCCTAGATGGATGGGTTGGTGGAGAGATTTAATAGGACCTTGAAGGGGATGCTCAAAAGATTCTTCCCTGACCAACTCTGCAGGTGGGACCAACTGATACCACCTCTGCTGATGCCATCCGGGAGGTGCCCCAAGCCTCGACCCAGTTCTCCTCATTTGAGTTATTCTATAGGTGACAGCCCTGGGGCTTGCTCGACTTGATGAGGGAGACCTGGGAGCACACCCCGTCCATGAACCAAGGGCTCCTGCAGTATGTAACACAGCTTTATGAAGCCCTGACATGGGCCGGGGATCTTGCCAGACAGAACCTGCAGGTGGCACAAGGGGCAGGAGAGGACTTACAATTGGGGAGCCAGGGACCGGACTTTTGCGGTGGGCGACTGGGAGCTGGTCCTGCTTCCCTCTGAGGGGTCCAAATTGTTGGCTCGGTGGCAGGGACCATACGAGATCTCCTGCCAGGTGGGGCAGGTCAATTATGAGGTGCATCAACCCGACTGGAGGAAGACCAAGCAGATTTACCATGTTAACCTCTTAAAACCCTGGCGGAAATGGGAAGGACTGATGATTGCCATGTATCCTCCCGAGCTGGAGCTAGGACCCGAACTTCCCCTCCCGACCAAATGCGAGGAACCCCTTCTAGGGGACACCCTTGATGCCGACCAGCGAGCCCAAGTCCGGTGCCTCCTGGAAGCATCTCCCTGAACATGTACGGCAGTGCCAGGGTGAACTGCTGGAATACAGCATGTCATCCAGACGGCCCCCAGGGAGGTAATCCACAAAACCACTCAGCCGCTCCTGCACCACATGCGGGAAGTCGTTGAAGAAGAGGTTCAGGAAATGCTTGATCTGGGAGTGATTGAGAGGTCGCAGAGTGAGTGGCGCAGCCCCATCGTGTTAGTCCCAAAGCCCGATGGACTTGATGCTTCTGTATCGACTTCAGAAGAGTCAATGCAATCTCGACTTCTGATGCCTACCCCATGCCCCGGGTGGACGAGCTTCTCAAACGGCTAGGAGAAGCCTGATACATCAGCACCCTAGACCTAACCAAGGGGTATTGGCAGATTTCATTGGTGCCAGGCTCGAAGGAAAAGACAGCCTTCGCCACCCCCAGTGGGCTATATCACTTTACTTGGCTGCCCTTCGGCCTCCACAGGTCTCCCGCGACCTTTCAGCGGCTCATGGACCGCCTGCTGCAGAAGCATACCAGCTACGCGGCGGCCTACCTAGATGATGTGGTAATCTATAGCCAGCGCTGGGAGGACCACCTGCCTCAAGTGACGGCCATCTTGCGGACCTTCCAAGATGCCGGGTTGACAGCAAACCCCCGGAAATGTAAATTGGGTTCCAGGAGGTGACCTACCTCAAGTATGTTTTGGGCCAAGGAATGATACGACCGTTGGTGGGAAAGGTCCAAGCTATCCAGGACCAGCCAGCACCCACTACAAAATGGCAAGTGAGGCAATTTTTGGGACTCGTGGGCTATTATCACCACTTTATCCCCCACTTTGCCTCCATCGCGGCCCCTTTAACTGGGCTCTTAATGAAGGATCAGCTGCAGAGTCCTATCGACGCCAGACTGCGACACAGCCTTCCAAACACTGAAGGACTGCTTATGCAGGGAGCCGGTCCTGTACAGCCCCAATTTCGATTAGGACTTTGTGGTCCAGACCAATGCTTCTGCCGTGGGGCTTGGAGCAGTCCTCTCCCAGACCATCAAGGGCGAGAAACACCCGGTGCGCTACATTAGCCAGAAACTGTTCCCTTGGGAGTGGAATTACTCCATGGTGGAGAAGGAGGCCTTAGCAGTTAAATGGGCAGTGGAGGCCCTATAGTGTTTCCTGCTAGGTGCCACTTACATGGTGATAATGGACCATGCACCCCTTAAGTGGTTGCAGACCGCCTGATGAGATGGTATCTGGCCCTCCAACCGTTCGCGTTCCATGGCCCTATATTACTAGAATCATGCAACCAAGCAACTCTCTCCTCTTTTCCCCCACCCACCACCTCACCCCAGGCCATGGCTAATGCTGAGACTGGTGCTGTGCTGTACCAATCCCAAGCAGAAGTGACAATGTAGTGCTTAAAACTTTAGGGGAGCAAAGGGAGTGAATTCAGCTTCTTAAGCTTCACTTTCCATAGTGAATACACTGACAGTGGGGCCTCTGTGTGTTTTTTATCTGCGGCTGCTGTCACCGCGGCCTTCAGAGTCTCCCCTGCGGAATGCTGCAGGAAACATAGAGTGAGAGGTACCAGGACATCACGGGGCTTCTCTGGCAGCAAACACAGATGTTGCAAACTCTGGTGGACCTGCAGCTTCAACAATCCCAGGCTCACCTCCTTCTGCAGCCCACAGAGGAGTCAATAACTGGGCCTTTCTGTATGCCCCTCGACATTCCACACGGCATTGGGGTCACGGTGCTAGCTCCACCCCGGGGGCGTTAAAGACAGCGCCAGCTTCTTGTATGCTGCCCTGCGAAAGCCCCGGTTGGTGTATGCGTAGCTGAATTTCCCCTTCATCAGTTCTGTTCTCTTCATTTATTACGTTTTTAAATTTGTAGGTATTTGTTTGAAAATTGCCTGGGTTTCTTTCTTTCTTTCTTTCTTTGCACTGATTTTGTTACAGAAGAAGCGTCTATTATTTAGAACGTAATTCAACTTTATTAGTTCACAACACCGGCTGCTGAGCGCTCAGCTCCGAAGACAGCCAATTACCTGTTACTGCGCAGTGTCACCCAACCCATGGGATCAGTCACAAACAAAATGAATAGGCGCATTGATGATATTATATTCCAACACGTACAGCAATCATCATATGATTCTTGCCAAGCTGCAAAAGAGCAGGGCCAGATAGAGCGCACTACAGCACAGACTGCTCTGGCTCACTGTTAAAATGGTCTGGAACTGGAACTGGTTCTCGCTATATCCCACAGCAATCTATCCTCCCAGAAATTGTCATTCTCCCCACTGATCCGGTTCTTCCTGTAGCTCTGCAAATACTTCACAATCGTAGAATCCAGTACTCATGGCAGTAGGGCAGAGCTGGGTAGGCTCCATGCTTCTGTCCAAGATGGTGAACAGCAAGGAGGGATGCATGGGTTTGTGGGACTTTGAAAAAAAGGTGTGGAAATGATGGGCTACAGATAATATTATGGGATAGAAACAGTTGCAAACCAGAAAGTTGAACCCATGCTCACACTCCCCCTGCATGACTTGTTTTGGCCCCACTACGCATTGCCGTAACTTCCCCAAAGACAGTGCACTGGCTGGTGGGATACCTACCCAAGCACTCCTGGCGAGTATGTGCACCGCTGACGCAAGGAGCTAAGTACGCACACGCGCAAGCGAAGTACTAGCTGTGGCAGCCTTAGGCCGACGTACCCTGAGTTGACAGAAGTTTGTAGTACAGACATAGCCTAGGATGTTCTGAGCCAGCCTGTGAGCATGAGGGCCTCGTGTTTTCTTGCCACCTGGGAAACCCTAGTTTAGATAAGATTTTTGGTTTCCATTTCCAGCTGCCAGAGGCTGAGCAAGAATGGGGAGAGGGAAGGTCAGTTGACCATCACTGCACTGACCCTTAATGACATTTCAGGCAATAAAGAATGTCTCTCTGAGCTCCTGCCTCCATGCCCGTGGGAGAGGAGGGAGTATGTGAAAGATGAGCAGTGATTTGAGCCCTGAGCCTGCAATCGGATCCACCCAGGCAAGCCTTTGGGCGTGTGACCCTGACTGCAGGATCAGTGCCCAGGGAAGATGAATACCAAGAGGGCAGAGCGGAAAGGAAAGGTTGGAGGGAAATCCATCTGTGGAGTTTATTACACTGATCCAGAAAGAACTCCTGCAGCTCACCTCTTTTACATCATGTAAAACGAAAGTTCCCTATCTTGTAATGAAATAGATGCAACCTGTGGCAAACTGAATTGCCAGCTAAAATTGTATTTCTGATCTGAAAAAACAAATGCATGGATTTGTATTTTTCTAATACCCACCATTCCCCTGCCTGATTTCCCCATACGCTCAGCATTCACTGGTGCCCGTAGATCTCCTTTTGCCCCATCTATATCCCTATTAATGACTGGAACATCCCAAATCGATGAGATGCGACCACTCCTCAAAGGACTGGCTCAGATTTGGCCCTCACATCGGCCCCTGTATCTTGTTCTGGATGGCGCCATGGGGAAATCCCTCCAGCGCAGACACAGTGCTTCCTCACAAGCCTTGACACAGGGGACGTGCCCATAGGGCTGAGTGACTGGGCTGCACACGCAGTGAGCCGGGGGCAGGCTGCCATAAATTAGTGCAGCTGGAAGGTGTAATTTATGCTGGGAGAGCAACCACCAGGCAGTGCAAAAATCTGGAGGGTGCAAATGTGGCATGAAGCCCCTACCCTCACCCCCATGGACTATCCCTCTGTATTGCACTTCCAGGCAGTGCAGTGGGCTGATTCTATGGGACATTGCTCTGCAATTTACTACTCCTGTACAGCCCCTTTGCAGTACAAAGGGCCTGAGTGTCAGTGAGAAGCAGTTCCACAGTCCCCAACATCTGAGGTTTTTGAAAGGCCAGTTCCCTTTCCGCAGAGGCTGTGGCGTCATTAAAGCAATAAATAATTTGCGGTGAAGAACAGCAAGAGCAACCGAAGCAGTGCTAGTATTTGCACCGTTCTGCAGCGAGGCAGGTCGTGCAAGGCCAGCCTGCTGGTTCGGCTTGCATCGTAACACAATAGAAAAGGATTTAAAAGCCGGCAGGATAAAAATGGGCAAAAAAATGGTCCCTTGTGTCCAATGTGCATGATTTTGACAAAATGGACCTGGGATCTGAATTCGCTCTGCTTTACAAAACCGGTTTGACGAGTTTATCCTTTTGCAAAACTACACCAGTTTTCCCATTATAGTAAAGGGACAAAAACAGCCCTTTTCTCCAAACCCTCTCTCGCCCCAGACGTCAGCAATCTATTTAAAACAGAACTGCTTCCCCGTCTCAACCACAGCTGGCTTCGTGAAACCAAAAACCTGACAGATTTGGCTCTGCAAAACCAAAATGATATCCTTGCCCCCAGGGCTCACCTTTAACTATAAACAGAGCTGGGTGCAGTTTAAATACTATGGACTGTCATGGCATTCAGCCTGTGGAGAAATCCTGGTTCTAACAAAGTCAATGTTCGTTTTGCCGTTGACTTCAATTGACTGCCGGAATTTCATGCCTTGCCTCTATTTCTTTTCAAATGAGAGGCTTTGTCTGACTGCTCTCTTTCCTAAACCTTTATCCAAACATATGCACTCCATTGACATCTCCCAGAGAGGCGCAGTTGCAATGGGAATTGTCCCCATGTGCATATTTCCAATCTTTCTTGACCTAGCCCACTTGCCATTGTTTTCCATTCTATTTAAGGCACTTCTTCAGGTATTCAGTCATCTCGCCATGCCTGCCAGAGGCTGCTTGTTTGCACCACACCATACCTTCCTGGTATTTTATTTTTTTGTCTGAACTTCCCATGTCATGATAAAATTTATTTTGTGGTTGTTTTACTGATACAAAGAACAAGGAAATATTGCTTTAATTGGATGATTCCTGCCGGGACTTGACAAAACAGTTCAGAAGAGCCTGTCTAATTAAAACGCTGACAACTGGAATTTCTGGAAAAACATCAAAGGTTCTCATAAATAAATTATCCCAATCCCCAGAGTGGCATGCTCCCAAACTTCTGCCTTTTCTTCAGTCCATATTATTTTGGGGCATATTTCAAGGGAATACTTATGGGAGAAATATGTTCCAGGCACTGGTAGGATTACTTACAAATTACCGTTTAATCAACAGATTTAACATTAATTAATAATTCATAAACTGCTCTTAGGATAAAATTGCATAATTATGTCTGTGATGCAGCCCAGTGTGTCCATTGTAGATGGCATAAAATGTTAATTAGCAGTAAAATGCAGCTAGGAGAAAACTCTTTTAATTATGTAATGGGCCTCATTACAATGGGTAATCAACAATGCTTCCAAATTGCTCCACTGACAGCACTTATCTAAATATAGCAAATAAACTGTTGTTTGCAGAAAATGTGTTTGAATAGACAGCTTTTTAATTGCTTTCAGGATGTTAAGCAGTTGCAATCCCTAGGAATATTCTGAACTGACCGTGTTGTTCATTTCAGATGGACAGTATGCAAAGCTGAAAATAATAAGAAAAAATGTCCGCAAATATTTGTTCAAATGTGAAAGCGAATTTCAATTTGACCATATTCTTGGCCTTTTTCTGCAGAGCACTCACAGAAAACTAATTTTAAGCTTGGATCTGTGAATACTTGCCCGAATTTCCAACCTGCCTGTGAGAATCAGTTTATGTTGTGGTTAGTTACACAAGTCATTCAGTCAGAGAACAGACACAATGCCACATGGCTCACGTAACTACCCCAAACAATTGCAAATTGAGGGTTCGTGATTGGGAGTGATCTGCAGACCCAGTTTTATTCATAGAAGAAATTTGTGAGTAATTTCAATGAGTAAATAAATCTTTTGCAATCTTTCTGCAAGCAACTTGTAAAAAGCTGAAATGTGTTGAACTGGAATTGCTGAAACTCTAAACGTAAGGATGGCTGAACAGTCTCAAACCAACCTAAATCAAACCCAAACTTCATTGGAATTTGAAAATATTTTGGATACTTTTTCCCCCTCCCTGTGTATACATCCTAAGCACTTCTTGATTCTGAAAGAGATCCCAAAATCTGCAGGAAAGATTGGTTTCCAAACCCAGCAATGACTGGACAACCCCCTAATAAGCCAGCTGGATCTCATGAGATTTAACTTATGTATTTCCATGGCCCCCTTACCGTAATATTTGAGCACCTCCCAATTAGAACTGGCTGGAAATTCACCAGCAAAACGTTTTTTAGGCAGAGAATGCCAATTTGCAACATTTTGCAGAGCTGCTTTGATTTTTGACAAGGCTGTGACAGAACATAGGAAGGGCTCCAATGGACCCCTGTCTGCCAGGCGGGTTTCCTGCCAGCCTTCATGCCCAGCCCCTCTGTGTACCACCATGCGGGCTCATAGGGAATAAAGTGCCTGGGAGACGTGGCTGTGAAGCTCACAGATGCCTGGTTCCTCCGAGGCACCTGTGACAGGCTCCTGAAGTTTCCAGGTGTGACATCCCAGGTCTTAGACCTAGGCCTGGGAGTTCCCAGACAGCTATTGCATCATAGCCTCCACCCAACAGCAGCAGAAATTTGGTGGGGCGAGAAGCTAACAGGAGTCAACCAAGGTACTGCCCACAGACGCCCTCATTGGAGGATCGCCCTGCTCCACCGATTGGTCCAACTGTGCTATTTAAGCCAGATGGAGGCCCGGGAAGTTCTCTGAGGAGCTGAGACATTTCCTGTCGTGGCTGCAATGGACCCCGCTTGTGCTTGCTGCCTGCACCAAATCTTGTTCCTGCTCCGCTTCTGCTTCACCCCTGCCTTCACTCCTGTTCCACCGTGCTCCTGAACATTGCCTCGCATTTGGTTCCTGCCCTTAGCCTCCTTCCAGCCATCAGTGACCCGTCCTGGCTCTGACTCTGGCCTCTGACTCTGGCATTTGGTCTCTGGCCTCTCAGCTTTGATTCCTGACTCTGATGCAGGCTTAATTCCTGGCTCTTGTAACTGGCATCTGACTCTGGGGCTGACCCTCCGCTTTGTTCCACAGCCTGGACACCTGCTCTTCCCACTAGGTATGACTCCTGCTCTGACCACTAGGCCAGGTGGCCTACATCCTGGTCCACAGCACCAGGTTCCCAGCAGCCCACCAGGTGGAGTGATGAAGGGCTGGAAGCCCTGGGAGACCAGGATCTTGACTCCTTGGCAGCCTGGGACCTTAGAGCTGCCAAGCCCTGCAGCTGTAGGGCAGCCCACCAGGCAGACAGCCCTGGGACCTGGGCTCTGTTTCCTCTTGCAGACAATTTTGAATTGTTTTGTTTTTTTCACTTCAAAGTGGAAGCAAATCAAATTCTGAAATGTCTAAATCCCCTGCACGATGGGATTACCTTTCTCTGCTCTGCTGTGCTCAAATCCTCAATCTTTCTCCTTGCAGCACCCCATGAGGCAGGGAAACATTAGCCCTATTTTAAAAAGGGGACCTGGAGAGACCGACTGCCTTGCCAGGGTCGGATGGGGACAGGGTGTCCGTGGGTGGAGTGGGGAATTGAACCCCAGCTTCCAGAGAGTCCTAGGCTAGGGCTATTGGACCAACCTTCCTGCCCCCACCTGTTCGGTGCCTGGAGGTTGGAGTTAATTCAGGAGATCAGTGGCACTCTGGGAGATGGGGTTTCTCATCCACGAACAAACAGCGCCACTGGGAACTGCATTTCTGGCACTTTAACAGGGCTAGAGCATGTTTCTCGGAGCAGCCCTGAGCCCAGCTTGGCCTGTAAGATGCCCCAACCCAGAAGGCGCCCTGGGACAGGCTGTACCTTGCACACCCTGGGGTGTTACTGGCAGCAATTTACAGCCTCCCCTGGGCCAGATTAGCTGTGCTGGATGGTGTGTTGTGTTTGGAGCTAAGGCCAAGCTCACTTATTCCTGCACTCCAGGGCTTATGGCCCAGGTAGTCAGGGGTCCATCTGTACGTGATGGGGGCGGGTGTATTCCCTTGTGTAGGCAGATAATTCTCGCCCCAATCTTCTGTGCAGTGGCTACGACTCCTGTGTGGCATATATGGTGGCTGGCACAACAGGGCTCTTATCCTTGACGGCTACCGACCGCCGCAATGCAGATCACTAGTGGTAATAGGAACGGCTCACAGTCAGTTTCTAACCAATGCTGACGTTCACTGATTTTCCTTTAAAGGACAGTGTGAGGTTTAGGAGACAATGGCCTTTTGCTTGTTCTTCCAAGCTGTCATGTGCTCCTGCCTGTAATTTTTTTGTTTTAATACTCTACAAGATGAATAGCAAAAGTTAATCAACAGCATCCAACCAGTGCCACGCTATTGGATTTGAGGCCACGTCCACCTAGCTATGATGTCCTGCAGTAATATATAGTCTTTAAAGCTTAATGATACCGATTTCTGCCTGAATCAGTCTCTGGGCATTTCATCTCTGGAAACTGTCATAAAATTATACAGGGCTTTAAACTCCTCAGCATTTAATCGACATAGTACAAGAGAAGTAAATCAAGAGCTCTAGGTGGGTACACTTTATACCGCTACTAAAATCTCACAAGAGGAGACAATCTTATTATTTTGGTTACTAAGAATTGCATGAATTCCTTAAGAAATGTGTGAAATATGAAAGAGTTTAAATAGGCTGCTGTTTCAGTTGTGTTTGCTGAAGAATTGGTAGGACGTGGGTGGGCCACCGAGGCTCGATGGAGATTTGAGATGCACAAAATGACTAGTCTAATGTGGAATTACTCCAGGGACACAACAAAAAATTTTTTGCCTGCTACAGTAGGCCAGGTGCATGTTCAAGATTCACTTTGAATGAAGGAGAAGAGATTTGGTCTAGACCCCTGTTTCAGCAAGAACATTTAGGACCTGCTTAATCTCCGAGGAATTTCAGCACATGCTTGGAGTCAAGTCAAGCATGTACTTTGCTGAATCAGAGCCCTGCTGCACTGTGCTGCGGCTGTGACTCCTGCCATCACTAAAAGGGAGGTTGGACATTAAAAGCCTTGTGCATCAGTGTGAGAATGTTCTCCTTTTGCACGAGTAACTCTGAGGAAGGACGGGAGCTCAGTATCCTGCTTAGCCATGGAGTCCCATGGTTCACTTCAATCTCTTCTTTGGTGCCCTCTGGGGGAAAAAAACCAAAGTGGGTGGAGACTTTATTCCAGCCCCCCTGCATCTCTCTGGTCTCTGTTAATAACTGGTCAAATGCCAAAGGTTTGAGGTTGGGGTGCGGTTAAAAGTTTAGATGCTTGTCAAAACCTCTGGAGAACCTCCTGTGTCCTGTACAACTCCCTGCATCGCAGCAGTCACAGAATCATAGATGAGGGTTGGAAGGGACCTCCGGAGGTCATCTAGTCCAACCCCTGCTCAAAGCAGGACCAACCCCAACTAAACCATCCCAGCCAGGGCTTTGTCAAGCTGGGCCTTAAAGACCTCTAAGGATGGAGATTCCACCACCTCCCTAGGTAACCCATTCCAGTGCTTTACCACCCTCCTAGGGAAAAATATTTTCCTAATATCCAACCTAGCCCTCCCCCACTGCAACTTGAGACCATTGCTCCTTGTTCATTCTTCATTAACCTCCCTCCTAACCTATAGATGGGGACTTAGGCCTGGGGTCCTTCCAGCCAAAATATTATTTGAGATGAGGGAAGTTCCAGTGACCTACTCCCCAACTTCAAAAATTATTTAGAGGCTGGCCTATAGTTTGGAATCGAGATAGACAAGAAATGACCAAGGGTGGGAGAAAGAAAATACCCATGTGATGGATGGGAAACTGAGGCACAAAGATTTTGTGACTAGCCACAGAACGCGCCTGGCACTGCAGAGAATTGAACTGAGGTCTTCTGAGTCCCGGTCCAGGGAATTAACCACCAAATCCTCCTCATGCTCAAGCTTGGGTCTGCTTCCCCACAACCCAGGCTGTGGGTAGCTGGAACTTTGATGAAAGCAGCATTTTCTTGTGATGTTTTTGGCACATCCAGATCTGTTCTTGGCTAAAAAGCAGTGAGGGAAGAGGGGAAAAAATCAGATCTGCCAAAAACGTTGAATTTGAGTCCAGCTCTATGAATGGGAGCAGGCTCGAGTGTTTGTGTTTTACCCAAATTGTGTCAGATATCCTTGCTCTCCTGAGTTGCTCTGGCTGAATCAGACTAGACAAAATTTCCATTGTCATGGCCAGAGAAGCTATTTTCAGAGGAAACCTGCTTCCAGCTCCGAGCTGGCTTAGCCAGGCATAGCTCCCTTAACCACAAACTAGGGCTGTATTTTTGTCCTGCAGACCTTTTGAGGAATATCTTGTGTGTGTTTGTCTTTTTTGGGGGAGTCAGGGACCATGGTAAAAATAGAGAAAAGGTCCAGGTTCTTGCCTTTTAAACTTTAGAGCGAACATTAATGTAAGGCTTAGGAAGTGCAGGGAATGTCTCATTCACACAGGAGTCTGGCCTATATGTATGTTTTTTTTTTTAAACTCTCTACCACGCCACGGGTGAGTGGGTATAACTTACTGTGGTGGCTTTCTGTTGGCTGGTTGCTCTTTGGATCTTTATATATTTATCTACGTAGCTCCAGATGTCCTTGAATGATGATGTTTAGTTGTATTCCTTTTTTCAACTTATACCTTAGCCTTTCAGAATTGCCAAAAGCATTTATTTTAGCAGCCCCGGCAAATGCCCTGTCAACCTGAATGTGTGTGAGCACTTGAACTCCTTGTCAGATGGCCCCTCTGTTGCTGGCCTCAAGCATTCAAACAACATGAGTCCAGCCCCAAAAACTCATGAGATTGGCTTTAAAAAGTCTGAGATTCAAGAAAAACACCAGATATCGGGAGACTTGTGATTTTATTATTGGCAACACTGAAACCCAGTTTCATCCCTCCAGATGATGGTGTGTCACTAAGGAAAAGAATTTCACTCAAAGCGGAGGCTTGCTCTGGACATCTGTCAGTGAGTTTCCCTTCTGAACCCCGCCGGGCTTCTGATCGCATGGTCATGGGTGAGTCTTGAAACGGCGTCTTGCACAGTGGCCCGTTCGGCTGTGAAGGTCGATCCACTTGGCGTGTCATCTCTGGTCCCTTCTGCTCTCAGGGAATGTCCAAGAAGCCTTCAACAGGATCTGAAGTTATGAATGGTAAATGAGTGACAAGCTGTCTATGTTGACATCAAAGCCACGTGAAGGAGGACACGGACTCGCTGGAGGACATCTGGGTGATGATGGGTGCACACCTGTTTAGCCCCTGAGGGTTCATCCACTATCATGGAGCGACTGCAGCTTGTGACCATATCCACACTAACCTTCATCCAGCGCGCTCAGGGGTGTCAGTCTGCGCTAGCCGATGAGCAATGACCCAGAATGCTAGGCCAGCTTGTACAGCCCCTGCTCCAGTAACCATCCTAGCCAGGCGAAAGCTAGCTCATGTACGTCTCCAGGAGCTGCAATCGCAGCCCGCGATTGTGGCATTGACATCCCGGCAGTGGCTGAACGGGTGTGCGTCCGCAGTCTCCTGGATGAGAGCCAGTGTCTTGCTTCATGGGGCTTAAACATCTCCTGTTAACAGGAACTCAGATGCGCTGTTCACCGCTCGCTTCCCGTCTGTACCTTCAGCTGCAGATCCTGTTTGAAGATTTCTTGCTGCTTGGCTTGTATCTCCAGCAAGTTTAACGAGCTTACATTTGCTATCTCGGTCTGGGTTATTAATTTAAATGAGAAGCCGCAGCGCTCCAATTATCTACTCCTCTGGGGCCCACCTTCATGTTTTCACCCCGTTTGACAGAACGCCTAGTGCAAAAGCTCTGTGCTCTCCGTTTTAACTCTTTCCTTGCCTGTTTCCAATTTGCCGTCTATTTATTAATAAACCCAAGCTGGGGGGGATTTAATGGGTTTAAAAAATCAATGATGAGAGTAGCAGATCTGTGGTCCTCTCCCCCAGCAGAGGTATCTGACTTTCTCTGGCCTATAGCGAGGTGACTTTCTAAACAGTTGCTTGCTGCAGACTGGCGGGGGGAGGGAGACAGATGCTCTATTTCTGCTTCTAATTGTAGCCTTATCTGGGCCTGTTACCTTATGGGTCCAGCTCTTCCCTCCTTAAAGAGGGTCCTTGTGTGATGGTAATGGGAGTCTTGCAAAGATTTACGCATGCGCAGTCACAGTGGTCCTTGCATCACATTACACATTGATTTCAACGGGCCTGTCCATGGAGATATAATGTAAAGCCTGTCTCTGAGGATGGAGGTCTGGATGTCCTGGTTTAGGCACCGAGAAGCCTAAACTCAAAATGTATTGGGCCAACTTATGGCTGCTCCAGGGGGGGTGAGCAGGGGGCGGAGACCCCCTTCTCTCGCTCCCAATCAGCCTGAGCAGGGGGCTGCCACGATGCAGCTGGCGCCATTCTCTGCATTGCATTGACACTGCTGGAAGCCGCCTGTGCTCCTGAAGGGGATCTCTGAAAGGCATAGGGCCATAGTTTTGCACAGGGCTTAAGGGAGACACCTAATATTATAGAAGATGAGGGTTGGAAGGGACCTCAGGAGGTATCTTGTCCAACCCCCTGCTCAAAGCAGGGACAAGCCCAGCTAAACCATCCCAGCCAGGCTTTGTCAAACCAGGCCTTAAATACCCCTAAGGAGGGAAATTCCACCCCCTCCCTAGGTGACCCATTCCAGTGCTTCACCACCCTCCTAGTGAAAAAGCTTTTCCTAATATCCAACCTAGACCTACCCCCCTGCAACTTGAGACCATTGCTCCTAGTTCTGTCATTTACCACCATTGAGAACAACCTAGCTCCATCCTCCCTGGAACCCTCCTTCAGGTAGTTAAAGGCTGCTATCAAATCCCGCCTCATTCTTCTCTTCTGCAGACTAAACAAGCCCAAAATATGTTTTGATACAGCATCGCAATCCTGAGACACACCTAAGGCGTTGCCTGAAGAGGTGTGAACCAGTCTGCTAAAAGGACATGCAAATAATGGCACTGAAAGCCGAGCCATCCTATTTCTTCGAGAATGCTACATGAGGCCCATCACACATCCAGGCCACCTCCTGGCCAATCTGTCCCGTTAGCTCAAACCCAGCTATGTATTTTTTTTAAGCAAGAGCTGCTGTTGTATAAAATCAAAAGGGATTTCGATCCATTGAGTTATTTCATTTTCGAGTTTGCTGCTGGGGTTTGTGTGACAGGCCGAGAAGGTGGGATGGGGGGTGGGGGAGGGCAGCAGCCACACAAAGATCTGAAAGTGGTGGGTTTGGGGTGCACATTTGGTTTTGTTTAATGAAGAATAATGCAAACCACTAAAAAAAAATCAGAGAGGAGGAAAGGGGGGACAATTCATTCTTTGGTTGGGAAGTTACTTAATGTAAGAGCCAACAGAGAGCATGTGTGGGAATTCTGCTTCTCTTCCCTTCTAATCATGGAGTGCCTCTCATAAATATGATCCTCTTGAGCTGTTTGGGTATCCAGGCTAAATTATCTGTGAACTAAAAACAACAGTCTTGAGCCCTTCAACTGTCATGGGCTTGGACGATATTTAAGCACTATAATAAAATGTCAGTTTGAAGTCGGTGTATTATATTCTAGAGCAAGCATCCAAAGAGGCCCTGTTACAGCCAAACCATCAATTCCTTGCACTGTTTCTTCCTCCTACTCTTGCCCCACATTTCCCCAAAATCAAATGGGGGGCCTTATTTGCCTGCAGTCTTCTGCCCCATTCCTAGATTGCATCAATGGCATCTGGCAGAGTTCTCTTGTTCCCAGCACCCCACCATGCTGGGAGATAGAGCGACGTTGGGTGTTGTGGTTTTTTTCACTAGAGTGCATGGACGTGACTAGCTTTCTTGAGTTTGCATCTCTCTTCTTTTGTCGCTGGTTAGCAACGGCCATTCCTAGAAGGGCCCCTGTTTCAGGAAACCGAAGTTCAGTACACACATCAGCCTTGAATTTCCTTCTCTTTCTTTTCTCTCTGCACTGCTGGTCTGCTCTTACCAAGGAGCAACATTGCAGCTAGGAAGCTGAGTGCTCTCACAGACCCTCAGCACTGCCCTGCTGGTGCCTTCAGCTCTGTTTGGGGGGACCATACTGAGCCTTCGAGTGAGATGTTATCTATGGCATGCCAGGTCGTCGCTCAAGAGTTAAGTCGACTCAACTATGTTGCTCAAGGGTGTGAAAAATCCACACCCTGAGCAATGCAATTAAGCCGACCTAAGCCCCAGTGTAGACAGCACTAGGTCGATGGAAGAATGCTTCCATTGACTTAGCTGCTGCCTCGTGGGG
Source organism: Mesoclemmys tuberculata (assembly GCA_007922155.1). Classification (NCBI taxonomy): domain Eukaryota; kingdom Metazoa; phylum Chordata; order Testudines; family Chelidae; genus Mesoclemmys; species Mesoclemmys tuberculata. Next base: position 9,914,998 of record ML675611.1, on the reverse strand, counting down.
AGATGGCCTAGACGGAGGTGCTCCAGTGGTGCCGCTGTAGCGTTTCAAGTGTAGACAAGCCCTTAGTCTCCTGTTTGGTCTTACAAGTTCCTCAACACTTTAAATGTGTGCCCAGCCACAGTAGTTTTTAAATGGAGACTGACAACACAACTGGGTCTTAGAGAGGGACGGGCAAAATTGCGAGGGATGTGTTAGGGCTATTTGCTACAAAAGCGTTTATCTTTAAGTGTTCGTTTAAGGCATGTTTCACTTGCACGGAAATAAAACAGGGCATTTCTGGAGTCTGTGCATATCTCCTGCTGCCTGTAAATTGTCATGACTGAAGAGCCATTCACTGGGCATCCCTAGGAAGATGGTAGTTTTGTGTCTGGCGTAGATCTGCAGCTAGTGTAAATCAGAGTATCTCCACGGACGTCAATGGAGCTAACGCTGACATAGGCCAGCTGGGAATCCAGCCTTCTGTGTAGTAGGTTGTGTCTACGCAATAGTAAATTAAGCATTGTGATGTACGTGGGGGATTGCTGTATATATCGTTATTACTATGTGTACTGGCAGGCCTGCCGAGACAGGAGGTAAAGGGGGCTATGGTCCAGGGGTCCAGTGATTTTAAGGGGGTAGGTGATTTTAAAAGAGGCTAGCTCCCCATCCCACCTTTTCTGCCCATGGACCCTGCCTCACAGTCAACACCCACTCAGCCCCTCCAGCTGTCACTCATGGCCTGGGGGAAGAGGGAGTGTAGAAGAGAGGAGGGGATGGAGCGATGAGGGGGGAGGAACACGGTGGTGAGTGGGCCAAGTGGTGGAGGGACACGGCCTGGGGTGGAGTGCGGGGCGGGGCCTAAGGTGGACTGTGGGTAGGGCTGCAAAGGAAGGGGTGGAGCGAGTCTGTGCCGTCCTGGGGCCCGGAATTCCTGTCGGCGGGCCTGTCTACTGGAAGCAAAGGAGGTTGTTCCTTTGGGGAGCCAGGATGGCTTGGTGGTTGTCACACAGGACTGAGACTCAAGAGATCATGGTCTTAGTCCTGGCTCTGACAATCATTTCCTGTGTGACCTTGAGCAAATTGCTTAATCTCAATGTGCTTGAGTTTCCTGACCTACAAGAGGGCGATAATACTCAACTAGGGGCCTTGTCGGGCTTAATTAACTGATGTTTGTGAAGCACCTTGAAGTTCTCAGATGGAAAGGACTATGCAGTATCAAAAGTGCAAAATATTCCTGATACATTATATTCAGCTATCGATTGTAGGCAGAGTGCATAGAAATGCATATAGTTAAGGTTGCAGAAGAGTTTCCATTCTAAGGTGCTGCATATAACTTTGTCAGACTTCCTTTTGCGCTCAAATTTTTACTCATAATCACTTGCGTTGAGTATAAAACACACACTGAGCATATCAAAGCTTCACACTTGTGCTGTACAAATATCCCGGGAACACAGTGTGGGGGACCAGATAGGGCGCTGGACTGGAGGACCTGGGTTCCACCCAGAGCTCTGTCCCTGACCTGCCGAGTGACCCTTGGGCATGTCACTCTACCTCTCTGTGCCTCTGGCCTCCCTCCCACCTTTTGTGCATCTTGTCTGTTTAACTCATCAGTTCTCCATGGCGGGACTGTCTCTTGGTATGCACAGTCCGTAGCACAAGGGAGTCCTGACTGTTGCTGGGGCCTGCAGATACGACCATAAAACAAAATATAGTAACACCAGTGATGAGTTCTTAGACTTAGGCCAGGTCTACACTACATACTTCTGCTGGCATAGCTCTGTCAGTCTGGGGTGTGAGGCGGCAGGATCCATCGCTGATGCAGCTGTGTTGGCAGAAGCCTAGTACAGATGTTATAATGGCAAAGCTACACTTTCACTGGTATGGCTTGTTCCGCTTGCGGGGCGGTGTTGCAATAGGGGTAGAAAGCACAGGTTTGGCTGGCATAGTTGTCTCCATGCTAGGAGCGCTTTGCTGGTATTGTAGACTGGAATTCCTACACTGGTCCAGGGCTCCTAGTGCTGACATAACCCAAGGCTATATATGAAGAGGTTTGCTAGTCCAGCTATACCAGTATAACTGGACTGGCCAGCCCCCCTAGCGTGGACTCACCTTATATTGGGAAAAGAAGGCTTTTGCCGTCAGAATTAATGCCAGTACCCCAAACAAAATAAACTATACTGGGAAAGGCCATATTATTGCATTTACACCAGGACTTTTGCCAATGCAAAAATCACGACCCCACCCCAACCCATATAACTGTACTGATGAAAGTTTCTAGTGTAGAGCTGGCCTTGATGCCTGATTCAGTGCCCATAGGGATGTTTGAGGCTCTGCAGTTTGTCCCTTCGCTCTCTTCACACATTCCCTTCATTTAGATTTAGTGGGTGAGGAGAGCCATCTGATTCTTCCAACTGAATACAACAGGAGCTAATTCTCTCCCCAGTGAGCATCAAAGCGGGGCTCTCTCACACCCAGAGGGTCTTTGAAATGGATGCTCTAACTTTGTTCTGGGAGAAGCTTGCCAATAGAAGATTAGTTGGACACTTCTTTGTTTCCCATGTTAGGGGCTTCAGGTTTGCCAACCTGGCATTTTAGTTTTTACTGACATGAAGATCTGAAATAGTTTTTTGTTTTTTTTTTACTGACACGATGAACTTTTTACTGACATCATGAAAAATACCACAACCATTACGATCATGTCACCAAAGTCTGTACTCATTCACGATATTCTGTTCACAGGAATTTGGAACTACTCAATTGTTCTAGCTGCAGTTAATTGATCATTTGGGTTCTTCAGGCGTGTGCAATAATAGAAAACTGGAAATTGATAAAGTCAGAGGCAGTGTAGTTTTATGATAAAGGAGTAATTTTGGACACCGACAATCAATGTCAAATGAAACGTCTATGAAAATACAATATGTTTTATTTCTACCCAATTTCACTGATATTTTCATTTACTTACAGGTTTACGGATAGTGTTAAAATTATACATATTTTTACTGGCTGTCCGTGAATTTATGGATGGTTGGAAACCCTGCTTTTCTCTTCTACCCAACGTACATACGTGCTAAGGTGTCCCACCTCCGTCCTTGTCACAAGCCCACATCTTTGACTCAGCCTAAGTCTGCTTCACGTTCATTACTATCTCTGCATTTTGTATGTTAGGCTCAGGTTTTGCGCACCCTAAAAAGCATGGTCCATCATTTAAAAAGCTTTCAGCTAGTTTGATATGATGGTTGCAATCCCGGGAGTAATATAAAACACTTCCCTCAGTTCAGTCCACGTGCATCATTTCCTGGCTCTACGACCATTTTCAGCGCGTTCTAGGTGTTCAGGAAATCTAGCCCATAATTGCATTATAGTAGCACAATGGCCTAAGAAGGGGGGAGAAAATCAAGCTGCTATATGAAACTTGCCCCCTGGGCATAATTATATTTGTAAATTTCAGCCAATTCACATTAGGCTGAGAAAGAAGCTCTCCAGCTTCTGGCTATAAAATATGCACATAAGGAAGTGAGACTTGCATATGACCATGGAACAATACATCCAGGAAGAGGAATTGGAAGATACACACATTCTGAATCTCAGCACTGCGCTTTTCACCCAGATAATGATCGCCAGTGGCCCTCGTTACGGCAAATATGTAAGAAATGCAGCTAATTAATTTTTGGTTTGAGCACGCAAACCTTTTCTCATCTGGGCAGGAAAAAGAAAGCAGGGAAATGAGGACACCTTTTGGAAGCGCATTAATGATCTGGGACGTGCTGCTGGGCTTTTGTGGCCTTGCCTTTAAATTAAGAAATGACAGAGTTGAAGAGTGTAGCCAGGTAAGGGAACTGCCCAGTCAAAGATCATTTTTGCCTTCCGAGAGCATAATGGGGGGCTCTAAGTACAATGCAGACATGCAATGGCACCACTCAAGAGAGAGACTTGGGTGTTGTGTTAGCAAAGATTGTTATAGTCAGAGGGCAAGAGATGTTCTCATTATAGGATTGGGCTGGCATTTAGGAGATGGGTTTGGTTCCTGGCTTTATCACAAACTCCCTGTGGGACCTGGGACAGGTCAATTAATTTTTCTGTGCCTCAGTTTCCCACCGGTAGAATTATTAGTGCCATTCTACCTTTGTCTCTCTTCTAGACTGTAAGGGCAGGGGCCGTCTCTTGCTATGTGCCTGGACAGCACCTCGTGCTAGGAGGCCCAGATCTTGGTTGGGGCCTCTCTAGATGCTACTGTAAGTCAAATAATGACAATACCTAGATGGCACATTATTCCTGCAGCTGGCTAGGGCAGATTTTCATACTCCATGTAGGAAAAGCTTTTTACTTAATTATAATTTCACTGAGGGTTATTTGTGGTGTGCAGGGAGCTGGGGGTAGGACGCTGGTGTGTCTGTGTGTGTGTGTGAGAGAGAGAGAGATCTGTTGGGGGGAACAGAGGCAGAGTTAAGGACCCATTCCTGGATCCCTGGTCTGTCTGAGCCATCACTCACTGCGTGAACAGGGGCAAAGCATTTGACATCTTTGTGCCTTGCTCAACCCAGCTACAGAAGCCCGGACATTGGGAAGCTGGGACTGAATGCTGCATTCGAGCTGAAATAATCATCAGGTGGCTACGCCCCACCCCTCCCCTGGCAAGGTGTTTTGGAAGTAGCTGCAGGTGTCGGTGGGGGGTCAGGTATTTGAAAACCTGTCTCTCTCCCTAAAAGCTGCTTTTCCCTACAACCCCCCATTGCCTGCCTGTCTCGCTAGGCTGTTCCTTCCTGGTTAGGAATCCATTAGTCAATTATGGGCCGGGAAGGAGGTGAGCAGCACGGCAGTGGGTAGAAAATAGGCCTCTTGGTAACTACAGCTGCATTTGTGATGTCTGTCACTGTCCGGATTGTTTCTTTCCCAACAGATGTTACCTCCTTCCTGCCCTTCCACCTCTCCCCACCCCAGTCTGTCTTGCCCGGCATTCCCTCCAGCTGGTCTTCCTCCTGAATTCTTCCAGCTGCCTCTTCGCAGCTGCCTCTCTGTGTGTGTGTGTAAGATCCCGCTCAGCTATCCTCCTGCTTTTCCTTCATCGAAGGCTCATTCTCAGGCCCGAGGCAGAGACCCTGCCTGCGCTCGCAGCCCAATGCCACCAGAGCCAGCCCGGCAGTGACTCGGCGCCATTAACGCACAGCTGTGTGGATTCTGAGTCACCTTTCCCTCAGCGGATCTTCTTGCCATGAGGCCTCCAGTGCAAGATCTTGCTGCATGTTGCTGTCACCAACAGGCTCCCTCTGTCTCCCCTCGTGTATTCAGGCAATGCCTCTCTCGCTCCTTGCCTCTCTTCTCGCAGGTTACTGCTCCGCAAGGAATACTGCGCCTCCACCTGTGATCATCGGAAAAGAGTTGGAAGCCAAATTAATCAGATTAAAATTCCAGGCCAATACATTGTATTAAAGCAGGTCTCGGGCATCTGTCAGAAATTCCCCTTGCTCCACCAGCAATCCCCCTCGGAGCAGAAAGATCTATTCTTAAGTTCTTGAAGCCAAACCAGGCCTTACATAGCCCTTGTTGCTCAATTCCCAGTTACTAAGGGGCTGTCTCAATTCTAGAGCCTCTGCATTTAGAGCCTCTGGTCTGCCCCTGTCTAGAATCTTTTGCTCCCTGCATCCTGAATGTTGGCCCTGCACATCAGCTGAGTTCTTCATTGCCTGCAGATAAAGGGTTAATCAGCTGCTGACTCAGTGGCTGCTGATCTCATTCAGTTCATGCTGTCTTTTCTATTTTTTCTCCGTCAAATTGTAAAGAGAATATTCTCCATGCCGGCAGTGCTTAAATTATACAATACTTTGAAAGAGAGAGAGACCTAAACCCCAAGCGTTTTAAGTGAATATGACCATGGCTTATGGTTATACAGCAAATATTAGAAGCTTAAACCATGACAAGGGGTCACATTTCCCCAACACCAGGCAAGAGAGGTGCTTGTTAGAGCCGTAATCCCAGATCTGTCACAGCCGCTCTGTTATCCTGTGTGATTTTGCTTTAGTTAATCTTTGGGACTTCCACTTTGTTTGCTGCCTTTCTCAATGTCATCTTTGCATAGTTCCTTCCTGTTTTGGTTGCTCACTCTTATCCACTTCCCCAGAGTCGCTGGCTAGAAGACCTGCTTCCTGCAGCCCCGTGTCGTTTTTTTCAGACAGCAACCGAAATGTGGCCTTTAGAGACCAAAAGAGTGTCTGTATAAAAGTGGCACTTTCTCTGGCTACGAGTCACATCCCTATAATGTACTTACAAAACTAAGGCCTAGCCTATATTTAAAAGTTAGGTCAACATAGCTTAGGGTAACCAGCTAGCAAGGGTGAAAAATCAGGACGGGGTGGAGAGTAATAGGCAGCTATATAAGAAAAAACTCTGAATCCTGGGACTGTACCTATAAAATTGGGACATCTGGTCACCCTAACATAGCTGGGGCGGCCAGGCGTGTGCTGGCCTAACTCCCAGTGCAGATGTGGCTAGGCCGCCAGAAGAATTCTTCCACTGACATAGCTACTTCCGCTCGGGGAGGTGAATTACCGCCAGTCATGGGAGAACCCTGCCCTCAGTGTAGAAAGTGTCTACCCTACAGCTGCAGCATGTGATGGGGCTGCAGCAGCTCTGAAGTGTAGACATGCTTTAAGTGTTTACTAATTGTAGTTGCTGGCCTGAAAGGCTCTCTGATACTCCTGTGATGGGTGATCTTGTAAAAACCTAGGGGGGATTTCAAAGGGCTTTGCGAACTTTGCTTCACAATACTCTTACGACGTAGACGAGGGACACAAGGTCTAAAGATAAGATAACTCACGACTGAAATGCAGCTAGCTCTGGATGGTAGGTGATACTTGATTAACAGTACACACCAATGCTACTCAATTTAGGACATATGAAAGTGTAGGGAGGCAGGCAGAATGTTACTTTAGCTGGAATTTAGCCAGGACACCCAAGTTAAGACTCCAACTCTTAATGTCCAGGGGTCCTTTGTGACCACAAGTAGGTCAAGACTTCAGTTTATATCAGATCCAAAGGACAGCAGCATGTCCTGTAGACTTAGGGCAAAGGCCTGGATTTTGGTAGAGAGCCATAAACTCCGCTGTGAATTCCACTTCTTGTTGCTGCTAAGCATTTGTTAAAGGTCTCCCACCCAGCTTGCCCGGTATGGTCTGTGGGATCTGACGGGGTGACAACACAAGGTGATTACTTTGGGGATGCTAGTGAAAGCAGAATGAATACAGCTTTTTTTCCGACACGAGGTCATGTTTGCCAGACTGGAATTTAAGGATCTATTCTTTTCAACTGAGGAAAATCTGATATGTCATCACTGGAGAAGAATAGTCATGAAACCAGCTGATGTCATTAACCAGCTTTTCTGCTTCACCATTTCCCTTTTTTGTGCGTCGCATGAATGAACTTCCCATTTCTGAAACTATTGGATAATGTAAATCCAGTGTAAAATGGTGATAAAAACTTGGGGTAGCAGCTGCATTACAGCTAGTTGCATGGGTAGTTTGTAAGGCAGGGACTCTGAATGTGACCTTGCACAAGATTCTTTCGGTGCCACAATTTCCACATCTGTAAAAGGGAGGAGAATCTATTTAATGGTCTTTGTAAGCATGTCCAGCTCTTCGGTTGAAAAATGCTGTGTACTGCAAGTACAAAATAGGACTATCCTATGTTTTTCTTTAATTCCTTCGGCCTTTAAAGTGACACATGATTAGTTCTTGTAACTTCCTTCTTTTTAGAAACAAGATAGTGGGGTGAGGCCCAAAGCATAACTAGGCAACCGAAACAAACATTACCTGGGACTAATGTGGAAATATTACATTGCAGGGCTGTTGAAATGGGTAGGGGAATGAGTCAGCACTTGAGCAATATAGAGTCAGTTGTTTCTGTCCAGATCCCTAAGGAGTTGGTACTAGGGAAGCTCTAATTATAACACCGCTCTCCTGGAACACACATACAAAAATTGCTGCGCAGATCTAGATTGATCGAGCTGCTCTCAGTGCTAGGCAGGTCCGGCTTAGAGGCGAAGATTGTTCCTGTCTCGTGCACTATTATGGATATAGCACTCAGCCTTTGGGTGGGGTGTGCGCTCAATCCCCCTGCTCAGTGCAACATTGCAGTAGGAATGGCAAAAATGGATGGAGACCCTTGTGATCACCTGCTTGCCAAAATGGCCCTCACCCCAGAGAGCATCTTTCATCCACAGCCCACAGCGGCAGGCAAAAATGTTCCCATCCCATTCAAAAGCCTAGGACTGCCCCCAGCTGAGAAAAGACAGGTGTCAAAAATCCCATCAGGGTCTCTTCTGGCCAGAGTTGTCTGTCCCAGCAAAATGTGCTTTTGCCACAATCCCTTACACCAGCTAAAAGGCCTTTGTGTTCAGTAGAAGCTGGTTTCCTTTTGTGTATACATCATTTATAAAGGCATCCTAAGGAGAAGCGAGGTGGCATTTCTCCTGGATTGGATACCTAATAAAGAGAAGCTTTGCCTTAATTTGCTTGGTAAAGTTGGTGCCTCTAAGACATAAAGGTGCTGACTCTACACTCATCCATAGCGATGAATGGAAAAATGGCGCAGCTGACTCCACTCACTCTTTTCTCAAGTCAATGGACCAGACATAATGACCTGCTCTTCAAGATGTTCTGAAATGTCCTATAATTTACAGGCTCTCTTTAGAATTGCACACTGATCTTGGTGGCTCTGTTATGGAGGCATCTGGGGAGTTCAAGTCTGTGCCATCTCCAGTTTTTGCGTTATGTCGCTACAAAAGTTTAAATTATATCCAGCCAACTCTAAATGCACTCTAATTCAAGGATTTACTGTACTTGGTAAAATTTAAGCACAGTTATTCTGGGCCAGAACAACCTGACAATCAAGGAAAAGGATACTAAAAAAGAACAGGGAGCAAACGGTTGTTTTTATTTTGAAATAAAGCTGATCTTTCCCCATCTCTTCCATGTGTGCAGAGAAAGAACTACGGTGTGGTCTCGCCCTCCCCATTACCACAAAGTTTGGCCTTCATCAAATAACATGTTCACACATGACTGTGTTTTATGGGAGGAAAAAATAGATGGCTCCAGCCAGCAGCTGTTCCCAAGGAGGGGCTGTTGGAGGGCACACAATATGCTAATTAAAGTGATGCATTTGAAGCTCTTAGCACAGTGGGAGTTTAAAAGCAATACGTGAGGTGTCTGATTTTTCAAACATGTTGTAAGATGGGATACACCAAGCAGTCATCCTGTTTTGCTTTGGCAGGGGTGATAAAGCAGAAAAAGTGAGCCCGACAGCCCCCGAGTTACTCATTAGTCTTCCAAAGTGTGACATTTCAGACAGCTCTCAAAGGCTTTGTCCCAGTTAAATCTATTTAAAGCTTGGGAGGTGATATGTTTATCCAGACACAGAGCAAAATGTATACTCTTAGTCTGGGGCAACTTATTTTAGGGAAAGGAAAAGGACCAAGAAAGAAAGAACAGCTAAACTTTCCAGGAGACAGGCTAGTATGCCTGCGTCTGTAAGAAAGTGGCTCGGGACTCAACGCTCCAACAGACAGACAAGAAACTGACTTGCAAGGGAGCACTGGACAGTTATATGGCAGCTATGCAGACTATCACGGGAGGTAGCATGGTGCAGAGGATAGGGCTCTAGGCTGCAAGTCAAGAGACCTGGTTTCGTTTCTTTCTCTGCCACTCAACTGCTGCGTGATTTGAGCAAGTCACGCCATTTCCATGTGCCTTTGCTCCTGCTCCCATGGACTGTCTCTCTTGCGCTGCAACGGTCTTACTATGTGGTCATACAGCATCTACTGCCATGGGGGCCTGGTCTTTGTCCAGAAAATGAATAAACCGAACAAGGGCTTCCAGGGGAGTAATTCAACGGGAAGTGTTACTAGGATTACCCGAGAACCTGTGGCCCTGGAGGAACTTAGTGAGACCATCAACATAATTGCACTCTAAAGGTACCCAGAGCATGACTATTACAGTCAAATCTATTTGGCGATATTCTGCACCAAGACGTCATGACTTTGCATGGCAACCCGGCAACCCGATGCCATGGCATAATTGACGCAGAGGAACATGTTTTAAAAATGGCAGCCTTAAGAGAGTATTACTTTGGGGGTATCAGCCTCCTTTCTTGAAGAGATGGTCTCTGGAAGCCCCAGACCGTCTCTGCCAGCAGAAGCCATTTTTCTTTTCATTGGGAAAGTTCCTAGGCTTTACCTTTTTTGCTCTATGTGCTGCAGTGGGAAGGTCTCTTGCAGCTTCACAAGAAGAAATTCACTGGGAAAGTCAGTACTTGGGCTCATGGGTACATTGCCTAATGAGCTGGAGCATCATCCTACTACAAGGAGTAACTGAGAGTTTCGTTTTATGCATTTTCTTCATTTTATGCATTTCTTAGGCTCTCACTTATTATGTGACTTTGCAAAAGACTTTTTTTTTTTATAAAAGCAAGGAGATAAATATTGGGTAATTAAGTGAAAGCTGAGATGGGGCTGAACCTTGGATCCCACAAACTTTGGAGAGAGTTGGGATCCACATCGAAATAGGAGTTTACCTACGTATGGGCCCCAAATAGAATTCTGGATCTATATCTCCTCCAATGTGGGGAAAGAGTAGATCTGTACCAGGATGTTGTGTCCCAGGGCCATTATTTATGGATCCATATGAGAATGTTGGGTTCAAGCATTCTCTGACTTGAAGACAGTTTGGATCCAAACTTTGTAGAGCTGGTCCATTGCCAAAAGGAAAGGGAAGGAAGGGGAAAGGAAGGACGTTCCAATGGTTAGGGTCCTAGCCCAGGGTTGGGGAGCTCTGGGTTCGAGGGCCTACTCTTTTAATGGGGGCCGCATAAGTAGCTTAGATGAACTGAAATGTTCTCAGCCTCCTAACCCTTCCCTCATCCCAGGTTGGGAAAGAAAGATTGCTTCTAGAGTCATGGGGAGTGACTCTTGAGTCATCACTTACCCCAGTTCAAATTGGTATAAAAAGTTACCATATCTCTTTGTACTGGTATAAACAACTATGTGAAAGGTGCAGCACAATGAAGAATCAGGACCATGGACCAAGGACCCTAGGCCTTCCAATGATGCATGAATTCAGGCCTGGCTGTGTACACTCCATTCTATGGGACTGAGTTGCTTTCTGACGCTCTTTGCTGTGAAAGGATCATTCGCAGCGCCGATTTCAGTGCCAGCCCGTAAAGCAGCAGAGACGCTCAGCACAGGTGCTGGAAGCAGGAGTGCTGACGGGGGGGCTTCCCCAGCCCCTGGCTTGAAGTGGCTTCCGTCATAGCCAGGGTTTTCTGTTTGGTTCAATGGCTCCCCCACTCCCACTATACAAATTGTTCCAGCATCCCTGCTCAGGTCTATTCTTTCTTTGATGAGCATCTATAAGGGCTCTCCTAACAGACGCTGCATGCATGCTCATGCTGCTTGCCAGGGGCCAGCCCTAGAGGGCATATAGAGCTGCTTAATTTAGAAGCTGCTATTATCTTTTTAAATCTACTAATTTGTGTATGTGTTTCCTGTTTTCACCTTGCAAATAACTCTCTCATTTCTTTTCTTAGTTAATAAAGCTTTAGTCAGCTCATTACAGGATTGGCTACAGGCATTGTCTTTGGTGTGAGATCTGAATACGACTGACTTGGGGTAAGTGACTGGTCCCTTGGGACTGGGAGTAATCTGAATTGTTTTGTGATTTTTGGTGTAAGGTGACCATCTATCACATAGTCCAGCTTACTTGAGTGGCAAGATAGACTGGAGTGCCCCACGGGACTGTCGATAACTCCATAGTAAGATTGTAATAGTGCTTTATGCGTTTGTAGAGTGCAGTGGTTTCCAACCTTTTTGGCTCGAGGGTCACAGATACAATTTTTATAATACTGAAGGGCCACAAGTCTCTGCCAGCAGCCCCCAAACCCACTGCAGCCAGACAGAAGGAGTTCAGCAAGGAGGCTGCCTCCTCGCTGATCTCCCGTCCCCCTGGCTGCAGCAGGGAAACTGCACGTGTCCTGTAGCCCTGTGCGCTCCACCTGGGACACCTAGACGGTGACTCCCTTCTGCAGCCACGGGACAGGAGATCTGTGCTTCCCTCCCTCTGGCTCCAGCAGGGACCCCAGTGCCGAGGGACCCAGGGAGGGTGCTTTGCCATGCTCCCTGCTACAGCCGGGGGAGGGGAGTGCTGATCTCCCATCCCCTTGGCTGCAGCAAGAAACCTTCACCGGTCTTGTAGCCCAGTGGCAACACATTCTGCTTAGGTCCTTAGGCAGTGACTCCCTTCTGCAGCCAGCGACAGGCCACTTTGAAAACCCCCACGGGCCACTTTTAGCCCCCAGGCTCTGTGTTGGGAACCGCTAGAATAGCGCTGTATTGTGACTCCATAGAAAGACTGTTTTAGTGTTTTAGAAGTTTGCACTTGTTACTGGGTTAGAGAAGTCTCATTATAGAACATACAGCCAGTTTGGAGTCTCTTCTCTGCTTTTTGACAGTCTGCCTTAAGGTTGGTCCTCATGGTCGTGAGCCACTCCAGACAGTGTGGCAGTCATCACTGGCCAAAAAGAAGCAGTTCAGTGGTATTGATTATCAGTGTTGTTTATTAGGCCAAAATATTTGTCATGAGTCACTGGTTACGACATCAGCATCCTGCCAGAAATTCCTGGAATCTAGCTGTAAACAGTGTGCACATACTGTCGTTACACCACATACAACACATAACATAATTCATTATCGTCCCAAAATAATTTATTACCAAAGCCTTGTTTTTACTTTGCTCTCATTCATTTTTAGGCATCAGTGGGAAGACAGAGTACCAGCTAGTAGCTGAATCTTTGGAGAATACCACCCCGGAGGGCCAAGCTGAACACAATGCTTGATGGCACCTTCCATGAAATAGGTGCACCTGTACACTGAATTTGGCCAAATTGGAGAGGAAGTACATCAGGCATCAGGAAAAAAGTGAAGATGAAGGGCCAAGTGGCAGCTTTGTGGAGACTCGCCTTAATCTAGATTCCCTGGCATTTCGAGAAGAACACCTGCTTCTTCTGCTGGAAGCCAGAAGCTCAAAGGCATCCATTAAGACTAGTTTCAACACAGGAGATACGTGAGAAACCCGATGAAGCAGCCACTCTTCGCAAGTGTGATGCGTGGAGGACAAGGTGAAGTGGGCGCGTTGTCCCAAAAGATACCCACGCATATGACGTGGTGTCTCACATGAAGTGCTGCTCCAACAACGTGCGGGAAGTGTTGCATTCAAAGGTAAAAGCAACCAAAACAAATTCTGGTTGTACTACTGCGAAGTGCAATTCAGTTGGAATTAGTTAATGGCCTTGCAGACAGAGACGACCCATAGCTGATGATGTGGGGGACACATTTAAAGATTTGGCTGCCCACCTAACAGCTTGAGCTCCTGCCTCTCCCCATGGGGTGCAGTTTATCAGCTCCAGCAGCCGCTGTGCAGGGAAGGGGCCAGCCACACCCTGTGACCAAGTGGGGCTGGCAAATCCTGGCAGAACTCAGAGGGAGATGTTACCCCATATGCCCCCCCATGTATTGCCTCTGCTTGCAGAAGCGCTAATGTACGGGAGAATGGTGGTGATAGCCAATGCAGAGGCTAAGTACAGAGAAGTAAGTGCTTTGAAGAGAAACAAATGTTTATCAGAAAGGCTCTTCAAGCACTTATTGAAGACAAATTGTGGGATATGGAGCCTATCCACAGAAATGAATCACAGCCCGTGTCCTTAAAAGCTGCAAAAGACATGGCGCTCTCGAAAGCAGAAGAAAGCAGGATGTCAACAATAATACGGAGACTCTGCAGCTGCTAAATTTTTACAGAAAAGCATTTTGTCCTGCAGTACACAGGAGTCTCCAGGATCCATTTCTGATGCTAAACCTGAAAAAAATCACACTGGATTTCTTCTTTACGTGGTGTAGCGGTGGTTGCAGTGACTTCAGCACCAGCGCGGATGACAGCAAGCAAGCGGAGCACACAAGGTTGCCGTTTTATCGCAAAGCCTCATGTAAGAGTGCGTGAGCAAAAGGCAGCTTTCCAACACATACATGACATCTGTGTGACATACGTGTAATCTACCACTCCAAGTGGCTGTTGGTTTAACAATTCATTCCAAAACCTGTAGCAAATTCCTCATGCAGCTTACGCACAGCATTGGCTTCTCCATTGACTATGACAAAGTAGTCTCCCTGGAGACTGAAATTAGAAACGAGGTTCTTGGCTGCGTGGAACTGAAAGAAGGGTTGTACATACCCCCAGACCTCATCAAAAGTACGTTTATATTTTGTGCTGCTAATAACTTAAACTTCCTTCAAGATAGAGCAGATGGCAAAGGTACCCTTCAAGCTACTGTTATGGTCTGCTATCCACAGCTTATTTATGGGGACCAGTCCCAGATTCAAGTGCTGTTTGAATGAGCAAAGAGCCATTCCTTGGAGGAGCTTCATGGCTCATGCACTTTCCTAGCACAGTCCAAACATTTTCAAGCCAAGAAATCCAATTTTCAATGAAGCAGCAGTTAAAAGGACTATGCTGGAGCTTCCTACATTCACTAATCTTGACCTCACTTGGTTATTGTGCAGAAGAGAGACGAACTTCAGAGGTGGAAAATCTCTGAGTATGGTTTCAGGTGAAGAGATTAAAGATGTATCTGAAATGATCTGGACACCGAGGATATATCATACCACGCCATTTCAGGGGAAAAGTTCATTCTAATCTGGTCAGCGTGGCGAAGCGGCATGGCTTCCCTCCGAGGCCAGTGCCGAGGGACCGATCCATGCCACCTGGTGGGCAGGCCCGGGTACGGCACAACCTGCCTGCTGGAACCGCGGGGGCGGGACAGGAACTGGAAGTATAAAAGCCAGGCCCCGCAGCTCAGTCAGGGGAGAGCCTCGGAGGAGAAAGACCTCTTCATCCCGCTGCTGGGGCAGGAGACCGGCGAGGACGGCAGCAGCGGCACCGAGGGCTCGCCTGACCCACCAGTGTGGCTCGATAACCCCGACGAGTTCTGGGACTGCTGCGGGTGATGTACCCCCACGAGGCTGATGAAAACCCTTGGAGGCAGGTACCTGGTGGAGGGAGCATAGGAAGTAGCCGCCCACAGTCTGGCTGTGCTCATGCCTGAGCATGGTCGGCGTGTTGCGCGTGTGTTGTGGCTCGAGCCCCGCTGACCTGGTGGTCACCACGTCCAGGGGCCTGGGCTGGGACACGGTGGAGTTGGGAGGGCTTGCGTCCACCTTTCCCCCTGGGGCGGCAGCCTCACCCCGGCCTGTGAAGCCTCGCTGGTACTCGACCCCTTTGCCTACAAGCCCTGGACTGTGTTTGCCTGAGCCCGCCCTGCCTGAGGGCCGAGGGCTATAGACCGTTTACTGCCCCGCCCTACCCAAGAGCCTGGGCTCACAGACTCCTGATGGGGTTGCCTGGTTCCCCATCAGCCCCCAAACTGTTGGTTGTCCTGCTCTGTCGGAGGATTCGGGCACCTAGACTGACATGAGCCAACCCCCGCCTTTGTCTCATGGGACTCCGCTTAGTGTGTGTAGCGAAGAGGTGTGGCCTCCCTCCTAGACCGACGCTGTGGGTCGATCCCAATCTGCTACAGTCAGCCTTTAACTTGGTACTACGTGAGGTTGCAGAATGAATGAGCCGTGTCCATCAAATCAGACCTGCTAGGCCGACTCAGACCATTAAAAGACACCTCACTGCCAGGTTTCCATACCCTTTCAGAATTTGATGCTACTGGAAAGCTGGGTGGAAAGATCAAATTATTTTACTGGAAAGTATTTGATTCAGCCTCCGAAGACTCTTCTCCCTCTGAGGATGCTTGGAACAGCTGAGACAGTCCTTGAGAATGTCATAAATGCACTGGAGGTGTTCATATGACAAGTTCACCATTTGAAGACCAACATTATGACACTCGCAGAGCTATGTTGGATGTTTTCCAAGAAGCAGATAAGCGGAGGAAAAATTGCCACCGACAAGAGGTGCACTTATACCTGTCATCAAGAGGGCAAATTATCAAGCAATGGAATGGCTCCAGGATGACTGAGCGCATCTAAAACGATCTTTCTCTCTCAGGCGTGGATGGGTCTTGGAGGATGGACTGATCACACCAGTTATGTGTCACACGCCATGCACTCCCCAATCAATCCTTCAGCTAATCAAGTGCTTGTGTGCAAAGACCGGATGCTCACCATCCTGCAAACGTGAGACCAGCAGCCTGCCTTGTCCAGAGGTGTGGGAGTGGGGCGTGGACAAAGATCAGTACGATAATGAGCCTATCAGTGCAGTCTGAGCTGAAAATGACACTGATGATGGCTTTGATGAATAAATGTTTTCAGCCCTAAATGTCCAGGCCAACTTTCCTAGGATTACTAAAGATCAATGTCTTTTTTTTTTTTTTTAACATATGCAATTCATCCCTGTGTTAAAGTAGAATGAAAACAAACATTTATTTTTAAACAATGTATCTACATAATTGTTCTGGGTTTGTCATGTTGGGTACCATTGAGTTTGTGGGAGAAAGGGCTTTTCATTGACATCCAATGGGACCCATTTCTGATGATGTATTATCAAAATTTCCACCAGAGGACCTGGAGCTGAGACACCAGAGGATGGGGGAGAGCAAGTCCTCCCTGCCACGCTGCAGAGAAGGACCCCATTGAAATGATGATTTTGTCGATTTTTATAAATGAAAGGACGCTTCCCTTCCCTGTCTATCATTAACTTGCTTGTGGGATTACCCGTGCTCCAGCTCCCAGACTATAAAGCGTGCTTTGTAATCCTTTAATCATTCTCATGACTCTTCTTTGACAGTGAACTGCCTGGGGCAGGGGTTGTCCTGGGTTTGTTTGCTTGTACGGTTCCCAGCGCGACGGGCAAGATTTTCAGAGCTGCTCATTGCCAGTTTTTCCAAGTGCTCAGCAGCGCCCATTGTGACACTTGTCGGCAGATTTTTCCCAAGACCTCAGAACTCCAAACTCTGAGCTCTTTGGAAAATTGAGCCATTTATTTAGGTGACTAAATTGGAGCTCAGCATTTTTGGAAATTGAGCCCAACGGAGCCCTGATCTCTACTTGGGGCTTCTACGTGCTCCCACAATATAAAAACCCACTTAAAACGCCTACTACAAACAGTAGCGGGGGGTTACAGCAGCCATGTGGAGCCAGAAGGTAATGAATGGTGCTAAATCAGCTCCCTAGTTGGTGCAGCTAAGAGCCCTTTCCCAAGAGTGCAGTATAAAGCGTTTCAGGCTAGTCCGTCTCTTAGAGCGGGAGACAGCTCCGCCGCAGAAAGAGACGAATATCGGCTTGTGGTCAAACACAGATGACCTAGAGCTGGCTCAGTCCCCCCGTCAGGTTCCCCCCACCCCCACGGGCTGGTTATTGCAAGCGCGAGGTTTGGTGTAGATGTCCTGGGTGATTATTCTCATTTGTTTATTGTAGGGCCTACGAGGCGCTGGGCACTTCCCAGACTCCTTAGAAATCACATACAGACCTTGTCCTGTTAGTAAACCGATGCTGCCAACCAAAACGGCAATTAGGAAATCTTTCCGAAATGGCATCTCCCTTCAAAAATTGTGGCCTGGCTAGTGCAGGCGCTAGCTGTATCGCAGACGGGGCAGCTTGCTCTGCCGAGTCGCTACGTCCTTCCTGCCTAACCCACCTCGTGCAGGCAGGTGGGAGTGGGTGAGGATGGGGCAGATCGTCCTCTCTGCTCATCCCTCCAAGGTGCTGCCCAGAGTAGCCAGCACTTGTACGCCAGGCAGTGTGCTGCTCTGGGTCTAAATCCAGCACTGTTTGTTCTCGCCCTGGCGTAGCAGGGGGGACTAGAAGGGACATTGCTTTCTTCCTGGAGCAATACACTGAAACACTGTCCCTTCCCTGGGCTCATGGCAAAGCCATGATAGTGCCTAACGGATTTGCAAATGGCCGCCTGTGTGAGGGAGCTCTTGTAGAGGCTTTTATTGTAAAAAATGAGACTCTTCTGGGCAGTGAGTTTGCAACGTGTGAGACTAAGTGACTACTGCAACATGCGTAGCAAAAGCTCGTTCCTAATTCGGGTCCTGATTCAGCAACGCCCTTAAGAAATCCATGGGAGTAATCGTGCTTAAAGGTAAACTCGTGTGCAAATGCTTTGCTAAATTAGGGCCCAAAATATTATATTCCAGTTTATGTTTAATAATTGATTTCTTCTTCCATTCACACAATATGTTTACTTGGACTTTCTCATTTTCTGTATTTTCAATGTGTTAAACGTCTGTTTTATATCTTTTATAAATCTTAATCTCTGTCTTTAACACTCTGGGTCTGATCCTACAGGCTCTGTGCCATCTGCTTTCTTTGCTTGGACAATGCCAGTTAGAACGATCTCATTCAAAGGTGTGTGTTTTGCAGTCTGTATCGTTCCCATATTTTCCTTTCCCTGGAATAGACTGAAGCTCATTGGACACAATGTCCCTGCACAGAGGAGCGCACGCAGCTCATTGACGTGTTTAAAACAGAGTTGGGGTTTGAGCAAAAGCCCAGATCCAAGCATTCCCGAACTTTGGCCAGGAATTTTGCAAAGCCTTGCAAAGGATCAAATCCTGGAGCAAAAAACTTGGAGCAATTCAATGCATGGCGTGAACGATGTCTGTGCAAGATGCTGCTGAAGTTGCATTAACGTACAGATCTTTGTATGTAAATGTGGCACTCCCTGGTTCCACATTTACTGTGCCTAATTGATTCCAGATCAGATGTTGTCACTGCTACCTAAGAAAGAGGGCGTTCCAGACTCAAGCTGCCTTCAGTTCCTCTTGTGCAATCACTTCTTCAAACGGTGCCATCTGTGGCCCGTGGGCTACTCTTCTGAAGGTTAGTGGGAATGTATAGATGCTAATGACAGTACACGTTGGCTGGCAGGAATTTTATTGCTGGCCTCCTGCTGTGATTAGGGGGAACCTCGCTTGACTCCCAGCTCGAATTTCCATGGGTGGCAGTAAGAGAAAAGCCATTATGTGTAAGCTAAGCGCATTTGATCTGGAATTCGACAGTCTGCCAGTGAGGCACTATTTCACCTGGAGCCCAACAGTGCTATTTCCACAGGGTCGCTTTTGTGAGACAAACTACACTTCAAAGTCATTGGGCTTTAAAGATTGTGTGCTGCCCCTTTAAGGAGACACCCCTACAATAAATTAGAACAGCCTGAGGGCTGCTCTAACTTATGGCAGCCTCTCCGTGCCTGCCTAAAGAACAGATCAATACAGGTTTAGTTACAACACAAAAGAATGCGGAATGCTCTGGCCGTGCCCTTCCCACCACTTCCTGCCCCCAGCAGCCCTCTAGGCTGTCACATAGGAACATGGCAGGGACATGTTGGAGGCAGGAGAGGTTGTGGCTAGAGAACTATACTCTGACTGTTGTTACAATCACTCCGCTTTACGCCTCTCCAGCTCATGTTCCTGCTGGCTTAGTACACTCCAGGTCAAGGAGGATTTGTGACCCGTCCGTGCCCAGGGTAGCCCGCTGATAATGCCAGGATCAGGGCAGGCTGTAAAAGGAGAGTGAATTCTCCCAGCACTGGTGGGTGACACTCAAGCCAGACTTCCCAACCAGCCACAAACAGTGCTTCTGATTCCCCCACACTGGTTATCAAGAAGCCACTGTGCAAATACACACAGCCCCCTTTACTGCATTTCAGTCTCTGGCTCCTGAAATGACACTAGGTCCAGTAAAGAGACCAGTTATTTAAACTCTATGCTCTTTACTAAAAGATTCCCTCTGATCCCAAAGGATCAGCCACAGGACCAGTTCACTATAAGTCTGGATCTTACCCAAAATACCACGCTGCCAGCCAATCCTTTAGTAACTAAAACTAAAGGTTTATTAATAAAAGAAAAACAAACAATAAGAGAAGTGTTAAAGGCTTAAAGCAATTAGATATACACAAATGATTTGAAAGTTCATGCAGAACAGAATTGTGGAGTTGCAGGCTTGTATAGTCCCTCTGGTGTACATCCAGTACCTGGATGGGTCTAAGTCGTTCAGTTCAGTTGCAAAGTGTGTTGATCCAGAGGTGTGTCCGCAGCTGGACAGGAACAAAGACCAAGAGGTTTCTGTGGTTTCACCTTATATACCCTCTGTTACTGGCCATGTGGCTTGTGGAACTTTACAGGAACCAAAATGGAGTCCATAGTCACATGGGCCAATCCTGGTAACTCTTCAGGTATGCCTTTAGTTTCTTCCCGGGCCTTTGGCTTCTGTAAAGGTCTTAATGGGCCATTAAGCGGGCTATTGTCCTGTGGCCTCTCTGTCTGGGGTGTGTCTTTTACAGCACAATTCGAAATACAGGATATCAAAGATCTCCATAACTTTCCTCACACATATTACACATGAACACAAATATTATCATCTTATTCAGCATATCATAACCATTCTAACAGTACCTGACTTGGCATGTCTTACATGAATCCCTAAGATTTTGCCATACTGATGTCAAATAACCCAAATGCCCCCCCCTTCCCAATCCAGTCTGCATGACAGGATTCATTAATTACTGACCCAGTAGGTCCATGAGCTCCTCCTAAAATGCATGTTTATAGCCAAAACTTAAGGGGCTGTTCCACAGGTGGTGGTGTAGCAGAAAGCTCTTTGGATTAATTATCTAAGACATGAGGCAAGTAGAATCTGCCCTGATTTTTATTTTTGACCGAGGGGGAATACTATAATGTGTGTGCTATGCATCTTCGCTGACATAGGGCACGTCTACATGGCGGGCTCCATGGCGATCGATGCAGCGGGATCGATTGACCTGCTCAATCCCGCACGACCCGCTCAATCAATCCCAGATGGTCTCGCCAGTTGACCCCAGCAATCCACCTGCCCAGAAGGAGTCAGGCTGCATCTCCCGTTAACACAGCGCCATGAAGACACCGCGGTATGGCAACGTAAGCACGTTGATGGGAGATATGCAAACTACGTTACGTAGCTTGGGTATCTCCCATCAACCGTTGGCAGCAGTGTAGACCAGGCCATAGACTCATACACTTGAAGGCCAGAAGAGGCCATCACAATCATCTAGTTCAGGGGTCGGCAACCTTTACTATCAAAAGAGCCGCATGCGGCTCCGGAGCCGCGGTTTGCCGACCCCTGATCTAGTCTAACCTTCTGCACATTGCAGGCCACAGAGCCTCACCCACCCACTCCTGTAACAGATCCCTAAGTGATGACTGAATTACTGAAGTCCTCAAATCATGGTTTAAAGACTTCAAGGTACAAAGAATCCACCATTCTCGCTAGTTTAAATCACCAGTGACCCATGTCCCATGCTGCGGGGGAAGGCAAAAAACCCCCAGACCATGCTTCCTGTTAACACAGTCAGGACAAATATATTCCTTAAGGTTCTGGCACAATGCATTCAGTGCAGCTGTCTCAGAAGAGAGAAGATACGACCAGCGAATGCAGATGGAGAAAACACGCACAAACATCCTTGCTTTCCTATTATTTTAAAGCTTTATTGTTTCTGAATGTATAAAAATTAGACAGAGGTAAAAAGATCAGTAAAACTTGGAACCGGCTAAGAAAAGAAGGCAAGTTCTACTTCTTACAGCGGCAATAACTGGGTCCATTAGATTTCACTTTGCTGTATATTCAGTGTGCCTGGGAATAACGCCCCTTAGCACTAAGGAGGCAGTGACACTTAGTGGTCATCACTTAGCAAGAAGGAGAGGTGGCTTTTCAGAAGACTTGACTGTGGATGCTTTTGTTAGAGGAGAGTCAGATGAAGTGTCAGATGACCTGCCTTTTCCAGTAGGTTCCTTGTCGACCCTGAAGAATTTTTTTTCAACACTGCAACCAGTTTTCCTACTGACCTTTTCAGCTGCCGATTTGAAATGATTTTTGGCTGTTGGCTCTGGAGAGGCTTTGATCTGGGAGATGAGCTGGTTCAATGGTGCACTCGCTGCTGCAGTATCTACATATGATCTGCTCTGTGCATCGTCGTTCTTCCTGAGTTAACAGCTTGATGCCAAGGCAGAATTGTCAATTGCACCGTGAGGCCCAGCCATTTGAGGATCGTTCCCAGGTGCACTCTACGAGGGAGAGGAGCGGCGGGAGAATGTCGCAAATTAGATAAAATTACGCCTTCAGGGCCTTCACCAGCAGACTGAAGATGAGGCATGAAATGCTGGGCCAAGGAGGGGCACTGTTGTGACAACTAGCAGGAGAAACAGGTGCTCCCAGGAATCTGCTCTATACCAGTGTGGGGGTTTGTCTGGGGGTTATTCAACTTCAGATGTCTCCCCAGACACGTTTTAGAAATTCCTGATGCTGAATATGACTAACAATTTGCTAATTTGCTGCAAATCAGCGCGTGCAGTTCCTTTTATGTTGGGCTTGCTTAGAAAACAGACTGCTTTTGTTTTCCTAACAGTTGCTTTGCAAAGGCTCTCTCTCTTGAAGGAAGAACCCTAATTGGCAGAGCTCTCTGTGGCAGCTGAGGGCACAATGCTTCTGGGCAGCAGCGAAATGAGCAGCATGACTGTTAGTCAGTAAGGACACCGAAAAGGTACCACATTTTCTTTCTCCAGGCTGGAAATTTACATAAGGAAGATCGTAAACTTCAAAAAGTGCCACCTAGCTTAAGGCACAAAATAAACTCTCTCTGCAGGTGTGTTTCCTAAAGAGGCTATTTTTATAAGAGGCAGCATGTGTTCGTGGGTAACACACAAGACTAGGAGTCCAGCAAGCTGGTTTATATTCCAGGCTCTGCCACTGACCTGCTGTGTGTCCTCGGTCGAGTCACTTCCCCGCTCTGTGACTCAGTTTTCCCATCAGAAAACATCTGATAACATGTTGGTACAGCCTCTAGCACAATGTGGTCCTGGTCTATGACAAGGATGCCGAGCTGCTATGGTAATACAAACAATCATGTCGTATGCAATGCAAAGGAGCAAGTCATTGTGCTGTACAGCCAGCAGAAATCTGCAGAAAATAGAAACAGACACCTAGATTCTTGGCAGGGGAGTGTCAGATAATCTCACCTTTCTGCAGCACCTCCCATCTAAGGATCTCAGAGGGTGTTAGCAATATTAACCCATTAAGCTTTGCAATGCTTGGGAGAAAGAGGCTGCCAGGATGTCCCTTCTTTTCCAACAGTCTCCGTACTCTCTATTCTGAGCAACAGATGCAAGCAGCATAGGGAGCAGCATCTATAAACAGGCACTCCTTCTTTACTCATTGGTATTTTAAGCACTGTGTGAGGCAGACTGCTGCAAATAATAATAATAATGGGCTGAGTTTCTATTGATCCTGCTGTATCGCTGTATCTGTCCTTGCACATGAGAGAGCCAGTCTGTTAGATAGCAAGGTCTTCTTGTACAGTATCAGTGGTTAACAATGTAATTAGTTTCGGCAGTAAAGGGAGATTTAACAGATCCAGGAGAAAGGCTGTTACTCTCTTGGTATTTCAGGGGGCAACAAAGGTAGAAAGCTGCTTCTTAAAAAGAACAGCAAAAATATTACGTTCTATGAAGTGCCTAAAAACTAAAACATGGACCAGAGTGGCAGTTGTGGTTGTGGTGGTTGTTGGGAACACACAAAAGCAGATTTTAATTGCAGAAAATGCCTTGTAATCTCAATGTGCAGATAGTAAAGCACCCACTGGGACAAAGAAAATACGTTCTATTTTTGGCCATTCGGTAGACTGGGATTACCTGTAAAATTTTGCATCCAAGCTTCCAGTAACTGACTTTGATCCCTGGTGTCGGAGAAAGAGACTTTTTAGTGAAGTGGGGCAAGCGGAACCATTTCTGATCAATAACAATAGGGCTGTCATTTCCTGTACGTGTGGACAACACCCACTACAGTGGAGGCCTGATCTGGCCGGGACCTCTAGGTTCTACACAATATCCATGTTAGAGAATGTTACTTGTATTTGTCTTCTTCAAAGTATTTTACCAACCTTAACCCTTGCAACTTTCCAATGATCATTATCCCCATTTTACAGACGTCAAAAGAGAGATACTGAGATTAGGGGACTGACCCAGAGCCCGTCAAGGTCCGTGGAACCCTTTCTGGGGATTTGGATCAGTTCCTAAGTGACTTGGCAAAGGGCAGGAGGGAATCAGTACTGGAGCCCTGGTTAGGACTCAAGACATCTGGGCTCCTGTGCTCAACCTGTGCGATTCCATCTAGAACAAGTCCAAAGCATCCTCTGAAACTTGGACACAACCCAAAGGCCTTCCTCGTCTGGGGCAGTAGTTAAAGCGGAAGTAACCGAAGTACCACAGGAAAAGCTCTCTCCTGGCTCTTCACCAATCCAGTTAGGTCTTAGCTAGTGCAAGGGGAATCTCATGAGCCAGTCTGAGTGGCTCACATTTCCAGCCCAAAGAGGTTCAAGGAAAGGTCAGCTAAGTTTTGGGAAAACATTCGAACTGCAGGATGTTTGTGTGAACCCAACCTCCAACCCCCTGAGGCTCACACTTCAGTGCGTCATAACCAATGAGAGACCCAGTCCAGTGCATAGACTGTGGTGACATGGCTGAATTGCTGTTGGTCTCCCGAGATAACGTAACAATGCTGTGCATCGCTGTGTGCCTAGGTGACCTAGCAGGAAAGTGGTACTAGATTGCGGGGCCCAAAAAGTGCAGGGCTCCAAGCACTCGGTGGCATTGCTCGTATCTGAAGCCAACCTGTGTGGTAAATTTTGGGGTTATTAGCCATTAAAACACAAGATAGAGTGAAAGCCAGGCTGCATCCAGCCTTGGGATCCGAATAGAAAGAAAGAAAGAAACTCTCTGATGGGTTGCATTTCCTCCATTTCCACCTGAAAATGGTTTGTTGTGTCTAGCAGCAGTTCCTGACACCAACCAGCCTCTGGTAGCTATAGAAACTTGAAACAAAGCTACAGTACCAAAAATACATTTCTTGTCCTGCGTTTCCTTCTCCTGTGGTGTGCGGCTTCCCTCCTTCACACACCACTGCCAGCCCAAGCAGCTAAAGAGGAGAGCGGCAGAACCTCCCCAACCACACCTTGTCCCTGGTTTTCATTTTTAGATAATTTGCAGCAAGTAACTTTATTTCTGAACCATAAACAGGGAAAACCAGTAACCGAATGGATGAAATCCCCAGGGTTATATCAGTCCTGCACACTGCTTAGGGGTGTGGTAGACGACTGTGTTCTCAATGTTGCTATCCTGGTAAATTCCTAATTTGTGCTTAGATACTGTGGCAATGGGTTTTTCACTAGCACCCAAGATAAACAGATGGATCCTCAGTGGTAGGGGAGCCATTGCTGAGCCACGGGAGAGAAGAATGCCAACAATAATTTTGTAAATGAAATCCTGTGGCTGTTGTCCGCAATGCAACGGGAGGACGAATGTATTATCAGGTGGGTGCACAACTGGTTGAAAAACAGTACGCAGAGTAGTTATCAATGGTTCACAGACAAGCTGGAGGAGCATATTAAGTGGGGCTCGGCAGGGATCTGTCCTGGGTCCAGCTCCATTCAATATCTTTATCAATGATTTGGATAACATCACAGAGAGTACATTTATAAAGTGTGAGGATAATACCAAGCTGGGAGGGGATGCAAGCAGTTTGGAAGACAGGTTTAAACTTCAAAATGATCTTGAGAAACTGGAGAAATGGTCTGAAGGAAATAGGATGAAATTCAATATGGACAAATGCAAAATACTACACTTTTTGTAGGGATAATCAATTGCTCAAATACAAAGTGGGAAATGATGGCCTGGAAAGGAGTACTGCAGAAAAGGATCCGGGGGATTATAGTGGATCACAAACTAAAATGAATCAACAATGTAATACTGTTGCAAAAGAGGCAATCATTCTGGGATGTATTACCAGGAGTACTGTAAGCAAGACATAAGAAATAATTCTTCCACTTTACTCAGCACTGATAAGGTCTCGGCTGGAGTACGGTGTCCAGCTGTGGGCACCGTACTCTGGGAAAGATGTGGACAAATCGGAGAAAGTCCAGAGGAGAGCAGCAGAAATGATTAAAGGTCTAGAAAACATGATCTATGAGGAAAGATTGAAAAAACTGGATTTGTTTAGTCTCGAGAAGAGAAGACTGAGGGAAGACATAACAACAGTCTTCAAGTATATAAAAAGGTGGAACTAAAGAGGAGGGTGATAAATTGTTCCCCTTAACCACTGAAGACAGGACAAAAAGTCCTGGGCTTAATTTTCAGCAAGGAAGATTTAAGTTAGACATTAGGGGAAAACTTCCTAACTGTCAGGGTAGTTAAGCTCTGGAAGAAATTGCCTAAGAAGCTTGTGGAATCTCTATCACTGGAGGTTTTTAAGAACAGGTTAGACAAACACCTGTCAGGGATGGTGTAAAAATACTTACTCCTGCCTCAGTGCAGGGCAGTGGACTAGATGAACCAGCGAGGTCCCTTCCAGTCCTGCATTCCTATTATTCTGTGTGGTCCAGGAATCAGCCTGGCTCAAGGCCTGTCTCCCTTAACACGCAGGTTTAATGGTCAGTGAGTCTCAACACACTGCCCCACCCACAGTCTCAATCCTGATGTGAACAGGCTATCTCTAGTGATGAGTGGGTTATTCTCGCACCAGGCTCGTTGTATCCTTGCTTTCTTTGCTGAAGCTATCAGCAAGGATACCAACTGTGGCGTGTTTTTTGTGATGTGGAATCAAACTGAGACCATCAGCTCACTTCTTGTAGCCACTAAACTTGTAACATTTGATCAGCAATGTTCCTGTCAACCTGCTGGGACCCAGAGGCAGGACAAAGATTCACGCAGAGGGTATACAAGATAATTGTCAGCGTTTGCAGTGCATATGATTGTGGAATGAACAGTTTTTGTGTGTGATCCAAGATATATTTGGTTCTAAAATAAGGGGCAGCTGATAAGCTTGGTCACTCTGGAATTTGAGTTGGTGGAGCTAGAGATGAAAGGCAAAACAGCCAGTAACCAGGCCTATGCGCTATCTACATTTCCTCTTTCAAGCACTCATCCTAGATCTTAAGATCCCGTTTTGCTCTGCACACTCTGTGAGAATTAGCATGTTAGTGAGCTAATCCGTCCCGTTTTGCTCAATGAGGAGACATGACAAAACAAATTCTGGCTAATGTTCCTTATGAATCTGACTCCAAGGCTGAACTGGAGGATTTCGAGATTGCTTTACCTTGAGTAAGATACAACCGTTTCAATTTGAACCATAAAAGGTTACAGCTTCCTCCAGGACCCAGTTAGAATCTTGGAAAGAATCAGACGGATGTGAGGATGACAGACAGCTAAAAGATGCCAATTAATTGTAAGTAAACACCATATTTTGTTGTTTGTTTTTGTGGGGAGGAGGGAGCAATAGGCATGCAATTTGTAAGAAGATAAAACACCAAGCGTATAGATTACTCTTCTCTTGATCTCCTCTGTAGATACATGATAAATGGTAGTGTTACTTCCCCAGCGCTCTAGTTAAGAGTCACTTTCCATTGTTTCACTCTGTCATTTTGAAACAGCTTCAGGCAGACATTTGGCATTCATGGATTTAGCACAACAATATATTCTTCTCCTTCCAATTTGTTGAAAGGGGGTTTGCAGCTGTTTTGTTAGAACAAATGGAAGGAAAAATGGATGCTCGGTAGCTTAGTAAAGAATAACACAACACTATCATTAAGTTCATGAAGTCCTCGAAGGACCTTGCTATGACAATCATTTAACCTGGAAAGCCCACAGATATACATGGTTAGATCCCAGAAAAAAACCCTAAGATACTGGACCAGATCCTCAGCTGGTATACATAGGTATAGATCTATTGAGGCTAATGGAGTTACACCAGTTTACACCATCTGTCCTGTTTACTATCATATGTGCCACTTCAGATCTAAATTATGCAGGTAGGCTCTCCAGTTTCTGCTGCGTTAACATCTGCAACACACAGAGAACCATGTGGCAATATTTATTTTATTTTCAAAAGGTGCCACCCAGTGAAAATACATGGTTTGTTTGCACTGCATTGCTGCATTGGTTCTTCTGAGAAGCTCCTGGGCAACATAGAGTTAGGAACCAGGCACTGAGGAAAATGCCACTGGCAGGGAAGAACTCTAGGCTATGTGTACACTAACAGCGGCAAATTTGCCGTCGTCAGATCAATTTTTCTGGTTCCGGCAGGGAAGACACGCTCAGCTGACTTGGAAGTCGAGCTAATAAAACCACCTCCTCAAAAAAGTGCAGTGCTGCATTGACAGGTATGCATTTCCCGTCGGTGCAGGTAAACAGAATTTTGCTGGCAGTGTAGACCAGGCCTAGATCACATCAAAGTGGCATTCTGGATTATTGCTGGGTGAAATTTTTCACACTTTTTTTTTGTTGCTGAAAATTGCCGATTTGGTTTTGCTGAAACATTTTGTGAATTCATGTGCATTTCCCCAAACTGACAGAAAAAAAAATCTTAAAAAAAAAAAAATCCTGAAAAAAACACATTTCATGGTGACATTTTGAAACAAAATATTTCAAATTTTTGGTTGAAAAAAATTCTCTGTGCTTCACATTTTTCTTCAATTTAATTTGAAAACAACAAAAAAGGTAAAAAAAATGCTGATAATCTAAATGAAGTATTCCAGTTGACACAAAATGTGGTGGGTGGTAGGGGGCGTTTGTACTTTTTGGTTTTGGTTAAATCTGAAACAATTTTTTCCCTGATATTTTTTTTTCCAGAATGGCCAGTGTAATGAGAAGCCCGTTAGTCACCCAGTTCAATTCCGGTTGGTAGCTTCATCCTCCTACAAGATGTGGATACACAGGCTTCCCCATTGGCTAGCAATACGACTACGCACCCAGACTACCGAGCATGCTTGTGCAACTAGGCTGAAGCTCATGTTCCTATGTTTGTACTGCTAATTTTTAGCTGTGCTAGCATGGGTAAGACTAGCACTGATATGTCTACTTGAACTGCAGTCACACCTTGAGTGTCACACGTTTGGATGACAGCAAGTTGCTCTCCTTTTTGCAGCTGTTCTGCATTGTACAGGATCTGCATTTCACAGCTTGTCTTTCAAACAGCAGTGAGGTTCTGTAAGGCCCATGAAAAGCCAAATGAGAAGCTTGAATGTGATGTGGTAAGAGGCGATAAGTTAGTGCAATGATTCAGAGGAGAGATGGTGTAACGGTGGAGGAAGGGTGTGTCTCCAGTGCGATAAAAGACCCACAGCATGACTCGGGTATAGGCTCTGGGGCTATAAAATTGCAGTGCAGTCTTTGGGCCTGGTCTCTGAGACCCCATGATGGGGAGGGTCTCAGAGCCCGAGCTCTGGCCAAGAGTTTACACTGCCGTCTTTAGCCCTGTGACCCAAGTCAGCTGAGCTGGGCTCTGGGACTTAGTGCTGTGGGTACGTTAATCACAGCGTAGACCCACCCAATGGTGGCTGGGCAGTACATTCGGGGCAGACTGAAGGAGGGAGAGGAAGAATGTATAATGACTAAGGCCTGGGCAACAGGGAAAGATGTGACAGGGTTTAGCAGGAGTCCGGATATGGGGAATGGCAGTAAATAGTCAAAGATGACACCAAGCTTGTGAGCTGGAGATAGGAACGAGAACAGCACTGTGGCCATGACACGTGCTTCAAGCATAGGCCTGTCATGTGTTACTTGGCTCGAGGCGGTTGTAGTGCCGCAGGGAGCTGCTGCATAAATATATGAAGTCTCATCGGCCTCTGGTATGGCTGCTCCTTTGCTCTATTTAGTCAAACAGCAGTTGCTCCAAGCCCTGTTCTCCTGCTCCATTTTCACAGGAGCCCTTGTGTGCTTTTTCCGTTAGCACTTTGTGAGGGAGGAGACTGGTCACTCCACGTCCCCGAAGGAAAAGGAACGGCCCGGAGGACAGTAGTTCAGAAAATCTCGCTGAGCTTCAAGTCTTTTAATAGGAAAGAGATTGAGAAGCGAATTCCTCAGGGCAGCTGTGCCTGAGGACTATAGTGTGTGTATACACACATACACCTGAGCAAAGGAGGGAAGAATTTCAAATGCAGGGGTTGTACCTGAGAGACACGGTGAGTGAGATGATAGCTTTATTGGATCGGCTTCTGCTGGTGACAGAGACCAGCTTTCGAGCTTACACAGAGCTTTCCTTCTCTTTTCAGAGACCAGCATGGCTACAACACTGCATAGGGCTCGCCCGTGTCATTTGATTCTGTGTCTACACTGCAGCTCGGAGGTGTGGCTCCCAGTGCAGGTAGATGTTCTCACTAGCTTTTTCTTGTGTGTGGCTGCAAGGGCTTCATGGTGGCTTGGGCTAGCAGCCAAAATACAATCCCCACCCCCAGGGATGCACTTGGCTGGCTAGCCCAAGCCACTCCCGTGGCTATTTTTAGACGCTAGTGTTTGTACGTCTATCCGAGCTGAGAGTCACACGTCCCAGCTGCCGTGTAGACGGACTCTGACTCATTGGTGCCTGGGTCAGCCATCTGCCCATCGGGGCTAACAGCACTTCTTGGACTCGCAGGCACATTAGGAGGAGGCGAGTTCATAACACTTTGGATCCTGCAGTTCTGGGGCCACGTACGTGCAGATTGCCTGTATGTGTTTGGCAGGTGAAGAACCGGGCGCAGAGAAGTGATGTGACTCCCTACGCGTCACATAGCCTTGGTGCCACAGCTGGGAACTGAAACCACGTCTCCTGGGTCCAATCGAATGGCTTCACCACCGCGAGACCCTTCCTCTCTCTGGGAAGGGGTGGTGCCTTCAAAAATCCACTGCCCTGGGGGGCGCTCCGTGAAGGATTGGGCTGCCTAAGGCAGGGTCTAGGGAGCCTAGGGGAAGCGTGCATACTGCAGCAGCCTTTTCACTGGAGCAGCCTGCTCATCTCATCTCCACTCCGTTCCTGGCCGGCTCCATGGGTCAGTGTGCCGGGGTATAGAGCAGGGGTGTGACAGAACCTTCTCCCTCCCTCTCCCCACTCTTTGTCAGGGCAGGGGGCACACAGAGGGAGCAGCTCCTGGGCTTCCCCAACCCCAGGAACCGCGCTTGTCCACGGTCAGTGCACACGTCAGAGCCAGTCGCAGCAGCATATAACAGGAAAAAGCCTGGGCTTCCGAGTCCCTGAAGGCATGGGCCATGTGCTAGGGCATTCGGGACCCTCTCCTCCCACCGGACGGGCAGCGAAGGGCAGCACCGGACAGGTAGTGAAGCAGGGCTGGGGCAGTGGACACTACAGGACAGAAGGGATTTGAGCTGAACTCCATCATTCATTGCTTTGTTTATTTGACACATTTAGTTGCATCTGCTTTGAGTGCCCTCAGGGCCTGAAAACAAAGGCTGGGATGAATAACCTGTATCCAAAGGAAGGCTAATTCACATGCATGTCTCTGAACATCTTGAGATTCAATCCGGCTTGTCCGGAGGGTCTCTGTGCCCTGGACAAGGCATATTAGGAATATCTTCGGGAGGCCAGGCCATGGGTGCTGCCTTTACTTTGAACGTTCTAGAGCTTTTCAATGAAATGTCAGAGGTTAATTGTGTTAAACATTTGGAACTTGGCAACAAACCATAGTAATGGAGCAAACATAAGGGACGAGCGTATGTTATAAAATACTCGGTAATGATGCTGGCCTAGGAAGATTTACATAGAAAGCCAAGCATATGGCATGCTTTATCACTGTAATCATCTGTCAGGACATGTGCTGCCACCTAATTATACAGCCACATTTTGTCTTTTCGATTTTACTTCTTGTCGTGTTTCCCGCAGAGGCGTCATCGCAGATCTGGCCAAGCAGCGAGGAAATCATCACTTGTTCCCGGGCAATGGGAACACGGGAGGATCAAGGCACTTGGGGGTGGTATTGCGTGCCTGCAGCATAACGATGGGAGCCATGTAAGAACCTAGATGGGCAGATTGGACTTCCCTGCAGAAATGTCTTGTGGATTCTGTATTCATGCTGGATGAAGCTCCTGTAAGAGGGCCTAAACCTCGTGAGGCCTGAATCCAGCCCTAGCACATAGCCTGTGTAGGGGAGACACCTAAGGAAGAAATGCTGCACGGGAGGAAGGCTGTGGGAGCTCCCATCACCCTAAGGTATTGTTCTGACAGGGCAGGAAAGGGATCCATGCAGCAGTGGGTTCTCTGTCCCCTCCCTGCCTGGTTTGCTGGCACTTAGTGACCCACTCAGGGACTGAACTTCATGCTACATGGGGATGCCCATCTCCCTGGCAGCTCTCCTAAAACCTCCCCTGACTCCTTGTGGGATGGAACCCAACCACTTCTTCTGCCCAGGCACGCTCTGCGTGCCAGCTGGCAGCAGGATCTGCCGAGGAGTAGGTGACTTAAGGGGCGCAGTGGGTCCGATGCGGGTGCCCTGCGCCGGGGCAAACGTCATCCTGACAGTCACTTCTTCAATACTCCCCTTTTGAAAACGGGGGAAGCTGCTTCCTTCCTGCTATCCCTTCCACAGGGCCGAGCTGCTGCAGTAAGTGTGCATCTCCTCCCCCTCCTGTGCAAAACGCGTCCGCTCCGAAGGAGTGGGGGAGAGCTCTATCTGCCACATCTGCTGAGAGACCAGGCGAGCCCTCAGAATGTGGCACGCCTGACTGGCTGCCCTTCTCCAGCAGGCGGGAAAGTGGGGAAAGGCAGCCAATTGAGGGGAAGGCTGGGGGCTTTCGCTGTAGACCTCTACAAGGATCTGAAGACCCGTTGAGTTGGCGGGTCAGGGGTCTGGCTATCCCGGTTCTGCCACTATGGAATGAGATTTGGTGACTTGCTCTAAGTTACACAGGGAGTGTGTATCAGAGCAGCGCATTGATCCCGGGTACCCATCCTGGACCATAGGAAAATGCTTGGAGCAGGGGGTTGGACTCCAACCCTAATATTCTCTGAAAAGCTTGCTTAGTCCCTGAGTCCATTCTGCTCGCACTTCAGGCTTGTTCCCTAGTTGGCCTGTTCCTGTACGGAGCCGGAGGGAACGAGAATCCAGGCTTTTAGAGCCGGGGATGGCTGACTGCCATCACCACCAGCAGGTCATACAGAACCACACCCAAGAAGCACTGAGGAGATTAGGTGCCACAGGAAGACCCGCCCAATGGGTCCAGAGCTATGGCACCCTGCAGCCTTCTGATTGGCCCATACTCATTATTTAACCCTGGATGGTGGCCCTGGTCTAGGCAACGAGGCAGACATCTGGCTTGCTGTGACTCCAGTCCTCACCTTGCTGATCTCTGACCCTGACCTTTGCCTCCTGTTCCATTCCAGCCTGTCCATTCATCTCTGATCCCTGGCCCTGTCCTGGCACTGACCCTGACTCTTGCTTATTGATCTCGGCTCTAGCGATAACGCTGATCTCTGCTTGCTGACTCATGGCTGCCTTTGACATGTGGAGGCCAATGCAGCTGGACCGCTAGGCCAGACTGCCTACGCCCTGGTCCCTTCTGGTTCTAGAGCTAGCATCAGCCTAGTTTACATATATAAGAAGTTTTGTACGGCATTCTTGCCATTTGATTGCTATTGTAAAATGGGGAAAAAATGGCAGAGAAACAAAATAAACAAGTCACTTTTAAAACTAGAACCCAGGCTTGTAAGTCACTTTTAT
Source organism: Mesoclemmys tuberculata (assembly GCA_007922155.1). Taxonomy (NCBI): domain Eukaryota; kingdom Metazoa; phylum Chordata; order Testudines; family Chelidae; genus Mesoclemmys; species Mesoclemmys tuberculata. The sequence goes on along the minus strand of ML675611.1, from coordinate 9,881,471 downwards.
TGTTTCCTGATGTGTTCTTGCCAGTATATCCAAGATCATTGGACTCAGACTGAGGAGACCTGTATTCTATTCGTGGCCTGGCACTGCCTGCGGAGTGACTTGGGGCAACTTGCTGCCCCTCTCTGTTCCTCAGTTTCCCCATGTGTAAAATGGGGATAACAACACTGACCTCAACCAAAGCAGCCCTTTGACATTTTTGGCTTGCTGCAATGAATTACAAATATCTTTTAAAGTTACATGTTTTCCTGGAGGTTGTTCAGGAAACTTACATTTTTGTAAAACTATATTTCAACATACACAATGCATGAAATAAAAAAAGTCACATATTATGCACTCGGGGGCTGATTTGCCTTATATTTCTGGGGAAAAAAAAAACATGGTTGCTATGAGACTCAGAAGTTTTGCCTGGATCCAGTCATTTTGTTCTCATGTCATGGGCAAAGAGCTAAAAGAACAATACGTTGCTAATGGGATCCGCTTCAAATCCTGCTTAAAGAAAACTTTTGCCTCCCACACTTTCTAAACAAAGAGATTTGTTTCCTTTTAATTTTTTAGGTAGGCTGATCGAGGGGTTAATCAGCATCCTCAGTAAAAATGTGGGTCTTCTTTCCATAATGAAAAGATTCTTTATGAGGCAGCCACTCCTTGAAATCAGAGCCAACAATATTGTACAGCTGGACTATCTGGGTAAATGTAATTTTACATTGAATTTCCCCCACTAATATCAGATCAAATCAAAAGTCACTCCACAACACAGAGATTATAAATATGTCTGTGTTAGCGCCCTTCCTTCAGTTTGGCTCTAGTTAAATGATTTCACTAGCCCCCCATTCTTAGTTGATCACTGATGTTTAAAGAGTAAATCAAAGTACCTCATGTGTTGCATAATAGCTAGACAAAGTCTCCAATAAAGAGCAAACACCAGCTGAGATGCTTTGAGAAATGAATCTGTGCGCTTGTCTCAACTGCGAGCCTAGGAAAACCATTAACTTAATGACTGAGTTTTTAATTTGATACCCTGTGTTTAATGTGAAATGTATGTGAGTTTCAGAGGATTTGTTCACTTAGTTGCAGGGAATGTCTATAATCCCAGTGGGTTTTCAGGGCTGGACTGCGGCTGCTGTTGTTTCTTGGTGGGTGTCTTGGAGTAGGCAAGAGAATGCCAAGAATTCAGCAAAAGTAAGCCCTGAAAAACAGCTCTTTGATTAGATTACACCAAGCTTCATTTATCCCCTGTGTGCGTTTGATTTGGGCTCTCGTTAACTAAGGGCTGCAAGAGTAGATAAAGTCGCCCTCCTGGTGCTTCTCCAGGTAACGTTGTGGTTGCCTGCATCTCTGAGAGGCAAACCACAACGTGACTCTCCGGCTTGGCTTCCATGAGTTTCAATGTCATCCATTCAGACAATGTGCGTGGATCCCACCCTGGCTCGCATAACTAGCATTCCACAGCCATGTGGCTTTGCAGTTGATTAGGATGGTTGAGCCAATGTTCTTTCTTTCTTGTTAATTTCCCTAATGCACTGCGGCTCTCCGCAGGTCAACACAAAAGGAAGAGCTGCATGGAGGTCTACAGATGGTCACCTTTGGAGTTCCCACTCTAGATGAAGGATCTGGGCTTCTTCCCAGCCTACGAAGCAAAATGCTTATTACAAGCTGATGTTCATTGAATTGTGCATCCTTTTTTAAAAAAATTCAACCGTGCTGGCATCCTAATGGCTACAGCATGACTGGGTGGAAAGGAGAGAGCTGGGGAACAGCCTTTGTGTGGCTCACAAGGAGAGGTGACGGTAAAGGTCACGCTTAGTGATGGTCCCTGCACCCGAACACCCTGTGCTTCATGGGCATTTGCGGACAGAACCTTAATCCAGATTCAGAAAATGGGTCCTGAGATGCTTGAAATTTGGGGCTCAAAATCCAGACCCTTGTTGCTAGAACATGCTGTGGCCTGGTGTGCTGATTCTGCCAGTGTACAGGGAGGATACCCTGGGCAGCACAGGGCCTACAGAACAGCTTGGCATTGCTCCCTAGCCACTTGTGGCCCTTACATAGAGTCATGCTGAAGACGAGTGTGGAAGGGCATGTCAGGGGAAGAAGGAGTTGTGACTGGGACACACTGTGCCCTGGTTATTCTGGGCCTCTGGAGTGGTCCATAGAAGCCACTGCAACAAAGGGTAGGTTAAAGCAATCCCTGAGGCTGTTCTGAGTTACACTGGGGACAGCTGTGGTCCCGGGTTGGCTCCAGAATATGGGGCCTGTCCAGCCACCTCTGTAATCTTTCCACCACAAGTCCTGCCATGAGCTCAGAGCCCAGACCTAGAAACAATATTTTATAACTATCTCTAGTTACATTGTGCACCCCATAATGTTCCACACTGTAACATGTACTGTTAGAGGCAGTATGGTCCAGCTGATAGGGCAAGTCCAGATGTCAGGAGCCCAGGGTTGTATCCTCAACTTTGAAGTTGACTTGTTTTCCCTTGGACAAATCTATCCCCCCAGCGCCTCTGTTTAACCCATCTGTAAAATGGGCTCATGCCACTAACCTGCATTCCATTTGCAACTGATTTAGCATTGCTAACGCTAAGTGTTCAAAAAGCATTGTTGAGCCCCCAAATAGCACGAGTGGGCTAACAATAATTTTCTGGGTTCTTTTTCAAGCTCTGTAACCACGAGGGCTAGAAGCTTTTTAAAAACAAAAACTGGAATTTTCGCATAATCATCTGACACCATAAGTTGGGGCTTTTAAGAAAAATACCAAATATTGTGATAAAATTGCAGGTTGGCAACACAGTGTGTGATCTTGGACATTTCACTTTACCTTTCTCCATCTTAGCTTGTCCACCTATAAACTGGAGAAAATGACCCTTGCCCACCTTTGTATAACGTACCTGGAGATCTATGCTCCAAAAAGGTTAAACATTTTTTATTAATTATTCTTCTAGAAACGTTTTTGAGAACACACCTCACGTACGTATGTATGACCTAAGTTCTTTCAGGGCTTTTTCCTTAACTTAAAGTTAAGCATATGCTTAAGTATTTTCCTGAACCTGGGCCTTAAAGAGTAATATTTCCAACTGTGATGGGGCACATGACATAGGCTCCACACTGGCCTCTATGGGGTTAATAGAGGCATAGGGAGGCTGTGCAAGAAGCAACCAATTAGAGAGGGGCTGAGAGGAACACCCAATCAGGGCTAGGCAGGCCCATATAAGAAGAGCTACAGGGCAGAATCAGTTACTCCCTGGAGCTCAAGGGGGGAGGACTGGGTGCCTGGGAGGCAGAAGGAAGTAGCTAGCATCCTGGATGGAGCAGTGCTGCTAGCAGGAACCAGGAGAGCTAGAGAGAGCTCTGGCTGATGGGATTGAGAAGCTGAGGCCCTGAGGTAAGGGTGAAGAAGGTGCTGGGGCTGCGGGATGTGGTCCAGGGAAATGAGGAGCTAGAGGGGATACAGTATGTGGCTGCCATCTACAGGGTCCCTGGGCCAGGACATGGAGTAGTGGGTGGGCGGGGTTCCCTCACCCCATTGGCACTGGGGAAATGGTGGGACAATTAGACTGCAGCCCTAGCCTCCAGAAGGGGGGAGCACAGATCATGACATGGCTGGAGGACTGCAGTCCTTGGACTGAGGTGGGTCCAGGAGCAGAGGTGACCGAGGGAGAGGCACCTCTGGGAGAGGGTGTACTGACCTGCAGAGCTCATCCCCCAGACTGCCAGCAGGAGGCGCCAGCGTGGTGAGTGGAGCCCCATTACACAGACATTAGATTCTAGTCTGTTTTTTTCTCCCATTCTGTACAGCAGACTACATTTTCTCTGTCCTCATTTGCGTTTAATACAGTTGTGTCTACTGTTTTGATATAATGTTTTGTACAGTAGGCCAATTTAGTCTGGGTATCTTGTTGTTCTTCTTTGCCCCAAACATAAATAATGCTTTTATAAAATCAAGTGTTTGCAGATGCTTTGTAAAACTGTTTTGTGCACTAGCTCTGAGGAGTTTCTTGAAATCCAGGCTTTCTTCTGTTATTGGGTAGAGGGTGTGTGGGTTTTTTTGTTGCTTTTTTTTTTGAGAAGAATGCTTAACTGTATCCTCTGACATGAATGAGAAACAGCAGCCAAAGCTGAAATAAAGTCTCTTTTTAGGAGCTGGAAAGAAGATAGAAGTTAAAATATGCAAGTATGTTGTAGCGCAAGAAAAATGTGAGCGCTATCAAAATTAGCTAGTAAGAGCTGTTCTTCGTAGCCACCATACAGCGGTGTGATGACCTCTATAGCTCCTATCAAAAAGATATTTTATTTTGGCTAAGACTTGCACAAACTCAAACACTCACTCCAATACAGTGTTTCTCACAGAGTAGGTTGCTGCTCCTGAGGGGCACAAAGGACTAGCCAGGGGCACAAACAAACTCTCGATTGTTTTCTCTAGTCGCAGCTTTCATTAAAAAAAAATCAAGTCTCTAGTTCTCTTGTTTGCGAAGAAAACCTCCACAACCTGAAGCCAGGTCCATGCTGGGAAGGATATATAGCTACACTGGTACTATTCCAGCAAAGTGCTCCTAGTATGGACGCAGTTCCTTCTGGCAAAAGTACTCCATGCTGGCATGCTCCATGATTGTACTGGCAAAAGGATAGTTTGGCCACTATAATTAGAGGCTTTTGCCAGCAGAGCTATGGTGGTCACAAATTACAGCTTGTCACGTCCCTGACCAGCACAACTATGCAAGAAAAGTACGTAGTGTTGACTTGACCTGAGTTTGCAAAGAGCCTGAAACACTAGCTCTGAAGTGTGAACTTTCCCATTCCTTTCAATGGGTGCTAACTCCGAGTCCAGTTATATTACTTTAAAGTTCAGGATTGTTCCCTGTTTCACTGCTCACCAAAGGATGTAAGAAGGGAGAGGAGGACTTTCAGCATGGAGATCTTCACCCTAGGGGACGGGGCAAGGAAGAGGTCTGAATTAACATGTATTGGGCTTTTAGCCACATGTAGGAGGGCTGCAGAGCAGTGACTGTCTTTATTTTCCTCCAGGCCGTGTGGGCTCCACTGTCTAGCATTTGGGAAATGTTGTTCTAAGCGAAGTCAACATCGGCTTAACAGGAGATGAGCATCTATACATCAACTGGACTGGCTGGGTGCCTCTTTAGGACTAGATTGTGTCATAGAGGCACTGCACAAGGGGGAGGGGGATTGGGGAGATGTAGTCCCCTAGCAGACCAGGAAACTTGGGAGGAAGTGTGTGGGCTACACCATTGACCTCATTGACTTCAGTGGATGTTGGATGGGGCCTTCACCCTTTTAGGAAGGGCTGCAGGAACCAAAGCCCCCAGTAAGGGCCTCAACCTTGCTTGAAGAGAGGGCAGGGAACCCCCCCCCCTTCCCTTGTGTGCCCTGTGCAAAGACCAAAGATCCTTCATGCAGCTGGAGCTAATGTAGCTGGAGTTTACTCGGGATGGGATTTGGGATGTGATGCTCTGCACAGCAAGGAGAGGGTCCTCAGGGTGTTTCAGAAAAAGAGGACTGCTCAATCCTGCCAATGAGGACTGGGCCCAAAATCACTGGGGGGGAGGGGGAAAATGCAGCGGTTGGGAGAAAAGCTAACTTGTGTTGGCCCCTCCGAGGGCTGTCCGGAGCAGCCTGGCTGTTCATGCATCCGCTGGGTTAAATTAGCATGATTAGCACTTTGGTGAAGTGTAGCTACTGCTGTGCTGCCTCTTCAAAAAGCAATTACTGTATTTATTGGCCAGTGTATTAACTGACACCATTTAATTAAAGCCTAACTTATCGCTTATTTAAAGTTGCTCTGCAGCCCATTCTTTCATTCGAGGACTGCGGCTCTCTGTCCACTTCCTACTGCAGACTCGGCTCGGTTGGCGAGGTGTGGGGGGAGGGCGGAATAACCACTGCTCTGCTCTTTGCTGCTCAGTGCCCCGTGAGTCAGACCCAAGGCTCACAACTCCTGCGCTGCTCTGACTGTCCTACAAAATGTCTGGGTTTGGGCGCGGATATGGGGGCTGGAGGGAGAGTGAAGTCTTTCTCCTCAAACAACTTGTACGGTGAGCCAGTGGGTTTTCTCGAGCTGTGGGTCGGGTTTTCAAAAGAGCTCAGACCTCACATTCAGACGAGGTGGACTCCTGAGGTCCCTTCCAACTCTAATATCCTATGATTAGGAGGAGGTTGGTTTTTAAAAAAAAAGCTCCCAAAAGACTCGGTGCTGAGCAAAGTATTGCAGTGGAGCCTCTGGGTGTTGAGCACTCTTGAAAATCTGGCTTTCACTTAAATGCCCCAATGGGAAATCTTTGGGAAATCTGGTCCCAAGAGTGGGTGCCGAACCTTTGAAAATCTGCCCCATATTAATATAGAATCAAAAGTAGATAGCTCCGAGGATTTAGGACTGTTAAAAGAATCCCGTCTCCATGAACCAGACCAAACTATGAAGAATTCCAAAAAAGCGAAACATAAAGGATCATGGGATGACATCCTGGCCCCACTGAAGTCAGTGGTAATGTTGACATTGACTTCAGTGGGTCAGGATTTCACCCATAGTGTCTGATGAGGTAATTGAAGAGTTCAACTAAATACTGGTTGCAGCAAATGATAAAATACAGCAGAAAACTGCCCTGCTAGTAACCTTACTGTGCAAAATGTAACTTTATGTTCAAAAGAATTCCCTGTATTTTGAACAACAGAAGCTAAACAACTCAAGGAATTGTGGTTTGATATGCCATCTTGGAACAAATCTGGGCAGAAAGAACAGTTACTGCTAACCAAGGGTAGATAATTTACTGTCTGGGCTGCTAAACGGTCTCAACGTCTGTCTGTCTAATGGACCAGTAAAAAGGATTTAAACAAATTAAAATATAATAGTGAAGGCTTTGGCCACGTATCCTCTGGGTGTATGTTAGGATACTTAATATCCTATTCAGTTATGTCACATTAGAAAACAATTGCAGGGTGGAATGTGGGAAGGTAGGACGTTATGGGTCTGTCTATCTTGGAGTGTAAGCCCACCATAGTAGAACTTAGTTAGCAGACCCTGAGTCCGTTAACCGAGGACTTGAACATCTACACTCATTTGTAACCCCAGGTTAGGAATTGTTGAACCCTGGGTCCCAACCTGCACTTTGCGGGCCCGAGTCCAGCCACCCACATCCTAGACTTATAGCACCCTCCCAAAATGTGGTCGCTCTAGCCTTTCGTTTGTATTGAAGTGTGGGAAAACCTGGCTGTCCACCAAACTTGACGGCTCAGAGGACAAAGAAAACTGGCCCATGGGACTGTGGAATACTCTTAGCAGATATCCAGAGGGGCTGTGCCTACCCTGCAAAGCAATAGGGCTTGAACCCTGGGTTCTGGCTTGACTCGGGCTCAGATTCTCCACCCCTATTGGGTCTGGGGACCCTAGGTCTGAGCCTTAGGTTAGCACAATTTTGTGTGTAGATGGAAGGGGGGTTAGGCTCAAGCCTGAGTTTGAACCCTAGGCTTACATTGCAGTGGAGACATACTCTGTGGACTGACATGATGCAAAATCCTCAGGAATTTTAAGCAAGGCCATATCTTTTTTTAATAAAAGATAATTTCTTAAATTGCTTTAAGAAACTTGTCTAACCTGATCTTCTGTCTGAAACTGGGGGACGGGGAGAGAAGAATCTAAATAGTTGGATGTTGTTATCCGGTTATGGTACCTTCAAGAAGCAGCGAGTTATTCATTACCTGCCATTTGGATAAGTGCCCTGTGCTAAAGTTCAGATCCTGGCATGCTTCAATGCAATAGGATAGGCATCTATTCAAAGGCTTTCTCTAAGTTTTTGGCTACAAGGCAGAGCTGATGATGTGTGCTAGTGATACAGAGCTGGAAAACGCTGTCCTGTTTACCTAGAGTTGTAGGAAAGAGAACAAAAGATTTCAGGGCTTTTGAAATAAGAATCTGTTTCAATGAACGTTAAAGGAACTGACCTGTTGACAGAATAACACTTTGTGCATCCAACCAAAAGATACACAGCAGCCCAGTAAAAGCTCCTTTAAATAAATGAAACTTGTTTAAAAAATAAACTTCCAATGTTGCAAAATGCAATAGGCCATGAACAGAGCTGTTAAAAGAGAGCATATCCTTAGCTGATATTAATTGGTAAAGCTCCGTTGGAGCTATTTCACCTGAGTATAGGCCCTCCATTTCAAACCAAAGTATCTTTAAAGAGCCAAGGCCTATTAAAAGGATACAGTTTTGGAGCAACAGAGTTTCTTCTGTGATATTGGCATCTGCTGGCATCTTGGAATTGGAAAAGGAGCATAGGGAGGGATGGGAAATGCATGGAAGAAGAGTTCTCTCTGTTTTGGCAAAATATATTATCCTCCCTTTTTTTTTTTTTACATATGTTTTCCTACAATACAGATAAGCTGCTGCTGCTTGTTTTCCAGTATTTCAAACATTTAGGCTTCACAGCACAAGGCGGAGAAAAATGTTGGCTTTTTTAGTGAGCCGACAGTCTTCTCTTCAAGCAACATAACAGTACAGGCCCCCATTCAAGAAGGCTCTAGATCTTGTGTTTTATTTTAAGCACATCCTTAAGTCTCGTTGACTTCAGTACTTAGGTGCTGGGCTGAATAGAGAGAGACTTAAGCATGTGTTTAAGGATAGGAATTCTTTGCTGAATTGTGGCCCCTGGATCTCCATTTTCCCTCTGCCAGACCCTTAAAACTATTTATTTATTTGTGACATTTCATTCATTGCCAATGCAGGCAATACTACAAACACAATTTCCTATATCCAAAAGCACTATTATCCCCATTTTAATGAAGGGTAAACTGAGACTCAGAAAGGTGAAATGACTAGTCCAACTCTCACAGCTAGTTAGAACTGGTAATAGAACCCAGTTTGAGTCTTTCTCCACTGCACCACACTGTATCGGAAGGATGTGAGTGAAGGGAAGGCTAGTGAGGTGCCAGGTAGCTTTAAGGCTTGTCTACACTTGAAAGTTAATTTGGATTAAGGTAAAATGTGAATTTCTGAATAACTCCATGTGTAGATACATTTCTTCTGAAATAAGAGGCCTTGTTCCTGTTTGGATTAAGTGGATTAAACTAAACAGGAACAAAGGCACTCTATTCCAACATGAGTGTCCATAGCTAGTTATTCAGCAATAACTCCAGGTACAGTCAGCAGTTATATTTCTGATGTGTATCTGAGGGCTGGACAGCAGGCTTCAGTGTCAGAAACTTTGTGGGTTCTGCTCAAGGAATAAATAAACCCCTGTGGATTTACATGCAAAGTTAATTCTATTTTCTTTCTAGGTTAACCGGCATTGTTTCCTCTTATGCACTATGACAGTTTATTATTCATCATGACAGAACAAAAGGAAGGTGTAAGGAGATGCATGCAAAATCCTGTCAACTGTTCAGTGTAAAGCAGAATGAGGACACTAATGTAATCTCAAATCTACATTATAGATCTCTCCTTTCTAATAGAGATCTCTAATATTCTACCCATTTTACTGTATTATGATCTTATTGTAGTCAAATACTTCTGACAGACACCAAAAGGTCATTAATATATAAAAAAATAAGCGGTCCCTGCCCCACACATACTCTGTTAGTAGAGCTGGTAGGGGGAAAAAAATCCAGTTTGATTTCTGTGGAAAAATATCAAATTGTTTGAATGAGATTTTCTTGCTGAAAATATGGATGGAAAAAATTCTGAGCAAACAGGAACATTTTCACTTCATTCTGAATTTTTGTTTTGATTTCCAGAACCAAATCGAAATTTCAAATCAAAATGAGATGAAATAAACACTGAAAAATTCATCAAAATTGAATTGTCTTTATGGAACATTTCAATGTTAAAAAAACTGCATTTAGCAGGAGAGGGGAAAAATGACAACCAGCTGTAGCTGTTAAAGATTGACTAAAGTATATCTGTGTGAATCAAAGAAATCAATTGTGCAAACACAAGTTAATGGACTCAACACAGGGATTGAATAGGTGAAATTTTATGGCATGCGTTTTACAGAAGGTCAGACTAGAATGGTCCCTTTTGGCCTTTAAAATCTAGAGGTCTATTGATGACAGTAGGACAATATCCTTTTAAAACAGATTTGATGCTTAAACATAATTCCATTGTTTATAGTGCGATGCACTAGAAAACAGTAGTTCTCTCATATTTTGGCTATTTGTCACCCATTTTGATGGCTTATGTCACACACAGGCAGATTTATACATTCACAGGTAAGATTGTAATGTTATGATGTTTCCAAGTCTTCCTGCTTGTCATGAATTCTCTCTTTAAGCTGGCTGCAAATCTGATGAAAATACATATGCACCAGTAATTTCAAATAGTATGAATATTGTCTAGTCAGTTGTATTTCCTTGTGGAATTTTCTAGTAACACTGACTGCTTTTGACTTCTTTAATTTATCTCTGCCTTTTATTTCCTGTATGATCCTGATCAGCTTTGTTCTAGTGATCAGTTCTGTTCTAACCACCCTACTTTCAGACTACGTCCTTGCAAGAATCCATGTACATAGTCCTAGGAATGTCCTAGACATTGTCCAGTGCATCTGTCTTCCAAATAGATATGCATAAATAATTGCTGTATGATACTATTGTTCTAATCAACAAAGACTGATCTAGTTTATTACACTAAAACTCCTAATTCAGAAAAGACAGTCAGCTTCCCAGAAATGAACCCATTTTTTTTAATTGAAGAAAATAATGTAACCTCTATGTTTGGCTCTCAAGTCACAATGTCTTAGTATTGTATGGAGATTACTGTAAAGCAGTCTACAATCCAGTGCATTGTGGATTACAATACAATGAACTCCAAGTAAACAGAAAGCTTTACAAAGGTGAAACCAGCTTTAGCAGCCCTTGAGTGCGAGTTACTAATGTAAAGGAGCATTTTATTATAGCTAGTTGTCATGCACATTATCTTTCAAAGCCGAATCGGCATGGCTAACCTCCCACAGAGGCAGAATTACTCACTCTCTCCTGAGGGGAGAGACATCCATTATTTAAAAGTTGCTGCTGCCCAACCATTAACACGGGGAGGAGGGTGTAATCCTGTGGATTCTTGCTCACGCAAGTTGTCCCATGTGCACTGCAGTGGTCACTACTCCTGCCCGCAATGCCTAGGGAAAATCCGATCCTGAGGTTTTTAAGAATGGTAAATTATGAAGTCTTAGGTATCTGGTCCTTCCCTTCTCGGGGCTCAGTTCTGCAGCCTTAGTTCAGGGCCTGCTCCTGCTTCTGGATGTCCCCCGTAAGTCTAGTGGGAGGAGAAGCTCTCCCCCTGCCCTCCCTGTTGCTGAGAGGATTCTCTAGTGTCCGAGGTCTGGGGCTGCTGGAGGTGTCCTTGCTGAGAGTGAGCCGGGGAAGGAACCCGGAGGAGGCTGTACAAAAGGGGTCTGAGAAGACCTAAGAGGCAGGCGAATGGGTAGCCAGTAGCCCAGCTGGGAGGTGAAGCAGCACATGAGGCAGGAGTGGATGGCCACTTCGTTGTGGAGGGCCCCGAGATGGAAGCCTGTGGTTGAGTGAGGGGAGCACGACCCCGTGGACAATCGTGAACACTGGTGGTAACGGGGAGGAAGCTGAAGTCACAGACCCAGAGAGAGGGCTGTGCCTGGGGAAGGCAGGGGGCTATTTGGTGATTTAGCCAGTGGGCCAAACTACCCAGAATGAGGGGAAACGGAGGCCTGGGCACATCCAGACAAGTGGGAGCTTGTGGATCAGTGGGAAACTGAGGTAGTGACTACACTTGTGACGGCAGAAGGGTAAGTTCCTCTTAACCTGCCCATGAGGATGTTTCTTCCAGTCCAGAGTCTTGATGCTATGGCACAGAGACCGTTTATCCTGGGTCTAATGACCCACACTCCTGTCCCCTCCAGGGCACCCAGGGACCAGGCAATCCCACAACATGCTGGCAATCTATGGTGCCAAGAGACTTTCCCTGCTGGGGCAGGTGGGGAGGGGATGGGGTTCTGTTAACACGCCTTCATCCTCAGGGCTGCTGAGGCCATTTGGGAAAGAGAACTACTAACGGTGCACAGAGAGAAACAGGCATTTACGCAAGCAAGGGCGCTCTCTAAATGACGGGCGATGCCGAACCCCGGGGGTCTGTTATACATAAAGGAAGGAAACATTTAAAATAAGATTTATTTTTTGGACCCGTGCACAATGCTGAATCCCTGGACTCCTACCAAGCAGGAGTCTAGCACCAAGGGCATTCGGTGTCTATTGCTGCTCGGTGAGGCCTACCCGTTGCCATGACGAGGGGACATGAACATCCGTTGTTGGACTAAATGGCATCTTCTGTCTCCTCCCCTTCCAAGTGCCTGTCCTGGGGACAGAGATGTGCTACACAATCAAAGACTCAAAGATGGCCGCAAGGTGTCCAAGGGACCTGACTTGGCCACAGGTGGGCCCAAACCAACTCCCATTCCAGGGATGCCCATTGACTTCAGTGGGAGTTGGTTCTGGCCCCTCGTCTCTCAAGAGCTGCATTGTGGCTGCTTGAAAATGTCCAGGATGGATTTAATGAGCCTCCACTGACCACTTGCACTTGTGGGTTCGGGGTGGAATGCTCCACTCAGTGACGTCCGTTCTATTCAGAGAACTGCTGCGATTTCCCTGTGTTGGCCAGACAGCCTGTATAAAACCTTGCTCTGTCCTGATCCTTCCTCACCCTGAACACATCCTATCCTAATCGGAGGTTTTTCAAAAAGCCTGGCACCAACACATTCCCCATATTTTGTGACCCTCCCTCCTCTGCTGTGTTGCGTGGCTGGAGTCAAATCCAGGAATTGGACTAAGAGACTGAAAGACCTTGGGGAGCACCAGTTCATTGTAAGGACTCAGCCCAACCAGGCTGCTGATCTCCTGTGTGTTTCATGCAGCCTTTTGTATGCGTGTGGTGCGGGCTGGCTTTAATCTCCACCTGGCTTCATCCATTCGTGCCAATTGTGAGTTGTCCTGCTTCCATTTCATATAGTGGGTGGGTGTGTTGGTGAGGTGGGAGGGCTCTGAGCTGGAGTGGACTGGGGAGGAGGGGAGGGTGAGAAGCTGCAGTATAGATGCACGGCACTCATTAGTCTATTTATCAAACCCCTGCGCTGTGTACACCCAGAAAATCCATGGGAGTGGCTGTGCTGTGTTGTGGCCCAGTTCTGAGCCAAGCTAGGAATGCATGCAATACACCTCCTGCTGCACCCATAGGAAAGTGTCGGAATGCGCCACTAGGTCCCCATGTACAGGAGAACCTCCAAGTTATGAACATCAGAGCTCTGAACTGAGCAGTTCACCAGGCACCTCATTTGGAACTGGAAGTACGCAATCAGGCAGCAACAGACAGATCAGCAAACGCAGTACAGTTCTGTGTTATATGTAAACTACTCAAAAAATAAAGGGAAAGCAGCATTTTTCTTTTTTCTGCATATTAAAGTTTCAAAGCTTTATTAAGTCAATGTTCAGCTGTAAGCTTTTGAAAGAACCACCAGAACACTTTGTTCAGTTACGAACATTTCAGAGTTATGAACAACCTCCATTCCCGAGGTGCTCATAATTCTGAGGTTCTAGTGTCGTGTCCCTTATAAATTTGCCCCTAGTGACTTCAATAGGTGTTTTGACTAAATAAAGATTACAGGTCCTTGTGATCACTCCTATGACGTCACCTTCCCTATGGTGATTGTTTTAGAACAACAGAGTTTGAGAAATGCAGCCCCCCACTGATAAGCAGCAAGCTATTCAGGATCTGTATTTTTATCGTGACACCAACTTACTTACATACTGTGCAAATGGAGTTTTCTGTAACGTTGGGCGTCAACTAAAGGGTCTTGCCCAAGTTGCATTGTCCTTTATAACCTCTTCGATTCGGTGGTGCAGTTTCATGGTTGGCTGACACAGGGTATTTCTGGTGTGTGAGCTTGAGGTCCGCCATAAGGTTATGCTGTATGTGTGACTTTTTTTTCGTCTCCCGAGTCCGGTAAATACTATCCCTTATTTTCAGGGTATAATAGCCCCATTCTCTGCCTCTTTAGAATATAATTTTAATTGAACTGAAACAAAGGCATTTATTATAAAAAGAAATAGCTCGCAACCAAGGCAGCACTAATTATTTCACTGCAGCATCTAGAATAATTTAATCACTGTGTTCAGATTATAAAACCAGTATTATTAATAGCAAGGGACACTGATGGCTTGTTTAGCCTCTAAATCTTCTGTACCTTATGATAAGGTCCTAATGGGAATCAAGCTATTTTTCTACACTTAATATTGTCCACACATGTTGCATGGGGGGCTGCTTGCTTTTAAGGTATATTTGAGGCTAAAAAGGACCTACTTTTTCATGCAATATGTAATTGCATTGCAGTTAGACAGTGGAATTCATCGTCCCTGGAAGTCATTGAGGTTGCAACCTCAATAAGGTTCAAAAACTCATTGGACATTCAAATGTATTGCAATATCCAGAATTATAGTAGCAAGTGATGACGACACAAGTTCTGGAAGGGCTATTACACCCTATGCTTTAAGGCTTAAGCACACCAGGTCTCTAACTATAAGAGGGTAATGTCCGTCCCCCCCCCCCGGGTCTATCTGCTACTGCAGGATTCCTTCACGTTCCTCTGAAGAAGCTGGCACTGGTCACAACCTGAGACAAGAAACTGGAGTAGATGCACATCCGGTCTGATCCAATCTGACAACTATGTTCCAATTTCCAGTCTCTCCTCCCACCTCCATCTTCAGTGATCTCTGTCACAATACAAGGCTCCCTGTCCTTTTGACCCCTTTTCTTGGCTGCTTCTGAGTGCGCTCCCTTCTGGACTGAGGTCGTGAGCCTTTACTTGTGTGGGGTGGGACTTTGTGATTCCCATGCTCAGCTCTGGTGCTGGGGTACAGCCCCACGCATGCCAACGGTGGTCGTCAGCAGGTACAGCTGGACTTGGCATCTGTGCGTCTCACCTTCAGGAACTGTGACCAATGGGTGAATACAGCAAGTGAAAACAGCGTTTCCTAAACAAAGTATTGCTTAATCTCAGCAATGGGTACATAGCATGGGCAGAGAAAGGGAGATTTAACACAACAGAAGGGCAACACGTATATCTTTTTCCTGAAAGATACATAGGTCTGGCTTATACCAGTCAAGCCCAAGGGGGTTCAGTCCACTTCCCCCCTCAGTCCCTGGCCCCATCTGTCCTTTTGGTGCTGCAGGCCCCAGCTTTGATCCACTGCTAAGTTCTTCTTTTTTGTGCCTCACTTGAACCTGGTCCAACTGATTTATTCAGGCGAGGAAGGCAGATAGTTAATAGGCATGGGTGTTTGCTGATGAACTGTTATAGGGGCCTATTATGCAGTGTTGCCATAGGCCATGTCGGCCCCAGGATACTAGAGAAACGGTCTCCTATTGGACCAGCTTCTGCTGGTGAGAAAGAGAAGCTTTTGAGCTGCACAGAGCTTTTCCTCAGGTCTCTATATAGGCTACTGTCCATCGTCCTGGGCAGTTTCCTGGCTATTTAATTTAATTAACCCCTTGAAATCATCCACTAACATACAGATGAACATATACTACTCCCGTTCATAAAAATATTTCAGGCACATCTGTCACCACCTTTGCACTTTCCATTTTTGTCTCCCAACATTTCTTGCATTCTGTCTCTGTTTCCTCTTTATTTAAAAAAACAAACAAACTTCCTTTCCCTTTTCTTCTTGGGGCAGCTTCTTTCCCCGTGGCCTTCCTTTGTCCCTTCACTATTTCCCCTCACCCCCATCCCTGAGCCCATTCTTTTTTGTCTGTCCCTCTCTTCCATCCTCAGTCTTTTTTTTTTCTTTTTCTTTTTCCTTCTTCTCCCTTTTCACAGCCCAGTTTGGTTGTCACTCCTGCATCTCCCTCCCTTGACTGGTCTTTACTTTCCCTTTGTCTCTCCCCTTTACTCCTGTTCCATCACTTTGCTTTTCTCCTCTGTTCCTCCAGAGTTAACGGTGCTCAAAGGGGGATGAAGTTGTGTTCCTAAACCAATTATTAATAATAAAGGAATTCTGTGGAAATCATTCAAAATGTGGAGGTGGGTGGCCTCGGTTATGCGGAAAGATGATTCCTGTTCTCACCGGAAAGAGCAACTTCACTAACAAACCAAGTGTAGAATTTTATTCTTTCAATTGCCTGACATATGAGACCAGAACAGACAGAAAACAGCAAGAAATCTTCTTTAATTAATGACAAGAGTGTATGAGTCCCTGGCCATCTGCCTAGGAACACAGCAATTGACAGACAGGATCAGATCTGCTTTAGAGGAAGGTGCAAGAACCCATGGTATAGGCAGATGTGGGATAATTTGCTCCCAGGATGGTCACATCCTTTCTCCTTGCTACTTAGAGGTTGGCTCAAGCCATAACCATGAGGTTTAATATCCCATCCAGGATTTTTGTTACCATGAACTATTCCAGCTCTGGATCTTATTATCCATAGGAATACCTGAGTCCTTTTGGACCATGCTCAGCAGCATGGCACATCTGAAATGGGAGTTCGACTAAGCGATGTAGAATGGACGAGGTGCAGAGCCCTGGCCACTTTATCCCCGTGAAACTCCCAATAAAACACCTAGCGGAGAGCACATTTCATTGGGAGCACATGGCAGTGAAGAAACTGCCTGGGAAAAAAAAGGGCAGCAGATCTGAAGAAAGAAAATGCGTTGGCTTTGACTTGGCGTGGGTGAGGTGTTCCCAGCTCACCGACTAGAGGCATTTTAATAATCAGTTTGAAAGTAACACTAGCAAGTCTCTTTTTATTACACTCTTGTCATTTTCTTTACAAGAGTTTTGCTTTTCCTTTCACTCTTCACTTTTTTTGGTTGTCTGCATTAATGGTATGTGTTTTATGCCACTATAGGTCCCTATCACCCAGGGACTAATAAGGTTTTTCTCCCTGCAGAGGAAACCTTTCGATTATCAGTCTTTCCCGCATATTTTGCTACAGCTAGAAAGACAAAGCAGTGGCGGTTTCACTTCATTTTTCTCTGGACCCCAGTTCCTTTGCTCAGCCCACACAGCTCCTTTGCTTGTTAATAGACCCTAGATTGTCTAGAGGGAGTTTCATGTGGTTAGGGCTGGTGGTTTTTTTTTTGGTTCCTTTTGTTGTTGTTTATTTGTCCCTGTCATAATGGGCAGGAAACTAACTTTTGCATTTGAAGAGGGAGTCCATGATAATAAACTGACCTTATTGTTTTTCCTCCCCCATAAAAGTGGAGGACCCTGCTCCATAGCCTGTTTCCGTGGCTTTGTACTTTGCTCACACTGGGCTGAGCTTTGTTCCTTTTCTGATTTGCCTTGCACTGTACGCCTGCAGAAATATTGTTTCTTTTGAGTTTCCCCCCTCCCCACCCCTCCCGAAGCCATTCATTTCTTTGATGTATGTGAGATTCCAATAATACGTGTGGGGGAATAAAAGTGAAACAGGTTCCTTTAATTGGGGCTTGGCTTCCTCTTGTGGCCTGTTAGAGGATTCTGTCACTTAAAGGACAATGGGCTGCTGGGGCAAGCCGGCCTTGTTCCAAAGCAAGGGCCCTTGAAGAACAGGTAGTTCTAGGGCGGGTCACTAGACCTAGCTGGGAACGAGGGCCAGTGCTTCACTCATGTGACTGCTGAGGATTATAAAGGGGTGGTTTTAGCTCAGTCAAGGGACTGGCACATGGCTGTGAAAGATCCCAGGCCTCCAATCCAGGCCTGTGGGTCTCCAGGCAGTGTGCAGACCACAGCACCCGCCCAGCCGCTCATGCCAATCAGTGAAGAAGGGCTCTAGAGAAGCTGTAGCTCTCAGAGCTCTGCCCGTGAAGCTCCCGACTGGGGGAGATGTCCAACCCCACCGATTGGCTGGGATGCACTACTTAAGCTAAGAAGAGGCATGGGACTGTTAGCTGACCAACTAGGTGCGTTCCTGCCTGGCTGCTACTACGGACCCTACCTACTTGCCTGATTCCTGCCTCCCAGTCGGTTCTTGCCTTTGTCATCGCAGCCCCCCGTTCCTACTTTGTTTCAGGTCCTACTGGTTCCTGCTTTGATCCAGGTCTGTCCTCCTATGTCCGACCCCTGATGCTGATTCCAGCTTTGGCTCTGACTTTTTGGCTTGGTTCATGGCTCTGACTCCAGCTCAAAGCCCAGTTCAAGGCTCCTGCCTCTAACCAATAGGCCTGACCACCTCCCATTCCCCGGTCACTACAGCAGCCTGACACTGTCAACGTCGTCATCAATGATGATGATTGCTGATGGGACCTGCGAATGACACCAAGGCTGGTGTCTGCAGTAAATAATGGTGAGGGCAGGGCAGTGGTACCGAGTGATTGGGATTGCGTGGTAAGTGGGGTCTGTTCAAATGCAATGTGGTTGCAGTTCATTGTATAACAATGCTGGGCACCTAGGAGCAAGGCCTGTACTATAGGTACGGACTGGGGATCCTGGCAAGCCGCGACAGAAGAGGATTTAGGGGTTGTGGAGGATAGGCGGCTCCGCATGAGCTCCCCATGCAGTGAGATGACAAAAAGGGATAATGCAATCCTTGTGTCTCAACAGGGTGTAACGAGTGGGAGGTGACTTTTCTCTCTGTATACGTGAGATTGAGACTGGAGTGATCTGTACCGTTCTGGTGTCCGCATTTTAAAAGCATTTTAAAAATAGGAAAGGGTGAGAAAGGAGCCACCAAAGCGATTGAGGGTCTGGAGAAAATGCCTGACCATGAGAGACATAACAGAGCTCATTTTGTTCAGTTTATCAAAAAGAAGACTGAGAGGTGACTTGATCATAGTGTTTAACTGTGCTCATGGGGACAAAATACTAGGTACTAAAGGGCACCTCCATCCAGCAGAGAAAGGCCTAAAAAAAACCAATGGCTGGAAACTGCAGCCAGACCATTTCCAATTAGAAATGAGGTGCAAAGGTTTAATGGTGAGCCACTGGAACAAGCCACCAAGGGAAGGGATAGATTCTCCCTGGCTCATTGTCTTCAAATCAAGACCAGATGCCTTCCTGAAAAAATGCTATGGTCAAAGATCAGTTATTGGGCTCAGTACAGGAGTAACTGGGTAAAATGTAAGGGCCTGTGATATACAGGAGCTCAGACTAGCTGGCTTTAAAGTTTATGAATCTAGAGTTAGGAAAGCCCTGCAGGGAGGCTTTCTTGTTGGAGCATGGCATGCTAGTGGCCAGGGGTAGCCTGCCAGGATTCAAGCACGGCTGCAAGGGGGGTTGTGGAGACTGACTCAAGGGAAGAAGGAGTTTGAGCCCAGGGGATGGGTCCAGGAAACTGGGAAGGTCTCTCCATAGTGATTGCTGTAGAGCTCCCCAGCTCAGAAGGAACTGGGGGTAAAGATAGAGGCGGTGTCTGAGGCAAGGGTGAATTGGAGCCCTCTGTGGAAGGAAGGGTCAAAGGAACTGCATATTCACCTTGCGAGGACTTAATGCATTAGAGCCTACGCGGGGGAATACCATGTCAAACCCCTGGCTGTACGGGCTAATTGTAGAACCGAGAAAGGGTCTGAGGAGCGGTGGAGTGCTACAAGGTATTTTGCACTGAGCAGGGCGCACCACTGATAAGTGCACGTGTGGAGAGAGAGAAGCAGGCCAGCGGTGCCCCAGGCCAGCTGCAGGTACAAGGCATGGCTCAATTCCCACTTCAGCAGGGTAATAACGTGGTCGAGCAACAGGCGTGCCAGCAAAATGCCCCACCACTTAGGCAGTCAGACGTGGAGGGGATGTGGGAGAAGCTATTTCTGACCCATCTGGGATCAGGGAGGGAGCATGTACTCTCGGGATTCCCAGCTGGTCATGCTTCCAATGGACATCCAAGCTCTTGGATGCTTCTCTTACGCCTGTCCCGACTGGGGATTTACAATGAGGTACAGTTTCGTATTACATACTAGCAATAACTTTAGCCTCCCCTCTCTAGATGTGGATCTCAACTTCTGTGTAGCCTGGGAGTAGAGCTGGTGGGATAATTTTGGTTTTTTTTTTTTGGACACAATGAAATCTTGAAGCCAAAATGTTTCATGGAGATGTTCGGTTTGGACGAAGAAACCCAGCTGCAAGTCCCTGCTTGGCCCGACTCCAGGTCAGTGGGGACGGAAAAGCTCTGCTTTGAATCAGGCAGAGCAGGGACTTGCAGCCGGATCTCCCAGTCTCCCAGCCCCACAAGCAGGTGAGATTTCTAAAAACGTTCCAATGGTTGGTCCGCATTCCAAAGCAGAACGAAAATGGATTTCAACACCTCAGAAGTTGCCATGAAACCGAACAATCATCCTCTGGTCTGCTCCACCCAGCAGTGCTCGAATGTGAGGACTCTGTTTAGGGTTCGGGCCCAAATCTCTTAGACACTAAGAGTATGTCTACACTCCACTTATAACCTGGTGGCTAGCCCACGCCAGCTGATTTGGACTCGTGAGGCTGTTTGATCGCTGTGTAGACCTGTGGGCTGGAGCTGGGCTCCGGGACCCCACATGGAGGGAGGCCATCCCGAACACCTACACCATAATTAAACAGCCTCAGAGCCCAATCCAGCTGACACGGGCCAGCCACTGGGGTTTAACTGGAGTATAAACATATACCCCTTTGTACGCTTTGGAAGAAGGCTGCAGCTGAGTGCTAAGATGTTTTTATCTGGTAGCAGAACAGCCCTGTGACCGAGAACAAATCCTCTAGTAAAGAAAAGCCAAATCCTTTAATTGCTTGTGGGTTCAGGATATTAGATCTTAGAAGTATGAGCCCATAATTATTAACCTTGCTTCACACTGTACATCTACAACGCTTTGCTTTCCTTTGTGCAGGCAACGCCGCTGATTTTATAAACTCCCTGGGCAGGGATTCTTCTCTAGCCTCGGTGGCATATAGAGACTGTAAACTCACTTGCATAGACATCCACCTCCTCCAGGAGCCTCGATTCAAGGGTATGCCATGGTGGAGCTGAGGGCATCGGTCTTCTGCATCCCGGGTGAGAGCCCTAACAACTAAGCTACTGGCTATTCTAGGTTGTCTTGGTCTCTCTCTGTTTTGACCAGAAATTTCATCATGGACTTAAAACCTTCCAGAAGAAAGTTGTTTTTTGTTTTTTGTGTCAAAACTGACCCTGTCCTACAAAACCTTTGTTTCAACGAATTGGCTTTTTCTGACCAAAAAAGGTTTTTGTCCACAAAATTCCTGACCAGCTCTACCCTGATGTCTCTAATTTATGCAGAGCAGCTCAGAGTCCTAAAGTGTCAAGACACCTTAAATCCACCTTTGTCCCAGCTCTCCCTGGGCTACCCCTCCTGGAGACGGAGCTTGGAATTTCAAGCCATTATGTTTTAACTCGATACGGTCCAGGAACATGCAATGGTCTAGTGGGGTGTCTGTCGAGAGAAGCTGCTGTAAGGATGTAATTTAATGCTGTTCACCTCTAGTGGCATGGCACAATTGAATAATGGTCAGCAAGATTAGCTGGTGCCACATGGGACACACTACCATCCTTAACCATCTCATGTACTGAACATCTGGCAGTTTAGACTTAAAATACCTTTGCCCACCCTTCCCAGAAGCATCTTCTGAGCAGTGAGAATGTGACTTTTGGCAAATCAAATTAGAACATCCTTTGGACAAATCAAAAGCTGGTAAGTGGAACCTTTTTTAACCCTAAGTCCTCGGTGACTGTAGCCTCAGACCCAGTCCAAAGTCTAAGCAAGCCTAACATATTTCCAGGAAAATGTCTTCAAGCCTTTGGAAGAAATCAAGGTAAGATCACTTAACCTGAAACAACAGCAGGGGGTAGAGGGGCAAATGACTGCACAGAAATCCAGGTGGAAAGATCAGATCATGTTATGAAATCTGAGAGGTTGGGAACAAAGGGGATGAGATAAAGGAAGGAAAAGACCTGAGATGCTAACACCACTTGAGAGCCCTTCGGTTAGCCTCTCCCTTGCCATAAGGAACATAAAGAAACAAGGCAAGTTCTGATCTTATTGTGTGTCTTGATGCCGAAAAGCCTGGTCTTTTAGGATTAGAAAGCAGAGCAGGACGTTGCACAGCGTATATTGGCGAAATCCTACCAAGAATATGGATGGGGGGAGAGAGCATCCTCTTTAAACTAGCCAGTTTGCAGGGCAGACAAATAGGGGTAGGTCTGCTCTTGTTCCCAGTGAAGGAAGCAGCAAAGCAGAGTTAGACCATGTGTGTGGGAAGCAGAGCAAAACAGTCTCACCAAAAAAGATGAGAAATGATGAAACTTCCCTCAATGGATTTTCCAGTGTCGGTCCTAACACATAAACAAATCGGCATGAATTTATCCCACGGAAGTGTGGGGTAAGACACACACTGTGGCTGTAAGACCAGCAACCCTGGGCTGTACATCTGCAGAACCAAACAAAGATGCAGGGAAAGAGGATAATCCCGTATCGGTGGGCAATGGAGATCTTCAAGTGCTTTTTCAAAGGTGGAGAAGCACCATTATCTCAGGGCTCTAAATGCGGAAAGAGGAACAAAATGACTTGCCCAACGCCACCTGCAAAGCCAGGAACAGAACAGCTGGCTCCCTTGCTAGCAGTCTAATCCACTGGCCCACACTACCTGATAGTTGTGTATCTGGCCACAATTACTGGAGCCTTCCAGATATGGCCAGCTCTTCATTCCTAGCGTCACGCTCTCATTACTACACTTGCTTCCTCTCCCGTGCTTCAATTTCGGCTTGTCTGTTTGACTCTTCTCATTGTGCTGTCTCCAAAGCTAAATCGTGCGCTCTGTGGAGCATTGACTGCATCTCCCCTTGTTTCAGTGTGGTGCTTAGCATGCTGAGGTGCTGAACAATAATGTGAACAGCATGATGGCGCCTCCTCTGTAGGTGTTGGGACCATACCAAGATTCAGGCGGGGGCCTTTGGCTGCTCCTGGAATATAAATATTCAAACTGGAAATAAGATCCAAATTCTTACCAGTGAGGGGAGTTAGCCACTGGAATTGATTACTAGGGATGTGGTAGGTCACTGGGAGACTTTCGTCCAGAGCGGATGACTTTCTAAAAGACATGTTCTAGTCCAACCACATTGTGACAGGGTGTGCCTGTCCTGTGCTAGAGACAAGGGAGTGGAACCTACATTACAGTGGGAGGAAGTCCCGCCCCCTAAACCATGCTGGGCGTGCTCCAACTGCTGCCTCAGTATAAAAGGGAGCAGCCCAGCTCATTCAGGAGGAAGGACAGTTGGTGGAGACTCCAAGCAGGGAGCTGCTACAGCGCCTGGCTGTAGGAACTGGTGACCCCACAGAGTCCACGGCTGACCCCCTGGAGCTAGACATCCTGGGAGCTACCGATGCTTGGGGAACCCAGAGGCTCCGATGAGCCCCGGGCTGCTGCGTCAGGAGGCACGGTAGGAAGTAGCTCCGGGAGACAGAGCGTATGGTACCTCCTGCCTGAGACCAGTCAGCATGTTGCAGTAGGATGCCTCCTGACCAGACCTGTGTCTCCCTACCCCTCACCACTCCCCTTCGGGTGACAGCAAACTCCTACCTGGGCATCAGACTGCAGAGGTACGCCAACCCGGCCATAGCTGTAGACAGCGTGCGTGGACTCGCCCTGACCCCAGGGCAGTGGTTGGACTCGGGCTGTTGTGCCATACTGCCATGCACCCCCGGGCAGTTGGGCCCCTGAAGCGGGATGGGGTTGTCTACTCCCCAACACACGTTGCTGGGCTGGATGCAGGAACCACTGGTTGAAATTCTCAAGCTGTCAGGAATTGGGGCCTGCAGCAGAGCCGGTCTCCTGGCAACCTAACGGGCCCGGCTGGCTGGGAGCAGGCTGCCCCATTGACTACACCAGCGGCTGTGGTTGGACGAGTCAGCAGACCAGTAGCAGTTCAGCGGCTGCTCAAAACATGCCGCTAGGGCTGCAATAGCGCCTGTGTGTACTGGTTCCCATTCTGCTGCAGCCCTGCGTCTGCCTTGCCTCGCTCCAGGCGAGCTGGTCCTGACCTCAGTTCTCATGTCTCACCTCTCCCTTCACTCTGGCTCCAACTCCTTTGGCTTCGGCCTCCCAGCTCTGACCCTGGGCTCTGGTTTCTGACTGCCGACTCCTGGCCTAACCACTAGGCATGCCCACCTGCATTCTAGTTACTGACGCTGGCCTGTGTTATGCAGGAAGTCAGACTAGATGATCATAAGGGTCCTTTCTGAGCTTAAAATCTATGAAACCGTGAAGACTGATGTGGTGTTTTCTGATTGCAGTATGTCACTTCGATTGTATATGTATTTTCATTATTTATATAGGGTGCCAGGGAAAACAGACTAACCATTCCTAAAACCCAGTGACACCAACAGTTACACTGATGTAAGGGGCTGGGGAGGCGGGTGCTGTCTATTCAATATAACTAATGTGCCCAGACACAGACATGCTCATGTTGTAATTAGGCATCTAGTGAGTGCAAACCTGACAGGTGCTTGGATACCATGGGTGATCTCAATGCCGAGAGAGAGATTGTGTTAATTGGGTACGGCTTGTGCCTATGTAAAACTGTACTAAATAAACCTTTTAAGAAGTTGATCAACATTTCTGGTTCTGTAATCAGGCCACTTGCCCACCCATGCCATCTCGAGGCCCCTGTCTTTTGTGTGCCTGTGTGAAGCTGCGCACACAGGCAAAAGTCTCTCTTCCAACATTCAGACCTGTGTCACTGGCCATCTTCCTGAAGCATCAGAGTGGCTGCCTTTGGAGAACAATGTCTTTTAACCACTGTTTTGTGGGCACCTGTCTCACGAATGGCTTGATATTTGCCCATGTTTTCCCGCAGGGGGTGCATGGGATATTATGAACTGCGAAATGAGTTCTGTGTAGTTTCTTGCGTGTGTGGTGAGCAGTCTGTGCTCTCTAGAGGAGACAATATAAGGCTACAGCAGGACCCCCGCTTGGCTAGAGATTTCCAGATAATGCATCGTTTTCTGTAGTGCTAACCAGCACTGGGGATGAGTGATTCTTCCTGTTGCGTTCCTATCAAAGGCTTAGGGGAGCTGTGTGCAGCTAAACACTGAGTCTTTAAAGTCATGGCTCTAACGGGCAGCCTTCAGTGTCTTAAGGGGGCATTGTTGTCTTCCTACTAATGGGATCAAATGACCTTTGGTGTATTTTTTTTCCCCATGCCTGTCTGATGCCATTTGCAAGAATCAAATAGGATCAGCTGTGGAATGAAAACCTTCCAGAGGCATGGGAACGCCACATCTTTTCCCTTCATCCACTCAAATCCCTACCCTTTGAGGGAAATGACATGAGTTTTTTGCAGAATGCTCTTAACAAATGTAGGGTTTGTCAGACCCAGGGTGGTGGGGACAGAGTTCCAGAGTTAAAAGGTCCTGCACTGAAAGCTCCCTTGTAGCCAGCCCCATCCTGGTGGAGCCATTAAACTTTCACTTTAAGTTTTGAGAGGTGTGAGAAGTGGGCATACAGATATGCTGCTGCCGGCATTTTCAAGGGCGATTATCCATGTGTGACTCTGATAAACCAAGCAGGGTTGGTGGATATTTGGATTTGCACGGTGCCCGTCACAATGGAGCACTTTGCTTGGCCGGGTGGGCTCTCGGTATTGCTGTGAGTGATCAAACATTAAAGGTGCTCTCAGCTCGGTTTGGGTCGCAGGCACACAGCAGCCAGGGATGGCATAGGGGGCATTCCAAACAAGGTGTCCGCTGAGACACGAGGGCCAGTGAGATCAGCATGAGCTCTGACTTGCCCATCTGGGACACCGCAGCCTACGCTGAAAGCTTTGCAGATCTGAGGTTGGTTGTAAGAGCAAAATATTGAATCTTGCATAGCGTGAGTAAACTGTGGACCTTTGCTCTAATCAGACACGGGATGGCTGGACACAGACACAAACACACACATGCCCCTCCTTTGGCAGAAGAGATTACATACCTAGGAAGTACTCCATATCCCTTGTGGTGGTGGAACTGTTGTTCCCAAAGCTGCTGGACATCTCCCAACACACAAAGGTTGGCAACCTGGAGTTTGGGCCAGGTTTTTAATGTTTTGAGGGTTTCCTACAAATCAGGAGTCTCCGGGAAGATGTGGGAACTCAGCCCCTTCGGGTGTTCAGAAGCTTGTGGGATTGAAACGAGATTTGAAGTCATGTCCATGTCTGTCCAAGTTGGACATGAGTTTTAGAAAGTCCCCTGAGGGTTTTCAAGGAGCCTAATGTTCAAGTGCAGCCCCTCAGGTAGGGCAAAAACGCCTACATATGAAACTTTGCTGTGGTTTTTCTCTAGCTAAGTTACTATGTTAATTATGTCCTCAGCCTGATATCCCTTCATAGACCCAAAATGAAATCTCCTTTGGCTACGTACATGTTGGAACATGATGATGTGCTTCAGCTAGTAATGCATGTAGTGTCTGGGGTGCTGCAGATCCGACGAGTGCAGTGTGTTGCAAGCCAGAGCCTATCATTTCCTCCCTTCCCTCCCATGGTAGAAATGGGTTTAAACCCAATCTGCAACACTCTTCACATTTAGAAGCTGGTTATGGCATCTAACACTCAGAACAGAATTTGTTAATATGAATTTTGGCAGTAGCTCGTCTCAGTTCTTGTTTCTGAACAGGTATCTCATCATCCAACCCTTCACTTGATGTTAACGCTCTCTGATTTGCTGGGATTAAGTTTCAAAGCCTGAGCAACAAACCGTGTATGTGAATCCATTACCACTCTGTGCTGAGGCTGTCAGATCTCTTAAGCTTGGCTGTGGCACAGGTTGGATGGGGGAGTTTTTGGCACAAAGTGGTCCGGGTGATTCAGTAGGTGGCACTCAAGTCTGCATGATCAGTATTGGCCAAATATCCCAGCAGGATATAAAGGCCCATGGTTCCACTGGAGCTGCCCCTGTTGCCCTGGCCCGTTGTGGATATTTAAGATTCCATGGCACTTCTTGCGAGTCCCAATTTTACTCCCCCATGACCTCTCTAGAAGGGAAACACCTGCCTTGGCTAATTGTGCCTTTCTTCCCCTCTTCCTCCCACCCTTTGTCTCTTCTTGATTTATATTTTTGAGCTTGTCAGGGCAGCGACTGCCTCTTACCATATGTTTGTACAGCACCCAGCACAAGGCCCTGGTATGGGTTGTATTCTCTAGCGAGTGCTTCTGCAGAAGGTTCAAAATTGCTTTCCTCGCAATACATGTAGAAGAGTTGGCCAGGCTGTAATTTGTCACATGCCCTCTGGAGGAAGGGAGCAAAGCAGGGGCGTTCAAACATCACTTGACAGACCAAACACATCGCTTCATCTTTATCTTTTTAAATCATGGTTTTTGGGGGGAGAGGGGCTGACTCCTCATTTTTGAGCTCTTGGGGGTGGCTGAGGACCAGAACTGAATTTGGTTCTTTGGCTGTGAAAGTCTAGAAGTCACAGGGCTCCCTGGTTCATCCGTGCATGTAAGGAAGTGGGAGCTGAGCAGCGTGTGCTAGGCATGTAAGCTCGTTAAAGGGGCTTATTCACCAGATGGATAAACTGTTCATGGCAGCTCTTTTTTCTTATACTCCATTAGCCTCATTTGTGTCCCACATCTACCTCCCCATCTGTCCCCCTCCCACTCTGGGTGACTATCATGTTCCTAGCTCACCCCACTATTTCACTTCACTGTCATGACCCTGACCTCCTAAAACAAACAAATCCCAAAACTATGTGCTTATCTGCAAAGCTGAATCTATCCTATCACAGAGGGTGGCTGGACATTCATACCTGATATACAATAAGCAATACTTTCATCTAAGGACTCCCAAGTGCTTCACAAACATTATTTAGCACCAGCATGGTCCTCAGGGACCAGTTGTGCTAATGGCTGTGCAAATGCATTGAGAGACAATTCCTATCCTGAAGTGTTTGCAATATCTAAATCGATGAGAGAGTCAAAGCATGGGAGAAGGGAAGTCTTATCCCCATCTTACTACTATGGAACAGAAGCACGGCGAGATGGGTGTAAAATTGGGTACTGAACTCATCATACATTTCACCATTGACTTCTACCCAAACAGGAGCTGGCCTAAGTGACTTGCCCAGTGGCACACAGGAAGTCTGTGGCAGGGCTGGGAATTTGAACCTAGGTTTCCTGAGGTCCAGTCCAGTGCCTTAACCACATCATCCTTGTTCTCATGCCTTACAATTGTGTTCATGAGGTTCAATAGCAGTCACTTGAAATCTTACCACTCCACCTTGGGATTACCAACCTATGGCAGGAATTGCAATGAGTGCTTACAGAAAAAGGGCATTTTCTCACCACAGTGCAAGAAAACATTGTGTTACTCCAGTTCTAAAAAGTATTACAGCCATTGTACACTTATTGATCAATGAACCAAGTAGCAGCAACGCTACGTGACTTTCCTATCGTGACACTTGTGATTCACTGTGGAAAGCCCAGACCAGAATTTAGGAGTTTCGGCTCCCATTTTGATGCTCTGGCTCACTAGAGATACTTCCTCTTCATTTAAATGACTGTAGTTTTCAGAGAAGTCAACAGCCAAAATAACCGTTCACTTCTCACCATGGCTGGTCCAGTGGGCTGCATAGGGAAACAGGTGATGGGCAAAACATCTGATCATTTACTGTTTTGTTCAGGTGCTATTAGAATAGTTCATTGCTTTGGATAGCTTATCCAAAGCAATCTGACCTAGAAGTCAGGCTAGGACTCTCTTCTAAGGGAAATGGTGAAAACCCCATTACTTTGAGACCTTTAGTATTAGTAAATATAGAATAGGAAAGAATTCTCCAGTGGAAGGGAGATAGGAATTATGTAATCTAATAGTTTATTTTCCATCTCACCAGTACAGAACTGCAGAACCTCTATCCTGGAATCCGTATTTCATTGCTTTCACCTTGCAGGTGAAATTGGGAAGTGATGAGAGGTGCCTGAAAATAATTATTTAAAAAAATTAACTACATTTCTTAGATCCTCAGAAAGGGTTGGCAAAGGCTTAACTAGTTCATTGGATTGTGCTTTCCCGTGGTTCTGCAAAACCTGGAAGCTCAGACTTTTGAAGGGCATTTTGGGTGGGCGGAAGAGAGGGGAAATGTTACCATTTTCACTGCAAGAACAGGTCAGTTATACAAAATAACACAACCCTGCTGTGTGTGTGTGTGTGTGATCTACTTGAACTTCTCTGGAGCATCTGTCAAATTAAAGCCAATCCCCCCCCCACCGCTTGTGTCATTATATCTTAAATGTTTCCTGTCAGTACATTTTGTTCTTCATGTCTCTTGGTACATACTGAAGTGGGAGATTGCATAATGATTCAGTGTTCTACAGAGTGGCTTGAAGCGGCAACCTGGGAATCTAAGTCATGCAGTCCAGAATATTTTGTACACTGTCTGAATGGCAGCACCATAATTAAGACATGCTTCAAATCAGTGATAGAGGTTCCCCCCTCCCCAGTAGAGAGAAAATGAGGAAGGAAAGGAAGTTGGAGTTAAAGATCAAAAGTCACAACCAGCTTATTTGCACAAATAGCATCAAGCAATGAGAACCAATGCAATTACTGTAGAATGCTAGATGTTCTGGTATCACCAAGGGAACTTTGTCTGATTAAAAATGATGATTGCTGGCATTAAATCTGTTTGGAACTACTCTACACAAGTCATCTCCTATTTCATGCCACTCTCCTATTGCCTACTTTGCTGAGTGGAAAAAGTCTTTCATTCTGATTAAATAATGCTTTGTAAATATTTAGAGATGAATGATTCTCTTTCCCGCCTCCCCTTTGCTCCCGATGGAGTCTAGTTTGAGGCAGAGGCCACTAGGTACTAGCTTCGTCCTTCGAATAACTCAGTTGATTTCAGTTGGGTCACACAATTGGCTGACTTTGACTCAAGATGATGTATTGGGGTTATCTCTTCTACTGCAGAGTCAGTGGAGGGTGTGTTCTAAGATTCTTGTTCAGCTGAAACGGAGAGCACTTGCTTCCTGAATCCAAACTAATGCCACACGCTGAGTTGGATATTTGGATGTCGGACTAATGCTGTGGAATCTTTCTGCCTCATTGGGGCTCTAGTCCTATGGATTTTCAGAGAGCTTTGCTCTGGAAGAGATCAAGGAGCATGACTGATATTACGGAACTTGCATAAAGACCTACTTCCGTCTTGTGGAAGGCATTCTTTACAAACAGTCTTGGTTCGATGCAGTACATATTCAGGATACCCCTCGTGGCACGGAAAGGGAAATTTGCATGTGTAAAAGATCTGTTTCTCAAGAGTCCACCTGTTCTCATAGGATTCTGGCATGGGGTGGGGAAGAAAGCTGTGTGTCGGGACACCATAAACGTCACCACTGGGATTGTTCAAACTCTTTAGCTGATGTTTGAATGGGGGCGTTTCACCCAACTAATCAATAGTAGATCGCTCAAAGAGCCTTATCTTTACTGTTGTTTGTTACAGTAATCCTGTAGGTCCTGAAACAGATCAAGGCCCCTGGCACTGGATGCTGTACAGAGATATAGAAGAGAAAATTCCTGTCTCAATATGTTTGTAACCTTCGTTTAAGATCTCATGACATAACAAACAAAGGGGAGAGAGGGTGGTGCAGCAACAATATGAATGTATTACTGGATAGATGAGCTATGTGCCCCAGTTCTTTCTCCCCAGACCCTCTCCTCTTCCTCCTTTATCACCTATTTTACCATCCTCCCTATTCTCTATAATCTCAACCTTGTCATCTCCTCTGAGTCCTCTGTCCTTCTCTCTCCTTGACCATGCTGTCATTAAATCCTTCCCATTCCTCCTCTTACCACATCTCCAAAATCCCTCTTCTAGACTGCAATCTTTCACCTGGGCTTCTGCAACCTTGTGGCCTCCAGGTTCTCTGCCTCATCCCCCCACTTCCCTCCTTCGGTGTATCCCAGAGTTTGAACAGTGGGGGAAAATGGGTAGATGGTGGTCTTCCAAGCTCCATCCACAAACCAAGCTATGGCCCCATTCATAGCAGCCTGTCACTGTTCAAATTGCAATCACATGAGATTTGCTAGATTCCTCAGGCTCCTCAGTGGGGTACAGATATGCCTGGGGTTAGGGTTAGGTTATGGAGTAGGCACATAACTAGGACCGCACCTAAACTCACATGGTGATGTCACAACTTTCCATTTCATTTAAAGTTACTAAGCCTCACTGCTGCAAAGACCATCTCGAACATGTGAACTTCCTTCCTCTCATCCATTATCTCATCAGATTGCAAGTTTTCAGGGGCAGCGCATGTCTCTGACTGTGTTTGTGTTTAGCAGGATGAGGCCTGACTTTTGGTTGCAGTCTCTACAAACGAGCGTCTTGACAACTTTGTGTGCAGCTTCCGTGACCCATTTCAACATTACATCACATTAAAGGGGGGCGGGGACTACTTCGCTATAGGGAAAAGAGGAAGAGAAGAACCAGTGAGGTCTAGTGGTTTTCAAAGTGCCTCTGTTTCATTGTCTGTCGGGTCCAGACAATTACAGGGAGTGTTTGTTTGTTTTTTTTTATGACTGAACAGATCTGTTCAAATGTCATCCCTGTTCATGTGATCAGGGCTGCCTTGACTTGATAGCAATGTGGTGGCATTTAGGTTATCCTCATGCCACTGGGCAAAATGGAAGCGTTTGCAGTGCCCATGCCTTCTTCCGCTCTGGCTTTGTCAAGCCCTTGATGAATGTAAAGCACTGCTACAGGGGGTAATCTTGCATTTTGTAAGGTCAAGAGCCTCGTGTATGTGCCAGATGCCTGGGTTAAATCCTGTAGAAACCAGACAAAAAGCTGCTCTGTCTTTCTAAGATACGCTTTTAAAATAATAAACTAATTCAGGGCAGCTGGAAGGGGCGGCCAGGTGAATATTCCTGGAGAACGAAAGCCATTATTTATCCAGAGCACAAGCAGTGGGGGTATCAGATTTCCCATGCTATCCAGCAACCTACTCCTACGCTGAGCTGGAGGAATCACCTGTACAGATGAGACAGTGAGTGTCCATATTCACTGCTTCCTTGGCCCCTCTCCTGAGACTGCCACAAGAGGTGCCAATGAGTGTTAAATGTTCCACTGATGGGTTGATCACTTAGCTCCTGTTTCATGGTGCCTGACTCCATGAATGTTCTTCTTGATGTCAATGTGACAATTTGCAAAAGTGCTACTCAAAGTGAGTGAAGGTCTGGGTGATGGTGTGGTGTGTCTTTTTTGCTCTTCACCAATCAAATATAATATGGAGGAACTACAGGGGAACAGGTAAGTCCCAAATAACCATGGGTTGACTAAATACACAGAAACGTGGTTTCTGGGGGCTTCTAAAAGATAGAACACAGTGAGTACCATTAGAGGGCTCACAAACTACTTAAAGGGATACTGCCTGACTTTTTTTTTTTAGTCACTGGTGGTTAGCCTATATACTATGAATTGAGCATAAACCGCATAGGCCTCTGAGCATCCCTCCACTGGTAATGGCTCTCAGTAGTTGCTGACCTGGTGTGTATCAGAGATGACTAGTGAAAAGATACTGAGCCATCTACACCTCTTTCCCACTTCTCTCCACCCCCAGACACTTTGAGATGAATGAAATTTGTAGGTGACAGGACATTCCAGCAAAGACTGACTTCCTTCCTACACAGGATATGCACTAGAAAGCATGAGGTGACAATAATTAAAGGCCACAGAGTCCTCTTCAGTGGGGTACTGCCATTCATCCAGCTTCTTATAGAATCACAGAAGCGTAGGAGTGGCGGGGACCTTAAGAGGTCTTCTAGTCCAGTCTCCTACACTCAAGGCAGGACTAAGTATGATCTAGACCTTCCCTGACAGGTTTGTCT
This sequence comes from Mesoclemmys tuberculata, assembly GCA_007922155.1. Classification (NCBI taxonomy): domain Eukaryota; kingdom Metazoa; phylum Chordata; order Testudines; family Chelidae; genus Mesoclemmys; species Mesoclemmys tuberculata. The sequence continues at coordinate 9,848,709 of ML675611.1, read as the reverse complement.
AACCTGCTCTTAATCTGCACTGATTGAGATTCCACAGCCTCCCTAGATAATTTATTTTAGTGCTTAACTATCCTGACAACTAGGAAGTGTTTCCTTATATCCAATCTAAACCTCCCTTGCTGTAGCTTCAGCCCATTGCTTCTTGTGCTATCCTCAGAGGCTAAGAAGAACGATTTTTCACCCTCCTCCTCGCAACAATGTTTTATGTACTTAAACTTCACCATGTCCTCCCACCCCAGCCTTCTCTTCTCCAGACTAAACACATCCCATTTTTTCAGTCTTCCCTCAAGGGTCATGCTTTCTAGACCTCTAATCATTTTTGTTGCTCTGCTCTGGACTTTCTCCAATTTGTCCACATCTTTCCTGAAATGTAGTGCCCAGAACTGGACACAAGACTCCAGCTGAGGTCTAATCAATGCTGAGTAGAGCAGGAGAATTATTTCTCATCTCTTGCTTACAATGCTCCTGCTAATACATCCCAGAATGATGTTTGCTTCTTTTAGAACAGTGTGATACTGACTCGTCTTTATCTTGTGATCCAGTATGACCTCCCCCGCACTCCCGTGAAATCCCTTTCTGCAGTACTCCTTTCTAGGCAGTTACTTTACATTTTGTATGTATGCAACTTGTTTCTTCCTAGATTTAGTACTTTGCGTTTGTCTTTATTGAATGTCATCCAAGATCAGGCCCTGTCTTGCAAAGCTTTGTACAAATACATGGTGGGAGACCATCTTTGCCCCAATGACCTTACACTCTAAATAGACAAGACAAACAATTGGATTGAGGGTAGACTTGCTTCCCAGAGATCTTACCTACCAACTCCTTGAGTTTGCTAAAGTCTGACTTCTTAAAATCCATTATCTTTATTGTGCTCTTTTCCCTCCTACCATTCCTTAGAATCATGATTTCTACCATTTCATGATCACTTTCACCCAAGCTGCCTTCCACTTTTAAAATTCTCAACTGGTTCCTGACTATTTGTCAAAATCAAATCTACAGCAGCCTCTCCCCTCGTAGCTTCCTCCACCTTCTGAAATAAAACATTGTCTCCAATACATTCCAAGAACGTGTTGGATAATCTGTGCCCTGCTGCGGTATTTTCCCAATAGATGTCCGGGTAGCTGAAGCTCCCCATCACCACCAAGTCCTGTGTTTCAGATTTTGTTGGTTTGTTTCTAAAAAGCCTCATCCACCTCTTCTTCCTGGTTAGATGGTCTGTAATAGATCCCTACCATGACATCCTTGGTTTTTACCCCTTTTATCCTGCCTAGAGACTTTCAATGAGTCTGTCTCCTATTTCCATCTCAACCTCAGTCCAAGTCTATATATTTTTGATATATAAGACAACTCCTTTTTCCCTGCCTGTCCTTCCTGAGCAAGCTGTATCCTTCTATACCAATATTTCCATCATGTGTATTATCCCATCCAGACTGTGAGAGGCCAGGTATGGCAGAGTTGTGATTATTAACTAGCATTTCTAGTTCTTCCTGCGTATTGCCCATATTTCTCCTATATTAATATACAGACATCTAAGAGCCAGAGGTATTCTCTTCATTCTAAGCAAATTAGAAAGCCAAAGTAGTCCTTGTCTTCCACTAGTGCATGCTTTCTGAGAAAATGTCAAGTCAATGTATTTGTTTTGCATTTGATTAAAACACAAAAGCAAACAGTGGATATTAGTGGAGCCATTAGTTTATTATGAGGATACATTTTTAGAATTCCCCAATTGATTTTCTGAATGAGCCAATAAAGTGAGCAAACCTTGCATTATTTACAACCAAGTTTAAATGTAATGTCTAAATCAACAGAGCTTGTTTGCTTTTTAAAAATTCAAACAAGGGCAACACTAAGCTAATTTCTGGGAGACTGGGATTCTTACACAGCATGAGGATTTCCGCCCAGGTCTCAAAAGGATGTTATGGCTTGAGGAAAGACTTTAAGGATTTGGCATAATCCTTCCTTGGAAAACCTCTCTCCTATATATCTGCAAACTTTTATTTAATACAGACAAGGTGGAAAAAACTGGGCAAGAGTTTAAAAACCAGATAACAAACCAAAAAGGTATGGAATTGTGTGTTTAAACACCCACTCCCCTCCACCCAATCAGCTGAGTCATCAACTCCATGTAGTTAATTATACATGCTTACAGTTCCCTAATTAAAGTAATTATTTACCTTGGGAAGTGGGGAGTCATGGTTTTTCAGTCACTCTTTGATTTGCAGTGCTTTTGCTGCTGCTGTTTTTCACTATTTGGCGGTCTTCAAAGAGAAGGCGGATAAACTGATTTACTCATTAAAGGTGAAATCCCTGGGCGAGCTGCAGCAAACCCATTACTACGGTTCTGCTGCACTGGGAGGGAGGATGCAATGCTGCCTTAGCTTGCTCAATGGGTTTTTTAATCTGGGCTTTTACGCCCCTAAATTTGGTACAGCACTGGGGCATTGTGAAGACTGGCAGTTTCTAAAAAGCCAGAGAGGAAGGAGCCATGCGGTGCATTTCTTCTGCAAGATCTAGGGCAAGCTCTATAGCTGCACCCAGAGAAGCACAGTGGAGGAGGGACACTGTATTGCTGGGCAAGGGTGTGACCAGTGGATTGTAAATTGCACTGATCTCCTGGTCCACAAAGACCCTGTTGTTGCTCTGTAGGAAGGTGCAGGGACCTTCCCCCGCGGCTGGGCCCCAGGAAGGGCAGGCGCCGCCCCAAACACAGCCAAGCCCGGATTTAAAACCCCCGCCTGTCCGTCAAGGCCGGGAGCCGACCGGGATAGGCCCGGGCTGTAACCCGTCCGTGCCCAGGGTAGCCCACTGATAACGCCAGGGTCAGGGCAGGCTGCAAAAAGGAGAGCAAATTTTCCCAGCACTGGTGGGTGACACCACAGTCAGACTTCCCAACCAGCCAAAAACAGTGCTTCTGATTCCCCCAATTGGTTATCAAGAAGCCACTGTGCAAATACACACAGCCCCCTTTACTGCATTTCAGTCTCTGGCTCCCAAACTGACACTGGGTCCAATAAAGAGACCAGTTGCTTTAACTCTGTGCTCTTTACTAAAAGATTCCCTCTGATCCCAAAGGATCAGCCACAGTACCAGTTCACTATAAGTTTGGATCTTACCCAAAATACCACGCTGCCAGCCAATCCTTTAGTAACTAAAACTAAAGGTTTATTAGTAAAAGAAAAACAAACAATAAGAGAAGTGTTAAAGGCTTAAAGCAATCAGAGATATACAAATGATTTAAAAGTCTATATACATCAGGTTTCTAGAACAATTGTGGAGTTGCAGGCTTGTATAGTTCCTCTGGTATACATCCAGTACCTGGATGGGTCTAAGTCCTTCAGTTCAGTTGCACAGTGTGTTAATCCAGAGGCGTGTCCGCAGCTGGACAGGAACAAGGACACAAGGCAAAGACGAAGACAAAATGGTTTCTGTGGTTTGATCTTATATACCCTCTGTTACTGGCCATGTGGCTTGTGGAACTTTACTGGAACCAAAATGAAGTCCATAGTCACATGGGCCAATCCTGGTAACTCTTCAGGTATGCCTTTAGTTTCTTCCCGGGCCTCTGGCTTCTGTAAAGGTCTTGATGGGCCATTAAGCGGGCTATTGTCCTGCGGCCTCTCTGTCTGGGGTGTGTCTTCTACAGCACAGTTTGAAATACAGGGATATCAAAGATCTCCATAACTTTCCTTACACATATTACACAGGAACACAAATATTATCATCTTATTCAGCATATTATAACCTTTCTAACAGTACCTGACATGGTATGTCTTACATGAATCATTATGATTTTGACATATTAAGGTCAAATAACACAAATGCCCCCCCCTCCTAATGCAGCCCGCGTGACACGGGCGACTGGCCAATCCCTTCCCCAGAGGGCGGGACTTCCCCCAGACAAGGGGAAATAAAAGGCAGGGCCCGTCGCTCAGTCAGGGGCCGACGGTCAGCCGGGTCAGACCGGCCTTCCCGCCAGCTAGAGGCCCGGCCTGAGCTCTGCCTGACCAAACCCCAGCGCAGGCCCTGGCCGGACTTGACGGACTGGGAGCAACCCTCCCGCCGGGGAACCGACGAATGGATCGGACCCCCAGACACCTGGGGATGGGATGAGCCGTGGGACCCTCTTGGTTGGGAAGCTCCCCCAGAGGCCGGACGGGACCTCGAGGAGCTACCTGCAGCACCCCCAGCCGAAGCAGGGCCAGACCTGGAGGAGCTACCCGCAGCTGAGGCCCCCACTGAATCCTGCGACCTAGAGGAGCTGCCCCTCGCGGAAGAGTTCCCAGACCTGCCGCCCGCCGACACAGAAGGCCTGCTGACCCTGCCCCGAGCCAGCTACCCGGCGATCACTGAGGAGAGAGGTACCTGGGGCAAGAGGGGAGGAAGTGGCCCAGGGGCAGCCCCGGATAGGGCTGCGGTAGAAGGCCGGCTACCTCTGGCGTGTTACGGGCAGACCCCGCCAGAGCAGCGGCAGCGGCCCTGCCGCTACTAGGGCCCTGGGCTGGAACGCAGTGGAGTCGGGTGGGCCTGCGTCCCCCTCCCCCCTTTCCCTTTGACCCCGGCGAACCGCACGACCTCTCCTCCAACCCGGCACTAGACTGCTTTGCCCGCCCGCCCTGCCAAGGGGCCGGGGCGATAGACTCCTTGCCCGCCCGCCCGCCCTGCCAAGGGGCCGGGGCGATAGACTCCTCTGCTCGCCCGCCCTGCCAAGGGCCGGGCAACCGCCTCGGGCACCGAAAGCTAATTCCCCATTGGTTTTCTGGAAGGTGCAGGGACCTTCCCCCGCGGCTGGGCCCCAGGAAGGGCAGCCGCGTCCGACGGCCAACGTCCGCCGTCTTACATGCTCATATATTCTGGTAAGAAAGGACACAAAGTAGCTGTGGGCCAGCCAGTGCAGATCGGGGCTGAAAGCTCTGGTCCTGATTTGGTTGAGGGAACAGCCCGTTGACTCAAACTGTGTGCTCTTCTCCAGACTGAAATTCTAACGTAGCTTTGGATTCAGAAAACACCTTAAACTCATGAGCGCAGGAAGAGTCCTATTGTGCCCACAAATACATGTCAAGCCTGATCGACTCCCTTGAGTTCAGCTAAATCATTTTGGTTCAGATTAGAGTAATGGAGAGTAGAATTTGGCACTGGGAATATATTTTCCCTTTTTGGTATCAGTGCAAAGCAAACAAAATTCTAAGTGCACAAAGGACAGATATGCACCCAAATCCCATTGTTTTAATTGAATGTCTCTCTGAAACTGCCCAGGAAGCCCTTGAAAATCTTCCCTTCAAATCATCATGTTCCAACTGTGCCCAAAGTGTAGCCTAAATGCAGGGGGAAATTGGTTGATAAAGGTAACAGGGTTCACATAATGTTTAGTACCTCACAACACTGATTTAAAAAACTAGCACTATACAAAAGCAGTGTAGTCCATATTAAAAGGATAAAGTGGCTCACTGATGTATCTCAATGTTATTGGTAATGGATTTCTAGTTGGGTTTGAAAAAAATATCAAATAGTAGCTACTGGTAGAGTTTGGATAACACAAAAATGGAGTGAATGACAACTGGTCAGTTATACAGTTATCTGGATTGCTTGATAAGCTGGGCTCACTTGAACAGCATGTGTTTCAAAACAGCCAAAGCAAGATCACGAATCGAAGAACAAAGAATGTGCAGGTCGCACTTGCAGGAAGGAGGACTGTGTCCTGGGAAGAAGTGATTCTGAAAAGGGCTTAAGCGTCCTGGTGAAAAATCAACTGAATATGATCTCCCAGTGCAATGCACTGGCAAAGAGAGCTAATGTGATCCCTGGATATATAAAAAGAGAAAATATCAAGTAGCAGTAGGGAGATGGCATTACCTCCATATCTGGCATTAGACAGACCAATGGTGGAATATTGCACCTACTGCTGGTGTCCAAGTCTCAACATCCTTTTTGACAAATTAGTAAGGGTTCAGAGAGGAGGTACAGGAATGATCTGAGTTCTGGATAATCTGCCTTACAGAGAAAGACGTAAGAAACACAACCTTTTTAGTTTATCAAAGAGAAGGTTAGGCGGTAACATGATCACAGTCAATGACGATAAGATTTCTAATAGGAGAGGGCTCCTTAATCTCTGATCTGCATGGACTTCAAAGTCAGAAGGGACCATCATGATCTAGTCTGATCTCCTGCACATTCCAGGCCACAGAACCAAACCCACCTACTCCTGTAATAGACCCCTAACCTCTGGCTGAGTTACTGAAGTCCTCAAATCCTGGTTTAAAGACTTAAAGTTACAGAGAATCCACCATTTATACTAGTTTAAAGCTGCCAGTGACCCATCTTCTATGCCGCAGAGGAAGGCGAAAACCACGTAGGGTCTCTGCCACTCTGACCAAGGGAAAATTCCTTCTTGATCTCAAATATAGAGATAGGTCTTAGTCCCTGAGCATGTAGGTAACTTATCAGCCAGAAACCTGTGAAAGAATAGTCGGCAATACCTCAAAGCTCTCCTGTCTAGTGTCCCATCACCAGCTGTTGGAGATATTTACTGCTAGCAGTCGCAGATCAGTTATGTGCCATTGTAGGCAGTCTCATCCTACCATCCCCTCTATAAACTTACCAAGCTCCATCTTGAAGCCAGTTAGGTGGTGTGTTTTTTTTTTTTACCCCCATTACTTCCCTTGGAAGGCTGTTGTAGAATTTCACTCCTGAGTGTTAGAAGCCTTTGTCTAATTTCAAGCCTAAACTTGTTGAGGGCCAGTTTATATCCATGTGTTCTTGTGTCCACACTGGCACTTAAATAACTCCTCTCCCTCCCTGGTATTTAGCCCTCTGATGTATTTATAAAGAGCAATCATATATTCCCCCCCCTCCCAGCCTTCTGGTTAAGCTAAACAAGCCAAACTCGGAGTCTCCTTTCAAAGGCAGGCATATCAAGATCCAGTGGCTGGAAACTGAAGATAGATAAATTCAGCCTAGAAACAAGGTGCACACGAAGTGCGAAGAATTAACCATTGGAATGATGTGCTGAATTCTCCATCCCTTGCAGTCTTTATTTAAAGATTAAATGTCTTTCTAAATGATGGCGCTCTAGCTCAGCCACAAGCAATGGTCTTGATGCAGGAATGACTGGTTGAGGCACAAGGGCTGATTCCAGGGCTGGAAAAAAAATACGAGGTGTTTAGCACCCACCAAGGCTGACCTGGAATCAGCCCTTCAGTGGCACCCTACAGAGACGGTGCTTCACAGCCCATCAGCTAATGGGCTGTGAAGAGCTGCTCCCTGCCCATCAGTTGATCAGTGCAGGGTGGTGCTGGCTGGAGATCAGGGCCAGCCCAGACTGTGGCCCCGCCCATGCCCTGCCTCTTCCCCCAAGGTCCCGCTCCTACCAGCAAAAGGAGTCATCGGCGCCTACTATAGCCTGTGCGATATGGGAAGTCAGACTAGAGGATCATAATGGTCCAGTCTGGCCTTAACCATCATGAAAACATCCTCCTGTGCCGAGGGCAAGCAAGAGGCTGATGCCTCATGTAAGTCCCCCTTAACCCCGAGAGAGCCCTGAAGTATTTACAATGAATTACCTTCATGATGTAATTCCCTTCCTTCGTAATGCTGAGGCTTGGTTTGTAATCCACCCCATGCCGCGTAGCAGTTGCAAAGGTGGGTTCCCCACCCAGTCAATGAGATGACGCCCGCTGTGACGTTTTAGTGGGGAGGGGGGTGAATGAGACACAGAAAGACATTGAACTCTCTGTCTTGTCTTTGCTTCAGTTCCCACCCTAGCCCGCTGCCAGCTGAAATGCCTTAGTGCTCTTATTTACAGCGGGGTTCATGCTTTACGCCAGAGGGCGAGAGTGGGGGGTTGTGCTTGTGCCAGTGAACATCCGAGAGGCTTAGGGTTTGCCTACACCGCAAACAAAGCCCCCGCAGCAGCGAGTCTCGGTGCCCAGTTGAAAGACTCGGGCTTGCACAGAGGGGCTAAAAACAGCAGTGTAGACAGTCTGGCTCAGGCTGGAGCCTGGACTCCGAGCCCCTCCCGCAACCGCTCAATCACAGAGCCAGAAATCCAGCCTGAGACTGATCGTTTACTCTGCTGTTTTGGTTTGGCTTTTTAACTCCATGGCACAAGCCTGAGTCTCCTCTGCGATTGTAGCTCTTCTGTGTTAGTAAAAGTCATGTATTAAGGGAAGGGGTGCGTGTGAGCACGGGCCCTAGCTCTGGTGTACAACTGGAGTTCTTTTAACCACTATCTACCTGCAGTACTGGTGTGTGATCGCTGTTCTCTGCTGTCAGAATAGACAAGGACTTGATTTCCCTATGAAGAAGAGGCTTTGATTTTTATGACGCATGGTGGGGATGGTCATGGTGTTGTTTTAACAGAAACAAACTACTTCTGGGGGGGCGGGAGGGGTGGAAAATCCCCAAGAGGCTTTTTTTAATTTTTATTTTTTAAAATGGATTGAAAAGAGACTTTAGTTTCCTCCTATGTAGGGACCAAAGAGACAGTTGCTCATATCACAGCCAGTCAGATCACACAAGAAGCAAAGGCAAGAAATCACTTCTCAGCCCTCCCACTTGATTAAAACCAACAACACCACTTTCAAAGTTTTGACCCCAGAGACTATTACAAAAGTAAGTCAAAGTCCTGATTTAAACCAGCTTGGTTAAATATTTTTGCACTCCTTGTGGTTAATCTCCAGGCTCTTACTATGTGATTACTTTAGCATGAAAAAAGTGATACTTTTAGAAGCAAAAAGAAAGGCCTCATTCATTGACGAGGGAATGTCATCACTGCAAACAGGACGCTAGTGTTCTTGCAAAATATTTTCAGCTTTCAAAATGTCCTATAGTAACTACAAACAAGAGTTGTCACTAAGCAGGGGAAATGTTGCAGCGATGCACCAGACAGACTATTTGCAGGATGTAATTTATATAAGTGGTATTTTTGTAATATTCTGAGTGGTGTGGCTAGAAACAAATTGGATTTCTAGATAACAATACAAAGAGGTACTGTTCTATTCCCTATCTTAAGGGAACAAAAATAACGGCTTTTGTTACTTTAAATAAATATGGTGATGTGGTAGCAATTGGATTCTTGTTATTTCACCTTCCGTCTGAGCAGCCAGCTGTCTAATCTGTGCAGTTCCATCTGTATGAAAATAGTGTTGATCAAAGCACAGGACTTGGTGGTGATGGGAGCTTCAACTACCCAGACATCTGTTGGGAAAATAACACAGCAGGGCACAGATTATCCAACAAGTTCTTGGAATGTATAGGAGACAATTTTTTATTTCAGAAGGTGGAGGAAGCTATAAGGGGAGAGGCTGCTGTAGATTTGATTTTGACAAATAGTCAGGAACCAATTGAGAATTTAAAAGTGGAAGGCAGCTTGGGAGAAAGTAATCATGAAATGGTAGAATTCATGATTCTAAGGAATGGTAGGAGGGAAAAGAGCACAATAAAGATAATGGATTTTAAGAAGTCAGACTTTAGCAAACTCAAGGAGTTGGTAGGTAAGATCCCATGGGAAGCAAGTCTCATGGGAAAAACAGTTCGAGAGTTGGCAGTTTTTCCAAAGAGCCATTATTAAAGGCACAAGCGAAAATTATCCTACGAGGTAGAAAATAAAGTATGGCAAGAGACCATGCTGGCTTAACCAGGAGATCTTCAATGATCTGAAACTAAAAAAGAGTCCTGCAGAAAAATGGAAACTGGGTCAAATTAAAAAGAAGGAATAGAAACAAACACCACAAGTATGTAGGGACAAAACTAGAACCGCTGAGGCACAAAACAAGAGTAAACTAGCTAGAGGTATAAAGGGTAACAAGAAAACATTCTACAAATGCATTAGAAGCAAGAGAAAGAACAAGAACAGGGTAGGCCTGTTACTCAGTGAGGGAACAATAACAGAAATGTGGAAATGGCATAAGTGCTAAATGACTTTTTTGTTTCAATTTTCACCAAAAAGGTTAGTAGCAATTGGATGCCTAATGTAGTGAATGCCAGTGAAAATGAGGTATGATCATAGGCTAAAATAGGGAAAGAACAAGTTAAAAACTGCTTATACAAGTTAGATGTCTTCAAGTCACCAGAACCTGATTAAATGGATCCTACAATACTCAAGGAGCTGACTGAGGAGGTACCTGAGCCATTAGCGATTTATCTTTGGAAAGTCATGGAAGACAGGAGAGATTCCAGAAGACTGGAAAGGGCAAATATAGTGCCCATCTACAAAAAAGGATATAAGGACCACCCGGGGAATTACAGATCAGACAGCTTAACTTCTGTACCCGGAAAAATAATGAAGCAAATAATTAAGCAATCAATTTGCAAACTCCTAGAAGATAATAAGGTGATAAGTAACAGTCAGCATGGATTTGTCAAGAACAAATCATGTCAAACCAACCTAGCAGCTTTCTTTGACAGAGTAACAAGCCTTGTGGATGGGGGAAGCGGTAGATGTGGTATATCTTGACTTTAGTAAGGCTTTTGATACTGTTTTGCATGACCTTCTCTTAAACAAACTAGGGAAATACAACTTAGATGGAGCTATGATAAGGTGGGGGCATAACTGGTTGGAAAACCATTCCCAGAGAGTAGTTATCAGTGGTTCGTAGTCAAGCTGGAAGTGCATCTTGAGTGGGGTCCAGTTCTGTTCAATAACTTCCTCAATGATTTAGATAATGGCATAGAGAGTACACTTATAAAATTTGCAGATGATACCAAGCTGGGAGGGGTTGCAAGGGCTTTGGAGGATAGGATTAAACTTCAAAATGCTCTGGACAAACTGGAGAAATGGTCTGAAGTAAACAGGATGAAATTCAATAAAGGCAAATACAAAGTACTCCCCTTAGGAAGGAACTATCTGTTGCAGACATACAAAAATGGGAAGTGACTGCCTAGGAAAGAGTACTGCAGAGAGCGATTGGGGGGGGGGAGGTGTCAAGTTTCCTCCAGAGCCCCAATAGTTGGAGTTTGGCTTATACCCTCAAAGATGAAAAAGCAGAAGAAACATAGGAAGAATCAATCAACAAATTCTCTTAGGAGCCTTCTGTAAAAACAGAAGTGTGAAGCACACAATTTGGGATGGTATGGAAAGCAAAGTTTATTAGATCAAGGCCACAATTAGATCATAAAGTTGTAGAACTGGAAGTGACCTCTCAAGGTCATCTAGTCCAGTCCCCTGCACTTATGGCAGGACCAAGCATTATCTAGACCATCTATGACATCCCTGCTCTTAAACGTCAATGTCAGAGATGCCACATCCTCCCTAAGCAATTTATTTCAGTGTTTAATTATCCTGACAATTAGGAAGTTTTCCTAATGACCAGTCTGAACCTCCTTTGCTGCAGTTAAAGCCTATTGCTTCTTGTGCTATCCTCAGAGGTTAATAAGAACAATTTTAATCCCTTCTTGTAAAAATCTTTTTTATCTATTTGAAAACTGTTATGTCCGCCCCGCAGTCTTCTCTTCTCCAGACTAAACAAACCCCATTTTTTCAATCTTCCATCATAGGTCATGTTTTCTAGACCTCTTAATTATTTTTGTTGCTCTGCTCTGGACTTTCTCCAGTTTGTCCACATCTTTTCTGAAACATGGTGCCCAGAACTGGACACAATACTCCAGTTGAGGTCTAATCAATGAGGAGTAGAGCAGAAGAATTGCTTCTTGTGTCTTGCTCACAATGCTCCTGCTAATATATCCCAGAATGATGTTTGCTTTTTTTGCAACAGTGTGACATGGAATCAGATTTAACTTGTGATCCACTATGACCCCAGATTTCTTTCTGTAGTACTCCTTCCTAGGCAGTCACTTTCTATTTTGTATGAGTGTTCCTTCCTAAGTGTAAGACTTTGCATTTGCACTTATTGAATTTCATCGATCCAAGATCAGGGCCCTATTTTAAAAGGCTTTGTACAAACACATAGAGAGAGACCCCTGAAGACCTTATCGTCTTAATGGACAAGACAGATAAAATGGTGTGAGGGTAAAAAGAGAGTGGTGGAGTAACTTTTCACATAGCATATCAAGCGCAAAGCCAGGAAATAGAACCCATGGGTCCTGATTCCCAGCTCTATTTACTAGACCTGGCTATCTTTGTAGGTTTTTTTCCCTTCCAAGGTTAGTGATTTAATAAGTTTGTCAAATTTGTGTCACAACTTCATATTTAAACACAGGGTTTGTATTTTATTACCAGAGACCAAGAGGAAATAAACTATTAATATAAGAGATTCTGAGAAGTCAGGTGGGAAATGGAATGGGAAAAAAACCATTAAACATCTGGACTGATGGAGAAGATGGCCCATGTTGTGCAAATCCCTATAAGGTATTCATTCTGCCTTGCTAAGCTTGGAATGGGTTCCAGAAAGTCCCTGCTCGTAGTCTAATGAGTTTGAAATGAATACTGAACAGCTGCATAGTAATTTTACAGAATAGCCGCCTATCTCTTACCTGAGTGTGAGGTGCCTGCAGTTATGTTAAATCCTTGGAAAGTACTTGTATTCAGAGAGAGATCAGCACGGAACACAGAGATGCAAATCCATGAAACGTCTTTATTGAACTACACTAAATCCAGCCAGGACTGGCTGAGCTATCCCCAAATAGTCCAACTCGATTGCTATGGCAACAAGCTAAGCTCTGTGCCTACGGCAACCTAGGCAATAAGGCAAGACACAAAATACACAACGTATTCCTCCCCCCTTAACGAAAACTCCCATTTAATAGAACAATCACTAAACTAGGGAATGAGGGTAGACTGCCTCAGTTTCCCACTAAACCCCAGGGATTATTCTGGCCTGTAACATGGGTTTGTCCTAGCTAAAGATCCAGCTATTGAGGAGGCCTTCTCTCGCTAGGTGGATTACGGCGGACTTCTGGTGTTATTGCACTGGAAGGTGTTATTGGTGCGGTCTAACAGGCTCAGGACTCGTAGCTCAAACAGGTGAGGAGGCTGTATCTGCCACAGAGGTGGATGGAGAAGGGGAGTCAGGAATGGTGACTCTTGACTGGATATCTCACATGTAATGGTGAGGTCAGGTAGTTCAACTGGAGATGTGTTCTTGGGACATGTATGACCTGGCAACAGCTGATCTACATGCTGCCACCAGGTGAGATCATCTGCAGTATGGACAGTGTAGGAAACAGTGTAGGAAACGGGTCCTGTTTGCACGATGACGATACTGGCTATTTAGCAGTCTGTCCATTGAGCTCCACCTTAACATCAACAGTGCCCAACAGGGGTACAGCTTCTATAGTGTACGCCTTCAGAACAGTTATTGTCAGCTTAAGCAGGAGATGCTTTAGCTTCTCCTTATGCACAGTGTGTGAGACCAGAGAAACTGCTGCGTCGGTGTCCAGTTCCATGCGTACAGCGGGGTTAACCGGGGTGAGCTAACTGCCACGGACAAGACATGGAGTGGCACTTCTCCTTCTGACTGGGTGTCATTTTGATCGTCCTAAGTCTGCTCTACTGCGTGCAGATTTCTCTTTTTGGTCCGCCAGACAGCAGGCTTCTTTTTCTCCGGTTTGCCTGTTCTGTTTGACTCTTCTTTCCTTTGTTTGTAGGCACGCTCAATGTGTCCCTTTTTGCTACATTGGCAACACACTAGGTCTTTACACCAGCATTCCGATGCATGGTGACCCAGCTTTCATTCCCGGTAACATTGCTGGCTCCCCATTGTCTTGTGTGTAGGTTCTTGTGACACCTCATGCACTCTGGTCAATGCACTGAGCTGTTGGCCTTCCTTTGTGGTCAGTTTCATAGAGATTGCAAATTCAATGGCCTTCTGCCAGGTGAGCTGGGCCTCTGTCAATAGGTGCTTCTATATTGCTTCATTGCACAGACCACACGCCAACCACACACTAACCTATCACATAGGGTGTCCTCTAACGATCATAAATTCACAGTGCTCAGCAAGCTTCTTCAGAGCTGCTACAACTTGCACAATTGTTTCACCTTCTTGATTCTTTTTGTGGAACCTAAATCTCTTTGCAGTTACCAGCAGTTTTGGAGAAAAATGTGCCTCCCTGATTTTCACAATATCACTGTGAAATTTTGTCTCTGGCTCATCAGAGTGCACTAAGCTGTGCAATAAAGTATAGGTTTTAGCTCCTATAACACTGAAGAAAATGGGCATCTTCTTTGCATCTGTAATTTCATTTGCAATAACAAAAATTTGAAAACACTCAGCATATGAGTTCCATTCCTCTAGAGTCTCAGCAAAAGGTCCTAAGGGCCCCGTAAGTGTAGCCATTGCTCCCCCACCCCTCTTTTTTTCTTCTTTCTCTTGTCTTTTAGTGTCTTTATTAATGTGTGTTGTGGTTGTTCACCCACAATTCCCGGTGATTTCCATTCACTAGCACTGCTTTTGTTTCTGACCCGTTCCCAGTCTGTCTGCTTCACTTCAGTCAGAACAAAGCAGAGCCTGTTTTAGTTTGTTTGAACCATCAGTGTAAACAGCCCAGCCCCAAAAACAGCAAAAAGTTTTTCTTACATTGATTTCTTTGCTGGTGCAGCACAGGTCAACCCCACCCTCGTCACCACTTTTGCTGTAAGTCCTTGGAAAGTGCTGTATTCAGAGAGAAATCAGCATGGTGCACAGAGATGCAAACTCGTGAAAAGTCTTTACTAAACTACACTAAGACCAGCCAGGACTGGCTGAGCTATCCCCTAACAGTCAAACTCTATTGCTATGGCATCAAGCTAAGCTCTGTTGCTATGGCAATAAGGCAAGACACAAAATACACAGCGCCTGCCTCATTTTAGATGCTGGCTCCGCTCTATTCCGTGCAAACCTGCTGCTGTTTCACTGCTTGTTGACGTCGTTTAGGGGCCTGAGAGGTCCTGAGTTGTGAAGCTGGGGTGAGAGGGAAGTTATCGGGCTTGGAACGATGGGAATCCCACATCTTGCCAGGACTCCCCGCTCTGCAGTTTCTGTTCTGCCCTTCCTGTAGGGTAGGGCTGTAGGTTAGCCCTATGTGGCCGGGGAGGGGAGTACAGGGGCATTGGCACCTACCCTGTAGCTTCCCTGGGTGGCGAGTCTGGGCATGGAGGTGAAAGTAAGCTCTGGTTTTTTTTCCCCTTTGTCCCCTGAAATTTCTTGAGACCTGGGCCCAGTAGCTCCTCCCCATAGGCTGGGGGCAGAAGGGGTCTTTCGATCCCCCAGAGCCTCCATAGATGCCCCTCCCACCGAACTGTGGCGAGTCACCAATCCGGCAGGCAGCAACCATACAACTGCAGTGAGTTACCCTTCCACCAGGCCTGACCAGTGACCTAGCCCTCAGGCACGCAGCAGCTGCTACCTGAGCTGAGCCAGGCCAGACGATGCTCAGGCATCCCCCCCCCGAGCTGTAGCTCTGTCCGTGCAGCAGCCGTACCTGGGCGAGAGCCCTCCTGCTGCCTCACAGTGCATCAGACTCTCGAGACGCACAGCCTGCTCTCAGTCCTGTTCCTTTTCCTGCCCCGCCTCGCCCTGCTCCATCTGGCAGTGGCCCTGTTACCGGCCCGCTCCAGCCTTGCCTCTGCTTCCTGACCCACCCTGGACCCTCGAACTCTCAGCTTTGGCCTGTATCTGGACAATGGTACTGAATTGGCTTGTCCCTGGACTCCAGCAATTCAGCCTCGGCCCCTGGCTTCCATCCGGACTGGCTACGGAACTGATTCTGACTTGCCTATGGACTCTGGTCTCAGTGTTGGCCCTGGCCTGTCCCCAGATCTTGAGTCCAGCACCACTCTTGGCCCAGTCCCAACTCTTCCTCTGATGTCGACCTCTGCTCCAGCCACTAGGCCTGGCTACCAAGAGACAGCACCTGACAACCAGTCCCATCTCCTATCATTCAACAGGCAGAGTCTTGGTTCCAACCCCTGTAACTCTCCTGTCAGCAGAGATGAGAGAAGACGTGAGTGGCATGTTGTAATGGGCAACAGTACATTATTTGTCTCATAGCTGGGGGGAGGGGTGGGGATGGGGGAGGGCAGATCAGGGAGGAAATTCTGACTCAACCGTAGAATACGTTTTGCTTTGGGTCACTCTCTAGAAGGAAATTTTGGGTCTGACCCCGATTTTGCTCGTTCTATGGGAAAAGCCTCCCAACTTGCAGATCTCGGATGCTGACCCTATTCCTATCAGTTTTCATAAGTCTCTTCCCAGTCCAACTGTTCACACACAGCACTCTACACTGCCACAAATTAGTTCCCAGTGAAGACTGGCTTCCCTCCCACCCAAGTTTTAGCTCATAAATGCTCCTGCAGGGGTGATTTTCAGCTCTCAGCCACCAGTTGGGCATGAGCACCTGCCTGCACTTTGCAAACACTTATTAAAATTCTAGCATGTGCGCAGGCCCTTCATAGAGTGGCACAGCTGCGTAAGCACAAGCATTAGCTGTTTTTATGCATTGGCACACAGGCACATGGGCATTGCCAGACTGGTGCGCCATCTAGTTCACGGTCCTGTCTCAGGGTGTAAAAACGCCTTAACAATATCGCCTTGAACTGGAACGTCGGCTTCAGCAGCAATTTTTTTTTCTACGCAAACTGGACATATTGCCTAGCTGACTTCATTCATATAGTTTGCACCAAAATTCACTTTCTCTCAGACAAGCAATGTCTCTAGCTCTATTTAGATAAGACCTTTAGAGGAGGTACCATCTTTTTGTTCTGTTTGTATGGCACCAGCCACAATGGGGGCTGGTCAGTTGATTTGAGGTTCTTTGGTGCTATGGTAAGACAAAGCAAGATAATGCAGAATCAGTAGACAGATAGTAGAATTCTCCAAGGAAACACACATAGTCCATACTCCAGAACAAGCAGAGTAAACTTACATCAGGCATTGCTCTTCTTAGACTTGCATGTAAAATCTTTCCTTCATAACTGATGTTCCATAATTACATGCAGGCTATGAAATGCAGATGAATCAAAGAAAAATAATTGCTGGAAAGTATTTCCCCACCCCCATCCCCCGCTGCAAATTACAATGTGCTAAATTGTCCTTATAGAACGATTGTCTAGTAAGTAGAAACTTTAGATGCAGTTAGCTCTTCAAACTTATTGTGGTGACTTTGAATTCTGTGCAATTTGATGTTTCTCTTTCCGATCCAAACACAAAAGCAATAAATTAAGTCATGTGGCAGGGTTAGATTGAGGGCTGGGTGTGTGGTCAAACTGCAGCACATTCCTGTCGCTGTAATCCAGGATGAAGGGAGTGGCTGTGTGCTCAGGTCTCTGTCACACTCATTGGAGAGAGGTTTGTAGTGCTAGTCTAGACTCAGTGGTTAGCACAGCTTAATACCATGAAGCGTCCACTTTAAACACATGCATTGATCCTGGGGGTTGAAATGACACTGATTTGGCTCTGGGTTAATGCTCTTCTTTCCATGGACAATTATTGAGCCCAAGTGCTGCTTTATAGCCTTATTTTTTATTCATCTGTGTTCTCAACATTTCTCGTGCTCCCACAATCAGTGCAAGCCATCCATTATAATCCCCTAGGCCAGGGGTCGGCAACCTTTACTATGAAAAGAGCCATTTTCTGGAGCCGCAAAACATAGCTTATCGCGGCTGAAGAGCTGCATGCGGCTCCGGAGCCGCGGGTTGCCGACCCCTGCCCTAGGCTGTCTGGCCTAGCTGGGTAGACAGTACTTATGATTCCGTATGAAAGAGACTCCTAAGCTGGGAATGGATGACAGGACTTGATAATTACCTGTTTGGTTCATTCTTGCCGAAGCACCTGGCAGTGGCCACTTTTGGAAGACTGGATACTGGGCTAGATGGACCATTGGTCTGACCCAGCATGGCCCTTCTTATGTTCTTAAGGATGGCTTTAAAAGGGAGGTGTGTTAAACTGATTGAACGGGGGGTGTGACGAGAGCTGTGGAATGGTAGCTGCCTGAGGGAATTCTGGCAAGCCCTGATCCTGTGGAAACACAAGCATGTGGATAGTTTTCTCATCTGAGTCGTGCCATTGCAATCAATGGAACTGCTCGCTGCAGTAAAAGACACACCTACTAGGGTGGTGGCAGGACTGGGACTATATTTTCAAGTGCATAAGGCACTGGACTGGCAGCCAGGAGAACTGGATTCTATTCTTAGCTTGGCCTGGACCTGCTGTGTGACCTTATCCAAGTCACTTGTCATCTCTAAGTCTCTCTTTCCCTTCCCTCCCTTTCTGTCACCTATTTAGATTGTAAGCTTGTGAAAGGGGGGGCAGGGACTGTCTGTGCAGCACTTCGTACCTGCCTCTTTATTGCAGGCCAGATTCTCCTGGGCTTCCTCGTGGTGAACAGGGCCTAACTTTTCTCTTAGCCCTGTTGGTTTCAATGGAACTGCTTCCACGGTGGCAGAACACAGCCCTCAAAACGCATCCTGGGTCATTTGAGCTTACCCAGAGGAAGAAGTCCTTTCCACGCCCCTTCCATGGATCCAAAAGCAGCAGCTGTCTGCCACTTTAAGATGTAACAGGCCCTCTGGACCCTACTGCGCAGAGCCCAGTGCTCTGTGGTATGAAGCTGGCCAAACAGGGATAGCTGGACTGCCAGAGGGGTTTGGGACGCATGAGCGGACGCTTAGTCACTCGTATCCCAACAAAGAGATTGGGTTTAGTTCCAGCTGGCTCTGAGGTTTGGGGCCAGTTCTTATTTCTTCTGCCTCTGCCAGACCCCAGATACTAGAATCCTAGATTTTAAGGCCAGCAGGGAACGTTAGATCATCTCGTCTGGCCTCCTGTGTAACACGGGCCAGAGAATATCCCCATGGGGTTCCTCCATCCAGACTGTAATTTTTGGGTAAGCTAGACTGTTGGAAATCTTGGTTTAAAGATGTCTCCACATCCCCGGGAAAGTTGTTCCAATGATTAATTGCCCTCACTGGTTTGGCTTTTTTTTAAAAAGCCTTATTTCTAGTCGTCTGAATCTGTCTAATGTCAGCGTCCAACCACTGCTGCTTGGGATGCCTTTGAATGGCATGCAACAACTAGCGTCTTTGCAGAACAGCACAGTGGTCTTTGGCCAGCCCAACACTGCCTCATTGCCCAGTAGCACTCATCCGTCTTGGCTGCTTCTAGCAGCAACAGCGCGGAGCTTAAGCGCACATTAGTTCTGCTCAAAGCCGCTCTCTGGTTGGTCCAGAGGGAGCAGGCTAGGAATGTGTGGCGGGAGGGGCGGGGGGGTTAAAACAGTCACCATAACTAGAAGAAAGTTTAAGATAAGGGGGAAAGGCTGGGGCTGGCCTAACCCTTTTCAGGAGAGGGCTAAGGAGTCAAAGGAAAGTGGCTGCTATTTGAATTGGGCTGGAATTCAGATTGTGTCTTGCTGACTCTTGTGATACTTTTCTTAAAGCCCCAGCTCCTGGAATCAAGAGGTTCTATGAGACTCATTTCTTTTTTCTATTCTTTTTTAAAGCAAATATTTACTCATGGCTGCTGAGCAGTCTGAAAACGTGAGGCCTACAGGCTCCGAAACCACCAGATAAATAGAAGTTACCATTGAAAAAGTCATTTGACTTTAAAGTCAAACTGATGATTTCATGGACCCGAGTCATGCTTTTGGAACACTTGGGTCTGCCGGTGCTGCGTTCAGAAGACTTGCCTGCATGTTAGGATCCTGAAAGCCAAATGTCGTCATCTGACGGGGAAAAAAAATCTGCTTGTTGCCCTGCCGAGCTCTATATGCACCATCTATATATCCTGTGCATTGTTTGCCTGGTTACTATTACCTCGAAGCTGGGACACAATGCTTGTAGTTCCATGAACTTTGTGGGGTGACTCCATTCTCCTGCCATAAACTCTTCCTCTACACCCCCACCTAATTCTCTCTCTCCCCCTGTGGTGCTCATCTCGCTCTTGCAAAAAGTGTTTTACATCCCTTTGGGATACAGCCCTCACCCTGAATGGCACCAGAGCATTAACGAAATGCAGGCGTTTGTGCTTTTTCATATGCTAGCTTGGGAGGTCCATGGTTTCTGGATGCTGCTAAGTGGTTTTGTGAGCAAGACAAATATCACATCTCCTGGATTCCTCCGTAGAGCTTTATTTGAAGAGTTTTTCCCCCAGGGGAAAACTGTTGAACAGATCCTATCCTTCTTTGCGGGTACATGATCCTTGTGAAGAGTGGTGCTCAGCTGAGTCAGGGAAAAGAAAGAAACATGCCTAGTTGCATGTTTTGTTAGAATCAGTCTGGCATTTGTCACCGGGAACAATGTTGCATCAGTACTCTGCTGTGGCGCCTAACCAGTCAGATGTAGCAAAGCTCCCTATTTCTCCTGGCGTGCACATGTGAAATAGGTCTTTTAGGGAGAGATCCTTCTAGTGTCTTTCTAGAGTATTTTGTTTATGGGGTAGGAGGAATTTCATTAACACTAACTTGAGAGGAACCCAGCACTGTCAGCTAGAAGACAAATGTAGCTGTGGTATTGTCGTTCGTCAAATACAGCGAGAGTAACCTTTACCAGTCATTAGGGGGAAATGAAAAGCTTTGGATTTTAACTTTGTTAAAATGCACAGGGCTGTCTTTTTAGATCTCAGGCCCATGCATTGCTGGGATTAATCCGATTGTGCATTTGGTAACACTTAAACGTTATTTGTTATATAATTCCACTTCTGGGTGTTTTTGAAACAGCAGGAAGAAATATGACATCAAAGCCTGCTGCGAGATCCCCCTCCCGCCCCCCCAATGGTAGATGGTTTAGGAGTATGAAGGGCTTCAGAGCTAAGCACCTACCTACTGTTTTTAGATGGTGTTAATTAGACTGAATTTATTCTAGCCAGAATTTTAACCAAAAAAAGGGTCAAATCCTCAGCAAAGTTCTATGGAGGTCAAAAGACCTATACTGATACACACCACCAAAGGATTTGGCTCATTAGATATAATTGGGTCTTCAGTCTTATCCATCCTCTCGTTCCTGTTTTTGCTGATTGGTCTGAATATCCTGTCTTCTGCCATGGGCCAACCTCAGATGCTTGAGGGAATGAACAGAACAGGGCAGTCGTTGAGGGATCCATCCTTTGTTGTCCACTCCCAGCTTCTGGCAAACACCGGTGAGGGACACTCAGTGCAGGGGGTTGTATCCCTGCCCATTCTGGCTAATAGCCATTAATAGATCTATCTTCCATCAGCTAGAGGCAAGGCCACCAAATGAAGACACATCTCATTTTGAGGGAGCCGTTTCTTGTCCTCCGCTCTGCAAGGACTGCTCATGGGTGTTGCCTCCAGTGATGGCTACAACCTCAGATGGGGTGGGGGAAAGCTGGCCAGCCACGGCCTAGGGCACAGCATTTAGAGGGATAGCAGCTGGCACACTGGACATTCTCTACTGGGACCTCTGCTGAGGCAGTGAGACTCTGCGCCCCTTCCCCCCTCCCCGAGATCAGACCTCTGCACCCTGCTGAAAATTCTGGCAGTGCCCACAACCAGCTGCTTGGCATGGTGGGTGTTCTGAGCACATTTGAAAATCTGGCCCTGTTGTAGGTGCCTAAATGGGAGCTGAGCTCTTCTGAAAACCTGGGTCTAGTTACAGGGGCTGAACATGAGAAAAATCTAACCCTGAACTCCTTGAAACTCTGACTCCATAGGCACAGTGGAGCCCCTGCCTAGTGGAAATGACTGAATTCAGATGTAGGTGGATGGGTGGGGAGGGAACCCCCCACCCCCAATCAATGGTTTCTGACCTCTGCAGGAAATAGTCAGCTGCCTTCAACACCATAGACTATGATTTTCCTGAAATCTTGTCCTCCTGTAGCTTCCATGACTTTCCTTTCCTGTTTCTCCTCCCACCTCTCCAGTTGCTCCTCCAGCGTGTCCTTCGGATGGTCTTCCTCATCTGCCCTCCAACTTTCTGTGGGAGTTCCCTAGGCGCTGTCCTTCATCCCCTTCTCCCTCCCCACCCCCAACATGTTATCTCGAGGGTAATCTCATCCACAAACACAATTCAACTACCATCTCCATGTGGGTGACTCACAGACCTACCCCACTACTTCTGACCTGTCTCCTTCCCTCCAGACTAAAGCCTCAGCCTGCCTCTGATGTTTCCTGTCCAGCTGTCAGCTCAAACTGTCATCCAGGCTTTCATCTCGATTACTGCCACATCCTTGGGTCTGGCCTTGAACAATGTCATCTCTCCCAGCTCATCTCCATTCAGAATGCTGGTGCTGCGATCATTTCCCTCGACCGTCACTTCAACCACATCACCCGTCTCTTTCAGTCCGTCCACTGGCTCCCCCCCAACCCCATCACATCAAACATAAGCTACTTGACATCATTTTCAAGGCCCTTTACGGCCTATCCCTGCCCGATTTACCTATCACTGGCTACAGAAATAGAGAATCCTGCCCCAGAAAGCCAGCCTCCTCTGCACGCTTGTTGCATTTTCAAACAAGCATCTTCATGCTTTCTCCCCTGCCACCCCTCACAGAGCTGCAAAATTAAATGCTCTTTCAAATCCCTCCTCCAAACTGTGTTGCCTACACAAAACCATGGCCCTAGTTTGGCCACTCACGTGAGGAGACCATTGCCTATCAGCAGACCAGTATTGTTTCTTTGTACCGACCCCCAGCCATATGTCTGTCTCATCTCATTCTTAGACTGTAAACTTTGTTCGGTCTTGTACAGCGCCTAGCACCATGAGGTTCTGGTCTGTGACTGGGGCTCCTTGGTGCTACACCACCACAAATAATAACTAAGATGTCAGCCATAACAGCCGTACCCACCTAGTGCATCCTATTGAGCTGTGCCTGCTCCGATAAATAACTAGGTTTGGGGCTGATTCCATGATCACAGGGTGAAGTGTGCACATCTGAGTGGGAGATCAGCCCTGGCAGTGATTGGAGACTCTGCATGAAGTCTTAAGGTAAGCAAGGGAAACATAGGGTACTAGTCGCCCAATCCAGCGGTACCAATACTGGGGACACATACCACGGGGCTGGGCACCACATGTAGCCCTTATCTCCATGCAGAAGTTGCACAGATTTTAATAAAAATTATTAAAGTTACTGAAAAAAAACCCCAAAAAACCCCAACCACTCTTATTTTGGTTTAAGCATAGCGAATTTTATCTTAAACCTGTTTCTATCGGACTCAAACTAAACCACAACCAAGCTGATTTTAAACTGAAATAAGAATATCAACATAGCCTTGTGCACCCATGTAACTACATGGGTTTAAAACACACACTTACACACACAAGGGCTTGGTTACACACAGAAATAATTGTATTTCAGATGTAATTCACACTTGTGGTTATTTCAGTGCAAGTCTCTGTGTGGCTATTTATTGCAGATTAAGTGTTTTGGATGTAATTTAAAGTAGTAAATCCAATTTATTAAATCCAAATCAGATACTTTTTATCTGCAATAAGGGTGACCGTTCAGACCTGCCCTCTGTTAATTATATAGTTGTTTCAGCTCTAGAGTTGAGGCCAGCCCTAAATTAAACCAGTGCAACTTTCTCATGTAGGCCAGCCCTGAGCACACATTTGTAATCACAACTATGCTGCAGAGCCACAGAAAAGCAATGATTGAGTGGGAGATTTGCAAATAAGTGTCTTTTGTTCTAACAGTAGCTGGTTAAAGACTTGCTGATACCTCCAGTGGAAATTGATCTGTTAATTAAAACCTCTTCCTGTTCTGTACAGCATATCACACGCTCTCTGTGCTATTACCACATGTATCTACGTAACTGAAAACAGGATATCTAGTTCATAAGAACTCTTATTTGTAGGTCTCTCTAGCAGAGGCTTGAACCTAGGAACTCACATCAGTACAACTATGTCACACTGAGATATGGAAAATCCACACCCTGGAGCAACGTATTTCTATCGACCTAATCCCCAGTTTACACAGCGCTATGTCGATGGGAGGGCTTCTACTGTCAACAGTTACCACCTTGTAGGAAGGGGGAGTACCCATGCTGAGAGGGAAGGTCTCACATCAGCATAGATAGCGCCTCCAGTGTCCTGTAAGAGTAGACAAGCCATAAGAGTTCATGTACCGTCACTCTGATGGTGAGATCACAGCAAGTTACTGTTATAGATGAGCTGAGTTTCAAAAATCAGTTCACCCCCCTCCCTGCCCTGCATGTTTGCATGTAGAGGGCTGGTGCTGGAGGCTTTAGATACAGCCATTTTGGTTCAGCTGCTTATAAAGAGAGGAGCCTTTTCCAAAATTCAACTCCCAATCTAGAGTTTGAATCTCTCCAAAATCCAAATGCACATCCTTACCCCTAGGGCACCCCTCGTGCCCTGAGACAGGGGACTTTGCCTCTCTCACGCCTTCCGGAGGCTGCTTCCCCCGCATTGAGAAGTCCCAGCTGATCCGTTTTCTGGGCTGCCTTGCTGGGTCTTCTGTAGGTCAGCCCTCTGGCCAAGTCTCACACAGTTCAGGCCCCTTCAGGGATTTAGGCCTAAACTAAAAAGGCCTGCACTCCTCCTCAGTTCTGTTTCACAAGAACAAGGTCCTTCACCACCCCAGGGCTCACCTCCAACCAATAAGTCTTTTGCCCCTCCTCAGATTGACTCCAATTCTTCCCTCTTTAGCAGGGCGCTGGCCAATCAAGCTGTTTCTGCTTGGAGCCTGAGTACCTTTCAATCCACCTTTCCACCTGTATGGGCTTCTACCTCATTCCCCGGGTTTCACAAACTCCAGGTTTTCCCCCGCTCTAGGATCAACACAGGAATTAACCCTACTCCTACGACTCTACCGCTGACTTTGTTTCAAGCTGTCTGCCAGACACCTTCCCAGGAGAAGACAATTCTCCGTTTCCTCCTCAAGTGAGCTAGTTCTCTCTCAGAAATGTATACCACCTAGCTCTGCCTCCTGGACAGAGTAGGTGAGGCTATCAGTTAAACAGCTCTCAGGTGCAGAGCGTCCTTAATTTAAGTTTTCTCTCTTGCCTCACTGATGGGGATGAAGTCCCATAACACACCTGGATCTGGAGTTTTGCTCAGGCCTGTGTCTAACTGCTTTAGCAACTGTTCTGTTGTCACAAGTGAAGCGGGGTTAGAAGCATGTATTGAGGAACAAGCGATAACAAATGTTGACTTCAGAGAAACAAAGTTCCAGGTTTTTTTTGGGGGGGGGGGGAGATGGGAAGTGGAACAGAAATATATAAAGTAGAACATGTGCTCTCTATGCAAAATTTTCTCTCTGCAGAATTTTCTTTTCAAACCTTCCCCTAGTGAGTTATCAACAGCTTTTTACATATTTGTAGAATACTGTGGCTGCAAGGCAGGAATACATTCTCTAGTAACTGGTAATTCTCTTTCCCTGATAACATCTACAGTCGGATTTCAGTGCAATGTGCAAGCAAAACAGCATAGATTTCACATTGCATGTATGGGACGAAGCACAGTGTGCTATTCTCCATCCAGCCCAAGTCAAATGAAATGCAAGATACACATGTAGGAAAGGACTTCTCAAAGGCACAAAGAATTTTCAGGGGGGGTTGGGTGCCCGCCTGCCCATAGTTTTTAAAGATTTCCTCCACTGTATACACTTACAACAAACAATGGTTCTTCCTAGAGATGCAAAATCCAGATATACCTTAAGAGTTTAGCGTCTGCAAAGGGGGGAGAGGTTGTCTGGATTCTGGAAATTGACTTGGCCCATTATGAAACTTGCACCTAATTTGTCCCCAGCATCTGAGTTAGTAGAAAATCATTAAAATCAGCTGATCTTCTAAAGCTTACACCATTTGGGGCTGAAATTTCTCAGAAATGACTCTTGAGATTTTGGTGCTGTCAAATCCAAGCCTGAACTCTGGGCCTGAGGCCAAAATCAAGGCTAATCGCCATCCTAAACCAGATCTGACCCCTGCCTCACAGGCCATTGCTAAGATTCACTGTTTTCCCATTGGCTTCAAAACAGGACCTGAGGCACATTCATAAATGGATTGAAAGGTTTAGCGTCACTCTAGCTTTCAGCATAGGCTTTGGTGCCCTGCACAGAGAGGCTGTTTGAAACCTTTTACAGACATAGTAATCAGTGAATTACATTAGGTAATCCCTACCACTCCTACAGCACCAGTGAATTTAGTGGAATAGTTTTCCTGCCTTCTGTAGTGGAAGCAGGACCTCTGCCACAAAATGGTTATGCTTGTTATGCAACACCCAGCAAAACATGCTCTTCTAGACCTCTCTTCACCAAAGTATATTCGTTTTGCAGGGAGGCAGCACAGTCCAGCAGATAGGCTACTGGACTGAAACTCGGGAGTCTAGCCCTGACCCGAGGGGGGAGAATCAAAGATGGCTGTAAGACTCTTTTACATCCCGCAACACTGGAACTAGCCAAGGGCTGCTGTCATCTTCCAGCCCACAATTTAGAGCAGTCTGAAGGTGCATTCCAGTGGCTCCAATGGGACTCCAGACATTTCACCACGCCAGGATCCACTGCCAGCTGGGTATTCACCCATTCCAGCCCGAAGTAGGCAGAATGGGTGCCAGGACAGGGCCCAGGATCTCTGCTTCTTCAGAGTCATGAGCAATTGTTGTTTGTGCCTCTCTTGAATTTCCCTGCATAAGAAGAGCACATTTCCATTAGAGAGACAGTTCTCCTCCGTGATTACAAACTGAAGTCTTACTCTTACGGGGAAGTGGTGTTTTAGCAGAGAAACTAGCATTGGGTCATGTTATATAGGAATGTGTCTGCAGAAGCTCTGTTTATTAGGAGGCTCTCTTGTGGAAAAAAACCCACTTTTTTTAAATGGAAAGTTTTTACAAGCTTGAATTTGGAAGCTTTCCCAGTTTTTGGAAATAAAAATTCTAAATCTGTCTACGGAGCGTTCCCAGAGGAATCTCAAGAACGTGGAAACATTCTCCCTGGAGTCCGCTTTGGAGCCTTACTTACTGTTACATTTAAAATACTCTCGAAACGATATTCGTTCTGCACCTCCCCATGTGTTTGAAACAAAGGAAAAGCCTGATCCTGAAATCAACAGGAGCCTTTTTTGGGCCGGGCGAGGAACTCAGGATTTGGCTCTGTAAGTGGAAGAACAAATGGCAGGAAATATCAAGCTGATAGCCTTCATAGCTGGTGTAGCACAAAATTAATGCCAGCAGCACTGCCCTTGTTCCATGTGCTGTCGTTTGTGCATTCACGTGTCTTGCTTTATAGTGGCTTTGAAGTGCAGCCCATTTGTTAGGACATGTAACTTGTTTCTTGTTCTGCTTTGATTGAAACAAGCAAAGGTGTTTCCAATAAGATCAGAGAAAAGGACAGGCCTTGCCCAAACTCCTCTATATTAAAACATCGCAGTATGTTGGCCCAAGAGTGGTCGTTATCTACCTAACCCTTTAATGTCTTGGGGAAGTGCTTAACTAAAGTTTTATGTAACGGAAGGCTGTCAAAAATATTTTCTCCTTTGTCCATTAATTTAATCAAATCCACTAGCGTGGCTGGGGTTTCTGAGAGCTGAAAAAGTAAGCTGTATTTTAATCTTTCCTCCATAGAGTAATACAGCATGAAACAATCTTTTGTACAATATATACCATACAAACTGCAGCCCTAAAAACTTAAAGACAGTTAAGTAACAGCAGCAGAGAGTGGACTCACAGCCAGGAAAAGGAGAAAAGATTTGCTTTCAGCTGAAATTTGGGAAAAGATGGGAAGTCAGAGAGGCAGAGAGACAAAGGAAGGCTCTGCTAGATAGGGACTGCAGAGCACGTGGCTTGCACCAGTATGAAGGGGCAGAGGAAACCAGGACTAGATAAGCACGGTGTGGAGTCCAAAAAGATGAGACAGTTTCGACAGGATTCAGAATTCTTGGTCAGATGTGGTTTGGGGGGGAAGGACAAGAGGTGGCATTGTGAAAACTTCCCTCTGCCCATAAAGTGCCTTCTCTGTGGTTCTCTTCCTTTTGCTCTCACAGTACGTGCTGGTAGTTACTGCTGCAGGGAGGAATGTTTTAGTACTGGACCCTTTTCTAACATGATTTAACTGGCCAGGGGTCAAACTCTGCCAGAACAGCTTTTGGAAACAGTTTTCAAAGACTGCTCCGGGGCGTATGTCGATGGGCTGTGGAGGCCCCACGCTGATGAGGAAAGCCCCAGAGACACTCTGTGCAGGGCTAGTCCACCCCTCAGGCCACTTCCATCATGTGTGCCAAGGAGGAGACCTTTTAAAAGGCGAAAACTGCAGTCAGCTGGGGAAGATGTTTACCCTGAACAGGAAACTGCCAGAGTGACTCCTGAAGCCACATGGAGAACTCCCATCCTGGAGATCTCCACCCTAACCCTACAGAGAGAGCCACGAACCTGCAGGGGAAGCTGGCCAGAGTGAGCCCGATTCAGTAGCCCAGCCGCAAGAATTCCTTCAAAACCCTGCAGATAGCCCTGAAGTAAGATGTTCCCGTTGGCCTTTTCCCCTCAGAGCTGGCTCTGGGAAGACGTTATCCTTGGGTGTTCTGGGACTAGTCTGACCAGATCGGAAGTGTGAAAAATGGCGACGGGGTGCAGGGTAATATGTGTCTATCTAAGAAAAAGCCCCGAATATCAGGACTGTCCCTATAAAATCGGGACACCTGGTCACCCTAGTAGGGACATTTAACCTTCCTTTTGAAACCCCATCAGAAGAGACCAAAGAGCCTGGAGAGGATGGAATTTCCCCTTGCAAGAAATAAGAAACTGGTGGAAATAACTGGGAGTGGCCAGGGTCTCCCACCAACCTGGAGAAAAATATAAGGGATTTCTTTTACAGGGTGCCTAAAAGGCATTAATACTCAACTAAGAAAGGCCAGGGCCCACTGGCCCTTTTGCCAGACCCATGAGTGGTACTGATCCAAAGCCTGTTGAAGTCAATGGTAAAACTCCTACAGGTTTCAACAGGAGCAGGATTGGACCCTAGTGTGTGTCTGATTGCATGGCAAACAAGATGGAGTGCACTGATTTACAGCACAGGGGCGGTCTCTGCAAACAGAATCTCTTGAAACTTCCTTTGAAACACCATCCGAAGGTCCACAGATCAGAGGGAAATCTGCAAGATGACTCCCACTCTGGCAGGATCTGAAGATTCGTATTGCTCTGGCTGGTGTTCCCTGATCTCCAGAGGATTAGGAAAGCTGGTGACCTCTGTGGGAAAACTCAGTACTTGTTGCAATCTTAGCAGTGGCTGTTTTCCAGGGCTCAGTGCTGAAATATCACCTCTAAACAATTGAGGGAAGAAGACTCGGTCTAGCCTCTAATAGCAAATTAAACACAACTTTGTGGGTTTGGTGGTTTGCTGTCAAGTGCCAATGCTGTGCTCTGTATTAATAGCTCATGACAGGATTACTCTCGAGTTTTTTGGCAGGCAGGAGTTCTCTGGTCTTAATTCTGCTTGTGGCAAATTAAAAACACAGCCACTGAATGGCCCATATTTACGGGTAGAATTTGCATAAGAGATTGCTCCTGTGTATCGCTAAAATCCTAGATTTTCCGAGATGAATAGGCTAGGCTGACACTGCATAAATATGGTAATTTAGAACGATTATTGGGCAGGGACCCTCTCCTTCCCCTTTAAACAGTTTAACTGTGGAGGATGAGCAGCCAACCTGACAGGTTTTCACATGAGATTACGCTCTCCCATGAATATGAATTCCCTTGTGAGGATGAGGGCTACTGATTCTCATAATGGAAGCTTTGCTTTGAGGAGATTTGTTTAAGCTGTCAGGTTGTTAAATGGATGGTTCCTTAAAATTTGTTTATACCTGTACTCGGCCCAGCATTTAAATGCATGAGTGAAAGGCTGAAAATAGCAAAGCAAAAGACAAGGGATTTGAAGTGCTAAATTTAGGAGAGATTTCCCCCGTACTGACTAGCAAGGATTGTGGGTCAGAAAAATAACCAAAGAGAATTTGTAGAAGAGACATAACAGGAACATTCACCTAATGTTTCTCGTAGAAAAATCACATCTGTTTAAACAGCTCAGCTAGCATTAGTCAAGTTATGGCTTTCTTCACTGCGGAATAGGTCAGGGAGGTCTCTGACTGCAGGGAAAGGTTGCGTCTAGTAATCTTTCTTTTTACTGCTCTCTTGCTTTGACTGCAGCTGGTGCTAAAGATGACTGGCTAATCCAAATATGTCTTGATGACAGAGAGAGGTGAGATAGAAAATAAGTTCTCGCTGCACTACCATAGTCCGAACCGTGCTTGTGCCTGGAGGTTGGCTTGTCTGTTTTTTTTACTATCTGTTTTATTTCCATAGACCATTCACAATTAATCTAATATTTAATTCTCCCACTTTTAGAAACTTTTTATTTACATCAATTATATGAAAAGCCCAAGATTTTCAGAAGTGACTAAGGATTTTTGCATACCTTAATTATTTGATTTGATTTTTGTGTCTGCTTGAGACGTCTGAGGAACCTGGTTTCACAAAGTTCTGAGCACCCATCCTCCAGAAATCAGGCCCTTTTAAAGGTCTCTGAAGTCAGGCAACCAAAATCCTTCAACACTTTTGGAAAATCTTGGCCAGTGCTAACAATAAATAGCAGATTCCAACCAGGGACCTCAGGAGTTGGGTGGAATTGATCGAGTGAAGGTCCCCAAGTTACAAAACTACAGTAATAATCTTGAATGGCCAGAATTCCACCATTACCATCTTCTAAATGAAAAACAGTTTAGAGTTTGAAAGGGCTTGGTTTTCAGAAACGCTCAAAAGTTGCAGCTCACATTGAGTTCCACGGACATTCAGCACTTCTGAAAATTGGGGGTCTTTGGACTGGAATTTTCATAAGCTCTTGGTGATGGCTTAATTCTGCCCTTTTTTTTTTTTTTTTTTTTAAGTCAAAACTCCCACTGACTTCAAAAGGAGCACAGAGAGGCCAACTGAGTCCTTTTGAAAATCCCACCCTTGGTTTTTTTTATTTCTTTTTAAATCAGAGAATGGAAGGAAAAATACTGAAGTGGGAAGGAAAAGGAGGACACTATGTGAGAGGCTGGATGGACATATATCCCAGACTTATCTTGAATATGGCTGGTGTGTAGCTTGCTGGGCTCCCTTCAGAATTCTCTCTGGATATACTGTTGCCTGATTAGTTAAATTTACAATGGCCAGTGTTTTAGGGTAACAAAGATCTAAGTGTGCAAACACCAAAATCATCGGAAAAATGTGAATGGAGCTGACTTGTCATTTGGAGTCCAGAACAGCTGTCGCATTGTGCTTCCCACCAACTTGCTGACAATGTTCCTTCTAACAGTAGCGCATTTGAAAACAGGAGGGGAAAAGAAAAAGCTTTGTCTGCGTAGCCTTGACAGTACCAGTCATGTCCTGTGGGCAAAAAGGAGGGGACAGGGGGGAAAACTATGGCTGAGATGAAACCCTTAAGCACCAAGCTCCTATTGATCCATTCATCAGTGCTAGCAGCAGGAGACACAGGGGGAGTGCACTGACAGCTGCTGCAAAGTTTGGACATTAATTTTGCCAGGGGGAAGTGTTTATCCGAAGTTTTCTGCTGCAAACTGTGCAGCGAAACCTGAAGTTGAAATATGGATAAATAACAAACAGACAAAAACTTGAGGCTGCTTCAAAGTTATTATGTAGCACGAAACAAAAACGTAAGGCCCTGTTCCCAGTTTCCTTATCTTACCAGAAGCACTGCTGATACTGAGGGAAGAATGTTATACATATATATATTTCTGGTGGGGAGGTGCACGACGGAGACACACACAGATATTTAAATACAGCTTCAGTCTTAGTCAATGACTTTTGCATAATTGGAGACTGTTTGTGTAGGGTGAAAATTACCCAGGGCTGATGCCTTGATTTTGTTTGTTAGTCTCCTTAGGCTTACTTTTTTCCAAATTTATTGATTAAATGCATATTTCAAGATTTATAAGCAGCAATTGCTTGGTAGAGGCCCCAGCTGGTGGTGTTGCAGGGTCATTAAGGTTTTGGTTGGCTGAGGATGGAATAAGAAAACAGTTGAACTGCAGTGCATTGCTAATTAGTAGCAAGTTTGGCCAGCTTTGAACAATGAAGCCCGCAAAGGCTTTGTCCCCATCTGTTCCAAAAATACTACTAACCAAATATAAAATAACTCATTTCTTACACAGGGCCATCATATCCTTTACTTCTTAGCAAAGATCTCAGCACATCCTTGTCACTAACTATATTGTGTGCCTGGGAATAAATGTGTTTAAAAGAATACATGAAAAAATAGTGGTTCTTCTGTATTTTTCTCATGGTAACAATTATAAGCAGGGAACGTTAGAGATTAAGGCTAACTATTGCATATTGCTGTGATGCTGAAAACTTTTTTGTACATAATACACAATTATCTGAAAATAATTTTAGTCTATAATAAACTTTGCAGGTGAATGTAACATCAGCTCGATGCATGTGCTCCCTTTCATCTGTTCTTGTTTTGGGTAGTCTTTATTATTAATCATTACTTAGGACCCTAGCTTGCACCACTGAAGTCAACAGGAATTTTGTCTTCAACTTTAATTGGCACTGGCTCAATCCTTATGGTTCAAATGTATATTTATAAGGTTGTTTAGCTTTCATGGAAAATTACCAGAAGCTCTGGTTTGACATCAGGATCTGAGCTGTGGTTGTTCTTAATGCTAAAAAGCAGCTGGCTATTTTCATTAACAAGTGATTTTTGCTTTCTTTCCATTACCCTAGAAAAGGGGCTTTCTATTTTTCAGTTGGATGTGTGCTGTACATGGTCATTAAAGCTTCCCTTTGCAATGAACCCATGATTTTCTTTAATCACAGAAGGCTTTTCATCCATCTCATCTCTCCTCATGGTAGTAACAGATTTGTGCACATTCTCCTTTATAAAAGCTTGCCTCAATCTTTTCACAGCTTCTACTATTCTCATACCGAACCCTCGTTAACTTCATGTAACTAGTAATTCTCAGCAATGAATTTTATGCACCTTTTTTTTTCCGGCCAAAGGATAAGGCTTGCCGTAGCTCTTGCAGTAGAACTCCATTGTTTTGCTAATTAAGAATCTGAGCCAATGAGGTGCTGAGCGTCCACGCCTCCTAATTATTTCCATGGAAGCTGAGAGCATGCCACGCATCACAGGGTCAACCAGGCTTGGGGTCCTAAGTCATTATCTTATTACTATGAAATACAATTTTGGCCATCCATCTACTAGACAGTGAAATAATGAAAACTCAGCAGGAGTCGAGATATGAGTGTTCCTTTCTGTTTACAAGGCTAACGATTTAATAACTGACCAAACTATGCACATAGTGAAATTGACCATATACAATTCCAAAAGCTCTCAGCCCTGGAAGAAACTGCAATAAGTAGTGATAAGGTAACATGGTCACTGTTATGGGAATTGCAGTCATCCAGTCACCTGGAGGGCTGTGGTAATGTTTCGTTTCTTGGGACTCCCCTGCCCCTTTGTCTGTTTGTTTTGCCATCTGTTATCTCTTGTCTTTCACTTAGACTGTCAGTTCTTTGGAACAGTGACGATCTTTTTATTTTGTGTTTGTACAGTGCCTAGCACAATGGGGCTCCTGGGTGCTATTGGAATACTAATAATAATGTAAGTTGACGCAGAACTGGCACAAGAGCTGACGGTTCAGTGTCCTCGGCAGGCCAAATGCAGATTTCAAAGTATTCAAATAAGACCCAGTGCTGCTCTGTCCTCTCTCCCCTACTGGGAAGGTGAGGACAAAGTCATCGACTGCTAGCTTTTCTGGCTGATGGAATGCAAACGCCTAAGTAGTTTCTATTCGTCCTTCAAGGCAGGGCCGGGTTAACCCAGGGGCTTTAAGGGCTGCAGGCCAGGGCCTCAGGCTAAGGTGGGAGCCCAGATGGACCCGCAGGTGGAGATGGGAACCTGGTGCCTGCCACCGGCCACCACTAGTCCCACTCGTGGCGCGTTGGGCAGCTGGTTCTGGAACCTTCCCTGCCAGGAGCCTCCAGCTCCGCGCTGAGCCCCTGGGCGGGAGCGGCCCTGTGGAGCCTGGTCCAGCACCTTCCTGGGCTGCCGTGCAGCTCCTGTGAGTCTCCGGTGGCCACGCACAGGCCACGCTGGCCAGGACCTGTCTGGAGCCGGGGTAGGGCGTTGCCGCTGGCAGCACGGGGAGGGCATGGATGGAACAGCTCTGCAGGGCAGGGGCAATGACGGAAGGACAGCGCGGGGGAAAGCCCGGGGGGATCCCCTGTGACCCCAGCAGGGGGCAGGCATGGGGGTTCCTGTGGAGGGGGCAGCCCAGGGGAGTGGAGGAGGGAGGGCAGGGCATGGGGACACTGAGCTGCTCTGTGAATGGGGCAGCACCGGGGAGGGGGGAGTGCAGCGCACAGGAGAGCCTCTTGGGAAGGGGGGAGGGCAGCAGCTCAGGGGGAGGGTAGGACGATGGCGTTTTAAATCCCGCATCTCAAGTGTGGTGCGGGGGCCCCACAAAATCTAATAGCCCCGGGCCCATGGAAGAGTTAATCTGGCCCTGCTTCAAGGAAGCTACTGGCTCAAGGAAATAACTTAGTGGCTGCTCTGTTATAGCCGTGCTGTGAATACTATACCATGCTGCATATTCACACATAAAGATGGATAATGAATCAATCGACCATTTCGCTTTCCTCTTTGGTTGTTAGTCCGTGGATGCTACTTGAATTGCTCGATAGTCTTTCCATTTAAACCAATTCCAAGGCCCTGATTCATGAAACTACCTAAATGTGGGATTAAGTTAAGCACATGATTGTAAGTGCTTTTCTAAGACTCTTATTGATCTTCCTCAATTTAAAATAACATCTTTGCACAATTTAAAAATAAATGCACTTTTACTGTATCTTCATTTTAGGGTGTGATTTTAACACTTTTCTGAATATGTTTAGTATCACCATTCCCTCCTTCCTATCTGCCAGGTTGGCACAAACAGCTGCTCGTTATAAATCTAGAAGCAAACTCGCCATCATACCAGCAATGTTGACAGCAAAGGAGCACTGCCAATATTATTTGTAATTTTCAGTAACAAGGAACACTCTTCAACAGCCATTCCCTTCGCTTCTTTGAAAAATCACTCACAATCCTGAAGTTGAGAGCACGAGCCATTTAAAGTTCTTAACAATAATTGAATACAGCTGTGAGACCATTACTAAATTATTTCAATGGTGGAGCTGCACAGAGATACGCGAGAAGTGTTGCTTGCTCCAGTTACAAGGAGGAATTTCTATAGCTGTAGAAAATAATTGTACTGTGATTTGATGCTGGAACCCACGTAGGCCATTTAGACATGAAGTACATAACAATTCAGCCTCACCACGAAAATAAAAAAGTAAGATTAAACATGTTGGAAGCAGAATTTCCTCAGAAATTTCCATGGGGAAATCTGCACTTTTAGAGAAGCCTATCAGCCCCTGAAACTACTCTTGGTTACGGGGACGGAGCGTGTACACACACACACAGACACCGTCCTACCTCCCTCCCTCTTCTTTTCCTAGCCTGAGAGAGAGAAAATGGAATTTCAAGATTGAGACTATTATTCTTGCTCACCTTCTTCACAGCCTCAGCTCAGCAGCAGAGACAGCATCACATAAGTCACCACCAAAACCACAGACAAACACATTTAAAAGGAAAAAAAATGTGTCAACAGAATTCTGAGCACACATGCCCCTCAAGTTAGCTCATAGTCCTCTACCACAGCTATGAAAGTAGACGCCTTTAACACCTCTTCTTAGCTAATCTAGTTCAGAACTGTGCAAATACCTCCCTCTTTCTCCGGCTAATGCTTCAAAGACTTCCCAGTGCTTCTTCTTGGACTCTTTCCAGAGCTGTGAATTTAACTCGGCTATTGTAGGCCGTTATACATTATTTATTAATTGTATTACAATAGTATCAAGAGGCCCCAACCAGAATGTCTGGGGGCAAGGTACTATACAAACACCCATAGGCCTTCCCAAACAGTTTCCAATTCTAGCCGATAAGGTAGACAAAAGGACAGAGGGTAAACAGACGCACAGGCAATGGAGTGATTTCTCCAAGGTCGCACAGTAATTCAGCAGCCAAGGCAGGTCTCCTGAGTGCCAGTCCGGTACTGTATCCACTGTCTCTCAGGCATATAATCAGAGTCAACAAAGCTGTGGTCTTGGCTGTTGATAAAAGTGCTTGGCTGAAGAATGCTTGAAAAAGCTGTCAGGCCTATCCCCCCACAGACAGACTCCCACAGTAGGCGTGCTGCTCTAATGCACTTGGAAGGGTCTGTCTTCCCAAAGTGTTTCACTGACCTCCTCAAACAAAGCTTCCCAAACATGGGGAAAAGCCATTGCTCCTGGGATGATGGTGTCTGAAATGAGGGTGGGGAGGAGCAGGGGCCCTCAGTCAACCAGTAGATCTGGCAGGGTTCGGCCAGAGTATGCTATATCCTGTATGCAGTGGGCAAACTGGTGTGTGCTGCCTGGGAGCTCATGGGGGAATTCTAACTCAGGTTAGCCATAAGTCCTGCTTGAGTCTCGCTGCAGTCCCCTCCATCCCCCTTCCCCGGTTGGAAGACTTTTGAACAGATCTGCTCTTTGGCAGAAGCCAAAAGATTTTGTGGAGATGTACCAGATCCTACAAAGTTTTCATCAGGAAGAATTTTTTGATCCAGGAGTTCTCTGGTCACTGCTGAGGAGTGAGAGACATGAATCGAAATCCTGGGGTTGTCGATTGGACATGGAAACTGATCATTTCAACACAATTACAATTTGCTCCCCTGCACCCGCTACTCCCAATGTGCCTGTGAAACACTGTGGTGGCATCTAGCTCATAAAAAGAGACTGTGAGAGGAGGAGGGGCACTTGCTTGACTTACAGCACCTACATTTGACCCCAGCAGATAGTCAAGATGTCAAGACAAGGCTTCTTTCTTTCCACTAACCAGCTCTCTAGGGGGCACAACTGTGGGGACCTGAACCTTTAACAGAAAGATCGTAAGTGAAGTGTATTTCTCTTCACTCTTCTACCCATCCTCGCATCTCTAGGCCAGCGCTCCTGTATATTTAGATGCTGTGAAAGGGGCTGTAGGGGGAGAACGCAAAAGGCTCCTACACATCTGGGTGTCAAAAGAACTCAGTTTGAAAGACAGTCCTGTTCCCCCGTCAAGCTCTGGGGCTTTTTGCTGTTGTCTTAGTGGAAGTAGGACTGGGCTGAATTGCTTTGGAGCAGTTCTTGAATGTTAAGCTAATTTTGTTTAGATTATATGAAAGCGGAAGAGTTAATGCAAATGCCTCTTCCCATTGGAGGTGAAGAGGGAAAAAGTGGGAAAGCTTGAAGAGGATTCAGCCAGTGAGTTTGAATTCTTCACATTGATTTTTTATTTGTGTTTGTTTTCTCTGACAGAGACTTAGTGTCCAGCTTCCTTTGCTATTTGTGTCAATGCGATAAAGAAGATAAATATATCTGTAATAATTCAGCTCTCTTTCTTTAATGAAAGCCTGTCTTTTCTTCAAAGCCTCTAAGAAAATCCCAGTGCTGTAGCATTTCAAAATTGGCTGGATTTCCATTTCATCTTATCAACAGAAACAACAGAAGATTATCATTGCCAGGGAAATTAATAGCCAAGTGCGATTTCAGCGAAGGAAAACTAGATCTTTCAGTAAGAGAACCTGAACTTCATTAACAAGTATTTCAATGAAATTTAAGCCATTTAGAGGCCTTGATTCTGGAATGAACTATTTGCAGGACTGTGTGAAGCTCATTGCGGAATCGAGGCCATAACAATCAGAATCATGGATGGTTACAGTGACTTTTCTTCAGATTCTTAGTATGTTCACAGTGCTGCAGGAGCCAAATATTGTGTAAGTAAAACTTTCCGACTCAATTTCATTGATTTCTATCTAGCCTTGGTTGATTTTGTGCTTTTGTTAGGTATCAAACAAAAATAAAATAAAATTAAGCTGAAATCTAATTGTATCTGTTAGGCAAACTCCATACTGTGATAGATTATGGTACTGTATACTTGTGCAGTAGGAAATAAAAGTCTTTAGAAGTAATTGTAAAAATTATTGGCTTGTTTTTTCTGTCTGTTTCCATTTTTGTGTGAGTGCAGCTAATTGCCTGTGAAATTAGCTGTGAACCCATTTTACATACATGCACTCAACCTGCATTTGGGCATGCGCATTGGAGGGCTACTTACCCAAAACTATAGGTGCATGGCCTTTGTGGGTGCAAAAGGAGTGAGTAAAAATAAAACAGAGCCCACCTTGAGGCTGGCTGAAAAATCTGATCATTGGGCTTGATTCTCACGTATAGCCAAGCTCTGCTTGGTGCAGGATCCAGGGGAGGGGGACAAATATGACCTTATGCCATCTTTATGATCCCCACATCCTTCAGCTGGATGAGCTGCCCAGCCCTACCAGAGCAGCCCCAGACTTGATCTAACTTCCACTGGCTGATGGTGGCTCCATAAGGGTCTATTACAGCTGCCTCGGATTGCTGGGGTGCTGCAGTGCTTTAGCTATGCCCTCTTCTGCCTTGGCCATTTATTTGAAGCACTCCCTATACTGTGGGAACCTCAGTGAGCTGGTTAGGGCAGCTTGACATTCCCTTTGCACCACTAGAGATATGCAAAGGAATCATAGCAGGAGCCATGATATGAAGTAGCAAATGTCATTCATTTATGCTAATAACCCACTGAGCTATAATCCCTCTATTTTTTAATTAATTTGACTACTCTTTAACCAGGATTTTCAAAGCTTCCTATCATCCAACCTTAAGTCCCATCCCCAGGATTTCAGAAATGTCTTTGGAGAGGCCTTCTGCAGACTACTGCGTAGTTACAATGCTCCCTTCTCTGAAAGGTAGAAGAAATGGACAGCATCCATTCCTGTTCCCTGCAGTGGGACTCATTAATAATCCCATCAACAGCTTTCATGCAAGACATTTTTTTTTAAA
This sequence comes from Mesoclemmys tuberculata, assembly GCA_007922155.1. Lineage (NCBI taxonomy): Eukaryota > Metazoa > Chordata > Testudines > Chelidae > Mesoclemmys > Mesoclemmys tuberculata. Next base: position 9,809,945 of record ML675611.1, on the reverse strand, counting down.
TGGAAAGGTTTTTTGAAAGAGTGTGTGTGTGTGTGTGTGTATATATATATATATATATAAATCCCCAACTCCCTAAAGAAAAAAAACTCAGCAGCTCAGGATCATTGTAAAGCCTACAAAGATAAAATGGAGCATAAATGTCTGCAAAGTGGAAACATGGACTTTTAAACAGTTTTTCTTTAAATTGCCCTTTAATTTTTGTGTAAGCATAAAACGAGAGCTGCTTGAGGAACAAAAGCATTGCAAACAAAAAGGATGCTTTTTAAGCCTTTAGAAGATGAAACCAAGCGTAAGTGGTTGGCAATGTGGACTTTAAAGTCCCGGATAAATAAAATCTTGAATAGCATTTCCTTTACCCCCCCCCACACAAACAATTAAAACACAACAATTAAAAAACTCTTTGGAGAAAAATCGCACAGGTGCTAGTGCTAAAATTTAGAAAAATTATAAAGCCAACACACATTGGCTTATTCATTAATGTCTCACCCAGTGAATGTCCAGCCAATTGTGTTCTATCTAGTAATGATCTGGGCAGTGCAGTGAATATTGTCAGAATGACCATGTCTCTCTGCCATAATATCATCATTATTGCTGACCTTAATTTGCACAATTTTGGGGAGGAGGGTGTGGTTGGTAAAGTGGGAAGTTTTAAAAGAAAGTGTGCCCTTATTGCCAAGAAGGCTAACAGCATATTGGGCTGCATTAGTAGGTGCATTGCCAGCAGATTGAGGGAAGTGATTATTCCCGTCTATTCAGCACTGGTGAAGCCTCATTTGGAATATTGTGTCCAGTTTTGGGCCCCCCACCACCAGAAGGATGTGGACAAATTGGAAAGAGTCCAGCAGAGGGCAACAAAAATGATGAGGGGGTTGGAGCACATGACTTATGAGGAAAGACTGAGGGAACTAGGCTTCTTTGGTCTGCGGAAGAGAAGACTATGGGGGGATTTGATAGCAGCCTTTAACTACTTGAAAGGGGTTCCAGGGAGGATGGAGCTAGGCTGTTCTCAGTGGTAGTAGATGACGGAACTAGGAGCAATGGTCTCAAGTTGCAGTGAGGGAGGTCGAAGTTGGACATTAGGAAGAACTTTTTCACTTGGAGGGTGGTGAAGCACTGGAATGGGTTACCTAGGGGAATCTTCACTCTTAGAGATATTTTAAGTTGTGGCTTGACGAAGCCCTGGCTGGGATGGTGTAGTTGGGGTTGGCCCTGAGTAGGAGGTTGGACCAGATAAAGTCCTGAGGTCCCGTCCAACCCTCATCCTCTCGGAGTCTATGAAAGTTGCTACTACCCAGGACACACTATGAAAATGTTGAATGTGCTCCTGCTCATGGGGATCCCTCGCATGGATATCTTGTTCTAGATCACCGGGGGGAGTGAGCCTGCCCGTCTCCAGCGCCTGCGGGCGATCTAGAACAGAGCCGGAGAGCCAGGCCGCCCATCCAGAGCCCGCTGCCACTGCACGGCCGAGCTAGAGCCCAGCCAGCCGATCTAGACGCGCTCTAGAACCCCGGGAGGCACGGGGTGCCGCTCTAGAACCCCACGCGCCGGAGCCCGGGGCTCTAGGGCCGTTCACCCCTCCTCTGGGGGCTGTTCCCGGCCGGGGGGGGGGGGCAGGAAGCGGCGCGGAGCCGCAGCGGGCTGGCGAAAGCCAGCGGCCCCTTTAAGAGCTGCCCCGTCGCCTTACTCTATGTTTACATAACAGAGCGGGCTGTACCACCGCGCTCCCCCCGCGGGGGGAGGGGAGGGGAAGCCGCGAGGGGCGGCTCCACCGCGACGCCTTCCCCCCGCCGGCGGGCCGCGCGAAAAGGGAGGGGCGGCGAGGGCGCGGGGCCCGCCCGCGGGTGTGGGCGGGGCTCCGCTGCGCCTTCCCCCTACCTCCCCTCCCCCCGCGAGTTTGGTATGGTCCGCCCTCTCTCTCCCTTCGGCTTTAGTGGCTGTTGTCGGGCGCTCGCGGGCGCAGCGCGGGGCCCGCTCCGGACCTTCCCCCCCCCCCGCATGGGATTGTAGCGGCGGCGGGCGCGAGCGGCGGCGGCCCCATGTTTTCCCCCAGCCAGGAGGAGCACTGCGCCCCCAACAAGGAGCCCGTCAAGTACGGGGAGCTCGTGGTGCTGGGGTGAGTGAGCGGGCGGGCGGCTGGGAGTGGGGGCGATCCTGGGGGGAGAAGTGGGGGGGGGCCGGGCCCGGGGGGGAGGGGGGGGGGGGCCGGATCCTGAGGGGAGAAGGGGGAGCGGCTGACGCGGGTCCTGAGGGGGCAGCTCGGTGGGGCGGCAGTGGGGTCGGGCTCCTGCAGGGAGGGGGGAGTGAGTGAAGGAGGGACGCTTGGGGGTGAGTGTCGGGTCCCCGTGAGGACACTGGGGGCGGGAGACGAGCGGGGGGGCACAGGGATGGCGCAGGACCTTTGTCTCTGCTTGGCTGTGAAGGTGGAACTAGGGGGCAGGAGCCTAAAAGCAGGGCCCCCCCCCCGTCTGGGCTGCTCATGGAGGGCGGGGGGGCAGCCGGCCCTGGGGGGAGGGGAGAACGCTGCCCTGCCGCCGGGCTCGCCTGCGGGATCTGCTCTACGCTGGGGGGCCCGGGCTGGCTCTCGGGTTGCCCTGGTGCTGCTGCTGGTGCCTCGCTCCCTTCCTGCTCCAGCTCTGAGGCACAGCTTCCATGGCACGCTCGTGTGTGCGCGTCCAGCTGGCCGAGCGCGGAGCTGTGGGACGGATTTGCACGTCCAGCTTGGCTCGGGCAAGAGCCTGCTGCGGCTGGTTAGGGATAATGAGGGGGCTGGCTCCGCGCACCCTGTTTCCAGGGGAGCTGGCCACGGTGTGCTGAGCCTAGGGGCCTGCGCGGCTGGGCAGGTAGCAACATGCTCGTGTCTTTGTGGTACTGGAGCGGCTGTAGATGGCCCCCCTTAGCAAACACACAAAGTTCCTAGGCATGAAGAGTACAAAGACAACCCCTCCACAAGAGTCCCGAAAAACTTGATTATGGAGTATGCAAAGCGCCTACATACCTTTCTCTGTGCAATCTACAGTCTGTAGTTGCCTGTAATCATTACACTTCAGCAATTAAAGCTCCTCTTCATCTACTTACATTTTCTAGTGGCATCTTTGTTTGATAGACGTTGTCCCTCTCTTCCAGATTGTCGTGGAGATGATGAAATTGGGGGAAGGGAAAGGGGAAGAGGTACTTATTTCAGATTCGTAGTGGAAATGTTTATTTTTTCAGCTTGATATGGTTCTTAAAGTAATCCGCTTGGTATTAATGTTCCTGCCCTGCTGTTAGAGCTTGAAGCCTTTCTGCTGAACTCCATAGAAGCTGCTGATGAACATAAGGCATCTAAGCCTTATTCACTGAGTACCCCAGAGAACTCTGTAAGATGCACATGTTTACAGTTATCAAAATTGAGTGCATGTTCAGCAAAAAGAGAACAGTTTTTAGCAAATAAATACTTAAAGCTTTAAAATTGACAATGAAGCAGAGTTCCAGAACAATTGAAGAATTATTGTATTAATAACCTCTCTCTCCCCTGCAAATCTGTTAAATGCTTACTAGAATGAAGTAGAAAGCCTTAATCATTTTTAGACAAGCAATCTCTTATGAAAGGACGTTCTCTTGTGCAAAGCAATTAATTGGATTTTAAAATCCAACAAAAAGGAAAAGCCTTTTAATCTTGCTCTTGTAAGCAGTCTGTGTGTCCTATGCGGTGGTTTTTAAAGTAACACTAAACGTGTGTCTGGCAACAATAATAATATGTCAAGACAGTTACTATGGAATGGAATTCAAGTAGTGCTGTAACTGAAGCTACTAATCTTTGAAAGGTGTAAATTACAGAAAAGCTGTTTATTTCAGCAGTTGCAGTTGGAAAAATCCATGCCAAGCTAATAAGAGCAGGAAAGGGTGTATTGGTGGTGGTAGTGTGGTGAAAATGGTTTCTCCTGTGGCTCTATAGTGAGAGAGAGAATGTTAAATCTTTAATTTAATTAGGTTGTATAAATTGATGTTGTGCTGCAGATGCTTTTGTGCGCAGCTGGAAACACATGTCCCTTTCTGCTGCTTTGCTATATTTAGCAGAATTTGAAAATGCATAAGTGTAAAACATTTGGCTCTGATCTTAGTTTGGTAGGTAGAATGTGATGATCTTATTGATTGACATAAACAAATGTCTCTTTAGTGTCATGGATTTTTATTAATATGAAACATTTAATAATGAGATTTTCAGTAAATGTAGAGTTCGTTTGAATAGATGAGGACACATCCTATTCTCTGCTTTCCAAATGTATTGAGGTATTTCTATACAAACTGAACATTCTTATGCCCTTTTTACAAGATGGGAACATCTACATACTACATAGATTGTAAAGTAACAAGGGCCTGTCTACACCTCAGAATCTACTGAGGAAGGGAACGCTTCTAATCTGGTAGTGCCTCAGCTGTGTCTTGGCATGTTTAGCTTTGCCTCTGTTGACCGCAGGAAACAGTGTTAAAACACATTAATGTTGTACAGTAGACTAACAATGTGGGTATAGGACAAAGCCAGAACACAAAATTACTCCATTGTGTACATCTTCCATTTTGTCAGAATTAGAGTTGAAGGGCCTAAATTACAAATATATAATCTTCTGCATACCCTTCCCCACACGCCACCTCAAACTGAGAATATTTGATGGCTGTAAGTCGTGCCATAAATAGCATAAAGCTGTATTTTCTTTTTTCCAATGGCAGTGTTGAATCACTGCTGGGAACTCTCAGAACAGTTTGAGCATCTGTTCGGCATTCTCAAAAACTATGCAGAATAACCTCTGTATTTTTCTGTTACTTTTGAATAAAACTGAAAAACTCCTGGTAACAAGGTTTTGAATCAGAGAATCTCATTTTTGGAGGATTAGATTTACATTAACACCTCCAAATGGCAAAAAAGTCAAATATCATAAGCACAACTCTTGTTGTGACAAGTGCTTAATTGAGAGTAATAAAATGACCTGTGTAATAGATAAAATCTTAAAAATTCAGTTGTAATGGTTACAGTGCTATTTAAACACCTTAAATAGAAAATTGATGTTGTGCATTGGACAAGAACAGAAGAATGTCCATACTGGGTCAGACCAATGGTCCATCTAGCCCAGTATCATGTCTCTGATAGTGGCCAGTGCCAGATGTTTCAGAGGAAATGAACAAAACAGGACATTTCAAGTGATCCATCAGCAGTCATTCCAGTCGCAGCTTCTGTCAGTCACTGGTTTAGGGACATCCAGAGTATGGGGTTGATTTCCTGACCATCTTGGCTAGTGTCTGTTGATGAACCTATTCTTCATGAACTTACCTAATTCTTTTTTGAAGTCAAGGTATAGTTATGCCCTTCACAACATATCCTGGCAACAAGTTCCACAGGCTAATTAACTTTCTTCATTCATGAGTGCTCTTAAGACTAGTTTAAATTAGATCACCATAAACTGAGGTTGTGCAGTGAAACTAATTTGTTCAGCAAACCATTGCAAATAATCCTTATATTAAGAAAAGGAATTTCCCTCTTTCCCTGCCTCTGCTGTCCTTGCACTTAATTGTGTTATAAACAAGGTTGTGTTCTACACATGAGCTAAAACTTAGTCAAGGAAAAATATTTCACTGGGAAAACTATGCTTAATGCCAAAAGGTGTACACTTTATCAGAGAGACTCTCTAGGAATAGCTGTGATTCCTTGACTGTCTGTTAATATGATCTTGGGTAAGCCTAAAGCACTGTCAGTTGCTGCAAATACATGTGAAATTTCTGTTGCATATGTAGGTACCTACAGATGTTGATCAAGTCACCCCTTAACCTTCTAAATAGATTGAGCTCCTGGAGTTTTTCACTATAAGGCATGTTTTGTAATCCATCATTCTCTTGGCTGTTCTCTGAAGCCCCTCCAGTTTATCAACATCCTTGTTGAATTGTGGATGCCAGAACCAGTCCAGTATAGAGGTAATATAATCTTCCAACTCCTACTTTATGTTCTCCTATTTATATATCGAAGGTTCACATTAGCCCCTTTGACCACAGCATTGCACTGGGAGCTCATGTTCAACTGGTTACCCACCATGACCCCTATGTCTTTTTTCAGAGTCACTGCTTTCCAAAGCAGAGTCCTCCATCCTGTAAATAGGGCCTGAGTTCTTTGTTCATATATATAGATAAAAGTTAACTCTTAACAGATATATAACTCGTTAGAGCTGTTGGTTTGGTCATTGGCTTACACTTGATTCGTGTCTTGATACTGCTTTTCATTAGTAGTTCTCAAAGCACTTTATAAAAAGCTAAGTATCATTATCCCCATTTTACAGTTGTGGAAACTGAGGCAGAGAGAAGATGTGACTTGCCCAAAGTTACCCAGTAGGTGACTGACAAAACTAGAAATAGGCAGCAGGTTTAAAACAAACAAAAGGAAGTACTTCTTCACACAGCGCACAGTCAATCTGTGGAACACGTTGCCAGGGAATATTGTGATGGCCAAAACTGTAGCGGGAGTCAAAAAAGAATAAGATAAGTTCATGGAGGATAGGACCATCAATGGCTATTACCCAATACGGTTAGGTATGCAACCCCATGCTCTAGGTGTCCCTAGCCACTGATTGCCAGAAGCTAAGAGTGGATGACAGGGAATGGATCTCTCCAAAGCACCTGGTCAGAAGACAGGATATTGGGCTAGATGGACCACTGATCTGGTCCACTGTGACTGTTCTTATGTTCTCATATTATGTTCAGTAATAGAACCCAGGTCTCTTGATTCCCAGTCAACACGCTGTGCACGAGACCACACTGCCTCCAAACACTTCCTTACAACCAGAAGGGCCAGGTATTTAAAAAATCGGTTTTCTGTGGAAAGCGGTGGATTCTGCAGCAAATGTTGTGAACGTGGACTAGATGGGACCTTGTTATTAGTTAAGACAAGATGAGGCTGAAGTTTTATGTGATGCTTTTTGGTTTCATAGCCTGGCTCTTTATTGGTACTGTTCATCTGTGTAGAACAGAAAGTACGGCAGAGGTACCTTGTCTGAAATTTAGTATTTGAGCAGTTTGGGTTTTGCTATCCGTCTTACTTAATAGCTCACTCTAGGTTTCACATAAGAACCATTCTCTGGCAAATGTTTCACGGTGGTTAAGGGCTTCAACATGTTTTAGGGCATTGCTTGCTATAATTGTGAACAGAAGAGTGTACATAGTTGGTTTGTTCAGAAGTCACAGCTGGAAGGACTCAGTTCTGCAGAAGCTGATTTCTTTTATTTATTACTAGCAATAGGGTCATTGAGATCTTTGTGGTTTGGCACTTCAGGGAAATATTTTATTATGTGATGGCATGTGCCATAAATTATACATGTTAAGAATACATGGTCCTTGCCCCAAGAACTTTCAATTAAATTACACTCAGATACCATAGTGGTAGGCATGGTATGAGAACCTGAATAGAACTCTAGACATAATGCAATAACGTGTGTAGCAAAACAGTGGGAAGTGGTTAAAGGAAGGAGGACAGTTGTAGCAATAAGATTACATGGTTACTCAGCAAAAGCTAGCATGCAGCACAATAGAGCAACAGTTTATTTTTAACTTCGTATAAACAAAATATACTTGGGTCTTGTAGGTAGGTGTCCTAGGACAGAATCTTGCTATATTCCTTTTTTTGGCTCTCTTAAAACCAAAGTCTGTGCTTGACAGCTGACCTTATTCATTGCATTGCAACATCAATATAAAATCCCAGATATTGACATTAAATAACAATAATGACTTCCGACTGTTTACTTGTTACTCAAGAATATATGTGGATTTTAATTTCCACAAGATGTCAAACGCCCTTCATTTTTAATACTTGCTAGAAAATGAAGTTGGGTGTGCTCCAAAAGTAAACTGTAATTCCCTGCTGCCTCCGTGCCCCTGCCTCCCCTCTTCCCCCGCAGGCCTGTACAACCAGCAAGCAGGTAATGCACAGAGAAGTGGAATAGATTTTTTTTTCTTTCCACATCTGGAAGTCATAGCCTGCATTCACTCAGAAGAGAACAAGTCTGACCAACTGGGTTCCTTGCCTTTCTAGTCACTGAGCTTTAGGTAGAGAGCCAAAGTGCTTATCTTTTTGTTAGTTAGATCAGTGGTGCACAGTCTTCTGTGTTCAACTGGCCTACACAAATGTGTGGATACCGTAGAAATCCACTGGGCTCCACTGAAAAGTGATGACAGCAGGCATACTGTTAGAATCCTAGAATCAATAAAGTTTTGAAGTAAAGCACAAAACTTTAAGTCCCAGTGATTCTTTACTCCCAATTCCTATGAAAATAGGGAGTGTGGTGGAAATGATACTTGGTTAAGATGATGGGGAAGGTGCATTTTGATATTGCCCACTGATAGACTTGTGCAGATTTCATTATTCTGGAAAGGCCCTGGTTCTCCTTTCTTGTCTGGAGACTGCCATATGGTAGAGGCAAAGGCTTCTCAGGGAGATCTTGTCTGGTAGGAAATCTTGATTGGTTGGGAGAAGAGAGGCAAATGTGGTCTCTCTATTGTTGTAGAAAAAGCTCAAGTTTGTTGACCTGGCCATCCCTACAATGGCCTGTTACAAGAAGGTTGCAGCAGGAATTCAGAAAGCCATAATGTAGGGCTCAGAGTAGTCTTCTGGTATATACATGTGGTCAAGCCTGGCCATGCTGTCTTCCTTGCTCCCTCTCCCAAGCCCCAAATAAAACTAAGTCAAAATCACTGTGCCCTTAATTAGTACCAAACCCCTCCCCCAATAGCAGACTAGTAGACAATGACTTATATTTGCCAGATAGGTGAGAGGCAAGCAAATCATCTCTCAAATGTACTGACCTTCAGAATAAATACTCCTTCCCCTGGAACCTTAATTGCAGTTGAGGACCAGTTTTTGGCTAGGATTTCTAAAGTATTATAGAAAGACTTATTTAAGTGTCTTCACACAATGAAACATTTTCTATGGCTGTGTTTCCACTAGGATCTTAACACGTTTTAATCTAATTTTTTTTCCTGGTGTAGACAAGGCAAGTTGTAGGTTTAAAACATTAGCTGATAGAGCTAAGAACCCATAAAGTTTTACCTTGACTAGCTAATGTATTAAACCTATAATTTATCTTGTCTACACTATGATTTTAACACTTTTTTCGTTAACACGTTAGCTAATGCATAAGAGAGCTAGCCGTGTAGACAGCACTTTGAAGTTAAGGCTCAGGCTCCGAAACCCACCCCCGTCTGTAGGCATCAGAGACCAAGCTTTGACATTACAGCTAAGGCTCAAGGACTGTCTTCACAGCTATATTAGAGCCATAGTGCTAACCCAGCTAACCTGAGTTTTTTGACCCAGGCCATGGTTTTTAGGTTGTTTCTTGATAGTCTGGTGAGCGATGGAATCTTGGGCTCTGCTATTTCTGTCATAAAAGCACACTTGCAACTTTTACTAAATGATCCGTAATTGTTAGGGTATGGCGGGAGATATGCATTATTCAGCTAAAAGAAACTTTAACCATTTCCCAGTGCACACTCAATATCAATTTTTTAGAAATCCATTTCACTATCAAAATGGATGTTGATGTACCCCAGCATCACTGAGGGATTTGTTATGTGAACAAAATGGCTGTCTGAGGTAAGCTGGCTCTTGGTTAGGCATGAAGTAATCATGTCACACTTTTGTAAATGTGACAGTCTCTTGGTAGCAGTTGCTACATTTTGTCTAAGGGAAAGCAGAGAGGAAATCCTCCTTTTTATCTGTGCTTATAGAAGTGGTTTATTTCAGGCGCTGGTTTTCCTTTTCACAACCCTAGCTGCTTTGGCACTTGAGCACATCACATGTCTTGACTGACTCTAGATAACAATTAGTATGCTTTATGAAGAGTGAACTGGTCACGTGTGCTCATTTGGCATGGGAAAGGTTCTAATACATTAAACTGGAGATGGCTAACGCACGGCCTGAGGGCAACATGTGCGCCTATGCAGTACTGGGTATTGCAATAGGAATGGTCTGCAGCCGTTCTATACAGCCGTTCTATACAACAGCAATACCTCAGTTATAGAGGTCATCTGTCTGTACAACTGGCTATTTCAGTCCCCACATATTACCATGAGACAAGTGTGGTGCTGAAATATGGTCCATTGTCTCCAAAGAAAATGTGGGAAAGGCAAATTAATGGGCAAGTGAGAAGTTAAGTAGTGACTGATGTACAGTATGTGTTAGAGCAGTGTTTCCAACTGGGGGGTGGAAGGGGTTACGCAGAGGTCTTCCAGGGGGGTACATCAGCTTATCTAGATATTTGCCTGGTTTTATAACAGGCTACATAAAAAGCACTAGTGAAGTCAGCACAAACTAAAATTTCATACAGACAGTGACTTGTTTATACTGCTTTATATACTGTATACTGAAATGGAAGTACAATATTTCTATTCCAATTGATTCATTTTATAATTGTATGATAAAAATGAGAAAGTAAGCAATTTTTGAGTAACGGTGTGATGTGATGCTTCTGTATTTTTGTGTCTGATTTTGTAAGCAAGTAGTTTTTAAGTGAATTGGGGGTATGCAAGACAAATCGGACTGCTGAAAGAGGTACAGTAGTCTAGAAAGATTGAGAGCCACTGTGTTAGAGGGAAGAAGGCCAAGAAGTAGTGAAGTCTGGTACCTCAGTAACTGTGATTAAAACTGTTTGATCACAGTTGTATAAAACCATTCTTGCAAAATTCTACTTGCTTAAGTCAGGAAACCTTTTGCCATCATATCTTCCCTCTTTTTTTTGTGAACAAAGGATCGCATAGATGCTGTTGCTTCGTTGATAAACTTCATGACAATTTTCCAAGACTGCTATTCATATTAAAACTGCAGTGATGTGTGTATAGGAGGCTTTCAATTTAATTTCCAGTCTGATAGGTTTATACTCCAGTTTATTTCAGAATCTAGTATGTTGGTGCATTCTGTCAGGAAAGAATTTATTCTTTAAACTAGGGGTACTTTCAGTTTTGCCAAATGAACAGGTAGGTTTTTAACAGATGAATTGCATCCCTTTAGAAGATATAAATGTCACCACAAATGACAAAGTGGTACTGACTCTGAAGACAATTAGTTACTGTAAGAAACTAAACAAACTGAAGCACATTAATAAAGGTTGAAATCTCTTGTTGCATATTATAAATAAACTAGAGACCAAATGTGCAGATTCTTCTCTGTGTGCTTTGTTTAGGGTAGGACCAGAAGTTAATGGGCTGAAACTTTCATTTAAGCGCAGCTGCACTTTTTCATGTAGAGCAGCATGACTTTATTTTGACTCACTAAATGAGGCATTGACTCATATTGCAGTCATAAATATACACTAATTAATCTCCTGTCTCAGTGGAAATTCTCCTTTCATAGATGAGATTATATTGTTGAAAGGATGTTAGCAACTGAATAGCTTTCCTCTTGGCACATCTTATACCATGAATCCATCACTTTGGAACAGATGGATATTTTTATGTTTAAACCCGGTGGGCAGATTGGCCAATAAACAAAATGGTATTGTGCCTCAAACTCCATTGTCTTCCTTTCCAGTTTGTTCTGCCTCCAACAGCAAGTAGTTGCAACATTCGTGTTTCAGGGTGCTATTAAAAAAAGGCATTCTCCTCCTACTTTTCTTGAAAAGACAGAATGTGAGAGAATCTTTCAGACAGGATTTGGGAACCATTGCAGCAAGTTTGTTCTTATTCCCCCTCTAGTTCACAGGTCTAAAACTTGCTGTTCTGAATAGGAAAGTAGAATGGTTTCTCTAGTCACCAGGCAGTGAGAGCTCTAGTTTCCCTCCTACTTCCTTTTAACTTGTATGTGTTTGAAATATAAGGCAGTTGGTTTTCAGTTCCTGGGAATATTCCCAGGTTAGTCTCTGTTTTGTGTTGGTTTTCCCCCCCTCCTGCTTGTAAGAAAAATGTACAGCTTTTAGCCTTAATCCTACCTCAGTTAATGAGCACAGTAAATCTGAAACTTGAAAGGGATCCTTCAACATCACTAACAAGCCAGTTGCTTTGCATTTAGAGAATACTAAAAATTTAAGAAAAGGAATTACAGGTTTTTGATTTTCAGCCTCCATAGATGCGGACTATACATGCAGTGTTCTCTTCTCAGGCAGATCTGCAGTCTGTTTTCACACAGTCTTGTTGGACAAGACTTAAATTCTATACCCTTGGGGCCTAATTAGCCTTTTTAGGGGAACTGAGACATATAACTTCTATTGATGTCAGCCAGCCCCAGCTGCCAATGAAATTCTGAAATCTTCCTCAACTGGCCTACCTAGTAGTTAATGCTCCTCTGATCTAAGGAGCACTAAACACACCTTTTCTCAGAAGCACTTGAAAGATGTGATACACTTCTTCCCCTTACCCTATCTCTGCAGTATTTTCACCCCTTATTGGTTATGAGAGGAAAAGGGCCTTAACTTTTGATTCTGCTTTCTGCATCACCTCTAATATGCCAACACAAAATTCTGCCCTTAAACTGCTGGCCCAGTCCTGCCTTATCTCCCTCTATAGTTGCATAATCAAACCTCCATCTGTGAAGGCACTCAGTCATGTATCTACTCTTCTACCAGGTTTGTGAACTGGCAGCACATAGAACCCACTATAATGTTTTAAATGTCTTTCTATGTAAGGATCTCAAGGCACATACCAGGCAAATCACAAAAGGTGAAACACCACTCCTCCATAAGCAAAATTAAATACTTTATCAGAAAACATATAGGCTGTAAACCATGCAGTCAGGTTTCTGATTAAATAAAGTAGGAGGGCAAAGCTTGAGTGGCTTATGTGCATTGGAACTTTCCTCACTAGAATTAAAATTGTGTAATGGGTCTTCGCCCATGTATTGCTATTTAAAACTTCTCTTAGGGCTGGAGGTGGATTACGCAAGATCTTACTGTACTAGCAATTATTTAAAACATTCATGGTCAGAAGTGACTGTAAAATAACACCCTGATAAGCAAACCAATCTAGTTCCTGTATGCGTTCAGGGAGTCATATCATTTAGTGGCAAAAATAAGTTTTTTTACTCTTGATGGCATTGCAGAGTGAACACAGGCAGGGAGAAGGAAGATGGAGTCTAATGTTAGCCAAATTCCATTTGCAGAATCTTTAGTCTGCCCTAAACCAGCAAGATCACAACCCAACTTTCAAATCTCAGGCAGAGTTTGCAGTTGCAAAAAGCTGTCTGTTACTTGTAAACTGAGCATGTTTGATATGAAAGTAGTTGAGACAATGAACATGGCACTCATTGATGGAATCGTGTGTGCAGAACTGTATTTTATGAAATTCAATTTGTCGTGCATGGGTCAAAATGAGTAGTAAAAAAAGAATGTAGTGGTTATCTACTAATAATCAATTGTAGGATACTTGCATATAATCCCCTGAGTTGTGTTAACTCTTAGATATTTAATGTAATGGATTGGTGGTAATAGCTCTTAAAAAGTCCAAACTCAATGAAATGATGTTTGTCTGAAAACCCTTTCTCGTTCCCTCTGTCCCTGCCATAACTCGTAACCCACTGTGCTAAACAGAACCTGTTTAAGTGATTATAAGCATGTTTTGTGTGGATTTTTAAAAAAATAGTTTCCCTCTCTCTTAAATGTTTGTTGCTGTAGAATTTCCGTGTAAAGTTAGTCAGACTCAATGCCCTCTATGTTGATCGCTCTCCCCTCCTGCCCTGTTGGTTTTTATACAGTGTTCTGTTGTTGCAGCCGTTTTTCGTGGAACCTTACCAAAATATGGTGCCAGAGCCTGCAGGTAAACTAAGGAGTAACTAACTGCCTCTCTGGTCACAGCTGGTGGACATAAGTATATTGCATGGGATAACATGCTTTGCTTGAGTAGTGTAAAACTGAAGTTGTCTTTTCTTTGGTTTCCTCCTTTAGTTTGCGTCAGAAATCTGTCTAGATACTAAGCATAGTAAAAGTTCAGTTTAAATCAGTACAACTGAGTTATTTCCCCTCCCTGTTTTCTCCTCCCTGCCAATTAATACAAAGAGGCAGATTAATGAGTTCTTCCATCTTGTATTCTTTTGTGGTGGGGCATTTAAAATGAAGCTGTTATCAAACCAACACATCTCTTTTGTAGAAACTTGTATTGCCTTTCTGATATGTTTTTTCTTGAAATAAAACAAGCATGTTTTAGGTCCAGAAAAGGCTTGTGGAGTTCTCAGTCAAATATCCTCTGGAGGTTCCTACTTTGATGCATATAACCTGCTTGGGAATTTGGAAACATTTGAAGTGTGTGCTTTGGGAGGAGTATGTATTGATTAAGAATCTGACTTTTCTACTCTGGCTATATGAGATAGCAGATGTTAAGGAGTGAACAATGTGTAGGTAGGCTTAGTTCAGTTCTGCCATTTTGAATATGGCTCTTCCATTAATCCTTCTAAAAAAATGGAGGTTCAGGAATAAGGCAGGGTGTAGCACATCTACTCATAAACAGATCATGCTTTTATTTCTTGGAATAAAAGACTTTGGTCTGTATTCAAACTTGGCTGCCATTTTGGACCTACTGCCTTTCTGAGGATTCTGCTTCTCACCCTGCTATGAATTGCTACTTGAAGGGGCTGTCTCCTATACCGAATATTTATCACTCTGTCCCGCTGTGATGTTCTAACTAGGCTTACGGAGCACTTCAGGCCGAGAACTTCTGCTGTTCTTCATTCTCTCAAACTAGCGATGTCTGGTAATTTTCCCAGGAGGGTAGCAAGGCTGGGGAGTCTCTCTTCTATACTTCGTTTTGTAAAGATACGGTCATGCTGTGTTCCATTTTGTTCTTGGTTAAAGTGATGTTCAGACTTCCATCCAAAGAAAACAATATAATCTCCTTTTCCCTTTCCTCTTTCTCAGTTTCCTTGAGGAAGTTAGGCTGTAAGGTCTTGATGTTGAAAGGCCTTGAAACATTATCTGGACACACTACGTTCATGAGCAAATTGTTGAGGTCAGCCATTCTCACATTATAGGCTGGAGAGCACTTGATGATCTGCTGAAAGTTGGCAGTTCACATGATACTACCTGTCGTCTGTATCTGACTCTATGGCAATGTCCACACTAAGCTTTTCCTTAATGCTTTCTTTTGTTGTTGCCATCAGTTCATCTCCACTGCTGGTAGTGATGGTGGGAGCTCTGGTTTAGATAAGCTGGAGTGGCCACCACTTTTCTTACCACCTTGATGTCTTTCTAGCTCTGGGTTGGATTTGACATGGAGAATAGTAAACTGACAGTGGCTGCTGGGAGCTTATATACACCAGACCTCCCACCACTGGTAGTGCAGTGATAGGAATGTAAAGAACAAGCTCAGTTTAGAACCAGCGTGTAACTGTCTACTTATTGCTGTAAGGATTGATAAAAATACTTATTTTTTCATAGGGAAGTATTTGCTATGGTTGCCTTAGGGTATTAAATTGTGAATGGAGGGCAAGGTATTCCATGAGGCAGTCACTTGGCTGTGGGCTATGTGACCAAAAAAAAAATGCATATCCTGTCTAGGGGGTTGTCAGAAACCTTTTAAAAGCTTTTGATGGAAAACAGGGGTTTGTCTATTTTTTACAAGTCAGGTGTAAAAGTATTATAAGGTAGGACATGAATGAATTGGAAGAGCAACTAGTAAAAGACACACAAACTAATAGCAATTTTTTTAAAAGTACATCTGAAGCAGGGTGCCTGCCAAACAATCAGTGGGGCCCTGCATGATCAAGGTGCTAAAGGAGCACTCAAAGACAAGGCTGTTCTGGAGAAGCTAAATGAACACTTTGCATTGGTCTTCATTGCAGAGGATATGAGGAAGATCCCTCCCTACCCCCACCATAGCTATTCTTTATAGGTGACAGATCTGAGGAACTGTCCCAGATTGAGGTGTCAGTAGAGATGGCTTTGGAATAAATTGATAAATTAAACAATAGTAAGTTACCAGGACCAGATGGTATTCTTTCAAGTTCTGAAAGAACTCTAATATGAAATTGAAAAACTAATGTCTGTAGTATGTAACCTATAACTTAAATCACACTTTGTACTAGAAGACTGGAGGATAGCTAATGTAACACCATTTTAAACAAACACCAAAAAGGCTTCAGACACAATCCTTACAACTACACGCTGGTAAGCCTGACTTCAGTACTAGGCAAATTGGCTGAAATTCTAGTAAAGAACAAAATTAACAGATAGATAAACACAGTATGTTGGGGAAGAGTCAGCACGGCTTTTGTGAGGCTTGATTTTTCCCTTTCCAAAAACCTTAGAATTCTTTGAGGGAGTCACTGAGCATGTGGACAAGAGTGCTCTGATGTAATTGGACTTTCAGAAATATTTGACCATGTATATATGCGTTCCCTTCGATGCAGCGCTATGCCACTTACCGGGGTGGTTTTCCTGCGTTGCTTGCTGGATCGATTGAGCAGGTCTACACAGACCACTCAGTTGATCCAGAGCAATCGATTTGACGGCGGCAAATTTGCTGCCGTCAGTGTAGACCCAGCCTCAGAAAAGAGACAACTGCGAGGAAGGGATATGATAGAAGTCTGTAAAATCATGAATGGTCTGGAGACAGTGAACAGGGAAGTGCTATTTACCCATCTACATAAGGATAAGAACTGAGGAAGGGAATGTGTGTGTCACCCAAATGAAAATTCAGAGCCAGCAGATTTAAAACAAACATAACATAGCACTTTAATTCATTGTCATGTGGTGTTGTGAAGACCAAAAATATAATGGGGGTTAAAAAAAAAATTAGGAAGTTCCTGGATAAGTCCATCAATGGCTATTAGTCAAGGTGGTCAAGGACACAACCCCACGTTCTGGGGATCCCTAAACCTCTAACTGCCAGAAGCTGGGACTGGACTCCAGGGGATGGGATCGTTCAACATTGCCCAGTTCTGTTCATTCCCTCTGAAGCATCTGGCCGTGGTCAGAGACAGGGTATTGGGCTAGATGGGCCATTGTTTTGACCCTGTATGGCCATTTTTGTGTTTCACAGGTGAGCTTTCCCTGGAAAGTTTGACTATCAGCATTTTTTTAATTAATTTTTTGGAAAACTGAAATAATAATTTTTAGAAATACCCTTACTGTGCTCCTGGAGTTGTTGTTCAGCTGCTTCATGCCTCATTTTCTATGGACTAGGTTTGCAAGCCGCATTACTTCTCGCATGATTTACATTAGTCAGGGACTCCCATGATTCACTGCACAGCATTTCCAAATCTTAACTTTTTGACTTTCGTCTGGAAGCCTTTTTGTCTGTGACTTTTGTTAAAATTTTCTGCAGGAGAAAATTCCACTTTCCAAACAGCCCCCTAATCCTGATCGTGGCTGCTTGTGACCTTCGCTGAAAATCTCAAAGGAGAAGATCTGTTCAGAGGCTTGTCAAATGGATGGATATTTGTAATCAAACCTGAACATATTTGCATCAGGGGGCTTAAGGCCTATTCTAGTGGAGTGAGCTGCTTCAGTGGATACATTTTGTAGTGTTTTAGTATCCAAATATTGTAAGGCTGCCTGTTTGGAACATAGTTAATACTTTTACAAAGCATTATTCTCTTGTTCTGATGCCTTTGAAGATTGTGGCAGGATTATTGGAAGCCACCCAGATCTCTTGGGTTTCATCATCTAGTGGACACTGTAGCTCACTTCCTTCCCGTGTCTCTAGGTTTTTGGTAGGGCTGTAGGAGGAAGAAGCAGCTGCAGTGGAACTGTCTAGTTTGATATGGCTCCAATAGGCAAGGGCCCTTATGGTTATACTGTTGTACTACCAGAATATTGGCAGAGAATCATGGGAAAGCTGTTAATTTTGGCCTTTGTTTGTGGATACATAGCTGGATCTCCAGACCTGTTTGTCTGGTACAAATTGTACATGTACTTTTTTAGGAGGAGGTGTGGCAGGGGTGGTGGTAATTTGTCTGCCATAAAGGGGTGGAGTGGGTATATTTTTGGATAAATATTTTTAAGATGGTGTCAGCAATTTTCTGCATCCCTTTTTCTTATTTTAAAGGCAGCTTCTCTTCTCTCCACCCTGACAAAAGAACATGTGGCAGATCTCCTATGCATAAATGCTGTAAGGGGAAACTCCCTTGAGCCTGCCAACCGTGACTGATCACTTCAAAGTACTTCATGCCCCAAATCTTCTTCCTTATTGCTTGTAATATCTGTAAAAACGTTTTGTGTTGCTCAAACTGGCTTGTTTTGTAATGCACTGAGCCTTAAAATTCTCCCTATGAGAAGTCTACACTTGTCCAGTGGTGTTTGTTTTAAGATGGCGGACCAGAATAGCAGTAATAGACTACAGGCTATCCTCTGGTCCTGTGGGAGTGTATGGAGAGGAACAGGGAGTGTGTATTGTTTCTTTTTTGGGTCAAAAAATGGAGCTGAATTCCAAAACATTTTTTACAGCAAATGAGTGGAGGAGATGTCTTGGGAGAAAAGTGTATATATAGTTTTAAACTAGTCTTTGTGCTCTACAAATTATTATGTTGTTTGTATGGGTTACTTAATGTATGATGGAATGATAAATTTTGTAAAATTTGTGTTTACAGTTTTTTGTGGAGTTTGTAATTGCTGGAATGAGGTGAAACGCAGACGTAGGATGCTGAAGTAATAGAAATCAGTTTTAAGCGTTGGCCATACATAGGCTTCAATCCCTACAGTGGCTAAGTGGCCTTGGAGACCTGAAATGTACCTGACACTTAGTGAGGTTTTGTAATTGCCAATGACTCTGCACATGTGTGCAAATACACACTTTTGAATTAGTTTTGTAATTGACCAAGCGTGTTTTATTAAATCATTGAAAATAAAGCACATACCCAATGATATCAGGATGATGGTACAACAGAATTTTCACTCACACAGATGTTGACTGGATTTCAGGAATCCGTACTATGAAGCTCTGACTCTTCATCTGCTCAATGAGGGGTATATCATTCGGAGAATCCAAAACCAATAAACTTTAGGAATATGTTATGTAGGTGACTCAGGATCTGCTATCTTTCAGCACACAAAAATGATGAGAAATGTATTAATACCTATATATGGTCTTCCTATATCAGGCTTTTGTAAAGTATTCATATAATTTTTTTTGTGTACTAATGTGTGAAATACAACGATAAGATAAGTATAATTCAAGCAGAATGTCTTTTTTGGATGCAGTATTTGAAGAAATGATAATTTTGCCAATAAAAGGTGTTGCTTGGAAACTTTACCAGACATCAAATATCAGGGAACTAAACATACTAGACAAAGAATGATACATAAGGTGCAGATTCTCCTCCCCACCTTCCTCCCTATAGTTGTAGGGACAAGTGACAGTGCTGGGGTGGTTATTAGGTTGACCTATCTGACCCCTGCTTGGAGTGGATGTACGTTCCATCTCACGTCAGTCTCTGGATAATGCATGAATGATCAACTGGAAGTTTCCTACCCAGGTTGCTACTGCCTCTGGAAGGGAGCAAGGTCATTTTCTCTTCTGTCTCTGTTCCACCTCTTCTAATTGTGTTTAAAGCAGATTAAAATGCTGCAGGGAGTCTGCCTCTCAGAAAATGCTTCTAATGCTGTTGCCATTAGTAGTAGTGCAACTGCAGTGATATTAAGATATAAATGAAGCTGGAGTGGCTGCAGGTGTGCAAGAAGAGGATTTATCCTGTTTTATCCATCTTCCCCATTTTTCTGGGTCCTCCCTCCAGGATGGATAATTATTTTTTACTATAGTAAATTTAGGCCTTAACACAGTTCGTCATGAATTCAGATTTAATTGTAAATATATTAAAATCAGTTGAATTGCTGCTTAATTTTTTTTTTACTTGTTTGCCAATGCTTTAAAGAAAATCAATCCACTGAACTGGTGGAAGCCGTTAGTTAAGCACCTGGGACCAGAGGTTATTGAAGTGCTAAACCAGCATTTGATAGTAGTAACCTTTTCTGCAGCTGCAAAGAAAATTGTCTTTATTTCAGTTTATTCAGCTTGTTTAATTCAATGACTAGTTCATTTAAAGTTAAGAAACAGTTTGTGAGTTGAAAAGCAGGAAAGCTTGTTCTCCTCTTCCAATGTATGAATGAAAACTAAGTCTGAGCATCAGATCTAAAGGTTCTAAAAATCTTGAAGGTTATGATGACCAAAAATAATCAGTTCAATTCACTAACTACAAATGATACTTCCTTCATTCATATATTGGTTCTTTTTAAATACAGAACCTGTTTTCATACTCCAGACACAATAAAGGTACTTTTATTTAACTTACAAACAACTTTAAAATTCTGTGTTTGTGCATTTTTAATTGAATTCCTATTTCCAGATAAATTCAGCTTAATACAACCATGAGTCAAAACCAAACCCAAGCCCATAAAACAAATGAATCACCATTTTCTAAAGTAAAATAAATATATGTAGAACTGTACGTCTTAAGTAATTATGCATAGATTGTACCTTCCTAGTTGGCAAAAGGTAACAAAATTAGTGGAAAAGCCATGTTTAGTTGCAAATCAACATGTTTTAATTGATTAATTAAATCACCACCACATAAGCAAGACCAACAACAATTCTATCCAGCCTACGTCTTTCTTTGCATACGTGATGTTAATCTGTTCAGAAACTGAAAGCCCAGAACTTCGAAGAAGCAAGAGCTGGTAGTTAGGCTGGAGAGACTAGAGCCATTAATTCCTTTTTTTGAGACTGTAAGTGTAGGTTTAGCATGTTTGTGATGAGATTTAATTGTAACTGTTATTTTTTAAATGAGAGAGAAATTTAGTAGTTTATTGATGATTTTAAAAAAAATCCTATTTAATTTTTTTTTAAATTGATTTTTATCCACCCTGGTAAGAGACTGTCTCTACCCTCAGGATACAGAGAATTGAGGTGACTTGCCAACGGTTACATGGGTCGGGCTCAGTCAGGATTAGAACTCACGTTTTCTGATTCCCTGTCTAGTGCCCTAGCCACAAGACCAGCTAACTCCACAAAGTGGCTCCACGTTTCTGCCTCTTCTTCTGCTCTGTCTTCCCAAATAACAGAGTGAAACTTTCCAGAGTCTGCAACCATAAGGAGTCAAAACATAGCACTCTTCAGGGAAAGGTTAAAGTTGTCATAATTGACTGCTTAAATGCCCTTTTTGTCAGGGAAAGCATCTTGCTTGCTGCTGAATAATTGAGTACTTAAATTCTGTAACCTGAACTGCCCTTTGAGTTAAATGTATTGTGTCTTTGTAAATGTTTAGTGTAGTTGTGTTATGACCTAAACGTCACACCAATCCTGTCGACTTCTTGCCCTTAGCCACACTTCTTGTCATCCTTCCTCCTTCACCCATCAGGCTAGGACTCAGACATTTCTTATTCTTGCCTCCCAAAGCACCAAGCTTTCCATTTCCCACACACAGCTCTGTGTGGCTTGAAAGCTGGTCTCTCTCACCAGCAGAAGTTGGTCCAATAAAGGTATTATTTCACCCATCTTGTCTTTCTAATATCCTGGGACCAACACAGCTACAATTACACTGTATACAATCATTATCTAAAAGCATACAGGTTCAAAATCTGTTGTCTTGGGCAAACTAATCTTCTCTTTTCCTCCCACTTATGTATGTATTGTACTTCCATTTTTAGAGGAATTTTGCTTTATCTGCCATGTTTTTAATGATCAGTAATGGCAAAAGCTACATAACCTAATTTTTTTCCTAAAACTGTCAATATTTTGAAAACACTCAATCAAACAATTTAGTTGTATTTAAATAGGTACTTCATGTCTGATGCTCAGATGAATAGCTTTTCTCTTATAGCAAGAGGTGTGTGTGACATGCAGAAGGAAAAGGGGGAGGAGGGATGAATTCTCCAGACACACCACTCCAGCAGAGGGTATGACCAGTTATCTATCTTAGGTAGAACAAAGAACTTGCCTTAGCACATACATTGCCATCTGTTAACATAGCTGGCTGCTGAAACGGGTGTACTGCTGTGGTGAGTGTCTTAGTTGGTGATTGGCAGGTTGGACTGAAGACCCTGAATAAAACTAGCTTCACATCACCTTTACATATTTTTTGTTTCTTTTTGGTGGGGGAGAGAAGGGGTTGTGATGAATCATTCTGTTTAAGAAATGTATACATACGGGCTCAGATTCCACATTGTGTAATTGAAAAGAGAGATGCAAGGAAGACATACAAAAAACTGCAAAGGTTTCATGGCTTTAGAGTATTCCAGAGACAAGCAGCTATTTTTAATCAGTTGGTGTAACAGACACTGACTCCAAGCTACTTCATACTGAAAGTAGTCTCTCTTATTCCTCCCATTCCCATGGCCATGGAGATCTGTAAGAAATGCATATAGTTGGCTGGCCTGTTCTTGTCTCCTGTAGCTAATGTGATCTTTGGCCTTGGTGACCTTCCATTGTATGCTTTCATATATAAGATTTGGAACAGCCAGGTCACATGACAATGCTTACATTAGAGAAGTTCCTGCTTTTGTAACTCTCTGCATAAAGCAGCATCTTTTTTGTGTTCTCTAGACTCTAGCATTACAGTGTTAAGAGAATTTCTTTCTCATAGAATTTGCAGTCTGTCGTCTAAAATGTTTTCCACCAGAATGCTATGCAAGAGTATCTTTTCATTGCTTTTCATAGAATCATAGAATCTTAGAGTTGGAAGGGACCTCAGGAGATCATCTAGTTCAACCCCCTGCTCAAAGCAGGACTAACCTCAGCTAAATAATCCCAGCGAGGGTTTTGTTAAGCTGCAGCTTTTGTCCTATTACAGTAATGTAGCTCCAGAAGAAATGGTTCCAGAATTTGCATTTTATCTTAATTGTGCAAAAGTTTCAGCAAAGTTTTGTTCTCTTTGGTTTCACAAGAACAAAAGTGACAAGTCAGCTTCCAGAAAATTGAAGTCTTGAGCAGGCAAGCTGTGGCAATACAATTATTAAGCAAAACTAATAGCTAAAAGAACAAAAGCTGTATAGTATGCCAATATAATATGGTGCACTTTTTTAGAGCAAAGTTAATTGTATCTCTTAGACATGAACTTCAAAATTTCATTTTGGTCAGTACTTTTCATTTTCTACTGTCAAAAGTAATGCCTAATAATACTATGAGAATTTTTTCAATTTGTTTTTGTGCAGTTGACAGCACTTTGAATTGTTGGGAAAATACACTTGGGGGTTGACTTGGTCATTCCTCCTGGGGCTGCTTTTTGTTTTCTCTGGTTTCTTTTTCCTAGTCTGCCTTTCAGCTCAACCCCGCTGACAATAAAGTTCATGAACATGTGGAGAGGCAGTGGAAAAGAAAGAGGATTACATATGATTCAAGCTGGTCTGGTATACAGTGAGATGTACAGATTTCCGTACACATTTCCAAAGTAAGGGAGGCACCATTGCAGAGACAGCTAGGTGGATATGGATTTATTGGATAAGCAGCAGAATTCTTTATTATCTAACTGTATTTGTTTCTCATCTAAGAAAACCTAAATGATAAAGCATTATATACCTGATCTTCTATTGTTCTGAGAGGGGGAATATTATAGAAGGGCCATTCAGATTTTATAGATCTGAACTCATAATAACTGATAGTATTTTCATAAATGTAGCCTAGAAACTGAGAATTATCTTAGTGTAATTAACACTGTCATAAAATCTCTCAAAGTTGTTAAATCCGATTCTTAAAGTGAGGACTTTTGATCTGCTGAAACAGCAGTGAAGCAAAGAATATCTATTAAAAGTTCTGTAGAGAACATGGGGACCCCCACAACCACACAGAGATATGCTTTAAGAAACTGATCGAAAAATGTTCTAGAGTGAACCCTTTCTCTAATTGTTCTTCCTCTTGCAGCAAATTCTTTACGTGGATAAGACCCCATTCCTCCTCTCTTGCCAGCATGAGTTATTTAACAGCATGGGTTCACCTTCACCGAAGGGGCTGCCAAGCCTTTGTTCTTGATCTCTCATAGGTTTTCTTCTCCTGACTTGAAATCAAGGAGTGGAGGGTGAGTGGGAGGAGGAAGGGCACAGTCTACCTCTGTCTATTACCCCAGAGATCTTAAGAGGTCTAAGGGAAAGGCTGAGTGCTTCCCACCCATAATTCAAGAGCAAGGAGGGGTGTTGTTTCTTCTCTGCTGATTCACTTGTAGACATTGGATCTCGAATCCTGGATCTGTCAGACGAGAACAGAAGAAAATGAACTAAAAAGGAAAAATAAGTCTGAGTCTGCTGCTTTTTTTTAGGTATCGCTTATGTTATTCCATGAAGTTATTTAGGGCCAAATTTACTATTTGAATTTCTCTAGATTTATACTAGCATGACTATTTGAAATGGATAGAATCACAGTTGGGTTAATTCTAGCATTATGATTAAAAGTAGTTGTGTATGGGAATGAACAAACGTGTTACCATTTAATAGCCAAAAAACTCTGCCTCCAATTATATCATATTCCAGTAGCTCATTCTGTGTAGCTATATAAATTCATCTTTTTAGAAGATAAACCTCAGATAACACAGGATTAATATGTTTGTTTATGTTCAGCTATTTGCACAGTAGCTTCTTATTGGACTATGCTCTAGACAGCCACCTTTAAATCTTCAAGACTACTTCAACTACAGGAGGAGGAAGGAAAAGATTAGGGAAGATAGGTTCATAAACTATAGAGAACTGACTTTCAAGAAAAGAAGAGTTGTGAGTTTTCAAGCAAGGTGACTTCTTTGTACTAACACTGCATAATCTTCAATTACCAAGGCTGGCTGCACAGTAAGATTCAGCCTCAACAGCTTGTGCAATAGTAGATGAACAGCAGACTTTTCAGGGATTAAAGTACTGGGCTTTTAACATCTTGTAAAGGCTCTTTGCTTAAAGGATCAATTAACTTTTAGGATGGGCAGAACAATGTATAATATTGAATGGCTTTATTTGTATCCCATGCTTATCTTGTTTCTAGGCTTGCTCTTCTGCTGAAGGTGAAGATGCAATGGGGGGAGAGGAGCTATAGCAAAGACTGACTTTGATTCTACTGCATAAATATTAGGATGTCTGCCATACCTGGGCACTTCCTTTTATGCCAAAGCAATGAAATGGGCATTGTCTTTAATTTGTGTGACCTTGGACAAGCAACTTGACATCTCTGTTGGTATCACCATATATAAAATAGGGATACTCAACTACCTGAGCCCCATCTCAACAATCTTGCAAGGCTGGGTCTACACTGACGGCGGCAAATTTGCCGCCTCACATCGATTGCTCTGGATCGACTGAGAGGTCTGCATAGACGCGCTCAGTCGATCCAGGAAGTGATGCAGGAAAACCACCTCGGTAAGTGGAGTAGTGCTGCATCGAAGGGAGTTCTGTTCCCTTCGACGCAGCGCAGTATGGACGCCGCGCAGAGGAGATGCTGCAAAGTCGATGGGAGATACGCAAGTGATTTACGTCACTTGCATATCTCCTGTCAACTGCCGCCGAATTGCAAAGGTAAGTATAGACCGGGCCTCAGTGTAAAATAGTCTTCTGTGAAGCATCACAATAAGTTCTTGGAAAACATGAATTCTTCTTGGGGTGGTGGTCCCTTTTTATATTCCAAATGTGGGTGCACATGCATGCCGGGCACCGGAGCTGGAAGTTTTTTATAGCTGTCCATTGACCTACATGTGCGGTCGAGGCAAGGTTATATGAAGCTGTGGGTGTCGATGTCCCTTCAGTTCTCTTTTATGGTTGTGGTGTTGAAATTGGAATTCCTGTTCCTCTGTGATCATGATTTGACTGCAAGAGTGTTCTTCTCCATTGTGTGTAGTTAGATAGTTAGTATTAGGCTGTGTAGTTAGTCTTCCCTTGCCCTGATCGGGGCCTCACCCGAAGAAGAGGAAGAAAAACTTGGGAGGAAACTTGATAAAACCTCAAGGGGAAGATACAGCTTATACACAAGTAAACAACAGTGTACATCTCTGAAATTCCATGTGTTTACATTCATTAAATATTTTGAGTTCAGATCTTACTCTCTCTTTTTAGTAACCTATAGTCAACTGAGACACAGCGTGGGTGAGGTAATCTTTTATTGAACCAACTTCTGTTGCTGAGAAACAAGCTTCTGGTCTAATAAAAAATATTACCTCACCCATCCTGTCTCTCTAATATCCTGGGACCAAAACAGCTACAACAACCCTATATTGAACTGACTCAGTTAAATTAGATTTTTTTTCACTACAACATAACAATCCCCCAAATTAGAAACAGTATAACTGTCATTGAAATTGCATTGAAACTGCTAGAAAAATAGCAGCAAAGGTGAGACTGAAAAATGTTACCTAGGGAGTACAGTGTGGTCAGTAGTACATCCCATGACTGCTTAGGCCAATCAAGGCTTTAGATAGACTTTATGGTGACAGACGGATTTAATGAGCCTCTGGGCTGGCGGATTCATAGGTTCCAAGGCCAGAAGGGATCATTGTGATCATCTAGCCTGACCTCCTATATAACACAGACCAGGGAACTTCCCCAAAATAATTCCTTTTGATCTAGAATACACCTTTTTAAAAAAGAACATCCAATCTTGATTTAAAAATTGCCAGTAATGGAGAATTCACCACAACCCTTGGTAATTTGTTTCAGTGGCTAATTATAGACTCATAGACTGTAAGGTCAGAAGGGACCACTATGATCATCTAGTCTGACCTCCTGCACAACGCAGGCCACAAAGCCTCACCCACCCACTCCTGTAATAGACCCCTAACCTATGACTGAGTTATTGAAGTCCTCAAATCATGGTCTGAAGACTTCAAGGTACAGAGAATACACCAGCAAGTGACCTGTGCCCCGTGCCGCAGAGGAAGGTGGAAAAACTCCCAGGGCCTCTGCCAATCTGTCTTGAGGGAAAATTCCTTCCCGACCCCAAATATGGCAATCAGCTAAACCCTGAGCATGTGACTTGTATGATATCCTGGCCCTTCTCTGTATTGGCAGTATGTCCCAACTTTGTGTCATCTGCAGACTTCATTAGCGCACACTCACTTTTTGTGCCAAGGTCAGTAATAAAAAGGTTAAATAAGATTGGTCCCAAGACCAGTCCCTGAGGAACTCCACTAGTAACCTCCCTCCAGTCTGACAGTTCACCTTTCAGTGTAACCCATTATAGTCTCCCCTTCATCCAGTTCTTATCCACCTTTCAATCTTCATATTAATCCCCACCTTTTCTGATTTAACTAATAATTCCCCATGTGGAACCGTATCAAATGGCTTACTGAAATCTAGGTAAATTGGGTCCACTGAATTCTGTTTCTCTTTAAAAAAAAAAAAATAAATCTGTTATCTTCTCAAAGAAGGAGATCAGGTTGGTCTGGCACGGTCTAACTTCTGTAAAATCATGTTGTATTTTGTCCTAATGACTGTTAACCTCAATGTCCTTAACTACTTTCTCTTGGAAAAAAATTTGGAAAGACCTTGCATGCTACTGACGTCAAACTTACAGGTCTGTAGTGACTGGCATCACTTTTTTCCCTTTTCTTAAAAATAGGATCTATGTTAGCAATTCTGCAGTCATACAGTACAACTCCTCAGTTTACAGAATCATTAAAAATCCTTGCTAATGGCTTGCAATTTCATGTGCCAGTTCCTTTAATATTCTTGGATGGAGATTATCCAGGCCCCCTGGTTTAGTTCTATTAAACTGTTCAGGTTTGGCTTTTACCTCGGATGTGATAATTTCTACTTCCATATCCTCATTCCCATTAGCCACCCTGCCACTATTGCTAAACTCTTCATTAGCTTTGTTAAAAACTGAGGCAAAATATTTGTTTAGATATTGGGCCATGCCTAGATTATCCATAACCTCCACCCCATCTTCAGTACTTAACTGTCCCAGTCCTTCTTTCTTTTTCTTCCTATTTATATGGCTACAGAACCATTACTGTTGGTTTTAATTCCCTTTGCAAGGTCCAACTCTGCTTGGCTTTTGGCATTTCACACTTTATGCCTAAATGTTAGGACCTCCAAGAGGTAGCTTTCCTTGCTGATCCCTCCCCTCTTCTCCTTGTACATTTTCTGTTTTCTCTTAGGCTGGGTCCACACTGACGGCGGCAAATTCGCCGCCGTCAGATCAATTGCTCTGGATCGACTGAGCGGTCTGTGTAGACCCGCTCAGTCGATCCACCAAGCGACGCAGGAAAACTACCCCGGTAAGTGGCATAGCACTGCATCAAAGGGAACGCTGTTCCCTTCGACGCAGCACAGTGTGGATGGCGCACGGAGCAGACGCTGCAAAGTCGATGGGAGATATGCAAGTGTGCCGTCAGGCCTGAGCAGGTGCGCCATGGAATTTCTGAATTGGCTCATGAATATCCATGAGTTCATTTGGAGACTATATGGTGGTGTGCCTCCAAAATAATTAAATGGTATCAAGGTGTGCCATGGCAGAGAAAAGTTTGGGAACCACTGCCTTAAAGACTAATAAATTTCTGCAGGCATAAGCTTTCGTGGGCTGCAGCCCACTTTGTCAGATATTCTGCTGATTATTTACCATGAAATGTACTGCAGGATTGGCCTGTGTCCAATAGCCTGAATGATTGATCAGTCTTCATTTTATATAGCTGCCCTTCAGCATAGCATATGAGTACCTGCCCCTCCTTTGGCAGTAGTAAAGTCCCCAGGGGTTTCTGTCCCTTTTTGAGGTAGGGTTTTTAGATTTTTGTTTTTTGTTTTTTGGTTTATTGGATAGAATGGGGATGTCAGTAAATTAACTGTGTTCACTAAACCGTTACTTGAATTACTTTAGTGCCTAGGAGTCCTAGACGCAGATCAGGACTCCATTGTGCTAGTGCAGTACAAACACAGAACAAAGATTGGCCTTGCCCCAGAGAATTTGGCAAGGTAACACAGGTCTCTCTCTTCTCTAGCAAGAAGGATGCCACAGTACGTATCTGTACTGGACTCTTTTCTGTTTTCTCTATGTTGGAGAGTTGGTGGCTCTTGGCAGTTCAAAGTACAGTTTGAACTTCTTGGTGATCAGAAATGCCTGCTTCACTTGCCTGTGTTATCAGAATAACTACTTGAGAAGGGGAGCAAAGATTTCATTCACTAGTTTCAAGTAAGCAAGTTGCTGTGAAAGAATCAGGGTCTCTAATCTTTGAGATTCGACTTCTAAATTCAGTGCCTACTCTCTATATCCTGGGAATTGCTTAATTTTAAGGTGTCAATTTCCTTTTTAAAATAGATTTTAAGCTGTAGTTTTGCTTCTAAACTACAGCATCTCTGCCCTAATATCTCTTAAATGGATTCTTTCATTACTGACCAACATTGTAGATTGCAAAAAGCATGTGCAACATCACGGGATTAACTTTTTCTTTAGGATGAAAGGAACCCATGTGCTCTGTTTAAGCTTGTAAGGTAGCTGTCTGTGGTGGGAATAGAACTACCCTTTTAAAAACAAACCCCTCCTCCCCCATCCCTAAAACCTATCTCTGCTAGTGACTTTTTGTTGCAGCCTTCTGTAGTTCACCATAAAGTACTGAAGGGTATTCCACCAAGGAGAGCTTTTAGTTGGAGGAGTACTCAAATAGCTTTCTAGAATGGATTGACTGACTGTTACTACTGGGGCAGGATTAGTGAGGTTTATTTTGTTTTCTTTTAAAATGATTTCCAAATTGTTCTGTAGCAATACTTCTACTGGTGATCCAGGGTACTTCTGAAACTGGAATTTTTAGTAGCTTTCACTGGTACAAATGGCTGAGGACAAGGCAGGATTCAAATCTATCCTCCATTCAAGTAGGATTCCCTGAGGGTTTAGGGCAGTATCCTTATAGACAATATACATGTATTTGAATGCCATCTGCTCATAGAATACAGAAGTACTGACTGTCCCTTCTTCAACTGCTTGACAACGCTCCCAAATAAGACTAATTTGTTTTTGTACTTTTAAAAAAAACCACAAACAAAATATTTTTCTGTGTGCTACTTACCTATAAATATCAGTGAAATATAAGACAAGCTCAATAAATATATGGTGCAGCAAAATCCATTTCAAAGGGAGGTGATATGTAGAAAATGCTGAAACAACTTGAGGTTAAATTTTCTGAAACAGTAAACGTCCCTAGCTACAAAGATAAAATGCTCAATGTAATCCTAAATGGGGAAAGAAAGCCTGGCTTGTATAATGAAGTGAAACATTTCCTTGTAAGTATTTTAAAATATAAACTGGAATATCCACTATGTATTAATATGAAAACTAGAAAATAAGATACTTTTTTGTGGGAGTTTTTTATTAATCCAGTCCCAAAAAAGCAAATAGAGGTGCTATAGTAAAAGAGGGCCTCCCAATCAACCAGAACTTGAAGGGCCTCCTTAGACCACAGCTGTAAAAAGTAATGAAGTTGAACCTCATGCTGCATTATAGATCTCATGCAGGTTTCTAACTCTAAATTATAAGTATTGTGTGCAGACTTGTATTGCACAGTAATATATGAAGTTGAAATGGAATAAGTTGTCATGATGAGGGGCACCGCTGACTCTAAAGTCTGTCTTTTCCCTCTGACTTCATTTTGAAAGCTATGTCAAGTACTTCCTCACTATATCGATTTCATATTGTTCACTGGGGTGGAGAGGAACCACATACATCTATCATGCTAGTTGTGAGCTACTGTAACTTCTTGGTCTATAATCTATCTGTAGTCCTTTCCAAAGTAAACTGGGTGAGGCAATTTGATTTAAGGTTGTGGAGTGGTAGGGAGAGGCTTGTACTAAGAAATGTCTCTGTACTAGATGAAGTTTGTCAATAGGGTGATGCAAATGAAGGAAAACAAAACTGCTGCTGTTTCTTGATGGAAACCTATCTGAGAGAAACTACTTGCCTATCGGCCTACCTTATTAAAATGCCTTTTAAGGTGCTAGGTTGCATAATCATGTAATAGCAGTAATTGTATGAAACACTGCCATGGCACTCTATATTTTCAAAATATTATTCAAGTATTGGCCAATGATCACAATGCCCTTGCGAGGGGTAGCTACAGCTAGGTATATTCCCTGTTTCATGGTGCAAAGGAGATATAAGTGATGCACCCAAGTGCACACAATCAGAGTTAGGAGCTTCAAAAACTTTCCGTTGGTTTCTAGGTTCAATTTAAGGCCTCTAATGCCTTCATGAACTTGGTTCTGTATATCCGAGGCCTTGTCTATACCGTCTCCTTCTGAAGCTTGTTGCCACTGGTGTTTACAGTGGTGGGAGTGCTGACAGGCAGTCTGCCAGCAGAGTTCTTAACTGAATGGGGTTCGCTGGTGCTGTTTAAAAAGCCAGTGGCAGG
Organism: Mesoclemmys tuberculata; assembly: GCA_007922155.1. NCBI lineage: Eukaryota > Metazoa > Chordata > Testudines > Chelidae > Mesoclemmys > Mesoclemmys tuberculata. The sequence continues at coordinate 9,778,726 of ML675611.1, read as the reverse complement.
TCTAAATTATCTTTCCCACTATTACTACCACCAAAAAAACTTTTAAGGAGAAAAATAGAGTAGATACAACCTTTTCTCCATGCTTGACTCCGTGCTGGCACTTTAGAACATCCAGGGTATTCCAAGCAACATCTTCTGAGACTTACATGTGTTCTAATTAAACATCTTTGGAATTTGGAAGAAGTAAATTCCAGAGTTAAAGACTGCTCACTGCAAATCATGTCTGCTGCAGGCTTTTGGTGGAGTTGAGAGGATTTAGACTTTGTAGGTTGACTTTTCATGGAGTTTAATTACATGTTTTTGTCTTTCACATGTCAGTGTTAATGTGCCTAAAGACATGATATACACATTATATGTAAACTATTACTTGTGGTGTGGAGTGAGGGAGATTCCCTGACTTTAAGCATAAATATATAATCATGCACACTTAGTAACTGCATTGGATATTCTAGATTTCTAATGCTGGAGGTAAAATAAAAGCAGCTGTGCTAAAATTCGAAACATAACATGAAATATTTGTTCCTATTCTTGGTGCAACTCTTCCATTTAGGTGTCAAATGAAAACTTTTCTTTCCAGCCCTGTGGCTTCACTGTAATGTCAATGATTAAATAATAGATTCCCTACCTCTTGTACAACTTTGTATATTTATAAGACTCTATCCCATGTGCTTTGTAAATTTTTGATAAATTTAAAGAAGGTAATGATTTGGATCTTCATGAAAATATGCCATCTGTGGCCAAGAGAATCCAAGTGAATTATAAGAGCAAAGGAAGTGTGTCTGCATCTTCATGTATGGAAAATACTAGCTCCTAACCATTCAATTGTTTACATAACAAAACTTGAACTACAAAAATGCAAAAGAACATAAAATGAAGCAAATTATTCTTTGTCATCTCTTAAAGAGTTAAATACTTCTACAAATGTAGCTATTTCCTGTTTGAAAACTTGAGTAGAAAGAATAAATAGGTGCCTGCATATTTCTTAGGTATTGCTGTGTTGTGTAGATGACATTTTATGTGTATATAATGTAAATGCTAAAGGAACATTTAGACAGCAAAAGTGAGCACTAAACTTAGGAAATGCCAGAGCTAAGGTTGCATGGGTAATCGTTATTTGGCCACATTGTACATATGCATTATTATACAGTATAATTACATGATCATAATATAATTTGCTATAGGGCCTCTGTCTCATTTAATGCACAGGATGGCAAGAATTGATTTATGGAGAAGCATCTTTGTTAATTGCACTGAGGAAAGAGTAACCTGGGGGATATATTTATAAAGCTGATCCTGCTCTGCTCAGAAATCTCACAAGCACATTGCACTGTACACAATGGCTGCAATAAGAGTCTTCCTCACCAAAGGATTTGGGAAGGCTAAGTATTTCAAGGGTTGTGCACCCCAAAGAAATCTGCAACTGGCTTGTTCCTTAGAGAAAGGGCTATATTGTTGGATAACAATTCAGGTTGGATAACGTTCCTCTGGATAACTAGTACTTTGGAGCTTCACTCTGTAGAGAGAGAGGAAAAAGGCTTGGAATATTAATATCCAATAATAATAATAACATTCCTAATGAAGCCTCATTAATGACTTCCTTCATGTGTCTGATTTCACTGAAGAGGATGTGATTTATTTATTTTTAAACTTTCAAAATAATAAATCAAACCTCATTAGATCTCTGGTGGATTTTTAAGATGTTCCTAAGTGATTTAGGAGCATAAATCCCATTCTTCAAATGGGGGTGTACCCCTAAGTGAGTTAGGAACTTCTGGAAACCATTTCCCCATACCTCCAGGGGTTTCTGTGGCAGGGAAGGGAGAAACAAATGTTTCTAAGACTTATACTTTAAAATGTGCAGAAAAGTTAAAAGAATTTCACTCAAAGAACAGAGATGAGAGTCATAAGGCCAGACAGGTGTTCCAATGTAGAGGTACAGAAAAGTTTCCAAAGCTTGTAAAAACCAACATTCCCAAAGGTGCTGCAGTCAACTGTCAGCCTTTCTTGGCATGTAACAAAATCTTTTAAGATAAGTGGAAGTGTTAAATTCAGGTTTATCAAGTTGTTCAAATGCTTTAGAAAATGAAAGCTGTACTTATTGCTTGTATCTAGTAAGTAAACTTTCTTGCTCCAGGATATGCTGCCTCCTGCTTTGTAATCTTTATGGCACGTGATCTGATAGTTTCATTTCCAACTCTGCTTCTCTCCCCTGCTGCATGCCAAAGAGTCTAGAATAAACGTGAACTTCTTGTTTGATCTTAGGTACAATGGCTCCCTCCCTAATGGTGACAGAGGACGTAGGAAAAGCAGGTTCGCTCTCTATAAGCGGCCAAAGGCTAATGGAGTCAAACCCAGCACTGTTCATGTGATATCAACGCCCCAAGCATCCAAGGTACGTGGCAGTTGGTGAGAAGTTTCTGCTTCCTGATGATCTTGGCTAAAGATAAAAACTTTGTTTTTGGGTGGTGTGCTTGCTCTTTTTTTTTGCTTTGCTGCCATCCTTTCAGTTGTTAGTGTTTAGACTTGAAATGAACTAGTCTGATTAAAGTCTACAGTGGCTCTTCTTTCAAGTGATACTCTGTTATAATTTAAACCTGAATGCTAATTTTGAGCTGAGTAGTTTTCACATCGGATTAATTCATATCTGATCCTATTGCCTCCATGCAAATGGTGTACTTTATTATCAAGGATAAATCAACATTTTTGCTATATGAAACACAAAATAAATATGACACTGTAACTACTTGGGATGCATGCAAGAAATATTTTCCTTGTCCTACTAACCTGTAATGTAATAACACTTAAGGTCTAAAAAAACAATTTGACGCCTCTTCAGAAAGAGAATTGGCATCTTATTATGCACAAATTATTATTCTTTCTAGGTCTCTAATCTGTCTTGATGTATTAATGACTCTGCATATTTGTGCATGTGCATCCAGTGAGGCAGGATTTTTTTTCCTCAAATCAATCATAGATTATTGGAAGGAAGCGTGGTTAACATGAGCTGTCTCATCAAACAAAACTGACTCTCCTTGATGGAAAGTTTTGTACTAGTTAGGAAGGTATAACTTCCTGTATAATGTGGGTAAGACTTATTTTTTAAAGAGTCTTTTTTCTTGCACTGTTTCAAATGATGGTTGAGAAATCCTAAAATGTGGGCAGGGTACATACTACAGTGAACTGTGACTAGTTTTCACTCTTCGTAGTGAATGGTAGACTACTTACATTTTATTCAAGGTGACAAATCTTGATGTCTAGACTAGAATCAAAGACAAAGCTGTACTCCATGAATTTTGAACGTGGATTTGTTTAATTCAGGAAATTTTCAATATTGTGGACATTCAGCTGCTTATTACCCTTTGTTCAAAGGTTAGTTATGCCAATTATGTGATGGGTTTTGAATGTGTAATGTCAGTTGAAGCATGTTGGAAGAAAATATGGAAGCTTCCCCAGCTTTCTTGAACTAATTGAGGCTAAATGATAAAGCCAAACAAGGAAGAAGTGAGAGTGAGGGTGCAGCAGGATATAAGAGCATACCCAAAGTGCAAAAGACTAGTCTGAAAAGAAACTGGGTAGGTGTATTAGAGGCCAAAAATAGAATTCCAAGATGTGAACAAGAAGCCTGTCTTGAAAAGACCACAGAAGAAAATGGAGAGATGAAGGATGACCAGAATTCTTGCTAATCAAGGGGATGTTCTGTGGCTGCACCAAATAAACTTTGTTGCAAAGGTGAGGATGACAGATCCAAATATAGTTAATCTTTTTGCTAAATGTAAGGAGACAATGCCAGAAAATGCAGTTATTCATTGTAAGGGAGTTGTTAAAATTCATATAAAAGAAATGAGTCATCAGAGGGGACTTAGAAGCTACCCTGACATAAGGATTGGAGGGGCAGAACAGGAATCAGCGTATGATGAGGAAATGTGAAGAGAACATTGATAGATCAAATGCCAGAAAACAGGAGAAAATTTGCCATTGTACTTAATGTGCACAAACAAAACACATGAGCAGGATATAAAAAGAAGTGGTGGGAACTTAATGGGGATTGGTAAAGCTGAATAATGGACAGTCCGCCTTACAGGGCTTACGTGGACTTGCCTTAAGAAAAGCAATCAATGTGGAAAAGATTTCCAGCATGTGGAAGAAAATGTTGAAGATTAACTGTCCAGTTATCTAAAATATATTCATATGTTTTACAAAAGGTCATAAGTGTTCATATTTGATCAAGTCAGTAGATGAGCAGAACTGAGATTTAAGAAGAAAAAATTGAGTGCCTTTTACCTGCCTTCTTGGTTTTTAAATCTTTAATGTACACTTGGGTCACAACCTTTGTTTCATAGCCATGAGTATTAAAAAGAAAGAGAAATGAAAGTTGAGATTCTCCTGTCGCTGTTCAGGGTGGGCTGTATCTTTGATCTCTCTCTCTTCCCTCCTCCTCCATTGATGCCCTTTTACAAGTGACAGGTCCAGTACCTGCACTTCTTTGTGGAATCCCATGATTCACCCAACTTTTGGACTGGATCTGAAGCTAACAGCACCCCTGTTTACCAGCCATGTCTGCTTCACACGCCCTTCTCTTCCTAATGATTTTCCCTTAGGGAGCTGCGATCAGTAGGAGAATACAGTGACACAGAACAGCTTCAAGAAAACAAAGTCGTATTTATTTATCCATAGGAACACAGATATTGGTGAGAAGGGTTAAAACAACAACGCATACTTTCTTAAATTTAGGAGGGGAATGCCTAGCTTATCCCAGGTACTCTCCCACCACTGGAAACCTGGGTTCCATCTGCTTTCCTGTGGACCTCTCTTGGCTGCTTTTGTAACAGTTTCTAAATTCTCTGTTCATGGTTTCATGCCTGAAGGCCTGTCCTAAGCTAGGAGGGTGGTTGTGCCCTACATAAACAGATGAAACAACAGAAGGCCTCAGCACCTATGCTGTCAACTTAAGTAAGTGCTTAAATATCTATAGCCACTAAGTTTGGTTCCTGCAGATATGCAAAACTACCTAGGACTGAGCTAATTCTTTGCATCTCTGTAGCAGACAGCATGATAGTAATCAAATAGACAGAGGTACACATTAATTTTATGACTATTATATAGATATATCCCACGTTCTTCACACTGACTTATTCATGTAAGACTAGGACCTGGGACTTTAAGAAAAATACCAAATCTTACAAGACTTGCCCTAAAAGTTGCAAGAATTGGCAACACTACGCTTTAGTCATCTAGCCTGGTAGCTCCCAACCTGCAGGGTGGCCTGCCCTTCATCAGGGAAGCAAAACCTCCCTGAGAGGAGATGCAGTAGTTCCATGTGCATGTGATCACTGCTGTCATCCAGCCAGCAACACAAGTCATGAAAAAAGCAAAGGGTGTCCTTGTTCTCAGAGCCATTCCTTTCCATGCCCCACTTGCTGATTGGTTTTCATGTGACATGGGAGGGAGAGTAGATGCAGAAATTGAAGGTCCAGCAGAGATCCTGGGGCAATGCTTGCTGCGTCATAAAGCTGAGATGAGCTTCGTTGAAGAGTCATGTTTTTCCCTCAATGTGCATCAAAATTGACAAGCATACTCAGATTTGTCTTGAAAATCGTTGTGGATCCTCACTGCCTGTAGTAAGGTTAAAGGTGCAAATTTAGGGAAGGGGTTCTTGTGTGCATACGTGTGGAGATAAGGGTTGAAAGATCAATAAACTTTCCCATTCTTACAATGTTTTTGCATGCACCTGTGACTCTCACTATTGTACTGATACCTTCACCACTGGCAACTGATCACTCAAATGGATTTGATCTTGGTTTTTGTTTGGCAGCCACTAACACCTTGGGCAAGCACTCTTTAAAATGTTAGCTGTTTGGTTCTGTAAGCTGCTGACACCGGAGTTCCATACCAGAGTGAGTGTGACTTTTGCATGTGCTGCAAGATTCATTCTATGTCTCAAGCAAGAGTGCACAGAAGCGTGCTTAACAGTTAGTCACTGAGAGATCAGTGCATCATGTTGTAGCCATTGAACCTGATCATCACCCAAGGAGTGAGTTTAAATTCTGTGCTCAGAATGTCTACTGTGCACACTGCTACTTTCTGCTTTGAATAGCAGGACTTACTGAAAATTTTATAAACTTGGAGCCCTTTGGTGAAAGGTTTTCCAAGATACAGTCCCCACAAAGTATGCTCCTTTATCATCTTCAGATTCTTAACTTTTGGCACAGAACTAGGATAAAACGAAGGCTGTGGACCTCATAAAACCTACATTGCTGGACTGTCGCTGAGCTCAGCTATTCAGCTGAACCACTTCAGAAGTATTTAAAATTATTACACTATAAAATCTTTAGTACCTTTTTTTTAAACAGAAAATTCAAATCTCTGTATGCTATTTCTTCAGGAAGTCCTTTGAACGACACATACTGAAAAACATTTGTGTTAGCTTAAGGGATCAAGTCCTGCCCCTAATAACATCTGGCCAAGTCCCACCCTGGGACAGTCCATGGGATATGAAGTTGGTATATTGATGTGGGGCTAATATGGAAGGGAAGACATTAATTTTCATTCAGCATTGACATAAATGAACCACTTCATGCCACTGTGAGCCTCGTACTGCAGAAATGTGGGCAAAACTCCTTCCCTGTACACTAACTTCAAATTTGGGGTAGAGGACTCGAATACCACTGTTTGCTCTCCCTTCCTATGTTCAGCTGATGCATCCTTGTACCTGTGCCACCTTTCCTACTTCCCAGGACCCTTCCAAGCTTAACAGGGACATAAAAGTTCCAGGGGGAGGGTGGAGATCATAGAGAAGTATGCCCTTCGGTCTCTCTACCACTACTTCCTCAACCAAGGGAAATGCATTGTCTGCTCGACATAAATGAAAACTAAGGTTGCCTAGTGCTCTACCCTGCCCTTCCAGCAGGTAGAGGTGGCTAAACTTACATAACTATTTATCCCCAACTTCCCAATTTTAACTGCTGTCTGGAATTAGGCACAGGGGCCAAAGCACATGTTCAGGTAAGATAGCCCTTTGATCTCTGACAGTACCCTTATTGCCAAGAAGGCTAATGGCATATTGGGCTGCATTAGTAGGAGCATTGCCTGCAGATCAAGGGAAGTGATTATTCCCCTCTATTTGGCACCGGTGAGGCAACATCTGGAGTATTGTGTCCAGTTTTGGGCCTCCCACTACAGAAAGGATGTGGACAAATTGGAGAGAGTCCAGCAGAGGGCAACAAAAATGATTGGGGGCTGGAGCACATAGCATGAGGAGAGACTGAGGGAACTAGGTTTGTTTAGTCGCAGAAGAGAAGAATGAGTGGGGATTTGATAGCAGCCTTTAATTACCTGAAAGAGGATTTAAGGGAGGGTGCAACTAGGCTGTTGTCAGTGGTGGTAATAACAGAACTTGAAGCAGTGGTCTCAAGTTGCAGTGGGTAAGGTCTGGGTTGAATATTAGGAGAATATTTTTCACTTGGAGGGTGGTGAAGCACTGGAATGGGTTACCTAGGGATGTGGTGGAATCTCTATCCTTAGAGGTTTTTAAGGTGCTGCTTGACAAAGCCCTGGCAGGGATGATTTAGTTGCAGTTGGTCCTGCTTTGTGCAGAGGGCTGGACTAGATGATCTCCTGAGGTCTCTTCCAACCCTGATCTTGTATGATTCTATGGCCATAGTGAATACAGAGTTGAGGGAGTGTGTATGTATATCTGTGTATATTTCTTGGCTGTCTGGTTTAAATTCATCCACATTCTGGAAGGGCATAAGGCAGTGCTTCTCAACCTTAACTCTCTTAACAAAGTGGTGATTTTTTTGTTTTTGTCATAAATGAAGAAAGGGATGGAGAAAAATGTTAGACCAGCACTCCTAACTTGGCTGCTGAAGGAGGAGAGCAGAAAGTAGCAGGTGGGTTTTTTTTAAGGCCCTGTGCGTGGCTGTTCTGCATGTTCTTTGAGCAACTGCCCATCCAGAGTACCTGTTCTCCGGCAGGGGCACAAAGAACACGATATTTATTGAGCAGGCAGGACAGCAGCACACCCCTTCTGAAGACCATGGGATCTGGAAGAAAGGAGGTGTAGGATCTGGGAAAGAGAAATAAGGGGTGTGTAAAGAGGTGAAAGAAACAAGAAGAGAATGTTGAAAGGCAGCATGCAAATAATTTGTTAATTCCAAACTACACAGAAAAAAGAAAAAAGTAAGGGGCAGAATGTAGCTGCATCTTACCCATTTATTCAGACTCAAGGAATGTGGGTCATACTTGGCCCCTTCACACATGCTTTTATGTATAAGGGTGAAGGGAGGATGGCTTCAGCTTGAATAATTTGAGTAATGCCTTCAGGATTTGTCCGAATCAGAGACTGAGGACTGCTGCTGGTCTTCAGATGCTGACCTCATAACAGTCATCATTATTTCACCTCCAAGTGGTGCACAATTCAGTTACTTCCTCAGTGGAACAGACTGACATGAATACACAGCACCTGTATGGAAGTGTACATCTATAGTAAGTTCAATAATATCGAAATATTTGGGACCTGATGTCTTCAGACTATCAATATCTGGCCAGCAGGGTTTCCTAAGTTTGAGTGCCCCAAGTTTTAGAATTTGTTCAACTTGTATGTCTGTCAAATACCATGCAAGCATGATGCATTTATTTTGTTTAGCTTTTGTATTAACAGATCCATGTTCGTGTTATTCTGTATTTATAGCAACTTACTGGCTTCCATAGTAGTTAGGTGTTTCAGAAATTAATGAAATGGAATGTAACACTTCTGATTTTGCAGTATGTGTTTCACATATTAACTATCCAAGTATACATCTTCGCATGTCTTTCTGCTGTATTTGGGTTGATTACATTTTTTCCTGAAATTCTTTGCTATATAGCCACTATAAAGAGGTGTATTGTACTCTGGGACATCCTATTAATAAGGTATTTTAAGTGAACATAGGAGTTTTAGTGTGCAAAAACTCAAACTGTGTTTTTCTTTTTTAGCAAAACCACTTCTGAGTTCAGAGTGGCTAGTGAAGTCCCCATCAACATTTTTGGGCCCTTGTATCTCTTTGTACGTACTGGTAAATTCTGGTCCACACTACTTAGATTATCAGTGAAAACCTGTCAGCATCCCACCCTATTGTACAAAATTTTCGTAGAAATTTTAAAACCCAAACTTTAAATACAGTATCTTCTAATATCTGGGTATCTCAATAGTTAACCACCTGTCAAGCTTCCTATTCTGTATGCCTAAGGCATCTAGTTAGCTAATAGAACACCTTTTATCCATATTACATTTTATATGCACTACAATAGTTGTACAATATACCCGTTACGTTTTATTGTCTTTGTAAAAAGCAGTAAGTGTGAGTTGGTATTTAAAACCTTTTACTGTTTTGGGTGCTTGGATTCAGGTAGATACATCAGGTTGAACTTATTCCTTTGCACTTTCTTTGAACCCTTATAAAACAGCTTTGTGTATTTATATTGCTGTGTGAGGCAAGGCCTGTGGATGTGTGCCAGAGACCAGTGATGCAATGAATTGCAGCTGGTGATCCTTCCAATGTGCAAAAGGACATTACGTTTTTTAAAAACCTTTTTGACAGGCTTTTCTGGCACATAAGAAACCTGAGATTAAATCAGGTATCCTAGCAATAGCTTCTGCATGCCCCATTGTGAATGGTTCCCGAAACTAGTGAATAAACAGCAGAGAAACCTTTTTTGTTCCTGAAAATCACTTATAACTTGACACTAACATTTTTGTTCTGCTCTAGCTGTTTTAGCATAGTTCATTGCATTTTTCATTTGAGAGAGGCTAATGGAAATTTTTACTGTACAGAATGTTAACGAGCAGCCCTCTCCCCCCTCTTCATTTCCTGGATATAAAATTTGTATCCCTGCTTTGTTTGCACACGCATATGGATGTTATGAACTGCTGTTCTTCTTCCATTTGAGGGAGAGACTCATTTTACTCTTGCTCTTTTCCCTAGGAACCTAAATTGAACCCCTTTCTGCTGAAACGCTCGTTTCTGCCCACTGCCTACAGGAGAGGTGGTCCATGTCACTAATACCAGAGTTGAAGGTGACAGGCCTAATAATTCCAAGTGCATGTGTTACTTGTACATCAGTTGGTCTCTGCATAGACTTAATCATGTTGTCTTTAGCACCGGTTTGGCAAATCATTTAAATATGTGCATAAGTTAAACATATGCATTGCTGAATCAGGGCCTGAGGGCTGAGGATCCACCAGTCAGTTTGCTGCTACACCATGACATTCTACAGAGCTCAGGGCATGTTTGAGAGAAGATTTTCTTACAGGGACTTACCATTCTTCCTGAATAATCAGGCGCATAAAGTTCAAGTCAAATAGCATCAGTCCTTCCTTATGCTGAGGTCACTTTTCAAGATCTTTTCTATTCAGATGGAGTAATGCTGTTCCAAACACTTGCGTTACGGAGTAGATTGAGCTGGCAATATTGCATGACGATAACTTGCAAGAAAAGTTTTAAATTATGCTGATTGTTTCAGTCTCTTCAGCATAGAAATCAGCTGCTTGTGAATTTTGGTGCTCCTGTTGAATGGATTGTGAAAAAGCCGTGCATGCTTTCTTTATGTTGCTTTGCTAATACATCTAAAGCATGGTTTGTGGGGACTGTTTGTTTTCTTTGGGAAGGAAGGTGATCTTTGCAGGGAGGGCCAGAAGACAACAAAGATGACAGTTATCATGTGTGGGCACCTTCCTATTATGGAGGGACTGGAACCACCAAACTGAATTCAGGCCATAATTGACCTTGCCTGGATTTGAACTAGTGACGTACAGGCTCTTATTTTAAAACTAATATTAAAATTATTTACTAAATTTAAATCTCCATACATTGAGTTTTTGCTGTGTATTGAGTGTATGCATGCACATCTTCACTGTAGATTCAAAACTTGGTTCTGTCTGAAACAGCCATAAAAGTTACTTGCACAGTAATCTTCCAGAATGTGTTTAGTTGAAATATTTTACTTGGACTATACTTTGGCATTCAGTGGCTATTCAAAAGCATTGCCTGAGTGATGGGACCATGAAGTGGAGTTCAGCAATTTCGTTGTCTAGATAACACGGTTTGCACCCTCCTCCAAATCTTATTCAATAGATTTCTTATAACTTCCTAGAAAAAATTTATCTGAAGTAATACTTAAAATCTGTCTGCATTGGGGCATCTTCTGTGGGTACAAAATATTTCCAGGTGTTTGATCTTAAGGAGCTATGTGATACATCATGTGACAATGAGCTGTTTACCACAGAAGTCTAGCAACAGCTTTACCTGCATGTAGCACAGAACTCCCACACATGCGGCTTTGGCAGGCTTACTCTGCCACATTTGGCTCTCACATTCCCATGTGCACAGATGTCCAGTTGCGTCTTCACTCATTATGATTGCTCTCATACCTGTTACTGTTGGTGGTGTGTGTAACCTTTATTCCCTAAAAGTAAATTGAGTTTTGTGCCATTTGCTGCTGAAGCAGCTAGCATTTTGCTTCCTGTGCAGTTGAAATTCTACGCCTCCACAGAAGTTTGTCAAGTTTGCACGTGAGGAGGGATAAAATCATGTGGCTAGCAGTTTAAATTATTTCTAGCCACAACCACTCAAAAACCTTAAGTCAGGCCTCAAAATCATGGGATCGTATACAATTAATTTGGGGTTCATTTTATTTGCTTTCTGGTTTTTAACACTTTGTCAAGTTTTTCTGGCCCTCATGGTTGTAGAAAAACTTAAATACAAGCTGAGCTTCTAATGGATTTGCCTGATTCAGAGAGCTGGGACTTAAAGAAAAACACTAAATAACATAAGACTTACTATAAAATCAAAGAAATTGGTAATTAGTGCTAATCTCCAGGGCCATTCTGAAACCATGAACTTGAGTTCTCTGCTAGAGCAAGCAGGGCAGTTACTGCATAGCTAAATTACTTGCAAAGTAAGCTAATTTAAGCCAAAAGTATACTGTGAATTAATGGGAAGAAGCTACTGAAACAGCAAGTATGGCTGCCCCATTCTTTACAGACCAAATATTCAGTTTTGACACTGAACTAGCAAATAGCTGAGTGTTCTTTCAAAATTTGGGCATTAATGGAAAAAGGCAAATTACTCCATGAACATTTTTTTGGTTGGGGGGGGAGCAGAGAAGAAGAGAGAGAGAATAAATACTTCATTACAAGTATGTGATCTGGTTTTCTTGGGACTTCCTTTTCATTTAATGTCTCCCTCTCCTCTAGACTACTTTTTTCAAGCTGAGTGCAAAGGGTCTTTCTGATTTCTTGTCCAATTGCTGCAGTCAGTCTCTCTGCCTCTTGCCATCACAATAGCTGCATGTACCGTTAAGGACTACGTTCATGTAGTCCTAATCAGGTTTCATGCTGCTACCAGAAAAACACAAGATGCAGACACACAGATATAATTGTTGTTTTTGTGGGACTTTTTCAGTTGAGCGACTAAGGAAATGGCACAACTGTGGGATTCCCCATGATGACTTACCCAATATAAACCATTGTGTCTGTAGATCAAGAAGAGAGATTGCTGACAGGTAGTTTCCTCTACATATGTGGTGTGTGTGAACAAAATGGAAAATATTGTTTACAGGGGTAGAAAAGGCGAAACTAAAGTGCTTTAAAAAGAATGCCATTCCAAATGTTTTTTAGATGCAGGCTGTTTGGCCAGAATTGTGCACTTTCATATCTTACGGAGCTATTCATGCAGGCTGCAATTAGGCAGGAGTTAATGGTAGGCATCCCCCTCAGTCACATGCATACTCACTGGGAATTGAGTGTAAAGCTTGTGCAGTAACTGATCTTTCAAATAGGGAGCCAGGTTGTGATCTCTTAAGTTTATCATACCAATAGTTGGTGCTAATCATCTGTTTGCCCCTTTGTATAGCTGAATCCAAAAAGGATAGACCTTCATAAAGTCTGAACGTTTATCCACACTAGTTGGTTTTTGAGGCTCTCCCTGTCATGTAATCTCTTTGGCTGTCTGCCTTTCTAGGACTAGCCAGAAGTCCTCTGATTCATCTTAGGAGACATTTTGAAGGTAGAGAATGTTTCGAGGGAGGAAGTGCACCACAGGTCTATTGGAGGATTATGAGGAGATGAAAGAAGCTGTCTTCGCATCCATCTCCAATCAGTTCTTTCAGATGAGGATAGTTTCTCTTAACGAAATCTCTTTGGATCATTTTGAGACAGAGATGAAAGTTTCAATTAGTTCCTACTTGATTACAAACATGTTGCTGCTGTTCTGTCCTGGATGTGGTTTTTTGGGTGTGGTTTTAACTGTGGCAAACTACTTAAACAAAACTATTGCAATATACAGCATACAAAAAGTTTTACGTTTTAAGTTTTAAGATAACATTTTGAATGCCTCTATTAGCATCTTGTGCCATGCATGCACCCAGGGCTCAAGTTGAATTGTTGAAAGGAGTGGGGCTTAATCATTTTCAGGTCACACTTAAAAACAAAAGGATGTTTTTGTGTATCCCACCTACTGGTATATTGCAGCTTACTTTGTTTCCTAGCTGTATCAGTTCAATATTGATTTCCTTTCCCACCTTGTACAGGACTCACTAATGTTTAGACTACTGATGTGTATTAAATCTCCATTCAATGGCTATTAATTATATATTTCTTAAGGTGTAATCATGACTTGAGCAAGGGTTATAAACATACATTGTATTGGAAAATACATGGTTTTTATCTTTAGTCCAAATTCTTTTGCTGGTGTTCTTCATTGAACAGATACAGACAGGAATAAATTGAAGGCCTTGTGCAATTAGCCTCTCCCTCATTTAGGGGCAGGCTCACTGTTTCTTTTCAGTGGACGGAACTTTTTTTTCAGTGGACGGAACTATCAAAACAAAACATTAAACTGCACCGAATTTTCCCTATGGGTATAGGGCAGAGAGAGTAAAACACATGAGAAATGTTACTCCTTACATTTAATGCACTACTGGAAGATGATTACAGTGATGAAGGCGGCATAAGAAACAATAACAGAATGAGTTTTGTGTATTTAATGAGTGTAGATATGGCAACTAATACAAGTTGGTGGGGTAAGAGATAGATGGAAAACCAAGCTTTTATATGTGGAAACACGTTGTTGTCAGCTATATGGCTCATTGAACTTTTTGAATGTTACTTTGCTGCCAAAGTTCTAAACTTCAGTCATCTAACTGGAGAAATGGGTGTTGGTGTGGTTTATTTTTTGCTCAATCACTACTATTAAAAAAAACCTGTGTGCCACATGATGTTCCTCCTTTAGATTTCAAACTGGCATCACAGCTGGTTTTGTAGCTTTCCTCTTCAGGCTCTGAAAAAACTTTAACATGCTACCTAATCCTCCCTTTCATAAAATCATATAAATGCAGGGCTGGAAGAGACTTTACAAAGTCATCTAATCTCCCCTGGCCCATGCTGAAGTGGGACCAAATATATCTAGATCATCCCTGATAAGTCTTTGTCTAATCTTTTATTAAAAACCTCCAGTGATGGGGATTCCACAATCTCTTTTGGAAGCCTAGTCCAGAGCTTAACTACCCTTAAAGTTAGAAATTTTTTCCTAGATCTCCCTTTGCTGCAGATTAAGCCCATTACATCTTGTCCTTCTGTCACTGGGCATGGAGAACAATTGATCACTGTCCTCTTTATAACAGCCCTTAACGTATTTGAAGACTGTCGTCAGGTCACCTTTTCTCAAGACTAAATATGTCCGGTGTTTTAGCCTTTCCTCATAGGTCAGATTTTTCAAATCCCTTATCATTTTTATGGCTATCCTCTGGATTTTCTCTTTTGTCCATATCTGCCTTAATGCTTGGTGCCAAGAACTGGCCACAGTACTCCAGCTGAAACCTCACCAGCACTGAGTAGAGCAGGACAGCTACCTCTCAGGTCTTATATATAACATTCCTGTAAATACTTCTCAGTATATTAGCTTTTTTTCCAACTGTATCACATTGTTGACTCATTCAGTTTGTGATCCACTACAACCCTCAAACCTTTTTCATCAGTACTATTTCCTATCCAGTTATTCCCCATTTTGTAGTTGATTTTTTTCCTTCCTAAATTTAGTAGTTTGTAGTTGTCTTTATTGAATTTAATCTTGTTGAATTCTGACCAATTTTTCTTAATATGCCACTTTCCCAAGAACCCAGTATGAGGGTCCATCATTACTTTCAACAGCCGGGCAGCCCTAGCCTTGTAAATCCAAGAAGGCTGGTGTGGGCCAGCCACAGGTTTTTCTTTGCTGTGGCTTTGGTGCCGCCACAGTTAACTATGTAACAGCAGATTGTGTTTACACAGCAGACTGCGACCCTTCTTCAAGGGGAAGAGATCATTCCCTTTCATCTCCTCCCCCAAGAAAATGGTCTCATAAGATTGACTGTAGCCATTCTAAAGCTCGGGAGATTCTTCCTCGCCTCAGAGAATTACTGTCTGACACTGACATTCGAGTGCTCAGGATAAAGCGGGGCCAACTATCTGCTCTCTGGTACTAATGCAGGATCATTTCAGTTCTGTACTATCAACTCTCCGCTAGGGGCCAACTGTCTGGTACAGACAGTGTACCAACTCCTAGATATCAATCCCTCAGGTTTTTCAGGCATTAGCAGAGTTGGTCTGTCTTTCTGTTCCAGACTTGCTTTTGTTACAGGAGTCCATGTCTGTGCAGGTGGTGTTTGAGGTCCTGAAATCTGTCTGGGATTCATACTGAGGGATCTTTTCTTGGTACCGAGTACATCTCTGGCCTTTGAGGCAATTTCAGATTGTACTGGCCAAGGTCAACCGATGTGGTATTGATCCCTACTTTGGTACCGGCGCATTTTCCGGTACTGAGTGTTCGTTTTGCCTCAGTGACACTGGAAGGCAGCTGCTGCAGTACCTGTGTTAGTACCAATGCGGCCTCTGTACTAGGCATCAGATGAGTCGGGGGAGTATGATGTCTGCATCTACATGGCTCCTCCATTCCATTGGACTATGTGGGGGATGCCTTGTATTGTAGCTCGTAGTCATCCTCTGTCTCTCCTTGTCCATCTGAGTACCAGGCCTGGAAGTCTTCAAGATCTCTGGGGATTACGATCAGTGCTAAGATTCTTTGTTGTTACTGTAGCATAGGAGTTTTTGGCCCAGGACCTACTTGCCACTTGTGCCAAACCCTTCTTCTCAGGGGCCTCCATGGAGGCCTTGGGATGTGCCTGGATCATTAAGGTCCTCATCCTCTCTGTGTTCCAGACAACCTTCCTGCTGCCCCAGCTAGGCTGGAGACACATTCTGATATTGCTCTTCCGGAGCTGATAATCAGAGTTTATTGAAGGAACAAGCATAATCACAGCAGATTCCATTGGCCCTGCTTCCTTCTTCATCTTCGTCAGACAAGTCCACTCTCCTGGATTCATCTTCTCCTATGCCAGAGGATTTTAAATCATATAAAGATCTCCTGAAGCAAATGGCTACAGCCTTAGACATTCAGACCAAGTTTATGCAGGAGAATACTCATAAATTGATAAATATTCTCCAGTTGTTAGCCTCCACTAAGCTAGTGGTTAGTTAACAGGCACAGTGATTCAGTACAATACCCTTCTCCCTTTCAACTAAGGGTATGTCTATACTGACGGTGGCAAAGTCGCTGCCGTCAGATTGATCTTTCTAGATCGATTGAGCGGTCAGTGTAGACCCGCTCAATCACTCAGGAAGTTGACTTTAGTAAACCACCCCCTCAAGTGCTGTAGCGCTGTGTCAACGGGAATGTGGTTCCCGTTGGCGCAGTGCAGTGAAGACAGCATGCAGAAGGAAAGCACAGCAGTCGATGGGAGTTACGCGAGCTACTCTGCATAGCTTACATAACTCCCGTCGACTGCCACTGAATCTCCAGGTAAGTATAGACCAAGACTAAAAAGGAATGGCTAGATAAAGGATCATAGGACCTTATTAGCATAGTCTTACAGATCATGACTGTTGTCCAGTTTGAATGAGACTCCTTCCTTTACAAGCCTTTGTGACCCACTGAACAGTGCACTTCTCAAAGGCCGGTGGCATGTTTTAGTAGCAGTGTCTGCTGAAGTTTCTTGTGCCCCTTATTGCTTTCCTTCTGCCTCCAAGCACTGAGGGTGAAGATATAAGAAGAGGGTATGACGCACTGATTGCCTCAGATACAAAATTACAATTGGGACTCAAGAAGTTGGGGCTAGAAGTGCAAATGTGTGCAGAGGTCATCTCAAAGAAGTTCAGTTACTCATGTCATTACTCTCCATACCATTTAATTTTGGAGAAGCTGTGGTTTATAGTATTAATTTAAACCACTAGTTGCTATAAGAGTCAACTTTTTTATATTCAACTTCTGGGGATCTTTCAAAAACCTAAATGTGTTCAACATTGCCTTAGATGGCTTGAAAAAGAAAGGTATCGCTTCCTCAAATTATTAATTGGCTTTGTCTGAGCTAACCACTTCATCTATCTTGAATTCTCCACTGGAATACTTGCTTGTTTAAGAAACTGACTAGTCAAACATGTTAAAGGTAAAGATACCATGAAGCTATTTTCAGGCCCTGATCCTGGAATGAGCTCTGTGTGGGCTGACCTTTTCCCTACCAGTTACCCCACTGACTTCATTGGGGCTCCCTACTTGTGCAGAGAACTCACTACAGTACTGGAGCTTTAGTAAGTAGGCTGAATTTTCAGCATTATAATGATAGTAACTTTTAAAGCGAAGACCCCTTTTGTTCCCCAAACCCTGGGGCTGGGTGATTCTGCAGCTCTGGTCACCAATATACAAATGCCAGAATAATCCTTTGCGTTAGAGGCTAGGAATTACCAGGACATAAGGACTACTCCGTGTGCCTTTCCCTAGGAACATCTCCTAAAAATAACAGATGCTTCACCAGCTTTATGCCACCTGGACATTTCCTGTTGCCCAGTGGGAATCTTTAAAGTGTTCGATTTGCCAAATTTTATACTGGCTTTGTTGTGTAAAGCAGCCAGAATGGCATCTATAGTCTGGCCCCGTGTCTTATATTTTTACAGTACCTAATGCAATGAGGCCCTGTTCTTGATTTGGACCTTTAAATACTGGTAACAAATAATAAAGCATAATAATAAAGGATCTCCCTCGAGATTCAAAGCATAAGATTAATATGTATACTGGTTTCATGGTATCTTCTCTGTTAGGTCTGAGAGGCCCTTTGAGTTCTTTGTTGCGACTGACAACAGAAGAGCTACAATGACATGAGGATCATGCAGCTGCTGATATACCTGCAGTGTCTGTTTCTCTCTTCAAAAAGAGCTACAGTGACCTAGTGACTCTACTGTAAGGGGAGAAAATATTAACTTTAGGGAAAAACAAACCTATAGTCATTTTCCCTGCCTAATTCATTGGTTCATTGCAGCTGCTGTCCTTGATACAGTTGATCTCTCTACATTAAATCAAGTACATAGGATTTAAATGTCCTCTGCCTTCGCTGGGATTACATTAAAGGTACAAATGCTAAGTTTCATGGCGCTATTATAGCTTTACAAAGCTACCATTCAGGGCCTGTCTACATGAGCACTTACTGAGCAGCAGGCTGGAGTGTAAATCTACAGTGCTCCCCATACCGCACGTTGAGAGTGCACAGGGACCCTGCTGGAGTACGTCATTGTGCATAGCAGCAGGATTCACATGGACACTTTGTGTGGCACACTGGAGCTCTGTAGATTTACACCCCAACCTGTTGCTTAGTAAGTGCTCATATAAGATATGTCCTCACTAACAACAAATATTGATGTCTTGTGTAACCAGGGAGTAATCATTCTGTAAAATCAGGTAACTTATTGCAGCTAGTCATAAAAGTACTGACGTGCTTTGCACTTTACAAGGGATTAGAAACATCCCACCTTCCTTTTTCTCTCCCCCAAAATTATAGCATTACTTTATAAGCCAACATCACAGACCTCTAGCGTTAGTTATTAATGCTATATCCCATTTGAAAGACAAAAATCTAGCTACTTTTCGGTACGATAGCTCTTGAGATAGCAGTGGTAAAATCTGGTTAGAATTAAAAGTATAGGAGGTAGAGAGGCAAAACAGTAATCAGAATTTCGTGCTTTGGAGGGCTCATGTTGCAACATGAAAACTGTTTATTAGGGTGAGATGGCTACACTGTAAAACACGTAGAGATTCAACACGTTCATGGTTCCAGTTCTGTTAAAAATCTGCTGTATGAAATACGGGAATTTTAAATTCTAAGGATGGGAACAAAACCCTGAGAGTGAGAGTTAGTGGATTTTCCTCATCTTCGCTGTCTGTGGTGGGGAAATGCCTAAAAACTTCAAGGAATTCTAAAGGTAGTATCCTGGGTGGTGTATAGCTATATTGTGTAAATAGAATTAAAGGGAGAAGGTCAACTTGAAGCTTTTTTTTTTTTTTCCTGTTGAACTTCCAGCAGAGCCCTTTAAGTAGTATGATCTCAATTTTTTAAAACATTTTCTGGGATGAGTGGAGGGACAAGGATTTTTCTGCTTACCTGTTCATTGCTATTGGGATCTTTTCAGGGAAAAACTGACTCTACAGGTCACCAGTGAAAATGACTGTACTGCTGATAGCATTTTGAATAGAAACTAAACAAGTTGAAGTAATATTTTCCTCGCTGTTTATTCAAATACTACTTCGTATTACCCAGAGAACAGTAGCTGCAAGGTACACTGTCTCAAGTTTGGGAATATAAAATGGTGCTTTGGAACCCCCATTCTGCAATGAGAGCTGTGGTCAGCCTCTGGAAGATGCTTGATAACACCCAGAAAGTACTGGAGTTCTAGTGGTATAATAAGATTTGTGCAAGTGGACAGGTTTCAGGGTCTGCCTGCGTGGATCTTGTTACAGGATCAGGTCTTAAAATGATAGTCAACTTTATTAAAAAAAAAAGAAAAGAAAAAGAAGCATGTAGGTCTTTTAGCAGGAATTGCATACTGTAATATGTAAGGTGAGGGAGAGGGGGAGCTATTCAGGCAAACACATGTCTGTGGTGGTTATGGTACCCATTGGTAGCTAAGTAATCATTTATGAACACTTTATTAAAAGGACACTTTAAAAAGATGTACTTGTGATTCCCATGACTTTAACTCTTGTTACAATTAACCCCTAAATTACTATAATAAAAGATCAGAGGTACTGGCTTTGTACAGTCAGTTTCCCTGTATTTTTCCCCACTGAGTACTCAGGCAGTGAGTACCTTCCTCTCCTATTGTTTGTGAGCTTTCTATATAGCAAGAGGAGATAGACATTAAATAGGATGATGGCAGGGAGAATAAGGGGCATGTTTTTTAATTGACTTGATTTTGTGGTGAATGTGTCCGTTGTGATATAAATTAAGAACTCTGTAAAAGAGTCTTTACAGTCCAAAGTATGCTTGTCAGTACTATAGAACTTCTGCCCCTCCCTGCCCTGTTCCTCAGGCTACCGTATTTTTTTGGTTTTGTTTAAGAAAACACTTTCCAACTCTTTTCTTCTTTGTGTTCCTGAACCCACTAAAAGATCTTACAGCACTGGAGGACAGAGTAATAAGGAATATGTTGGTGGTCCAGGTGAGAGGTGGGCAGGCCCAAAGGTTATACAACTTCAGGCATAGACAGTTTCTCTTATTTTGTTCCAAGTGAAAAATGTTGGCCTTGGAAGGCTAGATCTTAGAACATTCAGTACTTTACTTACACGAGTTTGTGTTCTGCAGCAACGTTTTGTTCTCAGGAGCTTTATCATAAAAAGCAACTGTAATGTTTCTTGAGCGTGGTTATAAATGAAACTGCACGTTAAAGCAATTCTATGCTCTAGTGTTATCAGGCAAGTCCAATTTTAATAATTGGTTATTGTGGTCCTGTTTAAAACTTCCTTGGCTCTAGAATTTTATTACCTTATCACTTTGTACTGAGATGAATGCCCTATTGTGCTAGGTGCCATGCATACACAGACAGTCATTGCCCAGAAGAACTTAATGTCTAGATAAGACTGTCAAATGGTGGGCAAAAGAAAGTAGTCATATCTTGATTGGCATAGAGAGGTTAAGTTAATTGTCTCAGGTTACCTAGGTAGTCTATGGCAAAGCTGACAATTGAATCCAGATATCCAAAATCTTACTCCAGTGCTTTAACCATAAGACAGACCATCCTTTCAGGTGCATAATATTTCTCAGTAAGTGCTTTCTTGACTTGTATATCGAGTGATGGAAATGAGTGTCTTCAGATTATTTAACATTTTGTTAAAGTATATTTTTGTAGTTACCCTTATCATTCTTTGGGTTTGGGGCAAATTGGATCTAAAAATAGTTATTGATGGCACTCAGAGAGAATTTTGTAACCTTTGTTTGCACAGATCAAAAACTGCTAGTGTAGAGCTTGGCTACAGAATCCTTTGTAGTATAAATAATACATTGGCAGCAGTTTGCCGTTCTGACCTGAGCAAAAATATATCAATAAGTAAGGTTAAGAGTCTGTCCTGGGTATTTTTAGTAAAAGTCAGGGACAGGTCATGGGTAATAACATTTCACAAAAGCTGTGATCTGTCCCTGACTTTTACTAAAAATATCCTAGGGGATGTGGGGAAACAGACCTGTGGAGCCTTGCAGCTGGTCCAGCCCCTGACCCTGGGGCCTGGCTGGTTGGTAGGCTATTTGGCGGCTGTCCTAAGGCTGACAGCTACTCCAGCCCTTTCCAGAAGTCAGAGTTCCTGGAAAGTCATGGAATGAATGGCCTCCGTAACTAAATCTTATCCTTACCAATAAGTAATGTCTAAACTAGTACAGAAAATTTTGTTGAAGGAAATCAACAAGAATTTCCCCATTGTCATCTAGTAGTTCAGTTCCTTTGATAGAAAATGTTTTCTATCAGATTGCCATTGTTCCTGTTCGCTGTAGCTCTTGATTCAGATTTCTCTGCAACTTTAGAGAAGGCTGCTCTTTCAAGTGTTTTTTTTTTTTTTTAAAAAAGAGAGAACTGGAATACATTGCTAATGCATGTTACATTCCCTGGTTTATCTCTTTTTGAAGATTTTCCATTTATATCTGCATGTTTCCTGCTGTTTTGCCTGTTATCAGTCTCATGCCAATTTTCCTCTCATTTCATGGCTCTGCACCCGAGATGTTAACCTTTGATGTGGAACTTTTCAAATGTTTTGTAAAATCTAAGATTGCACAATGGTGGCTGCTGCAACTGGCACTGATATCATCTGAGGATTCCAACATTTTAAGAGAGGATTTCCCTCTCCTGAAATCACTTTGCCTGTTCTGAATCACGATGTGCTTAACAGGCTATAAAATTAGGGTATCTGGTTTTCTGTGACTGAGTGGCTCTTGAATTGAGAATCTGTTGTGGAATTCTGTGTAAAGTCTAGCCCACAGAAAGTATAGCAGTTCGGTACTAGTATATATGCATATCTAAATGGCAGAATTTAATATAAAATATTGTGCCAGGTTAAAATGAACTTGGCTAGCATTTTAGATGATAGTGATTTTCCACTTTTGCATCCAGGTGAATACCTATGTTATGTAATGTTGGAACGTAACAAATTGTGCATCTCCCTTTTTGCTATTAAAAAGGTGCTAAAAACAAAAGGGTACAAAGCCTTCCTCCAGTCATTAAAAGTTGGACTGCTTTGTAAGCACTCTTGCACCTTTTTGCCTCCACTGAAATAGCTGCTCTGTGCAGGCTGGCAGACCACATGACAATGTTCTACCTTGACAAGTAGGGGTCACTCTGTCCAAGCCAGTCTGGGAGGAAGCGATAGCCCGCTTTGAGCTGGTGTCTGGTTAATAAATATAGTCTATTAATCAGTGTTGATGGCAAGAGAATTTGAGTTGCAGACCACAAGATGAGCATGAATGATTTCTGAAGCAGTTGTAAGTGGACTGCTATTCAGAAGGTAGTGCTGACCTTCCCTAGGTCTCTGCTTTAACCAGTAATGCAAAATGTCCTCAGTTGAGCATCCCTCTCCTAGAGCACAAATGCATTAACAGATGTGTTCTTATTGGACTGGTGCAGAGATCTTCTTCTTTGTGTGTTTCCAGGGATTCTGTTATTTCTACTGGCAATCAGGAAGATTAAATGGGACATGGTCACTGAGATTGGCTCCAAATTGGAGCCAAATCAATATGGGCAGATGGATCGCCTGGATTTTTCAAGGGAGCATCCATGTGATCTACCAGTGTTTCCAGATCTCCTGTCTCAGGAAGATACTTGTTCTGCTTCTCAACCTGTAGTTGCTGCATCTCTCAGGACGCTAATGTCTAACTTTTGGCAAGGGTGCAAAGTATTTTGGTGAAGTCCAAGAAACTTTCCACATTGAAATGTTATCGAGAAATGGGAACTTGTTTTGCTATGGGCAGCAGATGACAAACTGTCTGTTCCACCACATTTACTACATTTTGGACTATCTTTAGTATACCAAAAGTCTCTATCCCTCTCGCCTAGTCCATGAGGCAAGTTGCTCCATTCTAGAGACAACTGTTTTACTGATAAGGGCAAAAGTCAATGCCACAAGATTTCTCAAAGGACTGGATAGTGTCTTACCAGTCAGGAAACTTGTCTTGACATGGGATCTCTGCTTAGTGCTAACAAAGTTAATGAATGAAGTTGTGGGGAGTACACTGCCTTCTTTGTGTTGCTAACACCATTCATAAGCCTTGATATATCTTCAAGAAAGGTGAGTTGCAGACTTCATTATTGTGGAATGAGGGGATGGGAGAATCAGCTGTTAAAATTGTCCTGCATGGTTATCCAAATTTTCTACTAAGAGCATTGTCTGAGTTCCACTTAGTCTAGACTGTTAATCTCCAGGTCTTCTTTCTGAAACTCTGTTCTCAGTATAGGCTGTCATGCTTTCTTGGGGTGGCCAAAATTAAGAATCACCTTGTTACCCCCTTCCTCAGTGAGAGAAAAATTTCCTGCTACTAATCTGTGTCAGCCCCATGATGTTCCAGTTGGTTAGCTAGCCCAACAAACTCCTCAGAATGCTGTCATTCCTAACTTTGCCTTGCTCATTAACCTTTGGCATACTTCAGTTCCCAAACTCTCCAGCAGCCTCTCCCTGCAGCATGCAGCCCATGTCACTGAATGCCCAGGAAAATATCAAGTCTGCTGTCTCTAAAGTGACAGAATACACACTAGCCTGTTGGCTCAGTTGATGATGCATGCCTCACTTTAATATAACAGCAATGAGATGAATTTATAATAAATCAATAATTTTATTAAAGAACTAAGATTTAAGTTATACCAAGCAGAGATAATAGAAACAGAAAATTGGTTACAAATAAAACAAAAATATAATTTCACTTTCAAGTGATTAAAATTGAACAGGTTATAATCTTTATATATGGCAGCTTTCTAACCTACAGCCACTTATTAGTGTCACCAACCCCACATGGTTTGGGATCCACAGTTAATAGAATGTAAAGAGTGTAGGCCTCTCGCCATCAGCCTCCTAATAACTGGTGGTTACCTCAGATGCAAATGAACTTCCTGTTATTTCTGACATCACCATGCTCAATTTACATTAGACACACAGGTGAATTGACATTCCTTTGTCTGGGACAAACTTGTTTATCATTTCTGTCTCCAAAACATATTTCCAGCACACATCCATAATGCTTTCCACAATAATGACCAGTGCGTCACCCAGCTTTCTTTTGATACTTAACACCACACATTGTACAGATAAATACAATGACAACAATGTATTGGGGTAGTGAATGTGTCAGGCCTGATAAGAGTTACAGTATAATGGGTTTCTGCAAGTTGGCCTTGAAGGACTCAGGCCACAAAGGTGTTCTCCAAAAAGAGCCATAGTTTTGGAGTTTAATGTACCCACCCTACACACTCCCACATCACATATAATTTGAAAACTTGTTTTATGTATGTTTAGATGAGGTATAATGTGGTGCCATAAACCTGTAGGTGAGGAGAAACAATGGTGCAAAATGAGTGTCTTTTTTTGCACAGTTCCAGAAACACTGCAGTGTGACTGACTACTTTTTACTGTTTTAAGTAATTTCAACACCTTATGGCAGAGTTTATGGTCGAAGCTACCAAATTACAATGTATTAAAAGATTTTTATTAGTTTTGCCTTGGCAAGTGTTTTTTTATAAATGAAGCTGTTTAGTATGAGGCAAAAATGTCAAATATCAACATTTTGTAATATACTAACATGAAATGGTTTCACATAGCATATTCTTAATTGTCTATCTCACAAGTGATTAAAAATATAGAAAACTATTATAATTGAAATTTGCTTATCTGATCAGTCTCACACTGAATGTTGTGCACTAGTAGCAGTATATTGTGCACCCATGGTTGTTAGGCATAGTCGGTAGATATAAACGTACGCCAGTTCCTGATGTAATGCTCCTCTATTTGTAAGCTTTTGTACATACAGAGTAGCATCTAGTCTGCTTGATAGAAGGCTGTAATTTGTAATTGCCTAGGCATGCAGTGCTAGCCTTGGAATAGCATAGAAATTAGCTTTTGAATTTAGTGACTTATGCACAGATCAATATTAGTGTTAGAGATGACAATACACAGCTTCATATTGTGAATATGCAACAGTTTATAGAAGTAGTCGAACAAAAAGTAGTAAAGACAAAGTCACAAACAAGTCCTTGTCTCTGTATTGACGATGGATGAAGAACGTCAGTTTTTAGCAAACATGTCATCAACAATATGACAAACTCATTTGACCCTGAATCACATCCAGAAGTGCTGATCAACATATCTACTGGACTGCATGTAACATCACATGTATAAGAGTCTCTACTAAAATAGATGTTGGTGAAGAACAAATGGAGAGATGCATTTGATTCGGGTGGGATATATAGCTTCTTCAGCCCAGTCAAGAAATCTGGCATCAAAAGATTTGCTGACATGGCTAAGACAACCATGTTTAAGTCTGGCAAGAGAGGACTACAGTCACAGCAGCTATCAGAAACAGTTTTCTATAGTCTTGTCCATAGCAAGATGCAGAGATGATGTTTCAATGGCAACTGTTCTTAGACACAAATCCTGTTGGAAGGATTAGCATGGAAGGGGGACAATGAGGAAAAACAGACTAAACTTATTGAGGATATCATCTGGATGCTCTAGCTGAAAGTATCTATGAGCTAAGAGCACGCAACAAAGAAACCAAAGTATACATCAAAGGTGCCATTTGATTAATTGGCTGCTGAGTATCTGAGGCAGGTCCTAAAGAATTTGACTAAGCTAATTCTGTAATCAAAGTGCTTGACTGATATGACAACAGTAACTCCATGAAAACTGCAGAAAGACAGCACTGGACAGGATCTAAGGCTCAATGCAAGAAATATCGGGCGATTGGTGAATGTGCTTCCACAGAAGAAGTTTCTAAACTTGGCATCCAACAAGATTCATGTGTAAAATTCCTCTCTGAATATATGATTCAAAATGCATCTGAGGGTAGGAGCACATCGAATACAAACACACTTTGCTGGTGGCTTCTCCAATGGTGAAGTAGCCAGAGCTATCACCTAATAGAGGTGCTGAAGAAGCCCAAGACTTGTACAGTACTCAAGAGGAAGTGGACATAAGAATGGTTTTGTATGCTGTATGTGCCAACATGAGTTGGGTCTGTTGGCATGAAAGGAGCCAGAGTAATTGGATCACCTGATATAGATGTTTTGATCCTTTCTGTTCAGTACTTTCCAGAAATGGGACACACAGAGATGTGGATTGAAGCAGACACCATTACCAGCAAAATCAACAAGCGTTGCTTCATATTTGCATATTTCATATGCAACTTGTGATGCACTCACTCCTGACTTTTGCAGAATATTTCCTGCTGTACACTCATTAACAGAATGTGAATCTTGTTGGCACTGGGAAAAATGTGTGTGTAATGTTGTCAAAGCAAAGGGAGCTTTCCACTTCAGAGATCTTGTCAAACTGGAAGAGAGTGATGGACAAGCTGCAATTTCTGCAGCAGGAAAACTAATAGCAGTGCTGTATGACCAGAGTGAAAAAGGGAGACCTGTAGAGATCTGAACTGTTTGTGTCTTAATCTAGCCATCAAAAAGGACTGATCAAACTCCCACCATGTAAGGACAGCTTTGAAGAACATGTCAGAAGAGCTTGTTGGCAAACACATTTTGACACCTTAGCACATAGGTAAACCAAATATTGGATCACTGCTACCACAGGGATGGGAAAATATAGATGACCAACTATTTCCTGTATTCAAGAGCTCAATGGCAACTGGCTTCTAGAAGACCTTATTTGTGCCTGCAGTAGGAGGGGTTGCTGCACAATCAACTGTAGTAAGAACAATCTTCCTTGCACAAAATTATGTATGTGCCAAGGCAGTGTAGATTGTGGTAATGTGCAAACTCTGAGATCATAATCATGAAAAAATTGTAATATTTACTAGAAATGTTACCAGTGCTATTACTTTTCAGTGATACCTATAAAAATTTATTATTAGATTTTGTTTTACCCTTTAAATTGTTGTGATGCGTTGAAGTCGCAAAGAAATTCAGTTTTATATCTTGAAATAATACATAGTCATTAAACAAAGTAGTCATTTTAATTTGTTGATATCTTGGTTTATTTTCATTTCTATGGTAATAGCACCATGTGACATCTCCATATCATAGCTTATCTCAAAGTAGACATAATAAACTTTCAGATGATAGATGATGTGTGTGTAGAAGGTATGTTAAGTTGACCGAGTAGGTGGTGTCAGCTGCTCACCTAACAGAGGAAAGTCAGGCTCAACTCTCTTGCTGTAAATAGGCTTGGAGTCCGTATTATGATATGACTAAGGCATGTAGGAAGTAATAAAGTTTTTGAGTACCTTTCTTTAGGCATCATTATAGAGAAACTGCCATGTCCACTTAGTTCCTCTTTAAAATGGATTGGATTGTGCATTGAAATGTTATATTTTAATTAGGATATTAGCCCCTGAAGGATTTGGGGTTCATGCTCTATTAGATCTATGGTACCGTCAGTGGCTTGCCTTTGTAATGTTTCCAAAAGATGCTTGCAGGGTTTCAGTAAGAGCTGTGAATGAGTAGTCAGATTCAGAGATGTTGAACAATCAGGTACCTAAATTTAGAGACAGGCTTTGATCTGCATTGAATTAATAAGCTGGACATTATTTTGTAGTATCCTCATAACTCAAACTGGTAGGTCAGGTACAATATGCAACTTAATTCAGGTCTTGCAGTGGATGGAGCCTGTGGTGTAGACCAATTTGTATACTTGACTACCCAGTTTGACTCAAAATACTATAAAAATGCACGGGGAAGTCATATTATAGAAATGTGTAACATGCATGCATGGAAACGGCATTTTGTACTGTAAAAACATGTGAAATACAATATAATTCTGCCATTTAAAAGTCTACAAGGAGCTTTACGGTACAAATAGACATGGGCCAAGAGCTGCAGGAGGTGCGGTGCCTGGGACTGGCCAACTTCTTCCATTGCCTCGGTCCTTTTGCCTATACTAAAAAATAGTCAGTTGTGTATGTCAGAGTTAACTACTTTTTCTGGACTTTAAGGTTTTCATGATGAAATTATAATATAAATTGGTATGAGATTTAGCCTGTTTATGAAGCTGTTTTTAAGCTCTGTGGAAGAGGGGAAGGAGTGTGGTTGCTGCTGAAAAGATCCCTGCAATGTTGGATAACTTTATTTTTCTGCCTTTTTTTTTTTTTTTTTTTTTTTTTTTTTTAAGGCTTTAGAGTCCTCAAATGGCTTCTTTATTTGCTTGAAATTTGGTCAGATTGAATGGTGTAATGCTAACTGCTACACTGTTAACTTATTGTGTTTCTGAATGTTTGGCTTTATTAATAGGCTAAGCAAAATATGAATCTAATGTCAACATTACAAATGGATTTTCTTGGTCTTCTGCTGTTGGCTTCAAAATGTTAGTATAATTTACACTTGGATTTAATTATTAGCAAATTGTTTTTGTGCAGTAGCCTTTTTGTAATCTAGATAATGAGATCAGTTGAGAAAAACAGATTATTGCCAGATGTCTTTGCAGAATTGAGGGGATCTGACTTGTTTCATGTGGCATGTCTTTAGGAAAAAGCTGTTTGGAAGGGACATGAAGGTGTGCGTTAAATGTATAGGCTTAACTATAATATTTCTAAAAATAGAAATGGAAATTTTGCATGAGCACAGTTGTGTACACAGCTAAATTTTTAGTTAAACCAACTTCAGCAATTGATACTTTTTAAAAAGAAGCCTTACAGCAGTGCCTTGAAACCTAAACCAGGATTGGAGCCCCATTGAACTAGGAACCATACAAACACATAGTAAGAGACTGTTTCTGCCCCAAATAGACAAAGATGGCAGCGTGAACCGAATTTCTCAATGTCACACAGTGGGTCAATGGTGGGGTTGGGCATAGATCTTCTTCCAGGTCTTCTGAATCAGTCTGGTCCCCCTATTTATTGTGCTCCTAAAATTATAGGTGAGCTGGCAGCGCCACCTATGGTTAAGTTATCTGATGCTTCCGTTCTGTTTTTAGTTGCTTATACTTACGCCTGGTCTATACTACAAATTTAGCTCAGTGTAAGCTGCCTTGTGTTGACTTAGCTGTGCGTGTCTACACTTAAATTAGTCTCTCACTGGTGTAAGCAGCTTTTTATGACAACACATTAACACCACTTTTCCAAGCGACATTGAGCCGTGGTTGATATACTGAGGTTGACGCAGTGCGACTGTAGACACTGTTACCTATGTTGACCCTAACAGTCCTTCAGCAGCTGTCCCACAAAGCCTGACACTGCCTGCTCTAGTCGCAATTACGAACTCCCACTGCCCAGGAGATCACAGAGACTGGAGGTCCTTCCCACGCTTTAAAACGCTGGAAATTTTTTATGTGCCTTTTCCTGATTGTCCAGCTTAGTGAGCCCACCTAGCATTGTTGCATGCAACTGCCCCGGTGATTATGCTGGCTCCCTTCTACTCCAGGCGGGAGCATGTCTGGAGACAGGAGATAGTGGATCTCCTGGGTCTGTGTGCTGA
This sequence comes from Mesoclemmys tuberculata, assembly GCA_007922155.1. NCBI lineage: Eukaryota > Metazoa > Chordata > Testudines > Chelidae > Mesoclemmys > Mesoclemmys tuberculata. The sequence goes on along the minus strand of ML675611.1, from coordinate 9,748,725 downwards.
AGAGGCTCTGCAGGCACAGCTGTGGACCAGCTGTAGAAATGTGGACGTTTACGAGCAGATTGTATTGGGTATGCAAGAGAGAGGGGCACGATCAGGATCTACAACAGTTCTGCATGAAAGCAAAGGAACTGCATCAGGTGTATCAGAAGTCCGGGGAGCCCAACAACTGATCTGGTGCTGAGCTGCAGACCTACTGCTTTTACAACAAGTCACATACCATACTCGGCAGAGACTGGACCACCCTCTCCCCTATCTCATGCCACCGTGGATCCTTCTGAGGAGCCGCGTCACAAGCACCTGCCATGAACAGTGAGAATGAGGACTACAACGATGGGGGACATGTAACTAGGATGTCCAGCTGTGCCGTAAGCTAGGACCTGTTTGAGATTCCATCACAAACCAGTCAGTCCCACCAGTGGAGCACAGGCAAGCCTGACGCCAGAGGAGGGAACCTTGGATAAGTGTGTAAATGTATTGCCCTTTACAATGATATTGATGGTGCCCCAACTTAAAAGGAGACAGCTATTGACTTTTCATTAATTTACTTGAACTAAAAAAGGTAACAGCACAACAGAGAGTTAGTGTTACCTATTTTTCATTGCTCTGTACAATTAGTGGGAGGTGGTATGTGAAGCAGTTTGTTTGTGTATAGGATGTCTTGATGGAACGTTCATTAAGGTATTCTGTAATCCTCTTCCAAAGGTTCCTAGTGATGACAGCCTTATTTTTTCCTCCATGCTAGGATACTTTCCCACGCCAGTCAGCCATGACTTGAGCAGGTACCATTGCAGTAAACGGGCTTGTGGGATGCCAGCAGCTGCTGTGCTCTTTGGGCCTCTGTCACCCTCTGGAGCAAAATGTCTGCTAAAATCCCCACTGCCTGTGGAAAATGGTACCAGTATTCAGTGCCATTGCCTTACACTCATAATTTCATGCAGCTGAGGAATTCCCTCTTCATTTCCCATGCCCTAGGCAGGCCATACTCGCTGTAGTTGGTGCTGTGTGTGGTGACATGCACAAGCACTGTAAAGCAGAAGTGTCAATAAGCATGTTTTTTAAAACTCTAGGTGGGCAAGAGAAGGAGGTCTGAATCTTAACTTTTACTTGCCATTGTGACTGTACTGACCATGGTGCCTTTGGATATGTTATCTATAGCTTCTGCTGTTGGGGCCTTGAGGGATTGCCCCTCCATATACTTGAGCCAGATGAGGAGGAGAAAGAAGAGGACTCGGGATGCCATATTCAGCAAGATCCTGCAAACCAGTGCTGTGTCACATCATAAGCAGAGGGCCTGGAGGATGAATATTACAAACTATATGAAGACGTTTGAACTGTATGAAAGCACAAACAGGCTCAGGAGAGCCAGCAAAAAAAGGAGAGGGAGATGCACCAGGGCATAATGTGGCTTCACTGCCAGCAAGCACAGATGGTGCAGACATTGTGGATCTGCAGGTTTGACAGTCACAGGCTCACCTCCCTTTGCAATCCATTGAAAACTCCATTATAGCATCTCCCTAACCTCCCCCCTATTCCATCTGGGCATCAGAAGTCACATCCCTACCCCTACCGCTCCACACAGGGTGACATTAAGGACAGCCACAGCTTCATGTACACTGAAATGTGAGAGGGACAGTTGCTGTATCTGTAGCTAAAATGGACATGAATATTCTTTCTCTTTCATAAACTCTGTTCCATAAATGCATTACACTTCTAATATATTTGCTTTAACTTGCACAGAATTTTTTCTGCAATGTTTTTGTTACTCAATAAATTTCTGTTTTGGAAAATAATTCATATTTATTAGTTCCCAACATGTGCTGCCGAATGCCTTGCAGCAATGAAGACGCCCACTTACTTGTTGTACAGTGTGACACAACTAACAGGATCATTGGAAAAAAGTGTAATCAACAAGCGCCACAAAATTAAGGCATTCGTTGACAGTACTGTATTCATAGATGCGCACCAAGCAACACACAGTTCCTAACAGGCACCAAAACAGCAGGGTCACATAAGAGTACAGTACATAATGCATTTACTATGGCTTACTGTTTAAAGTGCTGTTTCAAAGCCTCCCTGAGCCATATTGCTCCATGTTGAGCTCTTCTAATAGCCCTGGTGTCTGGCTGCTCAAACTCTACTCCTTCTCCACCTCCACCCTGACAGCAACTTTCCCCTGTTTCCTTCACAGATATTATCCAGGACACAGCAGGCAGCTGTAACCATTGGGGCAGAGTGGGGAGGAGGGGGCCCTGAGGCAAGCTCATCATACATGTCAAGGAATGTGGCCTTGTGCATCCGAAAGTTCTGCATCCCCTACTCATCCCAAGCCTACTTTAAAATATGATCCCAGGCTCCGAAGCAGCTCTCCACCATCTGCAACTGCTCGATGTACACCACCAACAGCTCTGAATTAGTTCTTGCTGTGTCCCAGAGCAACTTGTCCTCCACAAAATCGTCATATTCCCCACTCATTCAGTTCTTCTAGCAACTCTGCAAATACTGGACGATTGTGCATCCTGTACTTGCAATGCTCACGACAATAGTGCAGAGCTGTGTATACTCCATGCTTCTGTCAGAGATTGTGGACAGCAAGGAGGGCCACCAGGGATTTGTAGGATTTTTAAAACAGGCCCCAAAATTCTGGGATTTAGATAGTTTCATGTTGGGAATTTGAACCTTTGCTCCCACTCACCCCTCTGTGACTTGTTTCTGCCATGCCATGCATTGCCAGAACTTCCCGAAAGACGGTGCATTTGACGGTGGCAAGTTGCACACTGGGATACCTACTTATGGTGCACTACACTGTATATAAACAAATGCTCCTGGCGACTACATGCAGTGCTGATGGAAGGAGCCAAGCATGCACATGCACAAGCCGTGTGCTAACTTTAGCGACTTGATGCCGATGTTATTTGGACCAGCAAAAGTTCATAGTGCAGACATGCCTTTAAACTAAACATTTCGGCTGAAATTTTCTCTGCTGAGTAACTGCCTCAGGCTGCACTAACAACCTTAATTCTGGAATTTCCCAACTTTTGTGTGCTTGACTTTTGCAACCTTCCTGTTCTCTTAATGTAGTTTTTGGGTGTAATGTATACAGTACACAAGAAAATGTACAGTACGAAATTACCTGTTTACCTGCTGAAAATCTATGCAGAATTTAATGCCAGATCCTCCTTGATAGCTATCTCAATTTTTAAGTCTTATAGTTTAAATCATATTCAAAAGCATCATTGTTGCTGCAGCACTAATTAAAAAACAATTTATATGCAAATTGTAATAAATTGTTTTGGTTAAAGCAAATTGTAAGTTTCTAGGAAAGGATAAACCATATGATACTAGTGATTCCCCAGTGTCACTTAGGAGTTGCATAACATTTGGAGGAATAGTTAGATTTGTTAAATCTCTCTAACCCAAAGTAGTACAACTCTTGCAGAAAGAAAATCTGCTTCCATGTGCAACACTTACATTCAAATCAGCATGTCATACAGCAGGCAATTGGATATTCTGGCCACCTATAGCTAGGTAGATAAACAGGTATTAATTCATTGTTTCCTTGTGCTCCCTTGGCTCTCTGTATGTACCTGTTGTGGGACCCTCTCTTTGTGTTATACAAACATAACTGTAGAATCCTGGCTTTAAGGTGCTACCACAGTTCAAATAAACTATCATAGTGAAATAAAATACCGCTTTGAGACACCTCCCCCCCCCCCACTGGCCCATGGCTGGATTACTACAAGACTGGAGAATGAGTAACTTTTCCCAGCCTGTTTGCTTTCTTAAAGATCCTCCATGCCAGTCGACATTCCCTTCCTGTTTTCAAAACTATCGTTTTCAAGATTTGCTTGACTAATTCATACGACCTACTATCATTAGCTACTTGAGGTTCAACTGAGCTAGGTGAGCCAGTAAGTCTTCCTTTGCTGGCGGGGAGGAACTATACCCAAGTAACTAACGCGAACCAAAGAACTATAGGAAGTGATATTTCCCCATTATCATGATGTCAGAATAATCAAATTATTGGCAGAGTATGGCCTACTGATACCTTTTTCTTTGCTTAGAAGATGTTGATTTTAAATATTTATTTTATTGTAAACGATGCTATTCTATGAATATTGATGACTCCAGTGTTTGTAGTTGTAGTGATAATTGTTACTTTTCCAACTTGTCTGTTTCTTGACTGTTCCAACATGACCATAAGTTGAGTGGTTTTTAATTTTCTTGTTTGATGCTTTCTGAATGTGTAAGACGCACTCAATTATATTTGCCTAAAATTGTTTTGAGTTTAAAGAAGCAAGCTATTAAAATTCTGCCAAAAACAGTGAAGTCCCTAGCTCTGGAATGTTATCCAGATTAAGTCTATCAGTGCTTGGATTTTTCCGGTGGTCAGATGCAGTGGAAAATGTAATAGTTTCCTTAGGCGTACAGTGACCCAGAAGATAGTGAAATATATGCTATGTACTATTGACAGTTGCTGACTCTGTGGGGTTTTATCAGCAAGCAGTGTTTGATCAGCTAGCACATATTAAATGGCCCCAGGCATGATTTTGTTGGCATAAATAATCTTTTTATTTTAAGAGCCTCCCTTGGTATCCAGACACTCACTGGCTTCTCTGATGTCATTCTCTTGCTCACCCATGTACTGACTTTCTGGAATTTTAGTAAAATTTCAGCAAATCCCATCCAAGATAAAGCCCTCAATCCTGTTTATCTAATCATTGTTCTTTAGGACATTTACTGTACTATATTTTAGGACCATCTCAGTCTGGGGATTTCTTATCTACGTTCGTGTATTCAGATATTTCTGAATAATTAATTTTGAAGCATCTATAACTCCCTTTACCATTTTAGCTTTGTTTTCTCTTTAGTGGTTCCACTCTGTAAGCTAAGTATAAATCTCCTAAGAAAGCAAATAGAATATAGAAAAGTTTTCTCCTGAATGTTAAGTTAAGTAGCTCTTTAGGACTTACCTTTTTCAACTACATTTTTATACTTTTCAACACAAATCAGTATTTGCTGAGAAAATATGCCTTTGATATTGAAATATTTTTTTAGAGGAAAGGGTCTAAACTTGTCAACTCTGTGTTCCAAGGGAAATGCCGGTGATAAAGGTGCTTCAGTGGCTCATTGATAGATGTCATCAGTTTGTTTATCCTGGCACATCGTCATGTAGATATGCCTTAATTAGGCACTCGAATTTTGTGGTCTATATATTAATCTTTGACATTCAGTTTCTATTACTATTAAATGGTCATGCTAATTACAGTATTAGTAACCCATATTTACCATTTTGATATAGAAAAGGCTATGGTATTGTTGCATCCTTTAAGAGTATTATGGAAATTTATTGGAATTTTTTATTTTTTTGCTTTTTATAGTAGTAACTTTTTTGCTCTTGTTAGCTGGCCAAGTTAGTACCGTACATTTTGCTGGTCGCACCTAGCAAAAACTTATAGCCTCATACCATCCTGCTAGGCAGAACGTCTGACTGGGGTAAATAGACTGACATATGCTGATCACCATCCTGCTGAGTGGAAATGTCAAGATTGTGCCAAATTTGTCTATTTTAAAAGTTCAACAACATGTTGCCTTGTTCAGGTTGGGTCTTGTTTTAGTAGCTTCTGTCTCCAGTCTCATGTTTTGTGTCTATAACATTTCCTGCTGGAGCATAAAAAATACCCCCAAAACCCTTGAATAAGGAATCATAGTGAAGAACTGTTTACTCTGGTAGAAAAATTTCAGCCATCTCACCCGAATGAACAAATGTTTTGCATGCAGAAGTGCAATCTGCTAAGGCAAATTGGGTAGCTGCATGTGCAAACAGAAAGACAAGGTGGGTGAGGTAACATTTTTTTTTAGTGGACCAACTTGTCGAGAGAAATTTTTGAGCTTACGGAGACCTCTTCTTCAGGCCTGGGAAACTTAATAGTGTCAGAGCTAAATACAAGGTGGAACAGATTGTTTAGCATAAGTAGGTAATACATATTTTGAGGGACCATTCAAGATGAACTGGTGCATTAACACCCCTTCAGTCATAGGGAGGAAAGGAAGGATGAGGGAAAAAAGTTAAGGTGGGATGTTCGTTATAGATTGTTACAATAAACCATAAGCCCAGTGTCTCTATTCAGTCCATGATTTTTAATGTCTAACAAAGTGAATTTAAGCTCCCAAGCTCGCCTTTTGAAAGTGTTGTGCAAGTTTCCTTTGAGGACTGATGGTTAGATGTCTGTCTAATATCCTGGGACCTACATAGCCATAATAACACTGCATGTGCCAATAGAACACAGATAGCTTTCCCTTCAGACCTGGTGGTTCATGTGAGCAGTTATCAAATGCAAAGTAGCTAGGAAGGGAAACATAAGTGACATTCGTGTAGACAGAAATTAGCTTCTGAATGGCCATGAGTTAATCTGGCAGATCTTAACTTTAAAAATGAAACCGAACTGTACTTGCTGTCATGAAAAATACAGCTATGAGCAATATAAGTACTACTGGCGCACGCTGCGCTAACACTATAAATGTAATAAAAAAAAAAATCTGAGTTGGTCAAATAGTTTCTCGTTTGCTTGACCATGAAATTATTTTGTAACTGACATTACTATCAGAGCAACCTGTTAATATCCTAAGGTTTGCGTTGCTGCTAAGATCTGAGAGTATTTTCTTTAGGAGGGGGATAAATTGTTCTCCTTATTCACTGAGAACAGGACCAAAAAAAATGGGCTTAAATTACAGCAAGGGAGATTTAAGTTAGACATTAGGAAAACCTTCCCAATTGTAAGGGTAGATCAAAACTTCCAATGATGGAGACTCCACAGCCTCCATAGGTAATTTGTTCTAGTGTTTAAGAGCAGGTTAGACAAATGCTGTCGGGGATGGTCTAGATCAGTGTTTCTCAACCTCTTGGATACCAGGGACCATCGCACTGCCTTCCTAAACTGTGTCAGGGCGATCTCAGGGATCAGTGCTAGTCCATGGACTGGTGGTTGAGAAACACTGGTCTAGATAATACTTAGTCTTGCCTCAGTGCAGGGGACTGGACTAGATGACCTTTCGAGGTCCCTTCCAGTTTTACATTTCTGTGATTCTATTTTTGTAGAGCTTAAATTAGGTTTTCAGCACATGATCATGCACAATATCTGAGAGGACGGATGTCTGCAACCATAGCGACTTCACTAACTTTTTTCTGGCAGCAGAAACAGGGAAGATTTGGTAGGGAAGTAGAAGTGGGTGACAACCTAGGCAGCAGTGGCCATGAGATGGTCGAGTTCAGGATCCTGACAAAAGGAAGAAAGGAGAACAGCAGGATATGGGCCATGAACTTCAGAAAAGCAGACTTTGACTCCCTCAGGGAGCTGATGTGCAGGATCCCCTGGGGGGCTAATATGAGGGGGAAAGGAATCCAAGAGGGCTGGCTGTATTTTAAAGAAACTTTATTGAGGGCACAGGAACAAACCATCCCAATGTGGAGAAAGAATAGCAAGTGTGGTAGGTGACCAGCTTGGCTTAACAAAGAAGTCATTGGTGAGCTTAAACACAAAAAAGAAGCTTACAAGAAGTGGAAGCTTGGTCAAATGACTAGGGAGGATTATAAAAATACTGCTCAAACATGCAGGAATGAAATCAGGAAGGCCAAAGTGCAATTGGAGTTGCAGTTAGCAAGGGATGTGAAGGGGAACAAGAAGGGTTTCTACAGGTATGTTAGCAACAAGAGGAAGATTAAGGAAAGTGTGGGCCTCTTACAGAATGGGGGAGGCAACCTAGTGACAGAGGATGTGAAGAAAGCTGAGGTACTCAATGCCTTTTTTCCTCTGTCTTCACATACAAGGTCACTGGGCATCACAGAATGGGGAGGAGATGAACATCCCGCAGTGCTGAAGGAAAAGGTCCAGGACTATTTAGAAAGATTGGACATACACAAGTCCATGGGGCCAGATGCAATGCACCCGAGGGTGCTGAGGGAGTTAACTGATGTGATTTCAGAGCCATTGGCTATTATCTTTGAAAGCTCATGGCAACAGGGGGAGGTCCCAGATGACTGGAAAAAGGCAAATATAATGCCCATCTTCAAGAAAGGGAAGAAAGAGGATGCAGGGAACTATAAGCCGGTCAGCCTCACCTCAATCCCTGGAAAAATCATGGAGAAGGTCCTCAAGGAATCCATTTTAAGGCACTTAAAAGAGAGGAAGGTGATCAGGAGCAGTCAACATGGATTCACCAAGGGAAAGTCGTGCCTGACCAACCTGATTGCTGTTCTATGAAGAGGTGACCGGTTCTGTGGATGAGGGGAAAGCGGTGGACGTGATATACCTTGACTTTAGCAAAGCTTTTGATAACGGTCTCCCACAGTATTCTTATCAGCAAGTTAAAAAGTATGGGTTGGATGAATGGACTACAAAATGGATGGAGAATTGGCTAGAGCAAAAGGCTCAACAAGTAGTGATCAATGGCTCAATGTCTAGCTGGCAGCCGGTCACAAGTGCAGTGCCCCAGGGGTCGGTCCTGGGGCTGGTTTTGTTCAACATCTTCATTAATGATCTGGAAGAGGGGGTAGATTGCACCCTCAGCAAGTTTGCAGATGACACTAAGCTAGGGGGAGTGGTAGATACCCAGGAAGGGAGGGATAGGATACAGAAGGACCTAAACAAATTGGAGGATTGGGCCAAAAGAAATCTGATGAGGTTCAACAAGGACAAGTGCGGGGTCCTGCACTTAGGACGGAAGAATCCCATGCACAGCTACAGACTGAGAACTGACGAGCTAGGCAGCAGTTCTGCAGAAAAGGACCTGGGGGTTACAGTGGATAAGAAGCTGGATATGAGTCAGCAGTGTGTCCTGGTTGCCAAGCAGGCTAATGGCATATTGGGCTGCATTAGTAAGAGCATTGCCAGCAGATCGTAGGAAGTGGTTATTCCCCTCTATTCGGCATTGGTGAAGCTGCATTTGGAGTATTGTGTCCAGTTTTGGGCCCCCCACAACAAAAAGGATGTGGACAAGTTGGAGAGAGTCCAGCGGAGGGCAACAAAAATGATTAGGGGCCTGGAGCACAAGACTTATGAGGAGAGGCTGAAAGAACTAGGCCTGTTTAGTCTGCAGAAGAGAAGAATGAGGGGGGATTTGATAGCAGCCTTTAACTACCTGAAAGGGGGTTCCAGGGAGGATGGAGCTAGGCTGTTTTCAGTGGTGGCAGATGCCAGAACAAGGAGCAACGGTCTCAAGTTGCAGTGGGGGAGGTCTAGGTTGGACATTAGGAAAAAGTTTTTCACTAGGAGAATGGTGAAACATTGGAATAGGTTACCTAGGAAGGTGGTGGCATCTCCATCCTTAGAGGTTTTTAAGCTGAGGCTTGACAAAACCCTCGCCGGGATGATTTAGCTGAGGATAGTCCTGCTTTGAGCAGGGGGTTGGACTAGATACCTCCTGAGGTCCCTTCCAACTCTAGTATTCTATGATTCTATAACATCCTTCAGCTTCTCTTCCAAAAGAAGATTCTACTGCTTATAGTATCTTGTGTATCTTGGCATCTTTCATGCTTCTTCTCAATTTCCTCTGCAATTTGTTTAAAGTGCAGGTAAGGGTAAATACTCTTGCATTGTGCTTTATGCTCAGCTAGCACTTCATGCATTAGAACTGGCATAAGGTTCTAAAACTGAAGTACAAATATTTCAATAACTATTATTGTGTTTGAAAACTAAGATAGAACAGCCTTCATAGTGACAGAAGCTAAAAAGTGCTAGGTCTCTGTGGCACAGTTAGCATTTCATAGATCTTTTCTTCAGTAGTCGGTGGCCATGTCACAGAATTATGTCTACACTACACTACAAAATTGTCTACCTAGCTTATGTTGGCATACCGCCACCGCAGTTATTAAATCACTTCTGTGTGTGCACACTTGGGTTAGTGTGCCTCCTCACCAAGAGTGCTTATATTGATTGTATTGTCAGTGAGGGGCATTATGGGATGGCTCCTGGAGGCCAGTAACAGTTGACATAAGTAACGCATTCTGCACTGACGTATGTTGACCTAATTACATCAGCCATGGCACTATGCCGCTCAGGGAGGTGGTATTACTAAATCGGCATAGAGAAACACTTACGTTGGCAGGAGCCAAATTAAGTGAAGACACTTCCACAGCTAGGCTGATGCAAGGCAACTTACGTTGACCTAACTGTGTAGTGAAGACCAGGCCTGTGTTGTGAATTCCCGCAGTTTGATTAAATTTGCTATGCGCTGTAATTGGCAGAGCTATAGCCCTAGTTAACCGTGGCATCTATATTAGTAGATGCCAATGTAGAATCCACTGCCAATGGTCTGATTTCAAAAAGTTGAGTCTTTTATTATGGATACTTGGTTTAGTGAGTATATGGAGCACTCTGGGTACAAGAGCAATGATCCTGGCATGAAAAGGATGCGTTAACCTATTTTGGACAATACTTTATTTCACAAAACAAAATCTATTTTAAACTATCGGTTTTGCTTTTTTGGTCCTTCTCAATCCATTCTCAAACATCTGTAACACAATTACCACTTGAAAGTATTGGCTCAAATGACCATCTCCATTTGGATTTTAGTTTTAACCCTTCATGTCTTTACTTTGAATATTTTTAAATGACATGCAATTCAGGTTGCAAATGGATTGTAGAGTTAAAGATCTCTTTTAAAAGAGAACTGTCTTCAACATTGTTTTGAGGAAAATATTGGCTTTTTGTGATAAAATTGTAATTCACAAATTTGAAATAGGCACTGAAATGTATCTGTGAACCAGTAAAATGAAAAAAAAATTGGCAGTTTACACACACTCTGGGAATATAAATACAAAATATATTACTAGCAAAATATAAATTACATATTGGAGGTGGCTACTGACTTGACATTTTTGAACTGTTCTATATATTTTCCCAAGTTGTGGGGCTTTGACTTTTTTTCCATTAAGGAGAAAAGTGTAGGATGCATGCTGTGCTTTATAGCTACTATTTCTCAGAACTATTATTTTGTTTGTCCTCTTTCCAGCTGGATAGTCAGTCATCTGTACAGTAAATGGCAGAATATCCCACTGCTGAGCCACACTGCCACCAATAAAATTCATCTGTTTCTAAAGCTGGACAGAATATAAACTATTATTTGTATTGGCTGCATGTTTCTTTTGCATGTTTCTTTAGCACTGAAACTACTTCAACCTCGCTGATCCTTTAGCGTACGTCTACATTGCAGTTAAACACCCATGGTTGTCCCATGTCAGCTGACTTGGTCTCAGGTTATGGCACAGTTTAATTCCAGTGTAGATGTCTGGGCTTGGGCTAGAGCCTGGGCTCTGGGATCCTCCCCCGTCATGGGTGTTCCAGAATCTGGGCTCCAGTTTTGAGCCCGAACATTTACACTGCAGTTAAACAGTCCTAGAGTCCAACCCCACAAGTCTGAGTCAGCAAACTGGAGCCAGTCATCTGAATTTAATTGCAGTGTAGACATACTCTTAGACAATCTTCTTTTTTTCTTCTGCATAAAGGGGTATTTAACTCTGGTTTTGAATTGGCATATTGAGTAGAAGCTTTGTGAGGAAATACAGCCTAAGTTACTATAGAAACTTCCCAGTTGTCCTAAGATCTATGAATCTTGTATACTGACTTACCAGGTTGTCACTCATTCACTCTGAAAATCTGGTGAACTCATTTAGTTCTAATCAATATGAAACAAACCGAAATGTGACTGCGTCCTACATTTAAATGACTCTCAAAAGATTATAGTTTACACAGGATTTTCATTTATCTTTGATTTAAATAAATATATTAAAGTTCTTAAAATCTCCTATCTGCCATTTTAATTTGTTGTAACCATGTTGGTCCCAGGATACTAGAGAGACAAAGTGGGTGAGGTAATACCTTTTGCTGCACCAACGTCTGTTGGTGAGAGCGTCAAGCTTACGTAACACTGTTCATCAGGTGGCCTCATGAGTTCTGTGTTAATTTGAAAGCTTGTCCAATATAAAATACTAACTCGCCACCTTGTCATTTTAATCTGTTGGCATTAATTAAACTTCCCACTGACCTGACTTTTATGGTGCATAATTTATCAAAGAATCAGTGAGTTACAGTGTAGATTCCTATCGTAAATATTTTTAAAAGCTACTTTTTAGTTCAGTTAATGTTAGTTCAGTTTTCTGTGTCTAATCTGCCCAGTCATTGCTATAAATCTGAATCTACCTTTTTTTAAAAAGCCTATTCTTAGTCGGGATTTTACATTATCTGCATTTTGACCATATTCTAATAATTAAAATTCACATAGTTCTAACTTTAGGGATCCCTTGTAACCTGTTTCAAATTTGGCTGTAATTCCTTTTATATCAAATTCTATGATGTGTTTGGAGCATCTGGATGAACACACGACATATGTCCAAAGGCCCTATGAGTGAATATAAATATATAATATGTAGCTAGTAATTAGCTCCATCAACAGGATTTTCAATCAAGATCTTCCAGGGCACAAAACATATAGACCAATTAAGTCAAGCAGAAAAAAGTCTCCTGTAAAAATGAGACAGCACAAAAATATTGTACAATGTTAAAGTGCTTTTGATGCTACAATTAAAACAAAACCTCTTTTATTTTGAAAAGGGATGAAGAAAGTTGTGGACAGCTTTGCTCATTTTTATTTGTTGGAGAAGTCAGACTTATTCATAGGTATAGTCTTTTAAACATGCTTAATGTTTTAATGTTTTTATGCCTTGGTTTTCAGGGCTTTAACTTCTAAATATTGGTTTCTGTAACACAGCTATATAATGAACAAGGAGTGGGTGGGTGGGTCCTTCTGGTTAGGTTTAAAAAAAACCCATAATGTGCATGGTCACCAACAAATCCGTTGGTATCTACATGCAGCATAGAGCTTCCAATGGGAAAAGTAACTTAAGTCCCTTGGGTTCTTTAGGCTCAAGACTACCTCTATAAGAGGGAGCATTCCAATGGCTCAGACTTCTAAAATTGATATGACAAAGCACATCTAGCAAAATAAGAGATCCTCAGCGATTCATGGTTTTATTTTAATTTTATATTTTTACCATTCTTCCAAAGCAATTAACACTCACTATTGAATGGTCAGCTTCTGTCTCCAGACCCTGATGACAGCCTTGATCACCCACTTTCTGTATTTTCAGACAAGCTCCTTCTTGCTTTCTGTTTTGCTATGTCTCATGCTTAGAAGGCTCTCTCTGCAAAACTACATTATTATTCTCCAAATCCCTGCTGAAAATACTTGCTCAGAGTACAGTAGCCCCTATACTGCTGCTCATGTCTGTGATGGAAAACTGGTACAAATATTTGTACTTTGTGATCAGATGAAGGGAGTCATTCCTTTTTAATCAGTGACTTTGAATTAAGGCGATGGGATTGGTTTGTAATTCTGGGTAGAGCCCTGCGCGGATACAAAAATGTGGATCTGCATCCTCCAGACTCAATTAACATCTGACTCACCATCAGCAGTCCCTGTCTTCTAGGAGATCCACCTGCAGCTTTGAGCCCCCCAACCAGCTGTTTGGAGGCCAGACCTGCTACAGCTGCCACTGCTGATCAGCTGTTTGAAGGCCAGCCCTTCCAGGCAGCTGCCAAACAGCTGATTGGCAGCCAGAAGGGGGAGCTTCTCCTCCTCCCCCCCTCCCCCCCCAATCTCAAAGACAGAAAGCAGCATCAAAGGCTATGATCTGCAGACAGCTGCTTCCCTGCCTTTGAGATCCGAATCCTATCCACCACTGGGCTGCGGACATCCTCATCTGTGGATATAAAGTGGATATCTGCAGACTTGCAAGGCTGTACTCTGGGGACATCAAGATGGATAATGTTTATTTGTTTTAGTTTTAATTTTTAACCAAAAATCCTTTTTAATATGCAAATTTTTTTGTTTTTGTTTTTTTAATTCTTCCCATCCTATAGTCTTAAATGACTAAGTTCTGTTATTTGTATTGCATTAGCACCTAGGGTACCCAGTCATGGACCAGGACCAACTATTTATTTTGTGAACACAGGACAAAAGATAGTTCCTGCCCCAACGTTTACAATCTAGTTTCTTAAATGTTAGTAAAACTTCAGATTTTACAGACCTTTTTCCTGTTAGAAAGTTTGATGCTTAACATATTTTTCAACGTTGAAAGTCAAATCCAGGATTTCATTACATCCTTAACTGTGAGAACAGCACAAACTCCAGCGCAAAAATAGACAAGCAAATAGCTCATGCTCTAGTTGCATCCAACATGAACTTCTAATAAATATTTAACTTCCACAAGTCAAGGAAACTGAAATGCTTTGATCAAACTATATTCCACGGTCACAGTTTGACATCATTGGGCCTTTAGTACTCTTGAATTCCACCCTTAAGTCCCTAAATATGGATTTAGGAGCCTTACTGTAGACAGCTATTTTTGAAAATTTTAGCCTATGCATTAAAAAGTTCACAAAGTACTGAAAGTCTAAACTTCAGAGTTTTTTATTGTTAACAGTGAAGCAATTTTTGTTCTGCAGTTGCAAAGATTTTGTTAAACAATTTTTAATATAAAACTTTGTTGCTAATGTGTCAGACTTATATACATGCTTAATTTGAAGCACATGAGTATTTGACTTCAGTGGGGCTATTTGTCTGAATAAGGTTAAATACCTGTTAGAGTATTTGCAGAATCAGGGCATTAATATTCAATACTTTTTGAGGGGAGGGTTTACCTATAAGAGTTTTGTAAAAGTCAAGAGGCATTTTTAAAAAACTACAAATGTATAACAAAACAAGGTGTAAAGTTGCAATAGGACAAATTTTAAAATTAGTCGTAAAAAGCTTCAGCTTGATTTAAATTGATGGCTTAAAAAATCAGTTGACTTAAATCATTATTTAATTCAATGATTTAAATCATTTCAACTTGGGGAACATGACCAAATTCTGCAGACTCTGCTGGCCAACGCGCCTCAGGGATTTGCACATAGAAGCAGCAGTTCTGAATAAACTTATTCTATTGTTCAAATTACCTTTTTTTGTTTGTTTTTTTTTTGTTTTTTTAACAGTCATTCTTCCTCCTACAGAGATCAAGATTGCTTTTACTGCGTAATTATAGATAATAGGTACCCTGTGCTTTTAAACTATTTTATTTAGAACACTTTCTTTGTGTTCTGCAAAAGCACATTTTGTGCTTGGGGCATTAATATTCTTCTTTAACTGCTGATGTTTGGTGCAACATTAAAGCTAAAACATAGTGGATACATGGTTTTAAGAGAAGCTAAAAGACATTCAGACTAAACCATTTTGCATTCTGATTATTTTTGTCTTGTGTTGTACGGCTTTTTGTAACTGGGCTTTCAAGATTAGGAATTTATCTTTCTGCTCTAAATATGTTGAAGAATTTGAGCTCTGTGCAAAAAGGAGATTTTGAAGAAAACATCAGTCTTTTCCTTCAGCAAGTGCCCCTTTTGCTTTTTGCTGACCCAAGAAAGAGCTAAACTGAATAGTTTATTACTGATAAAAACATATATTCATGTGAAATGTATAACTTTGATAGTAGTTTGTTAATCTCTGTTTGTTACTTAAAGTGGAAAGTGCTTGGAAATCCCACTTTAAATGGTATCTAAAGATAAACTGATTATTTTAAAATTATTTTTGGAGTTCTAACTGTATAGTAGAGATAAGCAGTGTGGTGGCTTTTGGATATCATTTATCTAGTATAGTGTGATAGAAACTTAAAACCTAGAATTTTAGTTTATAACATGTGCATGGTTTGACTATTACTTTTTTTTAAAAAGCTAGAATGTTTAAGAAACTGGATTTTTAAGCCAATATTATTTTATTCCAAATGTTAACATACCTCTTTTGAATAAGACTATTTGCTTTAATTTCTGTTTTATATACATGTTAAATTCCTATTGAATCTTGTACTATTAGCGTAGTATCTAATGTCTTAGTTTGAAGCTATAGGCAGTGTAGTTTATAGCCATGTCTGTACTAGGTTATTAAGGTGACAAGGTGGGTGAGGTAATGTCTCTTATTGGACCAACTTCGGTTGATGAGAAAGACAAGTTTTCAAAAGACAAGTCTGGGAGCTTAACATTCATTACTCTGCTAAATACCAAAAATCATAGACTGAACAGAGACTGGATTTATAGCAGATTACAACAGTCTCTAACTCACTAACCCCATCTTTCTCTCCTATGACTGCAGAGGTGTTAATGGGCCATTCTACCTTGAAATGGTCCCTTAGAATATGCCAACTACTTAACAGTATATTTCATCTTGCATTTTGCTGTGATGTTGGGAGTTCCTTTAGCAGATCTGAGGAAGAGCTCTGTGTGTCTTGAAAGCTTCTCTCTCTCTCACCAGCAGAAGTTGGTTCCAATAAAAGATTGCATTAACAGCCATTGAGGATCCCAGGTGAATGAATCCCTTTCATTTCCTCCTTACTGCCTGTGAAAGTGCCGGAACGCACTTTTGCTTAGCAAGTTGCGTCTTTCTCTCAACCTGATGGACTTGTTTTTTCTTAGCGTGCATAGGTCTGTGATTAAGTTACTGTTTGACTTTGTTTTTTAAGTTAGTTTGAGCTTAATCTTGCCACTCAGAGACAGGGCATGCCATGTTCTCCAGGGTTTAAGCTCTGTACTACCAGTAAAAAGCCTGTGCCAGTAAGCGACCCGCACCAGAGTCCTCAAGTGCTTGGGTGAAGCCTACATGTGGGAAAAGTGCAAAATTTGCAAATGTTTTTGACCCTGAACCAAAAAGGACCGACACGTTCAGCCAAAGGCTATCCAGATGGAGTCAGTGCTCAAATTGGCATTGGATCCAGGACGGCCAGGCTCAGAACCAAGCACATTGGCCTCACTCTGGAGCGTCCCCCTGGTGCCGCTTTCCTCCCAGCACTGATCAGTATCTCTGATGCCAAACCAGAAACCGAGGAAGTCCCAGTTGGAACTGAGTGCTCACCACTGCTGAAAAGGTGCAGCAAGGTCATGGAGCACCGTCAGGCCACTGGCCTCCACAAATGACTGTGGAGCCACCTGCCCTGGTCGTTGAGCCCAGCCCCGGACCTGTTGCTGATTCTGGGAAGCAACAAGGGCCCACAGTACCTGGCAGTCCACACAACACCAGACGTGTTTCAAGCCATGAAAATCCTCTTGTCTATGCCAGTGCCACGGTCTCCTCAAGATGGGAGGCCACATCAACAGGACCAGGCATTGCTTTCATCTATGGTACTGTTGCAAGGGAAGCCTGTGATGAAGCCCCCACAGCGTTCCCCATCACTGGGACACTGATCTCTGATGCATCAGCCATCTCTGGACCAATGGTTCTGGCACAAGGAGTGGCGACCTGAGTGGTTGGTTTCTAGCTGCTGATTCCCTTCTCCCCAGCGCCAGGATGTGGACCAATGGCACTGATCAGCTCGGACTCAGAGGCAAGGGAAGTTGTCTTGCCAAAAGGACGGTTTACTGCTGCAGCCGTCATTATGTCATTATGCAGGAGGACCAGGATGATGCCAGTTTTGGCAAATCTGTGTTACAGTCTGCACTTCTGTGAACTCCTGCCCACCTCCACAGATAGTGCTGGTAAGTCACCTGATTTGAGAATGGACGTGAGCAAGCACTTGAAGAAGAAAGAACAGTTACTTTTGTAACTGTTGTTCTTTGAGATGTGTTGCTCATGTCCATTCTCAAAGCAGGAAGGAATTGAGAGAGGGGGGAGCTGGCAGTGCCCTATATACTGATGCATGTGTTCACTGTTGCAGAGGGCACTAGAGCTGGCCCTACGGATACCACTAGGGGAAAAGTTTCCAGCACTGGTGCATGTAGTGCATGCATACCTAATTTGAAAATGAACATGAGCAACACATCTCAAAGAACAATAGTTATGAAGGTAAGTAACTGTTTTATCAGAGTGACTGACTGATGTGCGCACACACTTGTGTGAAATACATGTCTGCATCACATCTTGAAGAAACACTGTTTCTTACTGTACCAGGCTCCTTCCAGCCAACTGTTCCTTTTTCCATGCGTAGGAGAATTTTGTCTTTTTAGAAGCTTGGTGAATAATACTAAACTGACTGCTGCACCTAGCCTAGGTATGGTAACACTGCTGTGCAGATCAAAGCGATTCAAAGTAGCTGATGCTAAGGTCCACAAATTCATCCTTGTAGCTTTATGGCAGATGCCAGTCATGCCAATAACAAGTAGCAGGGCTTCCCTGCTGCCAGAAGATTTCCCCAGGTTTATTTATTTATTTTACTGCACTTCAGCAACAGGTCTCCCTGCCCTCCTTGGTGTAGAATTTCACTGAGGGAAAACTCCAAACTTGTGGACTAACAGTTGGGTTCAGTCCAATTCCTAGTTCTGCCCCAGGCTGCATTTGATTTTGGGGGAGATCATGCCCTCAGATCTTCTTTCCTTTCTGAGACATTTGTAGTATCTGGTGCCCCTTCAGTTTTCAGGGAGTGATAGGCTGAGAAAAAGCCAGAAGGCGAAGGAAGGTAGGGTGGATTTAAAGAAAAAAGACTTATTTAAATTGGATTTTTTTTCTTTTAAACTTGAGTATTTATTTTTTTTTAAAAAAAATAACCTATTTAAAATTAAATTTGAAATTGACAACCTATGTTAAAGCCTAAACTTATAATACAATAAAATCATTTAAATACAAAAAAATAATTAGCAGTACATACTTGCTGCCAAGTTTTAAAGAAAATCATACTTCTGAATGGGTGGAAGTCACTGGCTGAACTCTTGGAACTAGTTTGTTGAAATGCTAAACCAGGTTTTGATAGCAGTAGCCTCTTTCGTGGGTGCAAAAAGAATAATTTCTTCATTTCAGTTTATTCAACTGGTTCAGTACAGTAACTTGTTCATTCAAGGTTAAGAAACTACTTGGGAGTTGAAAACGCAGGAAGGCTTTTTCCCCGTATCAATCTATGAATAAAAACTAAAAGTGAAAGTATGAGATCTAGTTCTAAAATCCTGACTGATGTGGTGACCAGAAACAATGAGTTCAATTCACTAATTACAGATTTTTCCTTTAATAAATCAATCAGTTTTAAATGCAAACGTTTTGATAACCTTTTTGATAAAACTACCTCACGTGCTGGATTCATAAGAAAAAAGTTTATTAAAAAAATCTGTTGTGCATTTTTAATTGAAGTTGAATTTACATCCTAATAAAGCAAGAACAAATCACAAATAATCAATCGTCTAGTAAAGGAGAAATGCATCATTCGCCATTTTGTAACAAAATAAAATATGTAAGCATGAATCTGAATAAATGTAAGGCTGTATAATTGCTAGAATAAATGTGTATAGATCAGGGCTCAACAAACCCTGGGCACCAGGTCACCATGGCGCCAAGAAATTTTGTTCTGGTGCCTAGTTTTTTTTCCCGGGGGAGTGGCAGCAGCACTCCAGACACAGCACCCCCCATGAGTGGGTCCGGGAGGGGAGAGCGGCTGCTACTGTAATGCCAAAAACTGAGACAGATTTTTTTTATTCAGGCTGTAATGAGCATGCTCAGTAACATTTGCTGCAGCCGCTGCCCTCACCTTGCCCTTACTCAGTCAGACTCTGTTGCCCTCTCTTTAGAGGGGCTAAAAAGGGGCAAAGGGGGCAAATTGGAGGCGGGGATGGGCAGGATCTGACCAGGAGACAGGATTTTACTGGCCTGGGGGGTGAAGCTGATGGAGGCGGGAGTAGGAGAGGGGCTGAGGAGCAAAATCAGGGAAGCGGGGGGGTATAAGCTGGGGTTAGCCCAGGGGTGAGGTGCTGCCAGCCCATGGCAGAGGCAAAACCCCAGCACAGGAAGGGGCAGAGGGGGTAACAGTGACCCCACTGGGATGAGCCAACTGTGACCTGCCTTGTTTGCAAAAAGAGTGCGGGGTGGGAGGGCTGAGGGGCTTTTTTGTTTCCCCTCTCACAGGAGTCCGCAGAAACTGGCAGTACTGCAGGGGTCACGGGTTTTATCTGGTTTTGGCATCGGGCACCCTGTGTGCCAGAAACAGAGACAAGAGCAACTGTGGCGATGCTGTGGGGGGGGTCCCAGGTGTCGACACCAGGCATCTTATGTGCCAGAAACAGAGATGGGTCATGCAATCTTCCGAACAGAGTTTGTTGCCCTACAGCTGCGCTCTGGTCAGGGCACAGTGCCGCTGGGCCCACCTTGTCTGGCTCCTTAATTTTTTGGCTGGCTCCTAACTCTAAAGCAAATTTGTCAAGCCCTGGTATAGATATAGCATATCCTCTTGGTTAGCAGAAAGAAGCACCAATTTAGTGTAAAAGCTGTATTTAGTTGCAGATCAGTGTGGTTTAATGGTTATCAACCAATGACAATCAACCTTTCTTTAGGTAAATAACTAAAAAATACAAATGACAAACATAATTAAAAGTGATTATTTAAATCAAGATTCTCTGCAAACTGCACTTTGAAGTGGCTGCTGGTCCCAAGCCTGGTAAAGTGGGGCAGTTGAGCTCAAGGCTAACCACCCCTGGCCTCGTATTTTGAAAAAAGACTTCATTTGTTATAGAAATGGACCCAAGCCATCATTTTGTGGGGTTTTTTGGTGGTTTTTTGGTTTTTTTAAGGCTGCTCAGTAGAAAATACTGCTGCCTGAAGGTTCCTGGGGAAAACCAGTATCTGATCACAAAAAGCTTGTTGCTGCCCTCAAGAAAACACTTCAGAGTTGGTTATTGTAATGTGAAAACAACATTTTAAAGATCTCTCAGATCATGAGGTAGATGAGAAAATATGGACTTGAACTCCTGGGCATCAGAGAGCAGACTGACAGGTATGCTTCAAGCAAGAAAAGAAACATCTCATCTATTCAGATCGTAGTGTACTGTCAAAGGGAATAGTGCCCATTATGACAGATTCCATAGGAAGAATCACTTATCAGCTGGGATCTATCAACCACTGCATCATACAGGCCATATTCCAAACCAGATTCCTGAAGATGTTTATCATACAGTGCTGTGCTCCAAGAGAAACCTAGTGTCATGCGGACTGGATTGGGGGGGAGATTTGTTTTATTTGACATCAGTATGTCAAAATCATAATGATTCATGTGAGACATGCCATGTCAGGTACTGTTAAAAAGGTTATAATGTGCTGAGTAAGAAGATATTTGTGTTCATGTGTGAGGGAAGTTATGGATATCTTTGATGTACCTATATTTCAAACGATGCTGCATAAGACACACCCCAGACAGAGAGGCCACAGGACAGTAGCCCGCTTAATGGCCCATCAAGACCTTTACAGAAGCAAAAGGCCCAGGAAGGAGCTGAAGAGTTACCAGGATTGGCCCATGTGACTCTGGACTCCATTTTGGTTTCTGTAAAGTTCCACAAGCCATATGGCCAGAGGCAGAGGGTATATAAGATCAAACCACAGAAACCATTTTGTCTTTGTTCCTGTCCAGCCGCAGACACACACCTACCCACCTCTGGATCAATTCATTTTGCAACTGAACTGAAGGACTTAGACCCATCCAGGTACTGGATGTACACCAGAGGAACTATACAAGCCTGCAACTCCACAATTCTTCTAAAAACCTGGTGTATATGGACTTTCAAATCATTTGTATGTATCTGATTGCTTTAAGCCTTTAACATTTCTCTTATTGTTTGTTTTTATAATAAACCTCTAATTTTAGTTACTAAAGGATTGGCTGACAGCGTGGTATTTTGCGTAAGATCCAAATTTATAGTGATCTGGTACTGTAGCTGGTCCTTTGGGATCAGAGGGCATCTTTTGCGTAAAGAGCATAGAGTTTAAATAACTGGTCTCTTTACTGGACCTAGTGGCAGTTTGGGAGCCAGAGACTGAAATGCAGTAAAGGGCGTACATGTGTGTATTTGCACAGTGGCTTCTTGATAACCAGTGTGGAGGAATCAGAAGCACTGTTTGTGGCTGGTTGGGAAGTCTGACTGCAGTGTCACCCACCAGTGCTGGGAGAATCTGCTCTCCTTTTACAGCCTGCCCTGACCGTGGCATTATCAGTGGGCTACCCTGGGCACGGACGGGTCACACCTAGTGATAAAGATAAAGATAAATTCTATAATTGCCTCTAATGTGTGATTGATGAAATATCAAAACATGATTTACTCCTTGTGATGGACAACTTCAATACTAATATAGAAAGTGACCACCAAGGAATTGAAAAAGCAATGAGAAAGTGTAGGTTGGGAATCATTAGTCAAAATAGCAAGAGACTCATTGAATTGTACTTGGTTTCCAATCTAGTTCACATAAGCATCCTGTTCCCTCATAAAACATACATAAAGAAACATGGAATTCACCAGATGGTAAAACAGAAAATCAGATCAATCACATCTGCATCAACTCAAGATACAGGTCATCTGTCCAAAACACAAGGGTATATCAAGCAACAAATGTCAGCAGCAACCACAATTTTTGCATTGCCAAACTGAAATTAAAACTCAGAAAGATCAACTTTAAACAGAAAGTGGCAAAGAAAATTACTGAGGGGCAGTGGATGCAAAGCTTATGAAGGAACAGTCTGGATTCAGGCTGACCGATCCTATGTAGATCAGATATACATGCTAAGAACCATCATACAAGAATGTATAGAGTGTCAGGCTCTCCTAACGTATGTCATTGATGTTTCAAAAGGCATTTGACAGCCTGCATAGGCATACATTGTGGAATATTCTTCAATTTTATGGAAGTCCAGCCAAAGTTGTCAGCATCGTCAAGGCTACAAACAACAGTGTAAAGTGCACTGTCAGGGTGAACAACCAGACAACAGAGTGGTTCAACATGGATGCTGATGTGAAACGGCTGCATTCTATTTCCACTGTTTTGGTATTACTGTACATAGGATTATGAGGTGTGTTATCAACACATGCTGGCATAGCATGAGTAGATGGCAAATGTCTAGAAGACCTAGACTCTGCTGATGATTGTGTTATAAAAGTTACAAAGACACCTTGGCAAAAACAGCAGACCAAGCAGGACTCAAAATAAGTTACACCAAAACAAACATCCTTGAAACCTACATGTCAAGGAGTAACATCATATTAGAAGGTAAAAACATCCTTTGGACACAGTACTGCAGCTGAGGCCTCTCCAGTGCAGAGGAATTGTAACTTGATCCAAATATTCATTTTTAAAATGTCTAGCCCCAGGTGGAGGATGCTTGACTAGTCAGATCTGAGAACCATAGCCAGTTCACATGCAGAAAGGGGGATGACAAATGGACTACATGACCTCTTGAGGTCCCTTCCATGTTTCCCAGATTCTGTCTGCTGGAAGCATGATGCAGATGCTGAGGGAGAGGATTGGATTAACAGGTGGGAGATATGTGGATGAAGAGGATTGAGGAAGATGGAATAAGGAAATGAAGCATCTAATTTCCTGTCAGGAGTTCATGTTACTCCTTTGGTCAGCAGGGGTTCAGAGTTCTGCAGAGACAGTCTGCCCATCTGCCAGAGAACAAGAATATTGCATCATTGACGAGTTTATTGAAGGAACAAAATTTGCAGACTCTGGTAGAAGCCCTCTCAACTGCCAGAGATGAAGAGAAGGCAGCCATAGTGCAGAGCCTCTTAGGATAGGGAGAAGTAAATGGAAGGGGAAAATCTCAGAAGATTCCTGTGAAGGGAAGAGAAATAAAAAGGGGAATAATAGGAGAATAGATAATCCAAGTATTGGGAAGACATAGATAGGAGATACCGAGATGTCTGGCATGGCTCAAGAGTGTGAGTACCAATCTCAGGGCAGACTGAATAAGCAGGGCACAAACCCCCAGCTGGTTGTGAGTCCTATACTTAGATTTCGCCAGCCAGGTATCAAGTGTGAATTCCTCAAGCACTATAACAGCCTTAACATGTAGTCACAGACAGTCCTCTTGGATACTTGCACCAAATATCACAACAATGCTCTGGTTACTCCCAGTCCGAAAGGATCACTCACTCACCTCAGGTCAAGTGCACATTAGATCTCTCACCAAAGACAACTCTTGTAGCCAATCCTATGATAAAATATTTATTAACTGAGGAAAAAAATGAATTGTTTACAAGGTTAAAAGCAGGTAAACATAACAAATGAGTCAGTCTTAGGTTCCAAAAGATAATAGAAGCTGCTGTAATGTGCAAGCTGTGTATGTCCTTTAGGGCTAACCCGGGCTAAGCAGATGGGGATCTCTTGCTTATACATAGGAATATTCGCTCCTCAGAGTAAGCAACATAGAGAGAATTTCTTCTTGAAGAGGATTTTTATTCCCTACCCACAGAGTTCAAGCTGATGGGATGAGTTCTTGTATATGTCTCCTCTTCATGTGTGTGAAGTAATCAACAAAGTCTTTTGTCCACTGATGTTCCATAATGGCTTGTTTGGTGTCTATGAAGTTTCTTTTGTTGTACAGCAGATGACACCTCTTGTGGTAAACTAGAATTTCACACTTGGTAATGCTTCCCTCCTGACTGGGTTTACAGTTTCAGAGCAAACATTTTTATAATTACTGAGCACACACTTAAATATTACCTTATAATGTGGGATACAGATATTATAAGTAAGATTTAATGCATTCAGCAACTTACAAGTATTTCATAGTCTAAACACTAGACATTTTTATAAATCCAATACCTCTCTTCACAATACTAACACACAGGTGAGCCGGACTTGTGTCCAGCTATGCATTTGTCAGTTTTCAGAGAGGCCTAGGACCCTTGGCATGAACTGGCACACGCAGCATCACAGGAGAGCAAAACTCATTTGGAAGGAAATGGAGGGAGAGTTAAAAAAGGGAACTAGTTACCAAGTGATTTGGTAGTTGGAAGAGGTTAATACCCTTAAAACTTTATCCTGCTCTATTTGGAAAGCGAGAAAGAGGACGGATGTTCTGACACAGTTAAACCCACATGTGTCATGCCGGTAGTCGTTCATTTTTATTTAATGATTTTGTAAACTTCAGTGGTGACCTGCACCTCTTACATCGGCATCTGCTCCTATCTCTTGCACACTGTGTATAGCAACGTGTCTCCTCCCTATAGGGGCATTCCGACTTGTCCCGTTGTGGATCATATGCTTCTCTTCGGTGTGATTCTTCATAGTTCGCTCTGCTGGTGACATCACACCAATCGCTGACAAGTGCTGTGTATTTAAAGAAAGAGCAGTCTGTGTTCTCCAGTCTTGGCTGATTTTTTTTCTAAAGCCTTAAAATTGCATGCAGTCCAAATTCTACCAAATGGAGCAAATGGACTTTATTAATCTTCATAGGCAGATGGTAGGTTAAGTGACATCACAATCAGTGTGCAAGCTGGAGTGTTGTACCAAGCAGCAGATAGATGTGTGGTGAGCAAAAGACCAGAAAAATGGTAAACTTAAATGAGTTTTGGGGAAAATCCAACAAACACACTAGCCCAGCATTAGTAGGTGCAAATAACTTTTTTGAAGAGAAATAGTTGTGTCCTAGAGTAGCCATAAGAGCAGGGAAGTGGAAAGAAATCTGGAGAACCTGTGAGAAACCATTCTAGCTGATGCCAACTGATTCCATGTTCTGTGGGTTTCACTGAAGAATTGTTTTGCAGTCACCAGACTGAGGAAGACTGTAGGGCTATAAATCAGTTGCCTGAAAGTTCAGTCACAGTAGTTATGTCAGGCATGACATTTAAAAGAACTGTTTGTGCCAAGAATCCGTTACTTAATCTCTGCAATACATTGCCAGGTACCAGATGTGGTGCCCTTGCCCCCTTGAATCACATGGGGTTTGTCGCTGGTCCTATTAAGTGGATTCTATTACATGAGAAATCACCTGATGACTCCAAAGGAATGTTTAGTTCAGCAGCTTTGTAGTACCTTGTAACAGTAGCATCTGTGACTTCAATATGAACACTGTTCTTCAAGGAAATACAACATTGGTAGGATTACATTAATACAAAACTAGTTCAAAATCCCTTTTAGCCACATTTGTGTCTTTGAAAATAGCTTCCCATGTATAGTTTGTACATATGTTGATAGAGGGCCAGATTTATCCCTGATGCAAGTTTCTGTATGTGGCCCAGAAAGTGCAAAAATATCTTCTTTTTACATTCGGTCAGATTAGGAATTTAGTGTGTGATTTTAACTGTTAGCATTTATATCATTTGGTTTTAGAAAATGACTGAGCTACACGGAAATCTTTTCGGTATATGTTGGAGTTAAATTTGTGCACAGGTTTTTTTTTGTCCATTTAATTTTAACAAAATTTGCCTAATTCTGCAATTATTTCTTGTCATGAAAATGTTCAATAAATGCAATATTTTAAAAAAACCTTATCTTTGTTTACATTTGTCTTACTGGCATCTCCTTTCCTTTTCTTTTTTGGTCTGGATTTGCTAACAGCTAGACTGGGGGCAATCTCATGTGTGTTCCATGATATTCATTTAGCTGTTGGTAAGAAAATGTTGACAGCTGAGAGGTTAAAGGCTGAGGAGGTGTTAGTGTGGATACCCAGAAAACATGTGCACAGTAGGCTGAAATTCCTTAAGCTTAAAGACCTTGTTGTAATGCTAATGTAAACGCTCCCTTGTTCTGTTTATAAGGAAAGCAATAACATGAAAAGAGGACCTGGTATGTGGCTAAATAGGAAGCAGATGGAGAGACTTTTTTAAAAACAGCTGGGACTCAGATTCTCCTTGATATGAGTACTTCTCCCTTCCCTTTTCATACACACAAAGCCCATGAAGTTTCCATGACAATGTTCTCTTGCCAAAGGTTACAATTATTAAGTATAATTTTCTTGTATCAGCTGTCATAAGTCAGTATACATTTCCAGTTTTATTGAAGTCTATTGTTATAGAAGCAATAATTCTGGCCAATTAACTGATGATTAGTTTTTACATTAATATGGAATAAGAAAATGCCTGCAAACAATCAGTCTTCAGGTGCAAGTAGTATGACTATTTAAATTGAAAATCATTTTATTTGAAAACATCTAGTAATTCAGAGAGGAATTCTTAGTTTTAGATGGTCAGGAGGTTCTATTCTGATTTGGACAAAACTTCATTTGTCATTATTTGCTTTTCCAAGTACCAAAATCTCCACTGATTCTGACTTTTGGATTCACGGCCACCGGGAATATGTTGTGTGACCTTTTTCAGGATCCCTCACTCACTAGCTAAAATCTCCTTTCCCTATTTCACTTTAACTCCCTGCAAACAAAGGATTCACATCTATCAATTTCATTTCACAAAGTGCTGTAGTTCCTGGAAAAGGGGGTCTAATGGAAATAAAACTTTAGTCAAGTGGCCCTTTAAAAAAGTCCTATCAAACTTCAGTTGCTATTGCTCCCCCATACACTGATATGGAAAATTATATACATTTGAAAACAATACTCTGTGGAAATCCTGATGCAACCTTATCAGCGACAGTGCAGCCACCCCAACATAATACTGCTATGCTGTGTTAGGGGTACAGGCAGAATCAGTGGTGTCAGTTACTCAGATAAGACATTCTTAATAAGGAGCTGATTTTCGTAAAGTGTTCTAAAATCCGCATGCATCGTGAGATTTTCTTGAATGCTGGTATGCCACAGGAGGGGTAGGGGGTAGGGGAATACTACTTGGTGTAAACTTGGGGTCATTTGGTCAAGGAGTTCCTCAGATACAGGACTGCTTCCAATAAGGAGCTCACAGTCAAATTGCTTAAAAAATGTACATAGCAAGATTGCCTTGCAAATGGGTATTCTGTAATAGGGGCTAAGACTTTAGGGGAAGAGATCCCATAGAGATGACCGAATCAGTTCACATTTCTTCAGTTCTTCCCATGCTGCAGAGGATTTTGCAGAACCCCTCCCTCTAGTCCTCAAAGCGGAATTCAGCATCTGGAGCTCCCCTCCACTCCTGCTTGCTGCAACTAGTTGGTTGATGTGCTCCTTAGAGTCTCTTGCTTTCCACCTACCTTCCTTCCTTTCTCCCCACGGCTCCTGGAGCACTACAGGAAAAGGGCAGAGTTGGCAGCTGAGTAGCAGTGGTGTGTCCCTTTATCCCCCACACCTAGAGGTACTTGCTAGTTATATGTCCCGCACTACTGTCTTTTCGTCAAAAAGAAGAAATTAACTATCTTGGAACTCTGCATTCGAGTTGAGGTTGTCTGGCACTGCCTCGTATACCTCCAGAATGTAGAGTGCATGTTTCTGAGCTTTCAGAGGTCTAAGTACACATCAGCCCTACTCCACAACCTTTATTCTTCTCTCTGAGTGATGGCCCATCCTGCCCTAAGAGACGATACTGCCCTCTGTCCTTCCAGATGAGGTGGAGCACTGCAAGAATGCAGCACATGGTATAGTAGGAAAAAGCTGTCAAACTGTCCTTACTAAAGCAAAAGTTGTATTTAGGGCAGGCTCAATGAACACCCAACAGTATGTTTACACTGCAGCTGAGAGAGAACCTCTCAGCCTGGTTTGGTAAACTTGTGCTAGCATGGCTCATGATAGTATTCTAAAAATAGCTATGTAGATGTCCTGGCTCAGGCTCTTGAGCCCACCCAATCTCCCAGGCTTCAGAACCCAAGCTGCAAAGTCTACATAGCTATTTTTCACGTCCTAGTGTTAACCATGCTAACACGAGTCTGTCTACTCAGCTTGAGAAGCTTGCTTCCAGCTGCAGTATAGACATACCCCAAGGTCTACACCTGCCTGCATCCAACCATTTCACCTACAGTAGAAGCTCAGAGTTATGAACACCAGAGTTACAAATTGACCTGTCAACCACACACCTCATTTGGAACCAGAAGTACACAATCAGGCAGCCGCAGAGAAAAAAAACACGTACCGTACAGTACTGTGTTAAATGTAAAGTACTAAAAAATAAAGTGAAAGCAGCAGTTTTCTTGTGCATAGTAGTGTTTCAAAGCTGTATTAAGTCAATGTTCAGCTGTGAACTTTTGAAAGAACAACCATAATATTTTGTTCAGAGTTATGAACATTTCAGAATTACGAACAACCTTCATCCTCGAGGTGTTCGTAACTCTGAGGTTCTACTGTGCTTTGCACAAACCAACCAAAGGTGCCAGATGTTAGCATCTCTTGACCCTTGTCCTAAGGATTCCCTTCCGGAACATCACCTGCCCTTGTCTCTTGCCCTTGTCCACTAACCTGCTGCAACGCTCCATGGCAAACAGGCTTTTGTGTTCCTTTACTTGCACAACCAGTGTATCTCCTCACAGAAACGAGGAGTCCATGATCTCTTTAGGGGCAGGTGCAGCTCTCTTCATATCTCAGCATGCACTACGGCAACCTGCTGCAAGTAATCCCTGCACCAATCAATACAGCTGACCCTAACACAATGTAAGGTAGTTGCAATGCATGCAGACTAATGAGAGAATACGAGCGTGGAACATCACAGCACATAAAATGGCACATTTTAGTTATTCCTCATGTCTGCTTATTATAGGGCAGTCCTGGCAGAATCAAACTTACAGGTTACAGGGCTCATATGCACTTTTAACTCCCTATTTCCTGATTTTCAGAGGCTTAAGTGTAGATGCGGTTGATGCCCTAGAAGGGTATATGAGGCACTGCTGGTCAACCTTATATCTGCATTAACTAAGTTTCTGGATAGTGAATTAAGTCAGTTGCAAACCTTTGCAATTTTATCACAGATCTTGTGATACTTAGTCTTTTGCTCAATACCCCCGTTCCTGGAATGGCATCATTATGTGACACTCAACTTTTATTCTTTATTTTTTAAAAATGAAATAAACTTCTAGTCTTCGTGGTTGTGGTGGAAAGCATAAAAGCATAAACAACAAAGGCTCAAAAACAAAGGAAAATAAAACTTACCAAATTGAAATATGTTTGGCTTAAAATAACAAGATTTAAAACAGTCTTATGACTCTTTTTAGGGCCTCTTAGAAGGCTTCAGGATTGGCAATATTATGAGAAGATTGTAGGAATAATTTGAGGTCATGTAACTTTTTTTGGTTAATTGTGATGTTAAAACTTTTCCTAATCTAACTGTGACAGATTGCCATCTGACCATCTTACTTGATTGTTCCCCTCCTTCTTCCCTGTCCCTCTGTCCATTCCTCCTCATACGGTTTCTCTGGGTATGTGTACACTGTTGCTGTGACAGAAATCAATGCAGCGGCATCAATTGAATGGGTCTGTAAAGACCCGCTCAGTTGATGGATGAGCGCTCTCTGGTTGAGTCAATTAAGCCTCCTCCCGGAAAGGTGGAAGGCAGTGTTGATGGGAGGGCGTCTCCTGACGACACAGCACTATGAAGACTCTGCGGTATGTCAAAATAAGTACTTTGACGGGAGATACACAAGCTACATTATGTCACTTGCGTATCGCTCATCTACTGCTGCCACCAGCATAGACCGACCCTAAGTCTTTTGACTTTACAGTTTTATGTTAGTGGCCAATTGCTTTCTAAGGCAAGTAATAAAAATGCATCTGAAATTTATTTGAACTGGAGCAACTGCTTGTGCTGTACTCATTGTGGAAAGTATGTGCTCTTTTACACTTTCAGAATATTCTTAGTATTTTAAAGTCGTATGGGTTGAATGAATGGACTATAAAATGGATAGAGAACTGGATAGAGCATAGGGCTCAATGAGTCGTGATCAATGGCTCAATGTCTAGCTGGCAGCCTGTCACAAGCAGAGTGCCCCGGGTGTCAGTTCTGGGGCTGATTTTGTTCAACATCTTCATTAATGATCTGGAGGATGGGGTAGACTGCACCCTCAGCAAGTTTTCAGATGACACTAAGCTGGGAGAGTGGTAGATACCCTGGAAGGTAAGGGATAGGATACAGAAGGACCTTAACAAATTGGAGGATTGGGCCAAAAGAAATCTGATGAGGTTCAACAAGGACAAGTGCAGAGTCCTGCACTTAGGACAGAAGAATCCCATGCACAGCTACAGATTGGGGACCAACGAGTTAGGCAGCAGTTCTGCAGAAAAGGACCTGGAGGTTACAGTGGACAAGAAGCTAGATATGAGTCATCAGTGGGCCCTGGTTGCCAAGAAGGCTAATGGCATATAGGGCTGCATTAGTAAGAGCATTGCCAGGAGATCATGGGAAGTGATTATTCCCCTCTATTTGGCACTGGTGAGGCCACATTTGAGTATTGTGTCCAGTTTTGGGCCCCCCACTACAAAAAGGATGTGGAAAAGTTGGAGAGAGTCCAGTGGAGGGCAACAAAAATGATTAGGGGGCTGGAGCACAAGACTTATGAGGAGAGGCTGAAAGAACTAGGCCTGTTTAGTCTGCAGAAGAGAAGAATGAGGGGGGATTTGATAGCAGCCTTTAACTACCTGAAAGGGGATTCCAGGGAGCATGGTGCTAGGCTGTTCTCAGTGGTGGCAGATGCCAGAACAAGGAGCAACGGTCTCAAGTTGCAGTGGGGGAGGTCTAGGTTGAATATTAGGAAAATATTTTTCACTAGGAGGGTGGTGAGGCACTGGAATGGGTTACCTAAGAAGGTGGTGGAATCTCCATCTTTAGAGGTTTTTAAGCTGCAGTTTGACAAAACCCTGGCTGGGATTATTTAGCTGCGGTTAGTCCTGCTTTGAGCATGGGATTGGACTAGATACCTCCTGAGGTCCCTTCCAACTCTAATATTCTATGATTCTATACAATACCAGGAAATACATTGCTAAATTCACATTATTGAAGCCCAGTTTTTCAATGGGGGAACCCCGCTGGTACAGTAGATTTGAAAAGGTTCAGCCATTCCTAGTTACATAACTTCAAATGGGGATTTCACTTTTCAAATCTTAAGAAAATGATGGCATTTGGCAATATTAATTAATTTTTCTAAAGCACTGGTTATGAGTTAGTCTAGTAGTCAATCCAGGTAAACGAGCTTCCAAAGCTCCTATTATGTAGGGCTAAAATAAGGCACCTGCAGGTTAGGTCACCCAGTAAATTGTTAATAGGAACCAAATGAGAATACTGGAGTTAAAGCCATAGTGCATTAGTGAGTGTGTGGTTTAGGATTCTTTGGGTTATGGTGAAATTTATAAAGGGCCTAATATTAAAGCTCATACATCAAAAAGATTTGTTTTTCAAGTTGCATTGGGCTGCTTACTGACTGGTGAGGGCTGAACTTCTATCTAATGGCTGGGGGATGGAGATAAAAATAACTTATAGGCTTGTCCTGGTCTAGTTTTCAGGGGAAGTATTGGTCAGGGTCAATCTAATAATGATCAGACATGCTAATGGAGCCAAAATTCTGATTAGATTTATGCAGTCTATCCCAAATAATTAGTACCTACAAAGTTCCACAGTGTGTTATGAAAGTAGAAAGCATTTGTTACGTGACAGCAATAGACTGCTATTCTGGGCGGGGAGGGGGGAGAATCAGACTAGTTTAAGTGTCTAAGCTGAAAGGTCTCTTGATTTGCTCTTTCACTTATACGCAGCACTATGTAAAGTGCCCATTAGCTCTGACACAGATAGGACTTGTGTTTCTAGAATTGGTTCCAGTGTTGATAATCAATCTTTCCAACCTCCTATTAATGTTTTTCATGTGCTTATGTACTAAATTTGTCTTAATGCTTGTAAATCTGGTTGAGTATATTAAACTTTACTGCTTTTTATGTTTAAAAAGGTGTTTAATTTTTGTTACATATACAGTTTTCAATATATTACTTGTACTGCAGTAGCATGCACAGACTCCAGTTAGGGCTCAGGATCCTATTGTACTAGGTGCTGTATGTACAAAATGGAAAAGATTGTCTCTGCCCTAAACAGTTTACAATCTAAGACCCAATCCTGCAGTTTTTAACATGCTGGCTGACTGCTGACTTGCATGTAGCCCCATTGACTTCAGTTGCAGGATGGGATCTAAATGGATAACAGGTGACTCTAACATGGTGAGAAAGTTATGATTAACGTAATGTTATAAATGCATGGAACTTATTAAATTTATTATACATTATAGTAGTTGTAATTATGTGGGATAGATTGCATAAATCTAATGAGAAATTAGCTTACCAGTGATCACGGTCCATGTGTAAACTCATAATGAAAAATGGTCTAGTTTTTTGTCCATTGAAGCCAAATTCATAAAATAAAACCTCATAGCCTGACATCTTGTAACCTCTTTAATGTTATAAATTATATTCCATGAAACTGAATTATGGCTGAACATCTGCACTTGGAGCAATGGTGAACATTTCTTCTTTCTTGCAATAGTCATAGTGTGATCATTTTAAAAAAGAGTTCTGTCATCTGAAATTTTAGACTTTGCTCTGTTTCCTTCTTTTTGTGGCTCTCGCAGGCCTTTAATGCTACTCCAAAAAGCTTTTAGTGGTTCATTTAAGAAATGAACTCTGTGGCTTTGGGACCAGTTAGACTTTCTCAGGGATATAGTCATTGAAAATTATTTTCTCTGACGCAATAAAGAAGCGTATACTAAGCTGCTCAATTTACAAATCACTTTCCATGTTGTAGATCGAGAAATACGAATAAATCACCAGTGTGATAGAAAATCTCTTTAAAATCAGTTGATATAATTGATTGTGGCATCATCTTGTAGTGTTGTGACAGTGTTGTTGAATTTGGGCGTTTTTAATGGACTTAAACTTCCATTTTCTTGTTACTGTACTCTGTGCTGCAGAAATTCTATTTATATAGAGGCATCTGCACGCTGAATAACTATTAATTTTGCAGACGACGCTGATTTCAATAACTTGAGTAGAACTGTTCTGTCTTTAAAAACTAAAGAACTAGAATTCATCTGGAATAAGTTAAAGTTGGCTGTTTTTTGAAGATGTAATTATTAGATTTTAATGGTCTTGTGTCACTGAAGGTAGTTTTAAGTTGGCATTTTATTTTGTCTTCTGAAAATTGGAGAAGTGTAATTAGCGCCCTAGTATATAGCGCTTTGATAGTTGAGGCTGAAAAGTGTTATGAAAAAGTCAAGTATTATATGCATTGCATGATTATTGAATTATATGCTCTGCCTGATTATGAAAGTTATATGCAGTTAATGTATTCTCCTGTTATCTAGTGGGCTTCTTTTTTATAATGATTATACAGTATATTCATTCTGGTAAATTCAGAAAACCTAAAAATCATTTTGTTTCAAACGATTTGCTACTCTAAACTTATATATAAATGAATCACTGATGCTATTTAAGCTTTATATAATTTCTAAAATTGAGTAAACATCAAGTTTTAAATAAAAAATAAGTCTTGAATAAGTATGGGGTCTACTTCTCTTTTTTGGTTTGTGCAAAGGAGAATGGGGAGGGGTGAATGGATGCAGGGTTTCTGAGGTCTAGCAATTTTAAGCCCATGATGAGATTTCAAAAACAAAAATGATACATTAGGGTTCCACATTTCTGAAATATTAGATATTAGATAAATATAAATATATATAAAGATAAATATTAGATAAGCTTTTAGTCCTAAAATATTTAGTGTGCAAACAGATACAGTACTTGAATCAGAAAAGCCATTGTAAGAACTCGGGGATTATCAATTTACTCACCCTTGTAATAGAATGTTGTACACTATTCTCCTTTTCCTGGTTATTGTCTGGTGTTTATATAGTGAAATGAATCTGATTATAATGTTTAACTGTAAGCTCATGTGAAATGAAAATATATTTTTTCTCTTATTCAACAGGCCATCAGCTGTAAAGGTCAGCACAGTATCTCTTATACTTTATCCAGAAACCAAACAGTTGTAGTGGAATATACACATGATAAAGATATGGACATGTTTCAGGTAAGACACTGCTTATTAAAATGGCATATTTGTTATGCAGCCTCTGCAAGCAACTCCACTTCTACTCTTTCTTAGGTGCTACCTAAGAAATCCAGGCACTCTGAAATTTTGTACAATCTATCTTTTTTAACCTGAACCAGAATCTGTTAAACATCCTTACCCTTCCTTCACTGTTTATTTTCTGTCTATAAGGATACCATAGCAGCTGCAGAAATGGCACAGAAAAAAAGCATGCGATGCATTGGGGATCATTAATAAGCATTAAGGCTCAGGCTACAGTACAGTTAGAGGATTTGGAGTAGAAAGAGAATGGTTGGGAGCAGGACATGGCAGTGGGGAGGAAGAATCAGGAGGAAAGAGGGGCAGAAGGCAGTGGGGCAAGGATAGGAACAAGGGTGGGCGGGAAGGACAGGAGCCCGGGGTGGAATTGTGCATTGAAGGAGGCAGTGCTGTGGAAAAACAGTATGTTATCTAGTAATTAGAGACTGTATCATAATGCATATAAACAAGGAGGCTGAGCTGAGGTTGCATAGACAGCCTTACTTCTGGCATTGTCTAACTTTTGAGGGCTTAACTTTGCAACAGTAAGATTATCTTAACATGGGTTATTTTTAATGTAATTATATTTAAAAAGTAAAGAACTTCTGTACATAGTTAGGGTCAATAGGCTCAGGAAAAAACTTGCACAACCTTTCTTGTCAAGGCCATACATGTTCATCTGAACAGTAGTTAAATCATCTTACTTTGTCTTGAGTTATTACATGCTTTTATTCAGCTTGTAGTACGTAGATGGGTTCAGCACTTGGTTTTCTTTCTGTTCACAGAAGAGGAGAGGAAATGGCCTAACTGTCCAAATATAAATACCCCCTGCTCTTACCATTTTCTATTCTTGCTCCATGTAAAGTTCTCCCAGGGGATATAGCGATGCATGAATTCTTATTATATCCGTTTAGTGATTAACAAGAAGTGTAGTTTATGCTCTAGACTTGCTTTCTAACTGTACATTCATGCAATAGCAAATAAACATTTTCCATTATAAGTAAATAGAAATAGAAGGATTATCTTTTCCAAGAAAGCTAATGAAACAGGAAAATGTTACTGAGATGTATTGTTCCGGGTTTTCATCCACAGACCCATCTATAGGTTACCGTGCAGTATAGATTTTCCATTTTTATTTTCTCATGCTTTGGTGGATCTCAACAGTGAATTTTTTTTACAAACAAAATCAGACCTTTCTTGGGATTTTCCCCTTATCAATAATAAGGCAGAAACTGTAGACATGTTCAATATTTCTGTTCTGTGTTTGGAAAAAACAGATGATTAATCATATCATATAACACTTTTTCCATTCTACTAAGATTTCAGGAGGATGTTAAACAGCAGCTATTGAAGTTAGATCCTTTAAAATCGCCAGTTCCGGGTAACTTATATCCGAAAGTTTTAAAAGAGCTAGCTGTGGAGCTCATTGGACTGTTAATGTTGATTTTCAGTAAAGGGTACGTCTACATCTTTGGCAGCATGTAGACACTGTACGCCTAGCTAGCATAGACAGAAGTAGCAGTGTGGAGGGTGAGGCACAGTTTGGGTGAGTAGAGTACCAAAGAATGCCCTCCCTACATGCCTGAATTTTTCATATATGCCTGCAGAGCTCTCTGTGTATACCCAAGCAGTGCCTGCCATATCTATCCTACTATTCTTACAGTGTATAATGTTCTGCTCCCTCACCACTTCAGGAGCCTTTCCCCACTGTCCCTCCTCTTCCACACTGCTGGAACCTTTCGTTGCTACAATTAAAAGCTCCAGCAGTGGGGAGATCCTGTTCTCACTGCTGTGTGTAGCTACCCACCGCAATGACACGTGTGGACACAGGCTGCCTTTCACATGCCCTACACGCGACCATAAGTGTAGACATAGCCAAAGTCCTGGAACATCAGGGAAGTTGCAGAACCAGAAGACTGGAAGAAAGCTAATGTAGTGCGAATATTTTAAAAGGATAAACAGGATGACCTGGGTGATTACAGTCCCATCAGCCTGATATTGTCCCTGGGCAAGATAATGGAGCTGCTTATACAGGACTTGATTAACAAAAAATTAAAGGAGGTTAAGTTGTAGCCATGTCGGTCCCAGGATATTAGAGAGACAGGCTGGGCGAGGTAATATCTCTTATTGGACCAACTTCTGTTGGTAAGAGGGAGACAAGCTTATACAGAGCTCTTCTTCAGGTCCTTTTCTCTTATCTGAAAAGAGAGACAAGCTTTTGAGTTTACACAGGGCTCTTGAACAAGCTCGTCTCTGTCACTGACAGAAATTGGTCCAATAAAAGGTATTACCTCACCCACCCTGTCTCTTTACAGTAAGTTAATAGAGTTAATGCCATCAAGATGGATTTATGGAAAATAGATCCTGTTAAACTCATTTGATATCTTTTTTGATGAGATTACAAGTTTGGCTGATAAAAGTAATAGTGTTGACATAATATACTTAGACTTCTGTAAGTCGTTTTACTTGGTACCACACGTTTTGATTAAAAAACTGGAAAGGGAGAAAATTAACATGGAACTCATAATTGATTAAATGCTGGCTAACAGATAAGTCTCAAAATGTAATTGTAAATGGGGAGTCATCACGGAACAGATGTGTTTTTAGTGGAGTCCCGCATGGATTGGTTCTTGGCCCTATGCTATTTAACATTTTTATTAGTGACCTGGAAGAAAGCCACAAAATCATCACTGATAAAGTTTATAGATATCACAGATTGGGGAAGTGATAAATAATAAAAACGACAGGTCAGTGATAGAGAATGATCTGGATCACTTGGTAAGATGGACTCAAGCAAACAATACGTGTTTTAATATGCCTAGATGTAAGTGTGTACATGCAGGAAAGTAGGCCATATGTACAGTGACTCTGAAAAAGATTTGGGGGTTGAGGTAGATAAGCAAGTGAACATGAGCTCCCACTGCGATGCTATGGCCAAAAAGGGCTAATGCATGAACGGGAATCTTGAATTGGAGTAGAGAGGTTTTTTTACCTCTTTATTTGGCACTAGTGTGATTGCTGCTGTAATGCTGTATCCAGTTTTGGTGTCCACAATTCAAGAAGGATGTTGATAAATGGGAGAGGGCTCAGAGAAGAACCATGAGAATGATTAAAGGATTAGAAAACATGCCTTATAGACTCAAGAATCTTGATCTATTTGCCTAACAAAAAGAAAGTTATGGGGTGACTTGATTACAATATATAAGTGCCTGCACGGGGAACAGTTTTGATAATGGGCTTTTCAGTCTAGCAGAGAAAGATATAACATGACTGAATGGCTGGAAGTTGAAGCTAGACAAATTCAGACTTGAAATAAGGTGTAAATTTTTACAGTGAGAGAACTAACTATTGAAAGAACTTACCAAGAGTCATGGTGGACTCGCTATCACTGACTATTTTTAAATCAAGATTGGAAGTTTTTCTAAGAGATCTAGTTTAGAAATTATTTTGGGGAAATTTTCTGGCCTATGCCTGTGCGGGAGGTCAGACTAGATGATCACGATGGTCTCTTCTGGCCTGGGAATCTAGGAAGCTGAAACATACTGGCCATGCAGATAAGGGCGATCAGTCAGAGTTACACACAGAAATTTGTCCTCTCTCCCTCCATTCTTTGGGCTAGAATTAACATTCATGTAGTCAGACAACTTCATTTGAATGCAAACTGTTGTAAAGTCAAATGAGAAGTGTTATACATACAGCTCCATGTATTCTGCAGTATTACAGTCCAGAATCAAACCTGCAGGAATTTAGAAATAGAGCTCCTGTGTGATCAGTGGTCAGCTTGAACCGTAGAGGAGCCAGTGGATGACCTGATCACCTTAATAATGGAGTAGATGGGGGGCAGAGGTTGGGAGGGACAGACTTTCCTCATTACCTCCAGTAAAATCAGAGGGAAGATATTAAGAGTTGTGCTCAGATTTTGGATTAACCAGAGGTGCCTTGACGCTGTGTGTGTCAGTCCTAATGAAGTAGGAAGAACTTGGAGCTCTGCCAAGGAATATCCTTACTTGATTGATGCTGGAAACAATGGAGAAACCAGTGCCTTTTTCTAATTACTTTAGTTTGTCTTAGAACTGAGTAGGGCACGAGTAACCCTTACCTGAGATGAATGAAGCCATTTTGTTAGAAACCTTCTGTAGCTGTGTTTTTTAAAATATCTGGTTGATCCAGCATTATAGAATTTAACAGCAGATTTGCAATTTCCGAAGTATGCATGCAGAAGTTATTCACATATATTGCATTATTGAACAGTTATTGATTCATGCCACTGTAAATAAGAAAAAGTAAGTTTTTACACTACAGGGTCTGTTCTCAATGTGTGGTTCTACTCTGAAAAGTGGCTTTGTAAAAATGTTACTGTGGGGTTCCATATTTGCATTTCAAGTACTCCGAGGTCTGTTCAGTTTACAAACAGAAAAATATTTCTGCTGGCAAATTCTACCTGGAATCTCCAAAAATCAAACTGACTTTTCTTCCATGCATGCCAGGAAAGATACTGCTGTCCGAATTCAGATGCTAGTCTGTTGATCATGCACAACTCAGAGTAGAATCCAATTAGCTCATCCTTAACTTGGCTGACTTAGAATACATTGTTGGCTATAATTGTTAGTGGAGTAACTTGTGGTTGGTGCTATAAAGCAGTGATGACCCTGAATGTATTTATTGAGTATAAAGACTTTGTTTTTCAGAGTAAAGCAGTACTTTCAATGTTCTGATAAAATTAGTAGGGTCAAATTCTCTTCTGTGGCCATTGAGTGAAAGATCATTAAAGTCCGTGGGTCTACACTTGTTTACACCGTATGAGAATTTGGCCCACCCTCTTCAAAGAGTGATCTTAAATAGTGTATTTCTCTGACAGTAGACACTAGTGGATCAATCAGTGACTGACCTACTGTAGCTTAATAACAAATTGTTATTAAATTAAATTAAATTAAATACAAGCTTCAAGCCTATAGATATTAATGCTAATGTCTAAAACAATTGAGATTCCCTATTGCCAGGTGGTTTGATATGGCTAAGCAGAAAACCAAGAGTTAGCACTTGGATTGATGTCATGCTTTCAGTACCAACTGGAGCATTCTTTAAAATAAATAAATAAAATGTGTTAAAAACTCGAATAGAAATCCAAAGTTAGAGATTCCAGAGCTGGAGGAAATACAGTAGGAAACACTTGTAGTAAGCAAACAATTTATATATAGCAGAATCTCAGTGTTACACACACCTTGGGAATGGAGGTTGTTCGTAGCTCTGAAATGTTTGTAACTCTGAACAAAACATTATGGTTGTTCTTTCAAAAGTTTACAGCTGAACATTGACTTAATACAGCTTTGAAACTTTACTATGCAGAAGAAAAATGTTGCTTTTAACCATCCTAATTTAAATGAAAGAAGCACAGAAACTGGTTCCTTACCTTGTCAAATCTTTTTTAAACTTTCCCTTTATTCTTTTTTAGTAGTTTCCTTTTAGAACAGTACTGTACTGTATTTGCTTTTTGTGTCTGTGCTGCTGCCCAATTGTGTATTTCCTGTTCCAAATAAGGTGTGAGGGTCGTAACTCCAGTGTTCATAACTCTGAGGTGCTGCTGTAGTAGTATCCTTTAAGACAGTGGTTCTCAACCTTTCTAATGCCGTGACCCCGCAATACAGTTCCTCATATTGCGGTGACCCCAAACCAAAAAATAATTTTGGTGGCTACTTCAAAACTGTAATTTTGCTACAGTTATGATTCGGAATGTAAATACCTGATATGCATTATGTATTCTCATTGTATAATGATTACACACAAAGCACCTTACACTTACACAGTATTGTGTGTATGGTGTGTGTACTGTTTTTACATTATTAACCTTTTTTACACCAGCAGGCTGTCTCGCAGGCTCTCTTGGCTCTCCGCCTCCTAGGCTTCTGTCCTCCGGCGCTTGCTGCGTCCGCCCACTGATGACGTCAGCAAGCGCCGGACACACGTAATGCGCTGCTATGGACTGTGGAGCGTTCCCCCCGCTTCCCCCGCCCCTTAGGCCCCGGACGGATGATGCAATCACGTCTGCGCATGCGCGCAGGCATTCAGTTTGGAACGCGCATCCATAACGGTGTGCGTTCCAGCTGAATAGCGCTGCTACAGATGGTAGCGCGACTTCTCAGTGACTAAAGCCATCGGAAATATGTATTTTCCGATGGCTTTAGGCGACCCCTGTGTTTTGGTCGTTCGACCCCCGCCGGGGTCGCGACCCACAGGTTGAGAACCGCTGCTTTAAGAGGATGTATAACGTGTTACATTATATAGCATTTGACTGATCTCTGAATCACTGTGCAAAATCACAGATTAGACTGTCATGACTACAGTACTAATGTGCCATTGATAAGAAAAGGCACAGTCTAAGATAACTAAAACATGCTAAATGTGCTAAAAGTCTGATGGGATATCTGTCAAAGGCTACAACCAAATCAGGATCAAGTTCTATGCAGATTACTGAAACTATGTTGAATTTTTTCATACTAAAACAAAGTAAAACTAGTTATCTTCAGCATGACTGAATGTCCCTCTCATTGTTATGATCTGAATTAAGGTGGAACAGATTTTGAAATGCAGAACAGTTAGGGATTCCCTAACACATCTTTACTATTAGAGGCAATCTGTACGAACAGACCACTGGAAGCCAACTATCAATAAGTAAAACCATATCATCCTGCCACAGAATCACATAACCACACAAGTAAACAGTGTTGTGTGTGTGACACTTTTGAAGTCAGGCAGGAATTCGACCACTCCTGGGGCAGAGGAGCTGTTGTTACTTGCAACAGTGGTACTTTAACAGGAATTCCATAGGGAGGGAAATAGAAATTCATTGGAAATAGATTTACAAGGGAGCAACAGTTAATGGAGCATTCTATATTTTTAGTTTGACTCTTTTTACGTGGTACAAACCACTTTGTCTGCTTTGTGCATTCTACTAAAAATTTTGCATTCTGTGAAAAGTTGAAGTGAATAGTTTTGGTTAGACTGATTAGTACTTTCACTATTTTTATGTAGTTTTGCTTTAGCAAATTTATTGAATTCTAAAAGCAATCCAGAACTGGTGGTGTGGGAGGAAATTCTCATTTGCTTTTATATTTTATATGACAAAATGCTAGGTACGGCAAGTATTTGTGGGTTTGCTACATAGTTTATTTGTTCTCTGGACAGTGAGTAAGCAGGGTTTTAAAAAAATGGGATTGCTTTTTGTTTTATTGCTATAGGTTCGTTTGATAGGACGATAGGTGTCAGATATTTGCTTAATTCTTTGAGCTTTTCTTCTCTATTTGTACAGACAGAGTGGATTTATAGGAGGTTGTTTTAGAGATTGGCTCTGGTTTATCTGCAGAGATGTTTATGCCCATGATGGAGCCATATGAAGTGCAAGTAAGCTAAGCAGATTGTAACCTCTACACTAAACTTTTTAAAGATCTTCATTGAGAAGTTATTAGCTTACATATAAATGAAGATTATTGGCATTAAAATTCATTGGCATACTGAATATTTATCATTTTATTTTGGTTAGCAGCAAGTCCCAAGGCATCTGTTCAGAAGTATTTCAGGCCTGGTCTACACTGCCGGCAGATTTCGGAGGCAATCGATGGGAGATACACAAGCCACATAGAGTAGTTTGCTTATCTCTTGTCGACTTACCAACTTCTGCTTACTGCAGCATCCCCACTGTGTTGCGTCGATGGGAAATGCCCTCCAGTCGACACAGCTTTACTCTTCTTGCGTGACTGGATTAACGACAACGACTTCCGGGATCGATTGAGCGGGTCTCCACTGCCACTCAATCGATGCTGCTGAGTCGATCCCCCACTGTCGACAATGCAGCTGCCAGTGTAGACATACTCTCAGTTTCTTTTTGGTTTCTAAACTGTAACTGCCTGATTACAGTCCAGAATGGTGTAACAACCTAACTTGCATATAGAAGCACTGGTACCAACTCAATATTGTGTCTGCACCTTTGTTAGGTAGCAAGATCCCTTTGTCCATTTTATAATTTGCAACTCTAAATGCACAGTTGTTCCTTGTTTTAGAATTAAGGTTATAGATGTAGGGGGAAAGGATTAAATGCTTAGGGCTTTTTGAGAGATTCTTTCCTAATCTCAGCTGCTTCATTTTTCTCGAAGAGTAAGTGTTTAATACAAAAAAGACTTATTTAAAATGTCCCGTATAAATACGTGTGTGACTCAAGCACATCTGGCCAAATGAGTATCCTGTCTGGAGAATCTTGTGTACAAGAGCTACCAAATGTCATGATGGCTAAAATATGAATGAGACTCTCATTTTTTGTTAGGATATATTTTTTAAAAGACCGTTTGGTCTAAAAACATGTTCTAATTTCATGGCAATTGTAAAATACTATATGTAGATAGTTCTTTAACTTTTATTTCTCAGACTATAGAATTATAGTATTTATTTGCAGAGAAGGGGGTATGAAGTACAGCACTAACGAGTATTTTCACACTGCTAGCAAAAATCCCCCCCTTTTAAAAAAATAAATATTAATTTGCTTTAGATTTGCAGT
The DNA here is from genome assembly GCA_007922155.1 of Mesoclemmys tuberculata. Lineage (NCBI taxonomy): Eukaryota > Metazoa > Chordata > Testudines > Chelidae > Mesoclemmys > Mesoclemmys tuberculata. Next base: position 9,705,480 of record ML675611.1, on the reverse strand, counting down.
TACATACAGAGCCACTGCAGTTTCATTGAATGAAAAAATGCCTTGCTATGAAAATAGTGAATTTTTGCCTAGGGCAAATATGTGAAAATCCACAGCAGGAATTTCATCATCCAGACGGTTGACAGACAGTAGATAATTGATGTGATCAAAATTAACTTTGTCAAGATGGTAGCATTGATGTTTCTGTGAGGTATGTTTAGAGAACTGTACATCAAGTGCATTTTGAATTTTTGCAGGTTGGCAGATCAACGGAAAGCCCTATAGACTTTGTAGTAACAGATACAATTTCTGGCAGTCAAAACAATGATGAAACTCAGATCACACAAAGCACCATTTCCAGGTTTGCATGCAGGATTGTCTGTGATAGGAATGCACCATATACAGCAAGGATTTTTGCAGCAGGATTTGACTCTTCTAAAAACATATTTCTTGGAGTAAGTACTATTGATAACTATGTTATTTACAAGCAAAAATAGCCTCTATGCTATATGACTGATTTTTTTTTTAAAGCACAAGAATTTGCTTTCTTATTACAAGTGATGTATATTGCCATTGACTTTGATGCCTAGGTTTATTAAAACCTCCTTAATTCTGTTATTTGAAAAATGTATAGGAACATAAAATTTATTACCAGTCTGTAAACTCTTCATAGTGACTTCTACCTATCTTTGCTATCTGAGTCTAAATTTAGTGGTCACATTTTTGTTGAAAAGACTGGCAATAGCTCTTCAGTGTGCAACTTGATGAGTTCTGACTAAGTATTCACCACTGATTAAACTTACAGTGGGATTGTTTTGCCTATATGAGTGCTAGCTACCAAGGGAAAAGATAACAGCTACAAGCCACAGTAAACAATGAAATTATATATAAATCAGAGTGGTTAACAGCATCTTCATGATTTAAGTGTTAGCCGATATGTTATCTGTAAAACGAACATAGTGATTGCACAAGCATTGTCCCTGTCTCATGCGTGATAAGCTGGTTTTTGAATTAGAAGTAACAATTTTCTGCAAAAATATAAACACTGGTTAAAAATGTGTGCCTACATCTGTTGCTGCTTTGAAAATATCACCATCAGCCTTGTTATTCACCAACAAAGTGTTCTTTACCCTTATAAACACTAACTGCTGGTGAAATACTCTTGAGTGCAATTCCTACTTGAGGCTTTGAAAGTAAAAGGTTGCCTTCTTTCCCATTGCTATGGTGTTACATCTAGGAAAAAGCAGCAAAATGGAAAAATCCTGATGGGCACATGGATGGATTAACAACCAATGGTGTTCTGGTTATGCATCCAAAAGGAGGGTTTACCGAAGAGTCTAAACCTGGAGTCTGGCGGGAAATCTCCGTTTGTGGTGATGTATATACTCTACGAGAAACCAGATCTGCTCAACAAAGGGGGAAGCTAGTAAGTTGAAAGTGCATAGTTATCTAAAACCAAAGTACTACTTACATAGGAAACCCTGACTTTTCTGGCGCTGAGAACTGTGCTATTAGAGAAGTAGGGTACATGAAGTACAATATCGTGTTTGAACATTGCAGCAGGGGATGACGGAGAGAACACACAACCCTGCTCAAAGATAGAAGAGCCGGGGAAGGGACCTCATGGGAGATCTGAGCAGGTTACTGAGTCAGTCCTGAGACGTGAGCTCCACCGCTTCTCCTACATCTGCCTAAACACACCCAAAAGGCCTGTCTGCCATTTGATCTGCCAGTAGCAGGGAGAGGGGGGAAAGCAGGGTCCCCATACTATCACCAAGCCTATGGGGGGGGCTCTGCATACCTCAACCTCTGTTCCGCTTTTTTGCTACAGTGCTCTCCTGCCTAGCTCTCTTCCTCCCTCTTTTCTAAGGAAGGGTGGGGTTTAACTGTTCAACCATCCAACTGTTAGATTCTGAGGATTGGGAGAAGAGTAGGTAATATTTTTCCAGCCCTCTCCCATCCATTCCTCCCCTCCCCATTTTTTCTTAAAGGGCAGCCATTCTTCCCCTCCTCCCGCACTCCTACTGTGTCTTCCAACTCTGGGAGTCAGGAGATTCCCTTTCTGCACCTTTTCCCTCCCTTCCCTCCATCCCTGACTGTTACGGGCTTCTTGGCGAGAGGACCGATGCTCCCTGCCTGGGTTACTTAGGACTGCAAGTCTTGAAGCAGGAGTCCTTCCCTTCTCAATAGGCATTCGCTAGTCCCCCAGTTGTTCCCACCACTTGCAATGATGGATTAATATATTTAACTCTAGTTTGGTTTATAAGTGATATAAAGATATATACCATATCCTGGGCTCTAGATGACTTTGCTATATTCAAAAGTACAATGACAGCATAGAATTGTACAGTGTTAGCAAAATATCTTCTTAGTGCTGCTGAGGAAAAGTGGCACTAGAATAAATATCCCATCTCCTGCAGCCAGAACAACTTGCCTTCTTATTTCAATAAAATTACATAGCACACTACTTAGTACTGCTGTGATCAGTATTCTTTGATTGGGTTCATTAAAATAAATCCACAGACTTTGCAATGTGTTCAGTCCATGATACCAAGAAACCTTTTCCTTTTCTGTGTGTAAAGGAATTATCTGACAGAGATACTCTGTCATTTGGTGAGCTTCTGTTCTGATCACTGAATTTTGTATCTCTAGCATTCTCTGTAAATTACCTTTTATCAATAAATTATTGTATCATTATCTAGGTTTTTATAGGGATGATTTACTGTGCTTAATCCATAAATTTGGGCTAGATTAAAATGTCAAGTGGGGTCACTCCTGTTGCCAGCCGTGCTTATTGAAATGATGTGTTTAATATCCAGGATATTTACTTGATATGGCAGTAATGGATGTTCCACCCATTAGCAATGTGTAAAGCTGGTGCTGGTTAATTATACATTTCTAACTCCTGAGTGGCATGTGTGTTCTCCATTAATGTCACACACAGTTTTTAATGTGCATTCATCATTTCAAGGGTGGTAGCGACAGCGCAAGTTCCTTATATGTTTGTGACATTAAAACAAATTAGAGAAAGCTGCACTGAAGCTGTGTTCTTTTGTTTAGTATAATCTCTCAAAATGCTGCATAATCACCTGCTTTCATTCAGAAAAGAAAATGAGAATTTTTAAACAGTAAATCTTGCACAGTAGTTTGTACACAATGCCTGTTTATGTGCTAAGAGTCTGATTTTCAGAAGAGCTGAGCCCCGACAGCTTCCATAGACTTCAATAGGAGTCATGTGTGCTCATCACTTCTGAAAATCAAGGACTAAGAATTAGCTGTCAGTTAATTTTATGCTTTAGTATTAAACGTACAAAGGTATTTGTGAATTTGGCTAGTACTGGTATCTGCAATATAACGTCATTTGCCACCCACCCAAAGGAAGCAAAATGCAACAGAAAGCTCTAAAGGAGTGATACAGCTGACCATCTGGTATGTTTGAGAATGAAGGGGTGGGAACTCTCCAGACCCTGTGAAGACTGGCTGTAAGCGGAACAGAGACAACCATAGAGAAAACCCATGCTAGGAAGGTAAGAGAGAGACCCAGGGAAGATCCATACTAGAAGGTGAGAGAGAGAGACCCACACAGCAAAGGAGTAGGGAGAGAAAATAATTTCTGAAGAACTTATTCATAAACAGTCTGAGAATTTTACCAGAAAATGGTGGTTGGAAGGGGTATGTATTGAGGAAGATAAATCATTCACAGAACTAGATAAGTTGTCTGTAAAAGATGCATCTCAAACTTATGTCTGCATTCTACCTCTAGGTAGAAAATGAGACCAACGTCCTACAAGATGGCTCTCTCGTTGACCTATGTGGAGCCACCCTTCTGTGGAGAACAGCAGATGGTCTGTTTCACACACCAACTCAGAAACACATTGAAGCTTTGCGACAGGAGATAAATGCCGCTAGGCCACAGTGTCCTGTTGGGCTGAACACTTTAGCATTTCCCAGCATCAACCGTAAAGATGTGGTAGAAGAAAAACAGCCTTGGGCTTACCTTAGCTGTGGTCACGTCCATGGCTATCACAATTGGGGACATCGTAGTGACACAGAAGCCAATGAGCGCGAGTGTCCTATGTGCAGAACCGTTGGTCCCTATGTGCCTCTTTGGCTTGGCTGTGAGGCAGGGTTTTATGTGGATGCTGGTCCTCCAACTTATGCTTTCACCCCTTGTGGACATGTGTGCTCTGAGAAATCTGCGAAATACTGGTCTCAAATCCCACTGCCTCATGGTACTCATGCATTTCATGCTGCCTGCCCTTTTTGTGCAACACAGCTGTCTGGGGAACACAACTGCATCAAACTTATTTTTCAGGGTCCAATTGACTGATGTCATTTTACAAATGACCACAATAACATTTTCTTTAACAATTTACTGTGAAGATTTTGCCACTAACTCTAGATTTTACCTTTTTTATAATAATGTTATTAATGGGGAGGTGGGGGTGAGAGACCTGATGGGGGATGAAATGGGGATACATTGATACCTGGAACTTGACAGATATCAGTGGTGTTGCATGCTCATCAGCGGCATATTCATGAAGTCTTCTTGGTCAAATTGTAGTATGTTTGTAATAATCTTTTTATTAGTACCCTTGATCAGGAAAAAAAAAAGATGTCTTAATGATTATTTTTAATCTTGGATTTTTTAATGGAAATTTTTTTCTTCTAAACTTTGACAAGCCTTTAAAACCTATTTTTTCAAATCTAGAAGGAACATTCAGAATGTAATTTGTCTTTAATTTGCAATATAATTAACTTGAATAGTTTCTCAAAGAGCTAATATGGAATGTGTGGCCAAAATAGGTGAATGTTAACGAGACACAACTATCAATTTGGATCATACATGAAAGGTTAGCTGCATAAATTGTAGCATATAAATGCTGTTAAATGATCTGTTATGATATAATGCAGTTGGCCAAAAAGGCATCAAGGATTACTTGAAACTGGGGAATTCCTGTTTGCTTTGATTTCCTTTCAGTGTAGTGGATAACCAGCGTTCATGATATATAGTATATGGTTGATCTTTTTTTAACCCGCATTTCATGAAATTGAATTACTTTTACACATGTAAAGTTGTTTATACCTTTTTAAAGAGAGAATTTCTGTATATTTGTAGCCCTGCCTTTGCTTTCTTTCTGCTTAATGTAGCTTGCCCTCGCTGCTCACCTTGCATGCCTGGAACTACTGGGTTAATTAAGATGTAGCAACCTTTTAACAATTGCATTAATGAAGGCGTAGCACTGCAGCAATAGAAGAATAAGCTACTAGGTTTTTTTTAAACTCACATATTAGCCAAAATGCGGTGAGGAGAGCATCCTTCTATACTTTAACTGTAGTTTTTGTTTGACTTACTGCCATCTGTAACCTTTTCTTGCCACTTGAGAAGTGCTAGAATCTATTTTTTTTTGATGTTTGCAAATCAAACAGAATTCAAATGTAATCATTAAATACACATAACAGAGTGTATTGTTCATCTTCATTAGATAATCTGAAATTCCTGATTTTTAAGAGAACAAATATGTGTTTACCAGGGAAATAATTAAATCAAAATTTCATATGAGAACTACCATCTCACTCTGCCAGCTTTATTTGGTTGAGAATATAATTATTCTTGGTCCTTGCTCTCTCTACTGGACTTATCTGAGGTATCAATCTATTCAGGTTGAAAGACTTTGGGAGAAAATCATCAAAAGGTGAAACGGATTATTCAAAACTCAGTTCTGTTAAAGTGATTATTACATCACTTGAAATTTGCTATATTTATGCCCTTTGTATAAATATATAATTTATATGATTTTAATATATTGTGTATATACTTGAATTGGCCTGTTCATATTTTGGTTGTAAAATTGTTTTATAGTTAACCTTATAAACATTTAAAATGTCCCTTGCCTATGATGATGGGACATATTATTTCATCTGCTGCTGTTTAATATAATTTTGGTGTATAAAAGTTTGGCATTTAAATAATTTGAAAATAGCTTTACTTCTATTTTTAAATTTTATTTTTGTTTTGCTGTAAAAGGTCGTGTTCATTCTGCAGCATTCCTTGTACAAATCCCAAATTGTAACATTTGCATGTCCCACTCTCTGGTGTGAGATGGACAAATCTTGTTAATCTAGAACTATACACTTTTTCCTAGTGCCTTTTCAATGAGATCCTTTTGTGATTCCATGTCCCAAGTCCTTACTTCCACAAGGCAGCCTTGTGGTTCATGTTCCACCAAGAAGGACAATCCATTCAGACAGGGAAAAAAATGCCTTTAGCCTTCATTTCTTTGTCAGGGTTACTGGCATAAACATAGGGTGTAACTGTCTCTTCCCTAGCTGTCTTCAGTATAAATTCCTCAGGTTCCACATGCATTCTGCAGCATTTGTTCTACTTAGCATATACCTCATCTGTGAGAGCAGAATCCACCCTGTTCTGTTGAACTTTGTTAGCTAGAAATCTTTTGTCATGAAAGAGGCCATGAAATCAGACTTTCCGAAAATGTACATTGTTGTCTCAAGGTCACAAGATTTAACGCTTGGCAGTTGGGATTAACTCTGGTAGAGCCCTAGATTATGAGACCTTTTGCACTCCTAGGACCAGGGTCCAAGCATAATCTCTTCGGGCTCAGTATAAATTTGTAACACAGGCCCCTTCCACACACATACCACAATCCCTCATCCCTTACATACAATCTCATGAGCCATGAAATTTTTTTTTCTCATGGTAATGAGGTTGCAGCTGGGGCCTCCGGGCCCCGGTAAAGTGTACCATTCCCCCCCCCCCCCCCGCCATGTAGTCCCCTAGGACTACAATATGCGTCACACTCCTGAGATAGTAATTGTTCGGGCAAGCTGCAAGGGTTGGCTGCCATGAGAGTTAATGGACTGTAGTCATAAAAATTCCAAGGCACTTCCATTCTGAGCCACTTTACGTTCCTCCTTTGCCACTATAAACTAGATGTGGCAGCTGATGTCCCCCCACCTTGCCCGGTCACATACACCTGTACTAAATGGGTGTAGAATACTACTGCTAAAACCCATTGGCATTTGCACACTCACCTTACCGTGGTGTAAATGGCTGCTTAAGGTGCAAGACTGTGGAGTTTCAGGCCTGTGATTTTTAGCTGCAGGGGTATTCCTTGAAAGACCATGTCCAAACTCTTCTATTCCTATCAGGCTTGGATATGCACGAGAAATGTTGCAAGAAGGGAAATAGTTTTATTGGTAAGAGACTAACTTCCAGAAGTTCATTTGTATGAATCCAGATACTCTCCTACTGACAGTAGTTGGAATTAGAGGGAGTTCCCTCCTTCCAGCCCCCTTCACGACTCTGGAATAAATTAACCTGAGGAAAATCAGTTTTTCTGAATTAATGAAATTTGTGCTGTGTCCCTGTTACATGCATACAAAGAAATTGGCAGAAAGTGCATCCTCAAACAGAAAATAAACGTGTCCCTTTATTTCCTGATTTAAATGACCATCCAATCAGATCTGTGTCAGTTCTTTTGCATATCGCTAAACAAAAGTCAGCAATAATGTGTTCCATTAGTAATGGTTTTGCCAGCTACGCCATCAGTTTCATGTGAATGAATCAAAGCTGTTTGAAGCACATCTCGACTCAAAGTATTTTTCCAGTCTGTCTTTTTGCTTAATCTCCGCTTGTCAGTTCTTGTATGCTGCAGCACTAACGTTCTCCCTTTTTTCAGGCAGCTGTTTGGAAAGAGGGCTAAAGTCTACACTGAGTGTTCAGTGTTAAATTTTCTGTTAATGAATTATGGTCCAAATTACACAAAATCTTTAGTACAGTAATGCATAGTAATCATGACTTTGTTTTTAATTATGAAGTATGGTACCTTTGTGCCTCAGAGTGGCCTGGCGTAGATGGTTAGAGAAGAAATTCTTTAGGGCATGGGCGAAAAGAAGGAGAAAGCCATTGACAAAAGACTGGCTCTGTAAAGAGCAACAAACCAATTCTGATGCAAAACATGACATAAACATGATTGTAGCCATTATTATATTCATGCATCTCTTGGTTGATTTCCAAACATGTTTAACTTATTGCATAGTCAAAAAAATGAAGAGAATCCTTTTTCTGGACAAGTCTGACAATGGTTGATCTTCACTTCATTAAGAAAACCTTGAGTCTCTTGTTGCTGCTTTAAGGGGTGGGGGGATCCTTTTTTTAAATTTTTTTTTGGTACTCTTTATTCCTGACTCTGAAATTTGGGAATCCTGTTTTAGAATATGGCCAGAAAGCGGGTGGGGGTGGGCGGGGGAGGGGTGTGTGTGTGTGCAGGCAGGATGTTGCCTAATCTTCATGCATTAAATAACTCACTATTTTTGAGAGAGCACATAGTGTCGGTATATAATTATTTTATATATTTACACAAACACATACACAAATAGCCAGGACATGACTATAGGTTTGAGCTTTGATAGCTGTTCGGGGCTATTGCAGCAGATAGGTTAGTTCCTTGCTCACAATTTTTTAAAGGCTTAAGCATAATATAAGAAATTGAACTTCCACAAAATAGAAGAGAAGGAGAAATCCACCTTTATCTCTGATGCTGTGATAACCTTGACATTAAATTCTAGTGCAAAAGAGCAGCCAAAAAGAATTCTTCATCTGGTCGTCATCATTGCTAATGGAAGGCACTGAAATGCATTCCAGCTTGGTAACAAAGCTGTCTCTGATACAGAGCTGCTCTGCTGTGGCTCCTCCTTATATTAAAGGTGAGAGCTGCAAATGGCATTTTAAAACAAGATTTGTGCCCCTCTTGATTCTCTCTGATTGTTACAAAGGATTCAGAGGATTTTCTCCGTATGAGCAATGTCAAGTCTTGTCGTCCCCAATTTTGTGGATGACTTCTTGTCTTAGATGCCATAGGGGAGCTGTCACCCCTAAATTGAAGTACAGAGGTGGTGAAACTAAAACACTTAGGGAAAAGAAAGTCATTGTCAGGAACTTGAGTTAGAGATGTTAACAAAGCCAAATAGTTTTTGAAATATTCTGGCTAAAAATCTCTCCCACTCTCCTGTTTGTGGTATTTTCATTTCTCTTGTTTTCTATTCAGATAGTTGTATGGTAGACATTGCAAGAACACCAGTGTATTTGGGGAGGTGTGGTGTTTTAAAAAACAAACCTTTCAGGATTACTTCATCACAAAGAGGGGAGGGCACAGATATTTTGTCTTTTGCTCATTTCTTTAATTCCCAGTTATAGCTGTTTGCATGATAAGCAGTCCCCAAAGCTGGCGCTAGGAAAAGTGAAGGGTAACCCTGTTCATCCAGGATTGACTTCTGCCTTCCTTACACAAACAAAACTCCTACCCAGATTCTCTGACCCTTATGCAAGCAAAACTCCCACTGACTTCAGCATTAGTTTTGTTCTCATAAAGACCCCAGTGTCTGGCCTTCTGTTCCTGACTAAGGGATGGGGAGGGAAGGTGTTCTAATTTTATTTTCAGTGCTAGTCAAAGGAAGACAAGCATCTTTGCTTTAGCTAACAGCAGAGCAAAAGTATAAATTGCTGGGACAACCAAACAGAAGTTACTTTGAAGAAAACAGTGGCTCTCAAATCACTTTATTTTTAATAGGGCATATTTATACTTTGCAGATGGGCTGTTAACGTTCACCAAGTTCCTTGGGTTCCTTTTATCTGCACCATGGGCAACTGATGGATAAAGATGCGCATTGTGTTCCATTTCCATCAAACACGTTTAATAGGTGGCCTTACATGGGCACTTGTCTTGTAACACAGCTGTCAGAAAAGTCTCTCATTTGAACACCAAGCCCAGTATCAAGGGGAAGTGGCTATGTTTACCTTATTCTTAACAGTGTTACCAGTTGTTAAATTTTCAGAATATATTTGTAAAACCAATCTTTTATATACCATGTTAAATGAATTCAAAAATTATTTCTTCACTGTTGTACCTGTGGAAGTACAAGCCATTTTACAGGGGGAAAAACTTCAAAAATATTAAAATGTTATCTCAATATGGACTTTGACTCCTTTAATTATTTTTTCCCTCCAGGTTGTCAGTGGAATATATCTTTCAGTTGCAAAAAAGTTACTGAAGTCAACATAAGAAACCTGAACACGCTGGCTGAGAACTTCTGTGCAAACAAGTTAATGGGGTGTATTCAGTGTGAATGCTCTGAAATTTCAGTTAAACTACTTTCCCTTCCCCCTTAATTTAAGATGAACTTTTCGTGTTCTTTCAATGCCAGCTGCCTTCTTGTGGTGTTAACATTATTGCTAAATAAAAGCAATGTCCAGGAATAACATGCTTTGTGACTTTTAAAATTAGTTCCCTTAATGGCAATATTAATGCTTTGTTTGCATCTCTGTATTTGTCCCGTTTTTGTATGCACACACTGGATACATAAGCTTTATTTTGTAAGTGACCTAAGAATGGTTGCCTGTGTGTTTGTTTTTGTTCGAGGAGTGTGGGGGTGTTAAAGAGACTCATGGCAAGGGGAAATAAAAACCTGCAACCTTCTCTCAGCATGGCAGTATGACATTTGCTACCAGGCTTCTTTTTAATGGCGAACTATTTTAAATAATTTATCAGGGAGTCTGATCCTCTGGAAAAAACACAAGCTTGGATTATCTGTAAATAGAGCCATTTATCTTTCATTTAGGTTAACACCAGTACACATGGGGAAACAGCTCTCAGTCTTCTGCCTTTAAACTAGTCATGTGCAGGTAGCTGCTTCATTTGTACTTTTCTCTTTCAAATGCTTCCTTGAAAACCCCTTCCTAGGAATCTTTCTTCTCCACAACCATCCATGATCTGACCTGTTCTGTGTCTTGTCTCTTCTACTTAAGCCCTGATCTTGCAAATACTTACGCATGTGAGTAACCTTAAGTACATGCATAGTCACATATTTGTGTGCATGTTACATACGTGTACAACAATAGGAAGGATTGTGACCTTTAAAAAGTTGGAGGCGTTCTTAGGCCAAGATTCAGGAAAGTATTTTAGGTACATGCTTAGGTCTAGTCATTTTCAGGATAACACTTAAGTATATGTTGGAGGTTACATGTGTGTAAGTCTCATTGACTTCAGTGCAATTTAAGGACAGGCATAAAGTTAAGTACGTGCTTATTTGCTGGTCCAAATGATGCTTGCCTGAATTGGGACCTTTTGTCTGTAAAACGTCTTGAAAAATATAACTCTGCAATATACATTAAACAATCCGAGCCTAATCAAGCAGTAGCTCGGTGTGTACCAACGGTAGCACTCCTTGCCTTAAAACTGCAGGAGGAAAGAATCCAGCAGAGGTGAAAAATAGCTCTGCTGAGCCAAACTGATTAAGGAGGAGAGGCTGTCAGTCTGTTTACAATCCTGGTACTGGGTGAGGAAGAATATTTTTGTTGTTCTGTGCTGTCGGGGAGGAGGCAGGGAGACGTGATGCTAGGAGCCAGGAGTAAGATGGGGACGGTAAAAAGGAAGGCACTAAGGCAAAATGAAAATAACCTAGAAATCCGCAGCATCAATGCCATCTGCTGCAGGCCTCTAAAGAGTAGCATGTGAATTGTATATTTAGTTGTCTTGCAGATCCTGCTGTGTATTTTTAGAACCACACTGTCTGCCGCTGATGGAGGCATACTCTATAATGTGGTAAGAGTCAGTTGGTATAAAACAAAGCACCACAACGGCTGATAGAAGTATAGAGGAGACAGGGGATACATCTTCACTTATGGAAGCAAATTTGGCACTGCCGGATCAATTCTCCAGGATCGATTGCACAGAAGGGAAGATCTGCTCAATCGATCTAGAAGCTGATTCAATAAATCCACCCTCGGAAAAAGTAACGCAACGTTGACGGGAGGGCATTTCCTGTCAGCACAGTATTATGGGACGCCGTGCTAATTAGAATTCAGGAAGTCCATGGGCCATACGCAAGCTACTCTACTGCCACTGAATTTTGCGGCAAGTGGAGACGGGCCTGATGTGCTTAGATGCAGGAAGAGGCGTACACTGCGGTGCTTACTGTTTCTAAAAATCTTCCAATTGAGACTTAAAGTTTTGAGAGGGGCTTTACAAAAAGTCACACTTCCGAAGAGAACACACTTTCCCCCAAAATTGAATATTTCAAAAAAATAAAAAACACCTCCAATTAATCTCACATGTACACAAAATCCCTCTCGGGCTGCAGATCACACATGAGAAATTTCAGATGGAAAGGAGCATGTTTGTAAATGCAAAGTGAGTTCACTCTTGGCTGTGGAAGGGAAAGTGATTAACAAGATTGACCTTGAAGAACAGCTCTGTGGAGCTCAGAAGCTCCTGTTTTACCAACAGAAGTTAATCGTATAAAAGATACCACCTCCCCCCTCTTATCTTTAACAGTTCCTAACACAGCGAGAGGGACAGAGCCTGTTAGGCTCAGTGATGTCCTGTCCAAATTTCAATGGGGGGCAGTTAGTCTGTCTTCCTGCTCCTTACCCTCTCCCCTCTCCCCCTTGAATTGTATGAGGCATTCTTCACTTCCTTTCATAAACTCATTCCTGCCTCGAGTTACATAGCTGTCGCATTTCACCTGGTAAATGACTGTTTTTCAGCAGTGATGAAATATTTCTCTGCATAGTTTCCACAGTGCTTGGAGACTAAAAATGGCTTAGTCCCCGCAGAGTATCACTATATTAATATAAGAAGTTGCTTCCTCTCAAACTGAAGTCCCACCCTTGAACCCTTCTCTCCAGAGGTGAATGGCTAATGCGCTAACCCACAGCTCTCCCTGGTGCTCTGATGGGAGGAAAGCTGATTTGGTAGCAATAACTGCATTGCTATGCTTGCTCTCAATGTCCACCGATCCAGTTCTCTTATTAATGTGCACTTGGTGTCACCGTAATCTCAATGAGGGTTGAAGTCGTTTACTAAGACTCTATCCCCTGCATGCTAAGTATTTTAGAGCTATGTTATGCACAGGTTTCCAAGGAAGGAAAAGCATGACACGCGGTTCTAATCCTGCATTCCTCACTGACACCAGACTCCCATCCACCCCTGATGGCGAGGTTGGGTTCAAGCCAACAGCAGAAGGAAGCCTAGTGAGCAGACCTAGAGCGATGACAGTTGCTGCGTCAGTAAGACAGCGTGGTGCTACTCCGGCGTGACACTTGTCGTTGGTCAGGCTGCGAAGATGCATTGTGTTGTACACGAGTAGGCAACCTGGACAACGCTTCAATCTCCCGGAAAAGGCGAGTCTCTGGAGCGTGACGCGATGGGTGTGTATTTCCACCTCCCTACTTTGGGACAGTGCAAATTCTGGCTTGCCCACGGTGCTCTTTGACTAAAGGGGGGACTGGATACCAGTGCGAGGTGGGGTTGCTACAATGTACAGCTAAACATGGGAGGCAGGTAATTAGTAAAGCACATTGCCCTTAGTTCGTGGGCTGAAACTAAGGGTCATAGGAATGCAGCTGTCCAATGACAATGCCGCAAACAGCTGGTGTCCCCCATGCTGCCCCTCCTCCCCTGGCCAAACGATCACTTCATTGGGTGTGACATTGCCCTGGGGTGACAGTGGCATTTTTCTAGCCGTCTCTGCTTTATCGCCCCAGCATGAAACGCTGCAGTGGCTGTGAATCTGCAGCACTTTAAAGGGAAGAGGGAAAACTTCAAAAGGGGGGAGGGCGAACAAATGGGGCAGGAGCGGCACTTCTTTTGTAGTGGGAAAGCAAGGAGTGCGGCATGTGTGGACAGTAAGCTGCGGCATGGTGCTGGTTGGAGTTCCCAAGTGGGGATGGAAAGTCACCTCCACGACATGCGACTCTGTTCTTACCGCCATGCTCCATGTCCGGGGTATAGCCCTGGGGCCTCTTGCTGGAGAGGGAAAGTGCTTCCAGACTGACCCGGGTTACGCCCTCATTCCTCTGAGCGTGCAGCCATCTTCCCCTCCAGCCTGCCGCCACCCCCTTTCCTCTGAAGCCTAGGAGAGAGAATTTGCCCTGTCCAGGCAAAAATTGCCCTCCAGAGATTTGTGACACAGCTGCCACTGAGGCGCACCGGGCAGCTGGGGAAGAGCTGAGAGTGAATGCTGTATTGGACTGAGAGCCGGGGGGTAGTTAGGTTGCATGCAATTATCCAGTGGGAATTTTCCTACGGCGCCAGGGCTAATAGTGTTGTTCTTGCAGCATAAGGGAGGCTCTACCGGCCAGTTGTCTAAAGTGCTCCTCGTCTGCGTCTCCAGCCTGTTCTCACGGGTTGACAGGAGTGGGCAGGGGCAGCACGTGGACTGGCTCTGGGTGCCCTCTCAGCACGAGGCCTGGCACTGAAACAAACCCAGCTCTCGGCTCCGAGCTGCGGGGGTCCCTCGTGCCGGTAAGAACCTCTGGGCAAGGCCGTGTGGAGCGCCTGCTGCGGAGTTTGGGCTCTGGTGGGTGGGGGAGCGCAGCCCTGCTAACGTGGCTCCTTGTAGAGCGACTCAAAGCCAGGATTGCTGGGGGAACCGCAGGCCCTGAGGATTCCCTAACGTGCTGCTCCCCAGATCATCCTCTTCCCACCAGGGCGTGTCAGCAGCAGCGCAGAGATTTTTTCAATCCTGAGACTGAAGGGCCATCGCGCCGCAGCCCAGCCAGGTGCACGCATGGTGGGGCAGCGGGAAGGGCTCAGGCTGGAAGCCTGGAGAAGGATTTGGGCCAAACTGCAAAACTAAAATTATAGATCAGCTCAGCTGAGTGGTCAAAGCCACGAAGAACAGCTGCCGCCGCTGAGCTCTGTAGCTCGTTTCCTCCCCTCCCTTGTGCTCCCCCAGCCACACCCCTCCAAGGAGTAGAAAGGGAAAGGCGGGTTTACATGGCTTCATTTTTTCTTATGAGTACAGAGGGTGCGGTGCTGGACAGAGTTAATAGATCCTTTGTAAAGACAAAGCACAACCGGCCAGTGGTTTGTGAGTGACTATAATTGAATTCAATGTGCCTGTTTTTACGCCAGGATCTCAACCTCTTCCTGAATCTCATCTCTCTGACAAATAGACCCACAGTCTGTTCCCTGCAGCACCACTGGCCTGCTGTGTAATCTTGGGCAATGATCTCCTCTTTCCCCCTGCTGCACTTTCCCCTCCTACCATTCGTCGCTCTTGTCTATTTGGATTGAAAACTCTTCGGGGCAGGGAATTGTCTCTTACGGTGCCTAGCACAATAGGACCTTGATTTCCGTTGGGGCCTGGAGGCCCCCATGTGAAAATAGTAATAGTAAGAATGTGATCTAGCTGGTGGCTTTGTGCCAAAATGATTCAGCTGCCCTCTGATGTAAGTGGAATATAAGCCATAAAGCTGAACAAGAGAGAAGTTGGAAGGAAAGTGCCACAAGCCTGAGAGGCGAGAGGACCTGAGATCTAATGTTGCTCTGCCACTGGCCTAGGCTTAGGCAAGTATTTCCCCTTTTTGTCAGTTTCCCCATCTGTGTAATGGGCATAATATTTACCTAGGGCCGGCGGAAATGGTTCTGTTGGAACTGTTGTTTGATGGAAAATTGGATTTTTCAACTGAAACTTTCTCACCAGCATCAGTTTTCCCTGGAGCGGTTTGACACAAATGTACTTGTTTCTATTTTCCTTGAAACGTTCCCTTTCCAACTCGCTCTATGTTTACGCCCTTCCGTCTCTCCCTGGAGTGTTTTGAGCTTTATTCATCAATGACTGTGCAACCTGGCGCTTTGATCCTGTGCAGTGCCAAGGGTTAAACTCCAATTCCTCCTAACGGTTCGGTAGTTTGTTCAATCCATACTCATGGTGAGCAGGCTCTGAGGGCTGTTCTCCTCACCCAGGGCTAACGGGCTGGGCTGCCGGCTAGCGCTCTGTGAGGGAACTGGGGTTTGATTTCTCACTCGTCAGGCCAGCAGCAGCGGGGCGCATTGTGCCCTCACTCACTATCCTTTGTCCAGCTTCGGAGCATCACTCCTGGTCTAGCGCTCCTTGCGTGAGGAAGCTCATTGTGATGTGGGTAGGGGTTGTGCTCTCCACTGAAAGGAAAGAGGGAGGAGGGGCATTAGGTGTTGGATTAGGAGCTGCTGCAGTTTTGAGCACATGGATCTGAACAGCTCCAGAGAGCCAAAAGCCTGCAGAGGGCAAAAATTGCTGTCTGTATTTGAAAAACGGCCTCCCACCCCAGATGCGTGTAATCCAGATGTTCTAAGCCTGCTTTTATTCTGACTGTGCCTCTGCAAGATCCACTGTCAGTATGCTCCAGCGTTTAGGTGGCTAACTCCCGTTGATGTCCCAATGCAGCCTAGCTGATTGAAATGGATCTTAAGCACGTACGTAAGTGCTTCGATACCTACAGGCCTAAGACTGTCATAACCTATTAGTCTTCCATTGCATTTGAACGTACCCTATTCATTTCAGTGTCTTGCCAGTAGCTTTGTAGACTCGTGAACGGGTGAGAAGATGAAATCTTAAGGAGGGCACTTAGGAGAAAGCTGTTGAGATCGAGCAGGTTACGTGGCTGTAGAACGTCCAGGTTCTGCAGACAGGCTAGAAATGTGCTGCTTACACACATGTTGTCTGGCGTAGAATCGGTTGAAATATTTTAACCAATTTTCTTTTCCTGACAAAATAGAGTTTTGCTGAAATCAATGTGTTTATGGGGAAGCGTCCGATGGTGATGAATGTCTATAGGAAAATGTCCATGGGAAAATTCAAAACATTTGGGGGAAAAAAATGTTGGCAAAATTTTGCAAAAAAAAGTTTGAGGTGGAAATGTCAAAACAAAAATGGTCGCCAAGTTGAAATGTGTCAAAATTGAATCAAAACAAAAATGGTTGCCAAGTTGAAATGCTGATTCGATTTTGACGCATTTCAACTTGGCGACCATTTTTGTTTTGATGTTTCCACCTGTAAATGGTTTTGAAACTTTTCATGCAACGAACGCTCTTGACATTTCAACACCTTTGTTCCACGTTGGGACAAAAACAAATGAGAAAACAATCAGAATTTCTGTTCTCCAACCAACTCCAGAATTGTCAAAGGTTCACGGAATGTGATTCCACGATAACTTTGTCAATTTCAAAGCGTTTGAGCTGACCTAGGAAGGTCCTGCTGGTGCACTTGTCCCAGCAAATCATGCTGGGAATTTCTACTATGGGCTTGTGTTGTTGACAAAAGCTTAATGATGGTAAACGAAAACCAGCTAGGAACTAAATATAGATGATGTTGTGTATGCATTTGAATACTTTTGTGAACCTAGAATATATAACATTCCAATTTTTAAATGAAGAACAAGTGCCATGAAACAGTTGAATGGACAGATTTTCAGCTGGTGCATATCAGTGCAGATCGATTGAATTCAATGCAATTACACTGGCTCTGATTAGGTTTTAGAACTCCTATAATTCTGTCAAAACTGCTATGAAACACAGTACTATTTAGCTGAGAAGAATGAGAAATTATTGGCTTAGTTATTATTTGTACCTCGGTAGCACCTCCAAGAGCATCAGTCATAGACTGGGACTCTATTGTGCTAGGCACTGTACATACATACAGTAAAAAAATGCCCCTTTCCCTTCTATATTTCAGACTATGTGCCTGCCCCCTTACAATTTTATCTGCAAGGCATGTGCATCTGTCTCTAAAGTGAACACATTGAGCTGAAAACGAAGAGAGTGGATTAACACCATAGTCCTGGGCCAAGTGAAGCATCCACACTTCGCCGGTCGTCCCCAGTTCCTGCAGACTGTCCAGTGGCATTTAAACAACAGATTCTAGCCCTCGTGTTCACAAAGATATTCTTCCAAACATGATGTGGCATTGGCGTGTTCTCAAGTCTTCAGACGCTACTGAGAGGTGAATCTCAATGGAGTGTTGAGATTTAAATAGTCATTATTAGGCGTCAGAGTTAACACCGAGCCCTGTCATTTCAGCACAAACATCCAGCAATTTTAGGACTGTGGCCAGAGGTGGGCCAAATACAACCACCTTTCCACCCCCCGCCTTTCCTGTCGTGAGTACTGCTGTGGGTCAAATTCAGCGTAATCTGATGGCAAAGTGCTTGCTTATGTAACTGCTATTTTGAACCTCCACATTCATTCAAAATAATTTTTCATTATGTATTATTTGTATGGTGGTAGCATCTATGTATCATTTGTGCTAAGAACTGTACAGGTCCATGCCGAAAGAAGAGGCCCTGCTGCAAAGATTTTAAAATCTAAATACAGGACAAGATGTAACCGGTGGAGATAGGCAAACAAATGAGGGGGGGGTGAACAAGGCAGCTGTGAAACCAACACATTTAGCAAGGTGAGCTGCCAAGCAACTCCTGCTCATTGCATAGCCGTAACCCATGTTGTGTAAGTACCACCGCAGAGATGAGTTCTACAGAGGGATCGAAGGAGGTCAGTGTAGTGGTTTTGTGGATTTTTTTTTACCTGGAGCTTCACTTAGAACACGACCCCGTGTTCTGCATTTTGTCTGCTCTCAGGGTTTATGCTACTTACTTACGGTTTATGGCATAGGAAGACAGTGGACGTGTTGTCCTATCTAGACTGCTTTAAAACAAAGATCACCTCCTGCTCTGCCTTGGTCCAGAAGCTTGAGGGAACTTTCTGGGGAGCAGGTGGCAAATATTCTACCAATCTCAGTACTGGCCCTGGGAGTCGCTCCAGCAGAACATTGGGCAGCAGTTTGGGGCCGAGGGCAGCTTACACATCTCGTTGAGTCAGAGCTGAATACAATTGTCCATCTCATTAGTGGTTGCCGGAGTCACACATTAGCATCTAATTCATGTGTTGGCTCAAAGTTCCTCCATCATGTTTGAGATGCCGTCACTCTGAAAACTGCATGGAGGGCTATGCTAGATGATGACAACCTGCTGCACACAAGGCAGACAATGGTTCCAACAGGTGAAAATAAGAAGATGTGCACACCTCCAGAAGAAAAGACCTACACCTGGAGTTCCTGTGGACTTGCCTTAACTGGCTACAGCATCCCTTGAAGCAGCCGTTCATGTCCAGGGCTGCTGATCCAGTTCTAGTCTCGGATGAACAATGGAATATCCAGGCCAACAGCTACATCCTTGCAGAGAGGCAGCAGCTCTGGGCTAGTGAGACAGGCATGCTGGCGAACTTCCGAGGCCCTTGTTGACGCCCACCGATTTGCAGATCCTGGACTAGGTTTAACAGGTTGCTGACTGGACCGGCCAGCGTGGCTGCCACAATGCAGCAACTTGGCCTTGCCTGGTCTTCTTCCCAGTGTGAGCGTGGGGCAGTGGCAGCGCAGCCGGTGAAAGGCCTGTTGGAGCAGCACACAAGTGGACGATTGGAGGGTGGACTTCAACACCTTGCTATCCTCGGTGCAACAGTTAGAGTTGAATAGTCTAGATATCGACTTGACACATACGTAAGGAGAGGACCGGGTGCTTCTCCCATGCCTAAAAGGAGAAAACACAAAAGTGTTTTTAGAGGAAACTAGATGAGTGGATGATGACGGTGGACATTGTTGGTGAGGTGGAGGCAGGTGTCAGCGGCCCGGTAGCCTAGTGCATGGGGCTACACGATGGAGGGTCCTGTAAGGTGAAGGACAAGTAGTTTGTGACTGATGCAGTGGAAAAATGGAGGGATGCAAAGGGGGTGATGGTGCGGGTGGAACGATGAGCCAAATGGCGTTTGGAATGGACTGGAGTTGGTCACATTAGACTTGTCAGAGCTGGAGAGTTGACGGTGTCAGTATCAAATTAATGAGCTGATGAGGGCTACGGTAATGCATCCATTGGCGTCCTGTGGTGCTCCCGGCCGTAGCAGTGGAGTGCAAGGGACGTTTGATATAGACTCATATGATAAAAGTGTAGTAATAAAAACTACCTTTATTAAATTGAGGCCAAGCAATTGTCCCTTATGGAGTGAGTTGGGACTGGATACTCATGGACCGCACTGGCTAGTGCAGAACAAGTGGAAAGGAAAGCGTTTGATTGGAAAAGAACGACAAGTGTGGAAAAGTGCTAGTGGAGAGCACCCAACCCTCCTTCCCTCAAAGTTGAGGGCAAAACTTTCAGTGGCATCAGGATCGGTCGCAGAGATTCTGCAATGAAAAGATTCTGTGGTACGTCATATGGGTTCAGAAGGCTAAGGAGCAATGGTCTCAAGTTGCAGTGGGGGAGGGCTAGGTTGGATATTAGGAAAAACCTTTTCCCTAGGAGGGTGGTGAGGCACTGGAATGGGTTGCCTAGGGAGGTGGTGAAATCTCCATCCTTAGAGGATTATAAGGCACAGCTTGACAAAGCCTGGCTGGGATGATTTAGTTGGGGTTGGTCCTGCTTTGGGCAGGGGGTTGGACTAGATGTCTGCTGAGGTTCCCTTCCAGTCCTAATCTTCTATGATCCTATGTGCGTAACTTTATTCAACTGCAGTCCCGGCTAAGCCCCATGCGTAAAGTTAGACGTGTTTGTGTGTCTGGGGCTTTAATCGTTACATCAGACTCTATTGTCCTGACAGTAATTCCAAGAATATTCTTCTCTTTCCGGTATTTGTGGCCCCATCACTGCAATATCTGCCCGCCTCACAATCTTTAATATAGTCACCCTCATGACTCCCCCGGGAGGTCGGGCATTGCTCTTATGCCCATTACACAGAAGGGGAACTGAGGCACAGAGAGTCCAAGTGGTTTGCCCCGGTCATATGTGATCTCTGGCAGAGCAGGGACTTGAACCCAGTTCTATCTCTGAAGTGCTTGGGCCAATGCTCATAGAGCATTCATGTTTTCGCTGAACAATTGCTTCACTTAAACAGATTTTCTCCAAGCCTGGTACAATCTGCTCCTGCTTTTTCCTGTGATTACATCAGACGCACCCCTGGCTTTAGCACAGAGGTCCCCAAACTATGGCCTGTGGGCTGCGTCCAGCCCATTGACGCATTTTGACCGGCCCATTGAGTTCACTCCCCTCTCCCGGCCCCAGCCCTCTCCAACGTGCCCTGGCCAGGAGGAACCGCTCGGGCCCACCATAAGAGCAAGACTGGGTGATGTTTGGGGACTTCTGCTTTAGCAGCTAGAGCTGCTGCTGTGAGAGTAAGAAAAGTGACCGAAGGTACAGCTTTTGTTTTTTCCTGGTGATTAACTCATGTGCTAACACCAGTCCTACGTTCTTGATGCTAGTGGCCTCTCACTGTTTCAAGGTACATATCAATTTTATTAAGCGGCTTATGCAAAGTGTTTAATAGGCTATGAAGAGATCAAGCAGAACCCTGGCAGAGAGTTTATAATTATTTTCAGTTATCATAATTTCAGAAGCGCCATGAAATAGCAACTGGCGCAACAGCAGCTGGTTGGAATCTTTCTCCGTATTTTTCAAGATGTCCCAAATGAATTTAAGAAACGATGTTAAACTTGCTCATCACAACTCGGGGTCAGCTTTTTGAGAGCTGCTAAAAACCAAGGTTGTTTCAGGGCAAACATAACTTTGAAGTCAGTGAATATGTTCTAGGTGTATCGATGGATTTCAAGACATGAGCAGAGCATTGTGAGAATCTCAGGTAAATTTTTCCAATGTGCCAAAGAGACGTCAGTGCTTACATCTCATTTTCAAAACAGGCTTAGGCCCCACAGCTGCTGATTGAATGATAGTATAATTGAGAGTTCTCTGTAGCCAAGCCACTCATGCATTTTCCATCCAAACTATTTCCAGACCAGATTAAAAATTGTCTTTGAAAAAACTAAATTTTTCACAAAAAGTGTTTGCTTTCTGTAAAAAAGTTGTAACGTTCTAATTGAAAGCTTTTTGGCTGGAAGCTGAAAAATGTTGGCCATAAAATTGTAGTTTTTCCTTTTTTTTGATGAAACATCAAAATTTCTCCACCCCCTGGAGTCACTGCCCACTCCACACGGGCACAAGCCAGCACACCCACTCTTCTCTCAGACGTCCTCTGGCAAGACATTTGCAGGGTGGCCGTGTGGTCGTCTGTCCACATCTTCACTGCTCGCTGCGCCATTGCCCGGGCATCAGTGTCAGAGGCAGCAGTTGGCCGAGCCATCCTACAGATTCTTACTTCCAGCGAGTCCTCGCTCCCACCTCTACACTGAGTACTGCTTGCTATGCTAGCAACCCATGTATGGGATCCACACAGGGACCTGAACTGGGAGTTACTTACTGTAACTGGAGATACTCTGAGAGCTGTGGTCCCTCTCTGGATTCAAACACCTGCCTCTCCCATCCCCTCTGCTGAGGGCTCTACGCCTGCTGGTCAGAGGGACTTGGAGGGCCCTCTGCGCAGCCTCATAGGACCTCGAACACACCACACACGCACACGGGTCGACGGACACTACTGCAAACAGCTCTCATGCGCCCTCACGTATTGGAATCTGGAGAGGGACCCCACGTCTCCGAGAGCTTCTGCTTCTAGTAAGTAGCCTCCCTTTTTCCACTGGAGACGCCCTCAGAGGCTGTCTGCTCGATTGGGCCCCGCACACGACTTAGGCGGCCAAACGCCTCTTTCCCTGCGTGACCCTTCTGCCAGTCGGCAGCAGCAAGAGCCGGGTTCTAGATCTAGGGGCAGGGCCGTCCCTAGTGTATGGCAACTGCCCCAGGCCCTGAGCTTTGGGGGGCCCTCCATGGAGGAGCTGCCCCCCCCAGCTGCCACTGATGGGAGGGGATGGGGGAAACGGGCCCACAGACCCCCCCAAGTGGGGCGCTGCCGCCAACAGAGGGAGAGGGAGATGAGCCCACAGATGCCCCCCACGGGGCGTTGCTGCCACCAGGGTGGGGAGTGGGAAGGGCCCACACAGTGTCATTTGCACCCCCCGTGGGGACAGCCCTGTCTACGGGTCCCTGTCAATGATACACCAAATCAGGCCCGGCTGGGTCCTCCCTGCTGGCTGTCTGTCCAATTCCTTTAGTGATCTCAGCTCTTAGTGAATTTCAGCTCACGGAAAGCAGTCAGACATTCTGAACAATAGAGCCTTGGGTGGCTGTTTGTGGCGTCCTGTGCCCGCGGCTATGACTGTGCACA
Source organism: Mesoclemmys tuberculata (assembly GCA_007922155.1). Taxonomy (NCBI): domain Eukaryota; kingdom Metazoa; phylum Chordata; order Testudines; family Chelidae; genus Mesoclemmys; species Mesoclemmys tuberculata. Next base: position 9,682,567 of record ML675611.1, on the reverse strand, counting down.
TGAGACTTAACACATCAACCGGTGCCTCTCTCCACCATACCAGCCCCCTGGGCTACTTCCTACCCAGTCAACACGGGGCTTGTCCCTCAGGCCTCTGGTCCCCCGTTTTGTGGAGCCCCCGGTGAAGGTGTCTCCTTGGGCGTCTGGCTCAGGGCAGCCAATGAAGGGTGGCCCGTCTCCGGCGAGGTCTCCCGGGTTCCTCGCTTCCACCATTAGGGGCTGAAGCGACTTCTGGCTCGGAGCCTTCTGCATGCCGCCTCCTTCCTTGGTGGTCAGCCTAGCATGAGCTAGGCTGCTCCCTTTTATGCTAGGACAGCAGTTGGAGCATGCCCAGGAGAGCGGGGGGGACTTCTCCCAGCCCATAGCGTCAGCTTAACTCCTTTAGGGCGAGTAACTCCACTGTCACCGCAGGTTATTCCTTTATTGGTACTATTATTTACTTTATTTGGTTTATCTTAGCGCTTGGGACCCCCAGTTGTGGACCAGGACTCTGATGTGCAAGGTGCTGTACAAAAAGAACAAAAGGGTGGTCCCTGCCCGTAAGGAGCATATGATCCTAGTATAAGACAAGAGCCAACAGCTAGCTAACGCAGGGAAGCTGAAGGGAACGGCGAGTCAGTACTGGTCAGCGTGATTGGCGGTGCTGCCGGGTTTTGAACCATTGTCAAGGGGTTCTTTTATAGGCATCCTGGCAAAGGAGAGTTTTAAGGAGGGATGTGTAGGTGGACAATGAGGGGACGTTAGCCCAAGCGAGAGGGGGACAGCAAGCGCCAAGGGGCTGGTTTGAAACTGTAACAAGGGGACAATGGAGGCTGTTCACCAGGAGGTTTTTGTCCTCTGGGGCAGCTGGTGCTGGCTGCTGGCAGACACATAAGGCTAGACGACGTGGGACTCAGGGCTGAACCAGTCTGACATCTCCTAGATTCTGCAGAGCGGGCTGCCTGTGGGCCCGTTCGAAGGGTGACACTGGGATTTCAAGAAGTGAATGACCAATGACAAAAGTTTGGGTGGACCCTGCAGCTTTCAGACAGGTACTGAAGTGGGCTATGTTCCCGAATGCTTCCGTTTGTACTTAACATCACACCTGGTGATAAATCGTCGTGGCTGGTAATAGGGGAGATAGGGAAATGTTTTATGTATGGCTCTGCCAATGCAGAACCGCTGCGCGGGAGAAAGAGGTAGTGAATTTATAGTTCACACATGCTCTCATGCTGTTCTCAATGAATATGCAACAGAGACTCCAAGCTTTGAAGGATTTCTTGGATCTTCATAAGGAGAGTGTGAAGTGCCAGGCAAAAAAAAATTGGAGCCAGGGTCCGCTTTTGGCTTGGGGAGCCCAGGCTGGAGAACTGGAGGCTGACGCAGTAGCAGGGTGGCCGAAGCGTTGCTGCAGCTGGGCGAGAAGGGCTTGAAGGCAATGCTTCTCTGAAACTGCCATGCTGGGAGGAAGCTTTTCCGGGCCAGGATCAGCTTTTCCAGGGGATTGTGCAGCGTGGCACTGCCAGGCTCGGAGAGACCATGGTTCTCTGGGGCCGGCAGGGCAGCAGCAGGTGGATGGGCAGGAGTCCGAGCCAGGGCGTGTTTCTCCCCAGACCTGGGAGGGACGTGGTGTCCAGGAGAGCGAAGAAGGCAGGGGTGCCATCTGTGGAGCCCAGGAGGGATGGCTGCATAGAGAGGTGGAGCAGGGTCTGCGATGTAGCTCTCTGGGCAGGAGAGTGGAAAGCATCACGTGGGTTCAAGGACGATACCATCTTCTGGCACAGGAATGAGGGCAGATCTCTGCCCTGTCCCTCCGTGGATCTGCCTGACGTGCTCCCTGGTATAGCCAACAAAGCTGAACTTGCAAGGCAGGGCCGTGGAAAATAGCACCCAGCCTCGGGGCAACAGGACTCGTGAGTCCCCCTGCACTGTGCTCCCCATGCTGGGCGGAGAATGGATGGACCATGCCTCCTCCTCCTGGCACCACCCAGCAGACCTGGCCCCATGTGAGGCCGCCTTTCAAAGGGCACAACATCAGTTGCGCTGCCAGAGGCATTGCACCTGCCTCCTTCTCAGATCCTCCACCAGGCAGGGTGCTTCACACCAGCCCCTGACGGGGCTGCTGGCTTCGCAGCCACGCCGTGGCTCAATGGATCCCAAAGAAATAAGTCCTATGCAGAGCCCAGGTCCTCACGCTGCTGCTTCCCTTGTCCCACAGCCGGGGTCTCCCCTGCGTTTTGGCGTTGGTGCAACGAGTGCAATGACCCAGGGAGAAAAACCGAACTGCAGCCAGTTTTACAGCATGACGGCAAAGTAACAAGTTACCTATCTGGAGCTGGGCACATGTGATTTGCGAAGAGAACAAAGGGTTAAACTTGCCTGGTGTTCAGTGACTGCAGAGGGGTCGGAAAAACACCTGTCACCTTTCTGCCCAGCACTGCAACTTCAGGATGGTGCGCTGTAGCTTCCCCTTTAACATTACTGTCCCTCTCTTCACGGAGACTTAATAAAATATTGCTTAGATGAGCTGTGCTGGGACTCTGGTTTCAAGTTTGCTTTTCCATTGTAGTTAGTGGCTTGGCCTTTTTATTTTAGACTGTTACTAGCGTGGTGAGATTTTCCTCTCCTGGGCCCCACTGTCAGCATTTTGACACGCAAATTTGATTGGAATAAAAGTAGATGTCGATCTCTCTCAGGTCTGTTTATTAAACGCTCGCTGGTTTTTCCCCCGCAGTAGACTTTTGCCTGGACACTTGTTGATTCAAATCAGGTTTAATCAACTCACCATATTAGACACAGTAAAATTGGATTTCTGAAAGTCCAATAAAGGTGTGCCAGTCTATTAAAGTCTAGACAGAGGAGCTCAGATCTGATCATATCTTGCTTATAATGGCAAGAAACAACCCATAGAAAGCCAGTCTGCTATGCTCCAGCAAGTCGTTAAAAATGGACGAAACCTCCAATGAATAGATATTGACTATTAGCATTAATTTGTATTAACATTCTGCTGTCAAAAATGATCGAGGATAAGCCATATTACTATCTTGGTATTGCGTTGTTCATTAATCATCTTCTAATCTAGCTTCTCCTGCTGTTGGGAATACATTCAGCTACTGCAGCAAGCCGTTCTGTCTATTCCTGGTTGTGCTTGTCCACATGCTATGTCAGAATGGTCTTTATTTTAGCTTTGGGAAACAGCGAAGCAAGAAGGAACAAAAATAAAGTCTCCAAAGAGCACAGTGTTTGTCTCCTCCATAATAGCAAAACTTTTGATACGGTTGTCATGCTGGCTAGATTGGGGGGGGCATTTATTATATTTAACATCAGTATGTCAAAATCATAGTAATTCATATGAGCTATGCCATGTCAGGTACTGTTAGAACAGCTACAATGTGCCGAGTACGGTGATAATGTTTGTGTTCATGTGTTATACGTGTAATGGGAGTTATGGATATGGTTGATAGATCAGTATTTCAAATTGTGCTGTCTGGGCAACACCCCAGACAAATGGCTGCAGAGCAATAGCCTGCTTAATGGCCCATTAAGACATTCCCAGGTGAAGGGGGCCCAGGGGGCGTAGCCAGAGATGTACCTGATGAGTCACCAGGTCTGGCCCATGTGACTCTGGACTCCATTTTGGGTCCTGTAAAATTCCGCCAGCAGCGTGGCAAGGGCCAGAGGATATATAAGGCAGAGGCCTGGGAATCCATTTTCTCTTCAGTCACCAATCGTCAGCCTGTTCAGCTTTCAGCCACCTATCTACCTCTGGAACAACTCGTCTGCGACAGAAGCTGTGAAACAAAGGACTGAGACCCATCCAGGTACTGGACGTACACCAGAGGGACTAGACAAGCCTGCAAACTCCACAGTTCTTTTAGAAATCTGATGTACATGGACTTTCAAATCATTGGTATGTATCCGATTGTTTTAATCCTTGAACATTTCTCTTATTGTTTGTTTTTCTTTTCATAATAAACCTTTAGTTTTAGTTACTAAAGGATTGGCTGGCAGCGTGGGATTTTGAGTAAGATCCAAACTTATAGTGATCTGGTCCTGTGGCTGACCCTTTGGGATCAGAGGGAATCTTTCTGGTAAAGAGCATAGAGTTTAAATAACTGGTCTCTTTACTGGACCTGGTGGCTGGTTGGGAGCCAGAGACTGAAATGCAGTAAAGGGGGCTGTGTGTATTGGCACAGTGGCTTCTTGATAACCAGTGTGGGGGAATCAGAAGCACTGTTTGTGGCTGGTTGGGAAGTCTGACTTCAGTGTCACCCACCGGTGCTGGGAGAATCTGCTCTCCTTTTACAGCCTGCCCTGACCCTGGCATTATCAGGTGGCTGCCCTAGGCACAGACGGGTCACAACCGTCTCCCACAGTATTTTTATCAGCAAGATAAAGAATATCGGATGGATGAATGCACTACAAGATGGATCGAGAACTGGCTAGATCATCGGGTTCAACGGATAGTGATCAACAGCTCGATGTCTCGTTGGTAGCTGGTAACAAGCAGATTGCCTCGGGTCGGTGCTGGGGCCAGTTTTGTTCAACATCTTCATTAATGGTTTGGAGGATGGGGTGGATTGCACCCTCAGCAAGTTTGCAGATGACACTAAACTGGGGAGCGACCTAGACAAATTGGGGGATCAGGCCAAAAAAAAAAAAACTGATGAGATTCAAGAAGGACAAGTGCAGAGTCCTGCTCTTAGGATGGAAGAATCCCATGCACTGCTACAGACTGGGGACCGACGGGCTGAGCAGCAGTTCTGCAGAAAAGGACCCGAAGGTTACAGTGGACAAGAAGCTGGATATGAGTCAGCAGTGTGTCCTTATTGTCAAGAAGGCTAACAGCATTAGTCGGAGCAGCATTAGTAGGAGCATTGCCAGCAGATGGCGGGAAGTGATTATTTCCCTCTGTTCAGCACTGGGGAGGCCACATTTGGAGTAGTGTGTCCAGTTTCGGGCCCCCCACTACGGAAAAGATGTCAACAAATTGGAGAGAGTACAGTGGAGGGCAACAAAAATGATTAAGGGGCTGGAGCACATGACCCATGAGGAGAGGCTGAAGGAACTAGGCTTGTTTAATCTGCAGAAGAGAAGAACGAAGCCTTTAACTACCTAAAAGAGGTTCCAGGGAGGATGGAGCTAGGCTGTTCTCAGTGGTGGCAGATGCCAGAGCAAGGAGCAATGGTCTCAAGTTACAGTGGGGGAGGTCTAGGTTGGACCCGAGGAAAAGTTTTTCACTCGGAGGGTGGTGAAGCACTGGGATGGGAGTTTCATGGGAGGTGATGGAATCTCCATACAAAGAGGTTTTTAAGGCATGGCTTGACAAAGCCCTGGCTGGGATGATTTAGTTGGGGTTGGCCCTGCTTTGAGCAGGGGCTCGGCTAGATGACCTCCTGACGTCCCTTCCAACCCTAATCTGCTATGATTCTATGATGATAGCCTGCTTTGTAGCTAACATAATATTGCTGCCTGGCTTTGCAAGTGAAAGGGTCCGATACTATATTGCATAGTTTAAGTACCATGTCTCTAATATGCATAATCCTATCCATCACTACAAGATGTCACAAGGACTTTAAAAATATGATATTTCTTTGTATAATTTTAAGAAATACGTGACTGATTAATAAAACACTAACAGCTTGATCCAAAGCCCATTGTAGTCAGAGGCAGTCTTTCCATTGGTGTCAGTATGATTTGTATTAAAATGCATGTGTAAAGGGGCACAGTTAAGGTTACCCAGCCAACCTTAACATGGCCATTTCCTACCCTAAATTCTTCACTGCACATCCTTAGCATTCTCATTAATCTATGTTTTTCTCTCTTTTTAATTTTTTTGATATGGATTATAATACTTCGCCTTGTATATATGACAGGGATTTCGGTAGCCTTAACTCCCAGACTCATCCTGGCTATATACTGCATAAACTATATATATATATATATATATATAGTTATATATAAAGGGATTATTTTTGTCACACTTTTGTTAAAAACATAAACTGGTATTGTATCTGACAGTGACTGTCATTATGGGTGGGATTTTCAAAATCAATCAAAGCTGGACTAACCATGCTTCCACTGAAGTCAATGCTAAACCTTCCAACTAGGAGGGCAGTATAGACTAGTGGATAGAGCACTAGAGTGGGACTCGGGAGAGCTGGTGTCTGTTCCTGTTTCTGCCTCTTATACAAGTCACTTCATCTTTCTGTGCCTCAGTATCCCCATCTGTAACATTATTATTATTTGTATTATCAGAGCACCTAGGAGCGCTAGTCAAGGGCCAGGACTCCATTGTGCTAGGTGCTGTAGAAAGACAGAACAAAAAGACAGCCCCTGCCCCAAGAGGTTGACAATCTGTGTATAAAACAAGAGACAAAAGATGGATACGGACAGATAGGGGAGTCAAGTGCTTTGAGACCTGTTGATGAAAAGCACTATCTAAGAGCTAGGTATTATTATTACAGTTAGGCCAACAGGAAATCCCACCCCACTAGCAGCCTGGAGCCAGTACACAGGTTACGAGTTACAGTGGGTTCCCAGGGGGGGTTGATTAAAAAATCCAAATTTTTTTAACAGTGTATCTCATTTGGCCCCTCTTCCCTGGAACAGCCCAGTTGCTAACAATGCAGGCAGAAAGAGACAGCGCTCAGCAAACACCCTTCTCACCGCAGCCTTTGGTGAACCATTTCAAACTCCCTGGCTTTTCCTGTCACCACTCTGCTGGCTCACAGTTACGGCCCCTTCGTCGCTCCAGCCTGTTAAGCAGCGCATGTGAATTGGAAAACCGCAGGCGGGCTGATGCATCATAATGACAATGCAAATGTGGGGACTGTGAGATAATGCGGCTTTGGAATAGGCTTCCTAAAATAACCTCTTTAGCAGGTAATACATTTCAGTGTGCGCCCTGCTTCCACAGGCGTGGGGTGTTCAGAAACTACTAAATCAGCGTGGAAGGCCTGTCAGGAGACGGGTGACCTCCTGCATGAGTAGCCACCAGGGCAAGCAAGCAGGTCATTTCTGAACATGCTGGATACCCGCCGCAAGGTGCGGGCAATGGCTTGGGAGCAGTATGAGCCACGTAGTTATGTGATGCTTTAAAGACGAGGCTGGGCTCTGAGAAGGGAGGCAGGCTGGTTCAATGGTTAGGGTGCTGTGCTGAGATGTGGGAGATCCAGGTTTGAATTCCTGCTCCTCCTTCTTCTGTGACCTTTAACAAGCCACGTAGCGTCTCTGTCTTGCTTTTCTGTCTGTAAAGAAATAGTGGGAGTCCTTCCCTAGCCCCCAGGGTGCAGCAAGGCTAGATCCACTTCAGACTGTGAGGGGCTCAGATACGCCAGTGATGCGGGCCTGGACAAATACCTCAATAGATCCTGCAAACACTTATTCCAGTGCCCCCAGAAAACGTATCAGTGATTCTCCACTTTCCTCCCCCCAGTGCTACTAAAAGGACTTGTGATCTCAGCTCTGAGTCATTGCTACCTTGGCCAATCACTTGCAGCCGTGCAAATGGCTCCTGGATCAGAATGGCCTCCCTTTGCCTGGGTGCAACGGAGAGCCAACCCGGCGCAAGAAGGCCAACGGGTGCCATCTGCTTCAATGGCCGAGTGATTAATATGGGACGAGTTGTGCAGAGATGGGGCTGTTCTGATGAACATTTCATTGGGAAGGTTTGTCAAGTCCGTGCTAGGAGAGCGAGACTCACCCACCAATGACCTGGTGGTTTGGGGACTCACCTGGGAGCTTGCTAGGTTCAAGTTCCTTCTCTGAGGCAGGTGGAGAAGACATTTGAATGCCAGTCCCTTCCCTCCCCCCACCCCCCGGCCGAGTGCCTGGACCACCTGGCTATGCAGGGGCATCTCTCTTGCGTGCTTTTCCAGGGCAGAGTTGGAAATGTCTGGTTTCTGTTCCACATCGGAACAAAAGCAGAGTTTGAAACCTTGCAAAACGGACTTGTTCTCCAGACATTCAGCAGCCGCGCTGTTGTTTTCTGTAATAGGGGTCACAATTCTGAGGTACAGGAGCCCGAGAGGCAGAAACAAGTAATACACGCTGTGCAGGACCGAGTCCGGATGATGATCATTAACTCCATTTGTTGACCAATTTTTATCCTCTTCACCGTGCCTGATTTGTTCCATGAGACTAGTCCAGGGCCCCAGTGAAGTATCATTCAACACACTCTGGAAGGCAGACAGTTCCGTACAAGCCCTGATGCCATTTATTAGTATCCAAACTATCAGGCCTACTCAAGTTGATTGAATTCCAGGACTGGGCAAAGGCAAATGGGTCTATTTCAGCTGGAGAGGGTGGGCCCCTTCAATTGTCCTAGTGACATGCTCCAAGATTAAATCTGAGCAATATCTTGGCACCCTGAATGCCCATTTGGTAGGGAGGAAAAGAAGATAGATACAATGAACATGTCCACAGTGCAATGTCTTGGAATCTGCTGTTTGAAATAAATCAGCACCAGACTAGATGAAATGTGATCTGAGAAGTGAAACGGGATTGAAGAAAAGGGTAGAAGAGATGGATGATCGACTTGGGATGGACGAAATGGGATAGTGAAAAATCAAAAGGGAAAAGATGACAAGGACACTGAGCTGAATAAATTAGATGAAGTGTTACACGCTGCCACGACTTCCCTAAGGGACCTCAGAGCAGGACTAAATGCTGAAGAATACACCACACGGTCGTCTATGTCAGTCACCATTTAAACATGATGGAAGGCTCTAGGGGTGGTTTGAGGAGGCAGTGAAAAGATGCAGAACACTTGATGCAACTGGAATTGCCTTATGGATTAAGAACAACACCCACTTGTGTGTTTCTTTCATTGACGGGGCTCCTACTGGATGAAATTTCTTACCAACACAAGTCCTGTACCGTGTTCTGAGGGCTTAAATGAAACGTCAGTGGTCCATGGGGCGTGTGCTGATCCTTTGCACAGAGGTGAATTATACCAACTGTGCAAATGTGGTAGTCAATATTGCGAGATAATTGCTGGAGCGTCTCATGTAACTGAAATGAGAGTAAAGTGCTTAATAAATAACATGACTTATAAAGTGAAAGGCCTTCATTACAAATCAATTCAAGGCAGAAGGGCCCAGTGCGGTGGGGTGAGGGGAGTGGAAGGTGATCGATTGTATGCCCCAACAATGTGACACGCTGATGAACTGAGGTCTGTGGGAGCACGCAGCTTTCGCATCGGAAAAATACAAGCAAAGTGACTGAACTTACTGGTGTCGGTGGGCACGAGGAAAAAAATCGGACTGCTTTAAAAATCCAATCTGTGAGCACGTCAGTCCAGCCAGGCCTTGTGTGTGTCCTTCCAACCCTTAAATGCATTTCTGAACAATCATCTGCCAACGCCGCTATTGCAGTTAGATAAAACGAGAGTTTATTTACTTCCGTGCCCTGTGAAATGAATTTCAGGAAAAGCTCAGAATTGTCTGGGAAGTTTTAAAGATCCTTCTGATCCCGAAGATGTTCTAAGCAGCATTGAGAAGTAATCATCCAGGAACCATCGTGCTGAAGCTTGGCTCCATCTTCATTATTGATGTTAAAGTCTAATGGCCTCACAAACAAATGCAGCACTTTCTTGCGTCGCGGAAATGGCTGTACATCAACTCAATTGATAGACAGTCCTGCTGGTACGCCTCCAATGACAGGTGCAAAATACAGCTGGAGACCTTTAATAAGGTGTGCAAGAGCAGCTCCAAAGTCATTTCTCGTTTGTTCTGACTGTTAACCAGCTAGAACTTAGTTTAATAGCTTATTTAAAGCACTGGACCGCTGACAGCGTGTATGATACATGGAGCTGTCAGTATTTCCTCAATCCAGAGAGGAGACCATCTCAACCTGTCAGCTCTATAAATCAAAAGGATGGAAATCAGAAGTGCATGCGTTTGGACAGGGGCATCGTCCTCCAGGTAGCACATAACACATGCTAGACCGGACTTGGATTTATTTGCTATGGAAAGCTCTGAGGAATGAGCTTTTGCAACCGTTATGAACCACGTTGGCCCTGTTGGCACCAGGGTGGCAGCTGTGCTGGCCACAGACATGGTTACACCCCAGCCTGGGGTCACGAAGATGGTGTAGGGGCCAGGACCCTGCTCTGGGGTTTGGGAGTCCTGGCTTCGGCGCGTGGTTCAATCACAGACCCCACCACGTCACTTAAACTACCTGGTGCCTTAGTCCCTCCTCTGCAAAATGGGACAGGGACGCCGTGGGGCTGCATCCTGTCCGTGAGTGGCGGTGCTCAGGACCTGGCTGCATCAGTCTGGCAGAGCTCTGCAGAGTCTGAGATCTAAGGATGGCCGCTCAGAAACGTGCCACGTTCCGTGGGTTTGAGACGTGCACCTTCCAGTCCGGGAAGGTCTGGATGCAAGGAAGAGTGGCGTGTGCTGAACGAATGCCGTGTGACTTGGCCTAGGAATAAGGCTGAGTGAAATCCCCTTATGTGGGCCGCCTGGACCTAGGGTTTAGCGCATTGGCGGTGCGGTTATACACCCACTCACTGCCACCGTGAAGCGGATGCCCCCTCCATTGGTTAGCCAGCCCGGCTGAGTCTGCTTGGGAGAAGCCAAACTCTCCTGGGGAACAGGATAGTGGTAAAAGCCTAGCCCGCTCTGCACACACGCCCCCTCCTCAGCAGCGAGGAAACCGGCGCGACGGGACTCGGCTGAGCGTCTCCGAGTCACCAGGGCTCCCTGGAGTTTTCCTGGGCGGGAGCGCCCATTTCGTCACGGCGCCATCTTCTTTGTACAGCGCTGGAGGTGAGTGTCTTCAGTGTCAGAGAGCTTCTGTGAAAGGCAGTATGGCCTAGTGGCCAGGGCACTGGGCGGGGACGTAAGAGACGTCAGTTCTCTCTTCAGCCCTGCTACTGACCTCCTAGGTGCTATTATTGCGTCCCTCCCTCTGGCCCGGTAGACATTATGCTGTTTCTGCTGGGCAGACATCCCACCCACTGCCCGCTACGCCCACCCAAAGCCGATGCTTTCCCTGAGACGGGCCGAGCCTCACTTTGGAGAGGTTCAACCCTTGGAGCAACAAAAAAGGAAAGCGATCCCTCCTCCCAAAACAAAGCCAAGAGCCTGCTCCCTCTTCCGCCCACGTCAATGGCAAAACTGGCCACGACCTCTGCAGGCGCTGGGCTGGGCCGGGCCGTGGCCAGGGAAAAGGTAGCCCTTCGGCTGCGCCGTTGGCTTGGCTCGCAGAGGCCCACGCACAGCTCCTCCTCCCCTCACAAGCCCCCAAAAGAGAACGCTTTCGGCCGGCCTGTCAGGAGCGCGCCGGCCTGCTGAGGTGTGTTCGTTGCCCGTTGTCGTGGGGGTGGAGACAAGGCTCTGCTAATTCCCCATCCCCACCTCGGGAAGGGCCTCGCGACCCTGTGGGGTCTGCTGCCAGGCCAGCGACGTGGGTCAGGAGTGAGGGCGCATCCCGTCACTCCCTGCCTGGATGGGCGGGGTCAGTAATGCCTTTACCTGGGGGCTGCAGTAAAGCATCCGTGGTGCCCACCTGAGACCAGTGGATGTGCCACTCGCATACGAGTGAGCAGCTGGCAGGGCCTTCTCCTCATCTCTGGATCAGACCTCCCCTCCTCGTCCTCATCTCAACGAGCCCTCGGTAGGGCTCCCTCGCCCGGCCAGTTCCCAGACACAGTTTGCCGGAAAGCAAGAGGCCAACCTGCAGACACTTTGCAAAGGGTTGATGGGCGGTTACACTGGCCAAGGGAAACCCATAACCACGTCTCCGAGCCTTTCACACCAGCCAGGCTGACTTTCGCATACGCTGATAGTTTCCTTCCCCCCCTCCTCGTTCTGTACGCCCGTAGAACTCCCTTTCCCTGGCCATGGGACCCTTTGTATGCCGACCAAATCCCCTTTCCTTCTCCTCCTCTTTCTTGATAGCTTTAATTATACCCATAGGCCCCTCCCACTCCCCCACCCCTTCTGGTATATGGTCATGTTTGGTTTTGGGGCGTCTGGATCTGGGGGGGGTGTTAGTATAATCCCTTTTGTATCCCATGAGAGGGGCAGGGCGCAGGGGGGGGTCACATCTTGGCCATGGTCAGTTTATGGCCCTAGGTTTACGTTTCTTTTTAACACCTCCCTTCTCTTTCCCTGCTTTTCCAGCTGGTTGCTTGGCCTTTGTCTGGCATCTGTCTTGAAAAGGAGTCAGAGCTTTCCCTCATTCGTGCATGCACATTTCGCCTTCACTGCCCCTTGAAACATTTCAACTGCAGCCACCCCCCCCCCTTTTTTTTTACAGTAATAAAAAAACCCCATCTCATTGCGGCCAGGCAAAAGGAACATGCTATGTCTTAGTTCTTTGCTAATGTGTATTTTAGAGACAGAGGCCCGGAATCCCATTTCAGGCAGATACACAGGCCTAAATACGTATTTAAATTTATATTGTATCCTTGATACCCTAACAGCCCTAATCTAGAGCACACCCTGGGGGCCAATAAGGCCCATTTTTTTTCCCCCGGCCATGGCGGCAGATCAGAACAACCTCCAGCAGAGCTTCATGAGCAGGGTTCTGAGCTCTGTTCATTACCGGGTGATGACCACGGGATAATCCACTGGCATAACTATATTTTTAAAATGTGGCAAGGCGTGCCTAGACTAGAGCAAAGGGGAAGAGCTGCTTCCTCTATAAGGTGCGTAGCAAATCCGATAGGATGAGGGCGTTACCACAAGAGTTGAACTGTAACACTCACATCCATAATAGAGCCGGTGCCTTAGCAAGACTCCAATATCGATTTCAATCACCAAGACTGTTTGAATTCTGTAGCCACACACACAGACAATCAGCCCGTTCCCATGATGCCATAAGTAAAAGGTATCTAAGATTAAGCCCTATCACGCCATTGATTTTTATTTTTAAAGCGGATGTCCCCATTGGATTTAATGGGAACTTCTCCTTAAAAATGAATGGGACAATACAGCTCATTGCCAATTGCTTTATATCAGTTTAACTGCTACAAAGCCAACTTGGCCTTATGTTATATCAATTAAACCTTCAGCAGGATTTCCTTATTGGCATCTGGAAAAACCGTCAATCCATACTCAAAATAAGCAGTTGAGGCATGAAGAAAACTCAGGGTTTTTGTCCTGAGTAGCCATAAAAACGCAGTCGTATGGCACAAAGCTGAACATTGTCTCTTGAAAAGTATTTTCTACATTAACAGGGCAGATTGTTGTTGTGAATTTGAGAACCCAGCCACAGTGGATATTTTTCTTATTTTTTTAACATCACCATCAACGTAAAAATAATGGATGGACTGTAGTGAAAAGAGAACTTTAAATGTGTTACTAATAGCATCTTAGATTGCTGAATATGGAAAGACTTTGAAAAATTGAATTCAACCTAGGTGGTAAATTCTTCAGCGGAGGGATTGGCTCAGGCTTGTTTTCATCAATGCAAGGGAAATGTTTAGGTTGAAAGCTGCTTTTCAGACAAATTTCAGAAACAACATTTCCCAAATCTTTTTCTTCTGCTGTTTGATTTCGTGCTCTCTCCCCTGCTGCCCCTCTGGCAGATAAACACATTAAAATGCGTGCAGCGCTTTGAGATCCACGGATGAAAGGTGCTATTTAAGAGCTAGGTATCATTATTGTGATGTCTGTGACAAAGATCCAAAATGAAGGGGATGGAAAAAAAAATAATTCATGCAGGAAACTCGAAAGCAGTGGGATTCATTCCTCTAGTGCCGATCATTTTCTGTAGCTTCTTAAATCTTGATGGCTGGCGTAAATAGTCTTCACCACTGAAAGTGGGAGGAGGGAGAGAGGTGTGTGGGCTGTAGGTAACTTTTGGGACTAGAATGAGTGACGTGCTTCAGAACACAGCGCAGTTGAGAGGTCTGACCTCTGCCCCCTTTTTTAAATTAAAAAATTTCCATAATGAACTCTGTACCAGGTGGAAGTTTATAAAAAAAAAAAAAAAAAATCAGCTGTGGAAGTGAAACATATTTAGAAGGACGATTGCTTTGCCACAGAATGGGCCTCTAGTCTGGAATGAAACTCTTGGCAATCTTTAAGATTTAGGCCCTGATCCTGTGAAGACTTAAACACGTGCTTCACTTTGATTAAGTGCCTAACCTCACTGGCACCAATGGGAGTTAGGAACTTGAGTTAAGCACATGAGTAAGACTTGCAGAATCAATGCCTTAGCTGAAGTGTATTTAGTAACCCTCTGGCTAGTTGCCAGTAGATAGCTAGGCAAGTAATGCCATCATTTAGGCTACTTGAACTTTTCCAAATCTATTCAACCATCTCTAATTTTACTCTGTGAAACCAGACGTGGAAAAATTAAGGAGATTGGCCAAAACAGATACATTAAGCTCATATAGGTCCAAGTGTTGCAGTTGGCTCAATGCAATCCTTGCACCCTATTGTACTCATCCTGTGCTACTGTCATAGAGCTGCATAATATTGTATCCTTTAAGACTCAGGAATATCAGCCATTTCCCCTAGGAATCAAGTTTAAGAAGATAATGTCTTTGGCGCGGGGGGTGTCTTGAAATATCTTGATCGTCTGGGGTGGAGGGGAGCCAGGAGGGATAGTCGTTTCCCAAACTTTGCTCCTTTTAATAATAGCATTACAAAAATAGCTTGGAGGAAATTTTATCTTCTGTTCCCTAGCTCTGTCCGGATGAGTCAGGGTGTTTAAACCTCGTGACTTTTTCAGCTTGCTTTAACGTTTCTATGCTTCCCCTTAACAAAGCACTATGCAATTTAACTGCTGGCAGTAAGAACACCTATTGATTCTGGGTTTGAACAAAGTCAGAAATGGCTTCTGAGTCGTCCCCAGAAACAGGCAAATGTGCAGTGATTCACCTCTTCATTTTATTGGCATATCTGCATAATCACTGAAAATTAAGTTGTCAACTGCACTGAGGGAAAATAATGAACTAAATAATTTGGTAGGGTAAATTGACTGACCTTAATAAAAGGAGTTTGCAAATGCACAGAGGGCATAGTCAGGCATGAATCTGAGAGGCAATGAATGTGAACTTGCAAATGATGACTCCACAGTCCCACTGATCGGATTATTTGATAAATTCTTGACTTTCTGGTCAAGGCTGTTGTAGCGTCCATCAAAGTCTTGTTGTACACCACAGTAAATTAGCAGATCAATAGTTAATGGTACAGCTAGGCAGGTTTAAAACCGAGTAACTATCATATCATGATAGCTAGATCTGCAAAATGCCTAACGAGTGAGCACCCAGTGCAGGGAAATTGAAAGTCTGTTTATCCAGTGGATGTATTCCAGCATTTACATTCTAGCAAACGTTCCTGAAAGCAACCCAGAAATCAGCAGCCTGTCCCCTGGCTTTTATTGTCCTCCTGATCCTTTCATTTCATTTTTATCACCTGAATTCTTTCCTTAGAGACATCTCATATTTCAAAAAAGCAATTGCCTGTAAGAACAGAGGTTCAGGGACACACACTAGTTCAGACGCAAGGTGTTCAAAGGTCAGCTCCAAACACACGTTGTGATGGATAGACTTTACCGCTTGGTCCCCTTTTATTGGTTTGGTAATCTCAGGGTAAAGCCTGAGTTAAAGTGACCCCTACGGGGGGGGGGGGGGGGGGGGGGATAGAAAAGTGGCCCTCAGCTTTTTGCTCTTTCTACTTGATAGCTTCACAGGGCCAAGTGGCAGCTTTTTGCCTGCCTATGTAAATGCCAGAGCATGAAGCTGAAACCTGGATTTAAAAACCAAACAAAATGAAACTTGAGTCCCGAGGAGCTTGTGAGCAAGGAGCAGGAAGCAAAGAGGAGTTGATATGAAGATGCTGATCAGCCCTAACCTACAACGTGTGCACCTACTTTGTACTGTAGCCCTTGCTGCTTAGCTTCACAACACAGCCCTGCATTGCAGCATCAGAGCTCTCTTACATGACACTCTTCCACCTGAGCAGCGAGGCCCGGATCTCTCTCTAACAACCCTTGCAAATGCCAGCCTTGTTTATCTTTCATGCTAATCAACGGCCTGGACTGCCGAACTGCCGCGGATGTCATTGCTGCAGAAGTCTAGGCATGGCGTTTCTCCAGTTGCTGGTGGATGCTCTTTGCTGAGTAGCATCCTAGCGACTTCCATGGCCTTTAATTCTCTTTGAGGTTTTTAACTCCTGCTCCCAAGCTGGCAGCACCTTCTTGAGGTCGCTGGCTGGTCTCCCAGGCTCTTCGATCTCAGGGATCCCGCTGTGATGTGTATGCAGCAATTGGCTGCTCCCTAGGATGCTTTAGTTGTGATTGGCTCTGCCAGTTCCACACAGGCGCATCAATTTGAGCCAAGTTGCCTGCAGTCACTGATTGTTTTCCTTTTCCATCTGTCATTCCTTTTTTTCTTTACGAAACTATCTTCCCCCCCCCCCCATTTAGTGTCTCCCTGTGAGCCGAGCTGACACCAGGACCCCATTCTCCTAGGCACCGGGTGAGACACTCTCTCTGCGCTGAAGACCTTCCCTACAAGAAAAATTCATTTTCATTTAAAAAGAAATGGTGAGGGGGGGCAACATGGTGTTGATATAGAGAACCATTATAGATGATTGTCTTATATGCTGTATAATCTGCTGGGGGCAGAAAGTGGAAGCCATGGGGGAGCATCTAGATGTGAAAAATCTCGGTGAGGGAAGGCAACTGCCCCCCTTGCCTCATAGCAAATGAGGCCCCTGCTCACAGTCCAAATACATCAGAAAGACTAAGGATGGGAGGGTGAACTGATACAGAGAACAGACGCTCAGGGTCAGACAGGTCAGGAGCAGAGCCAGGCACAAAACCCAGCTCTCCTTGCTCCCATGGCAGTGCGTTAGCCCCTGGTCTACACTGCCTCTAGTAGGATGAGTGTTCTCTGCCCTCGGTAATAATAGCAGAGATACAGCGCTCAGCAGTCTTGTTCTTCCTTTCATTTTCTTTGACAAGTAATCTGCTGGTCAGGCCAGCTAGTTTCTCATTCTTGCGTATTTGCACCAGGTTCTTCTCTGAAATCGTAGACTCAGTGGGTTAGAAGGGACCGCGAAGGTCAGATGGTTATCCAGCCTCCTTCTGAAAACCTCCAGTGAAGGATCTTCCACATCCTGCCTAGGCCGTCTGTTCCATCGTCCTACTGTTCTTACAGTTAGGAAGTTTTCCCTGAGATTTAATCTAAAACTGCTGTAGTTCGGACCCATGGCCTCTTGGCCTGCCCTCTGTGGGAAACGAGGGCATCTCCATTGTTTTTATTGCAGCTGTTCAAGTATCTGAAGACGGCTATCATGCCCTTCCTTAATCTCCTCTTTTCCAAACTAAACATACCCATTCCTTCAAACATTCCTTCAGGCGTTGCTCAAGGCTTGCCTTCCACGCCTTCGATCACAGAAGGCATCACATGTAAATCTCTCTCTATAACTTTCCATGTCACTTTCACTCATGGATTTCATCCTAAATAAGTTTTGTTTGTTTTCAGAAGTGGGGAGCAGCCAGTGGGGTGCAAAAAAGCTTTTGCAAATCAGGCCACTTATTTATCTAACTACAGCACTTATCTGGCCCCCATTCTGGGCACCTTAGAAGCTTTAATGTATTTATAATATATTGATCCTGACAACTCTCCTGCGACGTAGGGAAGTTTGAATCTCCCCAGCTCTATTGTCAGATGAGGCTAATTGACTTGCCTAAGATACCCCAGGAAGCCTGTGGCAAAGCAGAGACTTGAGCCCTGGTCTATCAAGTCATCAGCAAGCACTGGTCCAGCCTTCCTCTCTACATCTCGGTATGGATGTAGGACCCTAACTCTCGCCATCTGCTTTGTTCCACTTCTCCCTCCCCCCTCGTACTGGATACAGTGACTTTTTGTATTGGACTCAGGGCTTGCCGTTACTTACAAAACAACGTTCATATCTTCCATTATTGCATCAATTACAATGGATTTGCAGCAGAAATGTTGTGACACTGCTTTTGCAGCTTCAGGTTCTCTTTTAATCAGCTTGCTATAAAAAGTAAGGGAACCAGCAGGCCCTTCAGACGCATTTAACACTATCACCACAATAGAACAAGCCTCTCTCTCTGCATACCTTGGCTTTCATGGAGTAATTGCCTCTGGGAAAGACACAGCAAGTCAACCACATAATTAGTTTTTGGTTCAGTGATTAATATAACTCACAAACAGGTAATCTCGGCCTGAACAGGCTTATTTGCAGCACTTCTAATGAATGAATGTGGCAGGCTGCTCTTTTACTTTTAATATGAATATAAACATATCCCGCTGCCTCGGGAATAAATGAAGCACCTTACGCCTCTCGGTGTGGGGAGCAGAAGCTCCGTGATATTTCTGGGAGCTGTTTGATGTCATGTGAGCTTACGTCACCTCCTTGTAACTCCAGTATTTTTACACAAATACAGCCCGACAAACATCCACTGCCTCTGACATGCAGTGGTAATACTGGCCCTTCATCACAAACTGATCATTCCAATTTGCTTTCAGCCCTCGGCACTAAGGCTGAGGAATCTTACTTGCTTTCTGTCCACCAAGACAATGGAGGGCAAGTGAGAGAGACAGTTGTCGTTTAGTAATCGGCTAGCCTCGGAATATGAAATCTTAATGGTTCTGTAATCTTGACATACAACAATCCTCGGTGTGCTTGTGAACTGGGGTGGCTCCTGTATTCCAGCCAGAACATGGCCATCCTTGCAAGCTCACACCAATCGCGTTTAAGAGAACACTCTTTGCTTCCTTAGCACACGTGATTAATGAATTCTACTGAGGTAGAGCCTAGAGGCCCTGACCAGGGCATCGTTGTGCAAGGTGCCATGACACAAAGGCAGGACCTGCTCTGGAGAGGTTACCCTTTAAGTACAAGGTTGGACAACGGGGGGACGATGACGACACACATAAGGTAATGGCAAGATGGTGCTGGGCAGTGGTATTTTTTATACTATTGCACAAAGGGAAATATGTTAAAAGAGCATTAGTGTTGCACAATTGAGCGTGCAAAAGTTAGGCAATGCCAGAATTACGGCTGCCCATGCAACTTTAATTCGGTCCCTTGTGCATAGAATCATAGACTATTCGGGTTGGAAGGGACCTCAGGAGGTCATCGAGTCCAACCCCCTGCTCAAAGCAGGACCTACGGCAAATAAATCATCCCAGCCAGGGCTTTGTCAAGCCACATCTTAAAAACCTCTAAGAATGGAGATTCCAACCGTGTGCATATCTATTGTGAAGTTGTCTTTCATTCTCATGGTCGCGTACTGTTTTTTCCATGGATTGTATGTCCCCTTCTTGCGTTCTTGGAAACAAATGAGCCATTTTAGCTGAAAGTTCTCCCCTAATCCCCAAAAAATAATTCAGCCTGAGACAGACACCTGGCATGGAAATCATCTGCCCCAACTCTTAAAGTTCAGCAAAGTAATCAGCAACTAAAAACAAGGTCTTATAATGGAAAGCGCGGGACAACTTTAAGGATAGGTGAGGCTCGCTGTGCTGCATGTAAGGAAATAAGCCTTTTCTTTCATAAATTGACTTTTATTGCCATTGACCGTCAAAGTGTTATTGATTTTACTGCAGGCCCGAGGAAGATGGTGTAGATTGCTTTTAAGTCGGCCTGGCCCTTCCTCTCAGAAGGCTCCCAAGGAAGCAGGTTGGCTGAGCGCTGATCTTCTCCAACATCTGTGTCCTGCAGAGGTCATCCTTCTTGATCCGTATGTATGAAACCACAGTGGAAAAGAGGTAGATGGGTTGGACGGTGTTTATCAGTGTATGAATGAGATACAGGTCTGTCCATTTCATTAAACCTCACTATTGTTACTGATCTATTTTTATTCCAGTAATGCCTAAAGAACCCAGTCGAGATCGGCCTCCATTATACAAGGTGCTGAACATACATGTACAACAGTCCCTGCACCAAAGTCCTTACATCTAAATAAAAAAGCTGGACCAGCGGTCAGGAGAAAACAGCTACAGCATACAAGCAGCCATCATCTGATTGTGACAGAATACACCCCTGTATTCACACCCCACCTATGATCGTTAAGGATAAGATTGTATCACAGAGGTCACAGAATCTGCGACTTCCTGTGAACTCCATGACATTTTGTGCTTCAGCTGGGGGGCGCGGCGCAAGAGCTGTCAGCCGGCAGGGAGTCTGGCAGCTCCCTACCCCGTGGGCGGGGAAAAGGGAGGACCTGGAGCTCCCTGCCACTGCTTGCAGCCCTTGCGGCTCTAAGGCTGAGGGTCGGGGGGGGTCCCTAGAGCTCCCAGTCGCCAACGGTGGCCAAGGTTCTCAGCTGCTGCTGGTGCCCCTGCAGCTCCCAATGTCATGGGTGGCTGACACTCCCCTGCGACTCCTCATCTCTGGAGGGACCCTAACCTCATTTCTACACCTCTAAGGCTGCTCGAGGCTCTAACAAACTGGAACAGCTTTTCCAGCTTTCTCTCAGGGCAGGACGTCACTGACATCAAAACGTATTGTGAGAGAGAGGCTTTTTTTCTGAATCCTCTTCACCCCACTGTCTCCGTAACATGTTTACAGCACGTGTTCCCTCGTCTGACAATAACAGCCTACTACTGCTACCAGCTGGTGGAGTTACTCCCGTTGCTCAAGCCGTAAAGAGTAGAGCTGGTCAAGAATGTTCCTTTGCTGTGACTTTCTGAGGGAAAACACAGTTTCTGCGAAATCGAAATGTTTCCTGTGGGTTTTTCAAAATATATTTTGAAAAATATTTCATTTCAGGTAAATTTGACTCACATCGAAGTGCTTTGGTTTGTGGAAGTAACCCAGAACACTTTCTTTCAAGTCAGTTCCCTGTTAAACCACATTTCCCTATTGTGGAGCATTTCTTCCTGGGAGATATAGTTCAGGCCTCCATTCTCACCTAAGGCCTAGGATCCCTGCTTAAATAACAACTCCAGTGACCATTGTCTCTGTTGCATAGATGAGGCAGCAGGTGCAGACAGCCTTCCCTTCCATATTCTGGCCCGCACAGTTGCAGTCCCTGAGGCCAGAGGGAAGCTGGGCATACTTTCTGTTTGTAGCCACCCTGTCCTCTCATGGCCCTCAGCTTTCTGAAGACAATGCCAGGGGAGGGGCCTGGTCCATCACGGCCTGGTTGAGCCCATTTGTTTCTGTGCTTGTGGCATTAGTTATGCTGAGATCAGAGGAAAAGGATCTAAGCCGATGAAGTATCATTTCCTCTGCACACTGCTGAGCCCTAAGGGAGCTCTGCCACATGGGTATTTTTAAACATGGGGACGGGTAGCGCCTGCTTTTCAACATGGAAAACACCAACGTGGAGGCAGTTGACTGCCTAATTTGCTTGTGCAATTACCACAGCTGTGTGTGCAAGTCAGATATTTACATGGGCCAGCAGACTTATAATTACCTATATGCAAATGCCCAATTTACATGTGCAATAATGATGATTGCATACACAAATCAGGTGCGCCCTTGGGCATACAAATTTGATGACTTAATCATGCACATGAATTTACCAAAAATCAGGCTCTTCACATGAATATCTTTAGTAGGCTGAATTTTTATACCTCCGTTGCACTGTTCTTTACTAACTGCCAAAATTGGCTTGTCAGTGTATGGAATTCTATCACGCTAGCTACACACATGGCCCCATCACCATACCAGCTGAGCACCTCCCAAGTATTTAAAAATAGAAATAATAACTGTGTGTGTCCCCAGCCCGGAGGGGAAATAGTTTGATTAGTTTATGGATCTTGTTTGTTTGTGCGTGTGAGACTGGATGTGCTGTGTGTGGTTGGGAGGGAGGCTGGGTAGCGTCTAGAAAGAAATGACCGAGGGAAAGCCATGCTGAAGCAAAGCATTTCATTCTGAAAGAGAGGCACGTGGCCAGGCTCTCTTGCAGCGGGGGGTTCCATAGATCCAGTGCAAGTGAAAAGTTCTCTCCACACTCATGAGCCTCCCTACTGGCTGACAGCTTCCCTGTCCTGGGGGAAAGTGGCTGTCCTGCTCAGGAAGGGAGAGGCGATTTCTCGGGCAGCAAGGACCCGTTCAATGGCGGGCTTTGAGTATCTGGGCGGAGACTGTGACTTGGGCGCTGTGACCAATGGGAAGCCAGTGCAGAGCGCAGACCTGCCAGGGCGCTATGCTCACAATGACCTGGGTAGCGAAGCATCTGGGCAGCTGTGCTTTGTGCCAACGGGTGCTTCACTGGGGCGCGGGCACCATTGCTGTACAGCAGGAACGTTGCCCGTGGAGCCTGAGAGCGCTGATGCGCGGGGCTCCCCGGGGCTGGTGAATGGACGGACAGCCGCCTTCTGTCCAGCCAGGCTGGGGTTCAGCTCTGGCTGTTTGGGCAGCCAGTAGCATTGAGGAACCGAATAGTCGCTGGGGTGGCACCAGAGCCGGTCCCGGCAACCCGAGGAGCACAGCCGGCCTAGAGCAGCTGCTTGCGTGATGGGGAGAGTCGGCCGGCCGCCCCTTGAGCCCAGCAGCTGGGCAGAGGCTGCTCAAAGCATTCGCCAAGGCTGTGACAGCCTTGGTGCTTGCCTTGCTTCATTCCAGGTAACCCAGCTTTGGCCCTTGGTGTGGATGCCTGACGGCTGCTCTGACCCTTCTGCTAGCGTCTGGCCTCTGACTCTAATTCTCACCCGAAGGTCCAATTCTTGGCGACTGACTCCTGCTCCAGCCATTAGGCGAGACTGCCCACGTCCCAGTCTGCCAGCTGCAGACCAGCATAGCCCTCGGCTGGCACGTGCCCTCGCTAGGGGGCCGTTGACGAAGGGGCAGATCTTCAGAAGCCCTCCCCTCTTCCTACCAGCGGTGCCAGAGCAGCCTCGCCTCTCTTCTGCTGTAGCAGCTGCTCTTCACTCAGGTGCCGATGTGAGCGGGGAGACGGTGCCGTATGTGTTCGACGGAAAGCAGCAGCTGTTGGGGTCGAGGTTCTGAAGGCAGGGCGCTGTGTTCGCCCAGTTCAGTCGTGCGGTCACGGCCGCTCCTGCTGCAAAAGCACCTCGCAGAGACAGTAGTTTGCCGCCGCGATTTGAAACTCAGGGGAGTGAAGGCAAATGGATCACTCCCTCGGCTTGGCTCTAGGGCTAGTCGTTGCTTGGATGCACTAAGCCATGAACCCCAGATGTGCACAGCTGTATGCTGCCGGATCCTCACACGTTCCAGCGCCACCCCGAAACCAGATACATAGCGAAACAAAAACATACATTCCGGGTCTGATTTTAACCCATAACATGAAGGAAATTCCGAGGTAAACTTCAGAATCTGCCCCTAGACCAAATGTCGCAGTACTTAACAAGAGCATCTGCTCTTTGCAGCCGCCTTCTGATGCTAGAGTTCTGCCCCATGCGTCTGTACTGTGGTGTTGCTCATTTTGTCTTGACAGTCATTTTGAGGGGGGGTCACCTGTCATCCAGGCCATGGCCGTAGCAGTGTCTCTGATGTGTTAAGTGCGTACCAGACATACACGATGAGCTAATCCCTCACCCTGGGAGCGTGTGGCATCAGGATGGACAGACGGGTAGACAGCAGTTGGGGAAAGGCAACAAACAACAGGCTGTATAGGCAGCCTGGGGTTTGAAAAGCGCCATTTAAAAGCGAGCAGTAGGAGATTTGCAGAGGAGCTTAGGGAGTTCAAACCCTGCGTGGAGGATGGTAAGCAGGTGATTGAGAGCCTGGCAAAAGAATGTGTGGGGTAACGGGTGCGATACATGGTCCTGTGTCATCCTGGGCCTTAATGGAGAGATGTGAGACTACTAACTGTGAGAATTAGATTGGTTTTTTAAAAAAAGAGAGAGAGAGTCCGTGTTGTAGCCGTAAAATGTCAGCGTGCAACACGCAGCCATGTCAGCGTAATCAGAGCGCAAAAGCGCAGACAGCTGGCAGTGAAGTACAGTTTTGTTTTGGGGGGTGGGTTGTTTTTTTTTTTTGGTTAATATTTTTATCATTTGCGGTAACGAGTCGGCATAGACTCCACTCTACAGGCTCCTTGCAAAACCCTGGGAGGCAGCATGGACTGGGACTAGGCTTTCAGCCTCATTGAAGCCCAAGGCAGAACTCTCCCTAGCTGACTTCTTCAGGGCCAGGATTTCAGCCGGGGAGACAAGAAACCTAGGTTCTGTTCCCGTCTCCTCGGAGAAGCTGCTGCTTGTCCTGAAGCAAGTTTCTTCCCCTTTCGGTGCCTCTGTTTTTTCTCATGCCCTTTTTCTGTCTTGACTGGTTTCACTGTTTTCACTCCTCAAGGCAGGGCTGTCTCTCACCATACATGTACAACACCCAGCGTGATAGGGCTGCTCTCATTTGTCTTTCAAATAATAATAGCGTAAGTCCCTAAGAAGATAGCCTCATGCAGAAAAGACAGACAGATCATGAACGAGGTGGAGGTTGCCCTAATAAACCCATGATTCATTTTGGTTCTTGGATGAAAGTGGAGGGCAGCATCTGTAGCTACAGACTACAAGCAGATGCCCACTTTCCAGGGCCAGAGGTTATCTGGGCTTCTGTCTCGTATTGCAGAGTGCTTGGGGAGTCCCAGAGGAAGCAAGCTTTTCGGAGGCTACTCGTCCCTTTACCTGGCTGGCATCTAGAGCTCAAGATGCTAGGCTAGTGGTAATCGTTTGTAGCCAAGCAAACAAACAGGACACTGGGGAAACAAAAGCATTTTTGCAACTGTTAAGTCCGCTGCTCTTTTCAGTCAAAGCAAAACAGCAACAGCCCTTCGAATATTAGAGGGAAATTGGAAAGGACTTGGATTCTCTCCAGCAGGGGAGCGAGTTGGTACAGCTTATGCAGACATTCATTGGCTTGGATTTTACATATTGATTAAGCACAGTTCAGTGCATTTAGCTGGTAGAAATCAAAACACTGGGCAAAACCCTAAATTAGCTGCGTTTTGTACTTCTCCTCAGAGCAAAAAATGGGGCTGGTTCACCCACTGCAGCTGCTGGCAAGGATGCAGAATAAAGCAAATATGTCTCCTCTTGTTTTGGGTGGGACCAGATGCATTTTAAAAATTGATTTATGCTTTAATCGGTCCTGAAGCTTCATTATTCCACGCATTAGAGTGTCTGATCCAGAGGCCTATTTGTTAATGCACTGAAAGCAGCAGCAGATGTGCTATTTGTCATCTGTGACCCGATCAGCCAGCTGATTCGTCGTCTTCCATTTTCATTTTCCTGTCATTGATTTATTAATGATGTCTTACATCTCTGTGCCTCTTTTATAGGGCTTTCCATGGCCCAGTCCCTAGAGCAAGGCCCTCCCCACCCCATCAAAAATCCCTTTTACCATGTTCTCCCTTGCCGCTCTGGAGATCAGATGCTTTAATCATTTAGTAACTGAAACAACCTCCGTGGCTTGTGCAATTTATGGACAATTTGTCTCCTATATAGAGAGAGCTGGCTTTTTCCAGTGTTCATTAACAACAGAGACTTGCGGCCAGATTCCTAGCTGGCATAAATCAGTAAAACCTGGGAATAATCCATTCGACAGACACAGCTTATATATTAAGATGTTTTATACAATATGTAGCCCTGCTCAGGGAAGACAAGACAAGAGGCCCATGTAAACAAAGTATTGTTCAAGGTGCCATCTCCTCTTGAGTGGAAAAGGTGCTGTGGTTTTGGCTTGAGTTTTGCCAGTGTGAAATCTGGCGTGGGGGGGAGGAAGTGCAGAATGAAATTCTGCTCTAAGCTCCCCTCTGTGGACCCCTGATCTGTGGTACAGGTTGCTACTGTGCTTTGTGCGCTCCTCTTGTGTTCAGTACTCCCCTAGATGAATGCCGAAAGACACGTGGTGCCCTCCGCAACTGTGTTCCTAGCAACCGTGAATTGGGGCTGTTACGCTATCTTCTCGGTGATCGCCGGGAGACCTGTCATGGCACCTATGTCCAAAAAGGCAAACCCTGCCAAAGAACTGGCTGGTTCATGACAAACGGTTCAGCGCCAAAGGGGCACTTGCGCCTCCCGCTTCTAGGGGTCCCATCAGAGCGGTCTCCCTCTTGGACCCGAGCCTCTTAGTGTCTTATCTGGAGCCAAGGGAGGGATTGGGGAATGGTGATGACCACGGTCCATCCCCCCTCCCGGTTTCCTGGTGCCAACGCGAGAATTTGGGTCTTTCCCTGTCTGAGATACTTAGTCCTTGCAGATCCAAGATCTTCATGCATCTGGATGTTGATTTGGGATAAGGAAGCGCCGACTTAGCTACAAAGCGTGAATCTTCCCCAGAGACAGGACCAAAGAGAGGACTCACGGTCCTTATGGAGTTGGAAGAAATCAAGCACCTTCCTGCAAATGGCTTTCTCCCAGGTACTGGGTGGGTGGCCTGGTGACTGAGCGCTTGCCAGTGAAAGACGGGTGCCAAGTGAAGCTTTTTTGCTGGATTCTGCCATCTCCGAAGCCCCAGAAGTGGACTGCACACTTGGGCACCCCCACACAACTCGCAACTGACACAACAGTGCAGGTCTAACGACCACTAAAGATTCCCGTAACCGTTGGAGAACAAGAAAACAGCTGTTCGTGTACATGATTTATCCTTAGTATTAAGACCAGCTGGCAGAAGGCTTGGGAGTTCAGTCTCATTGATTTAGGAGTGGAAAAGAACTCAAGATTGTCTCAGGGTTGGAGCTTTTCATAATATGTTACATCAAACTATGGCCCTCTGAGGGAACATATATGTGGCTCCAATGGGTAGTTTTCTAAGGGGTTCTGATTTTCTTACTGAAGACACATGTGTAAGTAGGATCTGTTCTGATAATCCTCAGGGAAAATGCAGGTTTGTCCAGAGCACTGATGTAGAGAAATACTAGAATCTTTTAACCGTGTCAAAGGCATTATGTTTCATTTAGAACTAGATTAGGACCTCGAGCAACAAAACGAGGCTCCACAGTTCAGGCATGTTTATATCTGGGATTTCATTTGGATTATCACCGTAAAGGTAAAGGCGGTCTGCAAAACGTGACGTCAGGATTTCAGCCCCCCATAGCTAAGGGATGTTTGCAATGGGAGGTTTTGGGTTTGAGCCCTGCTCCGGGAACACAGAGCAAATATATCAGTGGGAATGATCTATGTGGAAAGACTGTAAATGCATATGTCAGGAGGAATTTAACTCCATGTTGCCAAACTCAGATTAGGAACATCTCTGGTCTGAGATCTTAACTGTCTCGCTGGGGTACATGCGTTCTTCTGGGTCTTTTGTTTGGTCAGGGGTTGATTTCTGCTTCTTTGCCTTCCTCCTCCTTTTCTAAACTGAATGGTGCGTGGCTGCTCACATCTTTGATTGGGTTTCCTGGCTCTCCATTCGCATCTTGTAGCGCAAAAGACTGACTTTAGGATTACGTCGCTGGCTCTGCTGGGCCCTTCATGCTTTTAGAGTCTGTCTTGTTTTTGTTGATCTGCCTCAGGAAAAAAATCTCAGGCTTAGCTCTGTTCTTTATGTGAAGAACTCGACCCCTTCCTACTGTCTGGCTAAGAGTTAATCAACCTGAAGGATGCGTTTATATGGCTTGTCTTTAACGTTTTGCTCACACCACTTAACTGGACGTAGAATGAGATGTGTTAGACTAATGGAGTAACAGGAAAGAAAATGAAATTCCTTATAGCCTTTTAGTTGGGGGGTGGGGGGGAATAAATTGCACTGTGTCATACTAGAGGGAGCTACAGTTTGGTGGTTTGAGCATAGGACTGGAAGGTGATGTTGTAAACCTGAGTGTAACACTGACTCATCAGGTGGCCTTGAGCAAATCACTTAACGCAGCTGCCTCAGTTTCCCTACCTCTAAATGGGGATAATGCTTTCTTACTTCAGAGGGGTGCTGCATGGGTTACTTAATATCCAAGTGCTGAGTATCATCATTGCATCCATCATACAAACCAGATTGTTGCTTGCTTGCTTTTAATATCTATGGGGTTTTTTCCTTATTGGTGGTTCATTCTTGAATCTCTCTGTGGAAAGAATTCGTTCTGACCCAAACCACATTTTTAAAGTATTTTATTGTCTATATTTGTATTCCTTTTATCTTCCCATCCCTGTTTCATCTGGCTGTCAGCTGCAGGTTATCTGTCTCTATGCCAGCACTGGCTGTTACATATGATAGCTGCCCCCGCTCTCCTCCCCCCTGCCCCCCCCCCCCGACACACACACACAGTCTCTGTGTCCTGTAACTCTGTGAGGTCCAGGCCTCCAAGACTGCATGTTCCCTGGTTTTCACCACTCCCACCCAGCCCTTCTAACACAGCTGTAGCATTGCTCCTCTGGGCGAAAGACTGGCAACCAGCCTAGCTGAAAGATACCTGCCAGTGTTTTTCCGAAGGCCAGACTATGATGGGAGGGTGAGATAGGTTGGGGAGAGCTCTCATGGAAAAAGGAATAAAGAAACAATGCTACTAAAGGACAAGTTTGTCCCATGCTGCCCCACTTACGAATTGGTACGTAACCACCTCTGTGTTGTGTTTGTTCTTGGCTGGCATCAG
Source organism: Mesoclemmys tuberculata (assembly GCA_007922155.1). Classification (NCBI taxonomy): domain Eukaryota; kingdom Metazoa; phylum Chordata; order Testudines; family Chelidae; genus Mesoclemmys; species Mesoclemmys tuberculata. Next base: position 9,654,154 of record ML675611.1, on the reverse strand, counting down.
TCTCCCTCCTGAATGACCTGCTCACTTGGGAAAAAAAAAAGAATGGAAAGAAATGGCCTTTTCTTCCTAAATGAAATGTTCTGGTTTTGCAATTGGAAGATCTGGCAATTTTTTGTCTTTGAAACCCCCCGCAAAATATTTTATGGTTTTTGAAAAATGAAAGCCCCAAACCATTTAGAAAAAAAGGAACAATTTGTCCTGGGAAATAGTGACCTTTTCTCACCTAGTCTCAATACAGCACGAACACTGTGGTGCCCACCATCCACCAGTAATGGCCCAACATTATCAACGCTCTTACCTCTCAGGCAAAATATTGACCAAATATTCTGCAGTCTGTTTGTTTGACTTAAGCCGATGGGAACAAGTGGCCTATCACCTTTTTCTATCAGCAATACTTCAAGGGTATAAGAAGCCGTTCAAACAGAAGATCATTGTGTCAGAAATACGCCAGCAATTTTGCTTGTGACTGCAGCAGTTCTTTTTCTTTTAAAATTCCTGCCCTTAGCATTTCCAAGCAAACGCACCGTCTGACTGCAAAGTCACAATATTGATAAAGTGGCTCGGATTAGGAGAAGGAACTAATTTTGTCTAAATTTGGAAGCTAGCCTGAATTCCCAGCAGAAATACAAACAGAGAGAGTGGTATTGTCTGAAAGATATTTACACAAGGAATAAATCCTCAGAGGGTGTAAACTGGCATCACGGCATGTTCTTCAAAAGAGCCTCACACACTGATGTACTCCACTGGATGATCTGGACCAAGAAATGAACCATTTTTGGGTGAGGACACCAGAGGACAGCCCTGAAATGCTCTGTCTACAGTATACAGAGGCATGCAAGCTTCTCCAGCGTCATTCTTCCGATGGCCTCCATCATGACCGGGAAGACCTGTTTCTAGGGGATGAAGTATGATCAAGTTCTGTACCTGTTTAATCCTTTCCCCTTCTGTTAAGGCTGCAAACGAATTAGTGCCAGCTCTGGTGGTTTTTTGAATGCCGCCATCTGAGCAGGCCAAGATTGACAACTCGTTTCATGTAGCCCGCCGTCCAGCTGTTGGATGGCCACAGCATTTGGTCAGTGTCGATCTAAATCCTGTTCACACTAGTTAACGGCTCTGTATCACATCCAGAGCTATCCCATTCCAGAAGTGTACCTCGTTGATGTGTCCCAAAGCTGGTAAATAGCTTGGAGGGATCCATGTTTACTATTGCAATGTCTTCCAGGCGGAATGTGTTCAGCTGACGAGTAAAAAGATGGCTTCTCTAACTCACAGCCCTATACACACACTGGGATCTGAAAGTCAACCTGGGTGGTTTCCTGCTCATGCATCATTCCCACTCGTCCTGACCCAACTGAGATGAATTATAGGTATAATGGAGGTGTATTCCTGGTGTCCTTCATCCCCCCCCAGGGCTGTTCCTCCTCATAGGGGCTGGGGCTAGTAGGAAAGGTCAGTACTGGAGCTGGTAAAAAACTTTTCATCTTTTTTGGCAGAAAATGGACTGTTTTTTGTTTGACAGCATGGACATTTTTGTGGCAAATATCTGGCTCTGTTGAAAACGTAAAACCAGGTAAGCGACAGGCACCTGGGAAGCTTACCAGAAACACTCCCTGGGTATACATCAAACATCTACAGTGCCCTGTAATGTCCATATGTTACATAGTACGGCCGTTCATGCCCAACGAGCTGCTGGAGTGAAAGGCCCATTGTCAGGCGTTCAGAATTCAGCTGTTGCACCTTGCTCTTGAGTGAAAGGAGTCATTTCCAACATCAGCTCTCGGGGGCAAATTAGTTTCTGAACACTTCAATGACCAGTACGATTTAAAACACTGTCTGAGCTGTCCAGATGTGAATCTGGCCAACGTCTGGGTGAGGTACAAAAATTGGGCATAAAATCTGCAGAACTGAGGAAGCAGAAGCTGTTGCTTTTTCTCAGCTTCTACAACAGGAAATATTTTGACTGTAAGTGAAGTGTTGGACCATAATGTGATCTTGTCCTTGGCTATTGAAAATGTGAAAGAGCCTCCTGTCAAGGAAAACTTCCTGAAGATTTTTTATTCTGCATATTAATGCCGATGCGTAACTTTAGTCATGTGATCTTAAGTTTCTGTTGGGCTAGGGTTTTTCTGTATACTCTGCATAAGTTACAATATTTACACAATAGATTAGACCTCTGTTGATTTTTTTAAAAAATGTAATTACCTTCTAAATAATTCACCATTAATCAGGGTTTTAAATTGGCACAATACACCTGGAGAACTTTCTGATTTCATTTTTCTGCAGTGAACTTCCTGACTCCAAACTGATTAGAGACCAACCCATAGCAGTCTGGAGTTGCCAGCTTCCACGCAGAGATTGCCATGTGCTTCCCCAGCAAGAAGGAAGCTCTCATTCTGGTGTCCTTGCGCCGTGGGGCGGGAGTGAGCTCAACACAGTGTCCCATGACGGTGGCTTTGCGCATTCGAAAGTTCTGCAACCACTGCTCATCATCCCAGACGTGCGTAACGATGCGATCCCACCACTCAGTGCTTGTTTCACGTGCCCCAAAGCGGTGCCCCATGTGCAGATGCTCCATGAATGTAAATAGTAATCCTGTACTGTTTGTTTGCGTGGCACACAGGAGGACAGGCACATTGGATTCCTGTTCCAAATGGGAGCTCATGATAGACAGTGCGACCTGCCGCAATGTGTTCAGAACACTGACAGCAACAGTGGAGAGAAGTGCAGGAGCCATCCTTTGGAATAGAGATGGTGGGCATGCAGGAAAGGGAGGGCCATTGAAGAAGGGCGTGAAACGCAATCGGAGATGCAAGGAACAATGGGACAGAAATCAATGCATCATGGGAAGTTGAGCCCGCTCACATGATGCACTGAGATCCTCCCCGCATTCCCACAACTCCTAGCGGCACAAGATGGAGAGTTGCACAGGGGGGCTAGCTGCCCACAGTGCACTGCTCTCACTGTCGATGCTCCAGCACCAAGTGTGGACGCGTTTTGCCGACACAATGAGTGCTGTATGGACGGGCGCAGGCGCTGTAATTACAGGGCTCTTTGATCACCGACGTAACTTGCGTCGCCAAAACGTTCTAGTGTAGACAAGGCCTGAGTTTGTTTGGCCAGCACTCTGAGAGACATAGGGGGACAGATTCTGATTTTACACTGGTGGAAATCCAGAACATCTCCAAAACGACCAGGTCAAAATTACTCCAGATTTACCGCAGTGTAACTGAGATCAGACTCTGTCCCTACACTTGTATTCTCTTTGAGAACAGGAAGACCAACCAACACCAATGAAAAAAATCACTGACAACTGCCTCTGGCACCAAAGACTTCAAAGGTCCTGTTGCATTCTGCTGACCCACACCTGCACACTTTCTGAGAGCGCACAACCATTCTTTGAAGTGGAAGACAACGCTCATTCTTTTGGTCTTTTATGTGAATAATCCACCTTTAAAAATATTGAATTACATGTGTAGTATGATACACCCCACCTGCTTCCCAGGGACAGCGAGGGGCTGTTGGATAAAACTACTCACATTGGAAATGCCCCCAACACAGATTTGCATGGGAGGTAATGTATTATGTTAGCCCCAGCTGCGTTTATTGTCTGTGCTTATCAAAGCCATCCTAGCGGCACAGACCTACCTTCTTCTACTGCACAAAGGCCTTTGAAGAACGGAGAGGTGCACAACATCTGTGCTGCTGTTGGGTCATCCCACTTCGGTGCAGCATGTTGTTGGCCCCGCAGAAAGGGCAGCCAATATTCTGCCTCTGGGCAAAAGTCCGGCTCCCTTCCTCACGTTGCACAGTGCCTTGCTGTGTGAGCTGACGCGTTCGAAGCAAAGGGACAATTTGTGGAGTAAAGTGCAACTGTAAATTAGACCAGGTGGCAGAATCGTGTCCTTTTATGTGAAGTAGAACTGATGAGCTGGGCAGATTCACCTTTGCAAATCAGCTCTCTTCATCTTGCCCCGCAGGGCAGGCGCGGGAGCTCAAGGGAAGCTGAATTCATTGAGAAAACAGCTGGACAAATGGGCATGGCTCCACTGTTATGGGGCTGGGAACACCTGGAATCCATAAGACACAGCACCTGACACCTGCTGTGCCCTGGCAATGGGGGGGGGCTGAGGGGGAGCGAAGCCCCTTTGCTATCCATCTCTAAGGGGACCAGATAGCAAGTGTGAAAAATTGGGACAGGGACAGGGGAGTAATAGGCCCCTATATGAGGAAAAAGTCCCAAATGTCCCTATAAAATCAGGACATCTGGTCACTCCTGGGGCACCGAGCCCCTGACACATTGCCCATGGCAGCCAGTGGAGAGATCCCCCTAGACTGCGGTGGGCTTTGGCCGGCAGCTGCCTCACAGAACTTGAAAGGTTTTTTCTAGAGTCAGCCTAAAGTTGAGGAGCTTGCCCCTGGCTGTTTCTTGGAGGATGGGGCTGGGAACCTCTGAACAGGCTGCCCCGCCCCATGCCCCGTTTCAGGCGAGGCTGGAATATTCCCAGATGGGGACTCAGACCGACTAGCAGAGCGCCCAAGGCGTGGGTCGGGTGGCGACTGGGGTGAATGCAAATAGTAATTCTGTACTGTTCATTTGCATGGCACACAGCAGGACAGGCGCATTGGATTCCTGTTCTGACTGGGAGCTCTGAACCAGTTTGTCCAGCTTATAACACATCGGCAAAAGTGGGAGGCCAAGCCCTGAAGCATGGAATCTCTGATCCTTTTGGAGCCCAGGATGTGAATTGCACTGACTCTCTGCTGCTGCTAGCAAGTGCAGGCGAGGAAGAAAACTAAGGAGGTGAGAGATACAAGAGGGATGTGGGAGGGGAGAAAGGGACAATACAAGGAAAGAGACTCTCCCACCCAAAATAGCTTTCTTGTTCACTAGCAGCCCTCTTCCATCTCCTATGTTCTCTCTCTCACCCATCCTCCCTTAGCGTTTGCTCTAACAAGCTGATGGAATAACTTCCCCTGCACTGTCCCTGATTGCACAGTGGTTATTAATTAGTTGTATTATGGTAGCACCCGGATGCCCAATCATTGGGCCGGGCCCTAGACACACACCATGAGCCCCGAAGAGCTTATACAAAGGCAAAGCTATCTGGCAGGTTGGTGGCAGACTTTGGATTCCACACCGCCCTCCTGAGTACAGGGTCAGTGCCCGATTGGCTAGACCGCACTGCTTTCTGGTGGTGCTCCCCATCTGTAAGTTTGTAGCTGGTTCCCAGATCTCTAGCCATTGCTCTACCATTTACTGGGTGCTCACTTCGCCAGAAGATGCTGGTGGCAATGGGGATGGTCCCACCTGGTAAAATATACAGGGTTTCTGCAGTAAACTTTACTGCTTGCTTCAGATTCCCCTTTGCTTCTTTCCCTAAAGCCTTTAGAAACAACAGCAACGGTGCACCCATTGCTGTGCAGTGCAGAGTCCCTCCTCTCCAACGCTTTTAGAGGAATAAAGCCCCTAACCGTGCCGTTTCCTCGCTGGTTTTGCTTCGGTGCACAACCTCCCTGCGTTTGCTCTCCGTAATGCTCGCCAACGGGTTTGCCTCCCCTCCTTACAGACTATGTGGTTTGTAACCAACTTACAACCTTATGGGCTGAGCAGCTCTGTTGGCTTCGTCTCCTTGAGCAGTTTGAGTTTCCATCTGGCTGTCGTGGCATAGCTTCAGCATGTCCTACATGGGCTGGGCCAAACACAGCCCCGGTGCAAGGCGGCACAGTGCTATTGCATATCAAAGTGACCGTCCTGCTGCATCAAGAGCCTAAGGGATGTGTGCTCACCCTCAGTGAAGTACCAAAGAGCTGTGGGCAGGTTGGGATGGGTCTAGATGGTCAGACGAGCCAGCATTTTTGCCATCATGTGCCCTAGGAGCTAAGATTTCATGAAAAGCCTTGCATGGTGTTAGAGTAGGAAAGCAAACCTTCCCACTGCAAGCCAATACAGGGATGTCTGACTCGACAGCCTGAAGTGACTGAGCTGTGTTAGTGGATGCAAACTCCGACGCCTAATGACAAGTTAAATATCAACACCACTGACGTCTTCCTAGCTCAGCAAAGTGCACCGGAAAGCGAGGCAACTAACTTAAGATCTGCGCAGCCTACCGTGCGTGGCATCTAATTTCTTCCGGGTGTAGGTGGAGCTTGTCTTACGGGCAGCGCTTGACACAATAACGCTTTTTATTTTTTCTAGGCTGGCCTCTGCCAAGTTCTGCCAGCTTTGAGAGGGAATAAACAACTTAGCTACAGTTAAGTTGAATCTTTCTTAGAAGCTCTGGTTGCCTGTCTCAGAATTAAGCATAGCCTTCCCTTTTGAGTGCAAAAATACGTGGAAGTGTAGAGCCCTATGACTGGAAGGGACCTTGAGAGGTCATCTAGTCCAGTCCCCTGCACTTATGGCAGGATTAAGCATTATTTAGACCATCCCTGACAGGTGTTCAACAAGCTCGGCAGGTGATTTATTCCAGTGCTTAACTAACCTGACCGTTAGAAAGTTTTTCCTAATGTCCAACCTAAACCTCTCTTGATGCCATTGAAGCCCATTGCTTCTTGTCCTGTCCTCAGAGGTTAAGGAGAACAATTTTTTCCCCTCCTTCTCGTAAAAACCTTTTATGTATTTGAAAGCTGTTACTGTGGCCCCCCTCAGTCTTCTCTTCTCAAGACAAAACAAACCCCATTTTTTCAATCTTCCCTCATAGGTCATGTTTTCTAGACTTTTAATCATTTTTGTGGCTCTTCTCTCAACTTTCTCCAGTTTGTCCACATCTTTCCCGAAACATGGTGTCCAGAACGGGACACAAAACTCCAGCTGAGGCCATATCAGCGCGGAGTAGAGCAGAAGAATTACTTCTCATGTCTTGCTTACAGCACTCCTGTAAATACGTGCCAGAATGATGATTGGAAGTTTTTTTTGCAACAGTGTGACAGTGTGGAAGTTGTTCCTTCCTAAGTGGATTGTAACGCTCACCTTTGGAGCTGTTACTCCTAGACAGAATCACATGTCTTTACTCTGGTGTAACTCCATTGATTTTAGTCACTTCTGACCTTCACCGCTGTCAGTGATCTCAGAATCAAGTCCGAAGTGGCTGTGTTCCTATGGGCTACTGGTATCACGTGTTGCTTGTTAAATTAAAGACCCTGCCTGTCATCAGCAATGGAAGAAGTAAACACACAGTACTTATGCAGCTTTCTGGAAATGGAACTGTTATCCGAAGTGTGACTATTATGTGCTCTCCAGATTATTTCAGCTCCTCCAAACCAGGCTCTTCCACTATTGCAGCGAGCATGGCACTGTGCCCATTTTCCTTGCTTGGGCAGGTTAGCGGATGAAACAGCTTGTCACCTTGGTCCCCGAAGCAAAATGGACTGACAAGACGGGATTCAAGCCTTTCAACTGTACAACAGGTTTGTTGCTAATGGAATTCATGACCTTTATGGTTTCCAGTGTTTTCTCTTTCAGCCTCCTGCCCTGGCGTGCTCTAAAATTCACGCAGGCAAGTCGAACTCTTTATCTGCTTGCTTACAATATCCCTACGGTTTAACACACAGGATTGGAAAATATCTTAGCTCTATAATAATGTCTTACAGTGCCCTCTCTTGGAATTATGCTGTATCACACCAATTTGTTAATATGCCACATGATCTAAAATCTCTTTGAGTTTAAATAGGGCATCTTCCCCAGTTCCCTTCCACCGCACTGTATGTGACTGATTAGCAGCTCTTGTTTGCTACCGATTAAGCTGTTACCTCTTAATCTTTCATCAAATTGTGGTCAAGTTCCTAGCTAGCTGTTTTAAGGTCATGAAACATAGTGTGACTTCCCAACTCAGGCACATCTGTCTACCAGCTTTCTGAATGAGATTTTGCGTCTAGTTTTTGGCTTTCAACTAGCATGGAAACAGCCCTTCTGGGAGCAATTAATGGTTTTCGCCACATTGGTGCATGCGCCCTTGTGGACATGCCCAGCACTGTGTAAAGCACTGCAGAGCTAGAAACTTACTGAATTAGCAAGCTTCTTTGCTTAGCCACAATTCACGCTATTTTTGCATCTGTCAAATGCTGCCTTTGAAGGGAGGTAAAGGGTACCCGCAAATGTCTGTCTCCAGTTCATCCCCCTTTTTAAAATAATATTTGAAGAAGCTCAAGAACTGTAAACCCTATTCTGCCTGCCCCCAACGTCCTGGCTTTTCAGTTCTCCAGATCCAAACCAGCCTCACCTGATTTTCGTTCTGTGGTTCTGGGCCTGATCCAAAACTGGAAGGGCACTATATGTCACCGCTGGTTCGAAGGCAGATCAGAATCACTTAATCTGCTCTGCCTTTCTAAGGTTCTCCTGTAGTATTCCCAGCAGTTAATCTTCTGAAACGTCTGCCTTTAGAGACTGGAACCTTGTGTGAACTGTGTGTGTGATTTTTGTCCCCACTGAATCTAAATCCAAAACCCTGGCCCTAGTTCAACCTCCAACCCAGGCTGAACCAAAGCCTAAACCACCACCTCCATTAGCTACCTAGCTCATGGAATCCCATCAGATACTTTCTGGCAGTTCCATTTGCATCGTGGTAAGAGTTGTACTGCAACTTCCCTGCTCCCAGGAGTTGACTGGAGTAATCTATTAAGGACTAGTGAGCAGAGGGAATTGCGCAGGGACTCCTCTTGTGTGCTCTCCTTGAGCAGATGGGCAATCAGCTTGCTCAGCCATCTGCCCTTGAGCAGAGTTGGTTCTGTCAAAAAAAGTCATCTCCAAACCCAAGATGTTTCCAATAGCCCATTGGTAAGGGCGCTGCAAGTCGCTGCTCTGCCTGATGGGGAGAGAAGACTTGAACATGGGTTGCCCATATCCTATGTGGGTGCCAGAGCAGGCTATTCTGCCATGGGTTTTTCTCTTTCTTCTCCCCACAACCAGAAAAAACACAAATTTTGAAAATTATGACTTTCCAGCCAGCCAGACCCTGGAATGGCTGATGAAGGAAATCATGTGGCCTGACCCAGATATAACACCACTTTGTTAATTTTTAGTCTAGGGCTGGGTCTACACTGATGGCAGCAAATTTGCCACCGTCAGTTCGATGTCTCTGGATCGACTGTGTAGACCCGCTCAGTCGATCCAGCAATCGACGTAGGAAAACCACCCCGGTAAGTGGCACAGCGCAGTGTGGACGGTGCACGGAGCAGACGCAGCGAAGTCGACGGGAGACACGCAAGTGATTTACGTCACATGCGTCTCTCCCATCAGCTGCCACCGAATCCGGAAGGTCAGTGTAGACCAGGCCTAGGTTTTTCTGGCACTCCTATCAGGACAATATATGAGACCACACGAGGCTGAGAAAGTAGGGGTGTACAATGAAAATAATACACTCACCTGCAAGTTCATGCGGCTATTTTTTAGATGCTAGTGTGAGTATAGCTAAAGCGTGTATGTCTCCCTGGTTTGGAGTTACACTAGCCTGTTATTGCCTGACTAGGAACAAAGACTTAATCCTGGGTCTCCCACATCCTAGAGGGGTGCCCTTACAACCAGTTTATTGGTAATTCTGGGTGGTTTGCTCTCTCTCACTATCTCTCGTCTCTGTTTTTACCAGAAATTCTGTCCTGGACCAATCGTCCCACCAATAGCTTCGTCGAACCCGACACATTTCCACAAAAAGTTGCAATTTTGATGCGTCTGCATTTCTGACGCCAAGACTCCCCGCAAAAGCTTTGTCAAAATGACTGGTTCCAGTCCTCACCGTCCTGTTAGTGCCACCTGTGTGCGCTGCCACCAGTTCCTGGACCCTGCTGTCCTGTGCACAACTCTTTCTATTCAGGCCCTGAGCCCCAAGAGAGGTGAAATTCCTGCATGAGCAATCTCAGTGCGATCATTTGAGTGAATTCCAAAACCCTTCCACGTGTGGCGTCGCGTACAGTTGGCACTGTTAGATAGGGAAGGCGTCCCCTGTTACAGTGTAAATCTCAGATTAGAAATAATGTAGTAAGCACCATTATTTGACATTTGCCTGGGCGCCCAGTATAGAGTTTAACCCTCTTGCATTCCCATAACATAGCAGCGGTCAGCTCTGAGTCATGAAATCTGCGACATCGCGTGGCTCTGTAACATACAGATATTTAGGAAAATCATCGCTACCGTGTAAGTAAATTTACAAGGGCGAATACGTGTTTTAGCCCTGTAATTGAAGTAGCTTGGTGAAAGACCCTAAGACTGCTCTTTCCAGTTTGTTTTGAAGCCAGTAACCACCAAAGGAATATCTAAGCATTGCTGCCATCTATTGACCAAGCTAAATAGTGCAACGAACTTCGGGACTGAATATGATTTTATGTTAAAAAGGCAGGGGAAAAGGGGTTTTCCCCCAGGTAAATAAGGATCCTTTTCCAAACCACCATAGTCAATGCCCTAGCATCCTGTAGTTTGCACCTCACCTAGAGGCACATCCTACTAAAGCAAAGAGAAGTGGCTGACCATAGACAACTCACCTGCTAGATCCTGGAGCATTGTTGATGTAACCCACCGGCCAATGTGTTAGGCATCCCCCTAGGGTGACCAGATGGCAAGTGTGAAAAATCGAGACAGGCAGTGAGGGGTAATAGGCGCCTATATAAGAAAAAACCCTGAATAGTGGGACTATGCCTGTAAAATCAGGACGTCTGGTCACCCTATGTCCCCCTCTGGGCTTAATCCATGTGAGTCTATTGCACCCCTAGCCACAGAACCTTATTTGTGTAGATCAAGATGGTGGAGACTTACGCTTTAAGCTCAGGAGTCCCTGGGGTTCGTCTGACGTGACCTGCCATAGGCCTGAGACCATTGCAAGGAGCTTTTCTGTTCAGAAGTAGGATGCAACCTCTGGGATGTGTGCGCTGGGCAGCCCCTTCTGTGACATGGCCGCACAGAATATGAATCTGCTACAGCCCCAGCTCTGGAGCCTGGCTCCATACTGCAAGCTGTAGGGACTCACGGGCGGCAGGTCCTCGGCGTCGACACCACGGCAGCAGTCCCGTTTGCAGGCTGGGTTTAAACGGCAGCATATTTAAACACACATCTAATGAGTGAGGCCCAGCTTTAGTGCAAAAAAATCCCAGGGTACTAGGGAGCCTGTCCACGTGTTCCAAACAGGTGCCCTCCCATGAACGTGCCTTGCTTTGGTAACTCTTCCAGATGGGTAACGGCTGTCGGAGGGGGCCAGGCTCAATATATCTAAGGCCTCTCTCAACAAAGAATTAAACTTGCGCGAGCCTTTGCCCTGACACCCTGGGAAAACTAAACACATCCTCCTGGGGTGCCCTAGTTAGCAGATCTTCCCCACTTGAAGCACTCTGGGAGTGTGTAAAACTTTATTAGGGGAAAGGGAACGCTGGCAGACTTGGGGAAATTGAGCAATAGAATTTATATGCAAATAAAGAGCAAAATCCCACCCTTTCCCCCCGCCTCCAGTAACTTGGCAATAGTACATCTAGCTTCCTTCTCATGGGAGGGTGACAATGCCTCACAGATAATTGTCCCTCCCCCAAACCCCACAGCTGGTATTGGGCAGTGGCAGTGTCCATCTGTCTCCAGTCCCAAGAGGGCTGCTTGCTCGTTGTGGCTGTAGCAGCCACCGCCTAGCCCCATTTACTGAGCCGGCTTTATTCAGACTCTGAGTAGTTGAGGCCTCACTGGCATCCAGTCATCTCTCTGCTGCTGTCCTCTGCACTGTCTCTTGCCACAAGACCTCAGCCTTCATCAGCTGTCCCCGTGCAGTCCCCACGGGAGCCGAGAAACGAGCACTTAGGACCTTTGACAAAGTCCTGGCTGCTTGGAAGTTAACTCTTTGCCGCAAAGCAAGAACTCCGTGAGACTCTCAAACAGCCCACAGCTCCGCTGCCTTCCCCGTTCCCTGCCAAACATCCAAGCTTGTGCATAGTTATGGAGACTCCCCAAATGTCACTACAGGAATTGTGGGTAGGCAGCCTATGCAAATGAGCTGTCTATGGCTGCGTATTTCCCTTTTCACCAATAGAGAGCTCTTTCTCCTCTGGAGCTCCAGGCCAGAGGCTTCAGTTTTCATTATTTATTAGTGCTCTTGAAAGCACATCCAGGAAAAGGAGAGTGGAGACTCTTTCCAGGCCTGCATGGCCCATTTAAAAAGTACTTTTGCAGTTTCACAATCGTTCTCTGAAGTCTGGGTGATGGTTGCACAATGGTTTCTGTAATGTGGCTTCTGACAGTTTGCGGCCTGTTTTTACTTTGTCCAATCTCTGCCCATTAACAGCTTAATGGAACAGCTTCCAGCCAGATACAGTTGTCAACATTTTATTTCTTTCTTCAGTTTGAGTTTAGCTCCTCTGTGTTTCAATTAGGGCATTGGAAGTGGATGCCACTGGACAATTGTCTTGCAGAAGGCCAGTCCTGAACTCAGGTGAGTGTGCATTGACTGAGCGCTTAGGCTCATTGTGAATTTAAGAGTATTTCAGTGCTGGTGCTTCTGTGACAAATTTAATTCTCAGAAGCTTTTCTTCCTCTAATCATCCCAAAGCCATCCAGTATTGCCTTTAACAGCATTCTCAATGGAATGCTTACTGGTGAGATATCGGGTATGAAATTGCTTAGATGTGTTCTGATGTGACCACTCCTATATTCCTAATCTACATATTAAAAATTAGCACTATTGACAATTATTATTTAAAGTTAACACTAAAATAATGAATGCAGCACATATCATAGGAGATTTAAAACTGGCTAACTGATGGATCTTAAAACATATGTTGGAATGGGGAATCATTGTTCAACTGGGGCATTTATAGTGCAGCCCTGAAGGGATCTGTTCTTGACTCATGGCAATGCAATACCTTTACCAGCAATGACTCTGTTTTTTCCAGATCAAATTTGATAAAGTTTGAAGATGACACAAATTGATGGAGTAGTAAATAATGAAAAGGATGTAGGGTTTGTAGTGGATCACAAACTGAATATGAGCCAACAAAGTGATGCAGTTGTGGAAAAGGCTCATATCACTCAGGAGTATATTAATACGTGTGTTGTATGTAAGACAGGGAGGTGATTGTCCTGTTCTACTCGGCACTGGTGAGGCCTCAGATGGAGTCCTGTGTCCAGTGCTGGGTGCCACACTTCAAGAAAGACATGGACAAATTTGGAGAAAATCCATAGGACAGCAATACAAATGATAAAAGGTGTAGAAAGTGACATATGAGGAGAGGTTAGCAAAAACTGGACATGTTTAGTTTTGAGAGAAGACGACTGAGGGGGACCTCGTAACAGTGTTCAGATGAAGAAGATGGTGGTCAATTGTTCTCCATGTCAACTGGAGATAGGACAAACAGTAATGGGCTTAATCTGCAGCAAGGGAGATTTAGGTTGGATATTAGGAAAAACATTTCTAAGTATCAGGGTAGTTAAGCTCTGGAACAGGCTTCCAAGGACGGCTGCAGAATGCCTGTCACTGGAATTTTGTAACAGCAGGTTGGACAAAAATCTGTCAGGGATGGTCTAGGTATATTTGGTCCTGCCTTAGTGTAGGCGACTGGACAAGATGACCTCTCAAGGTCCCTTCCAGCTCTGTATTTCTGTGACAAGTCAGATCTACAGACTGATCTGGATTGCATGGTAAGCTGGGCTCACTTGAATGGCGTGCTTTAATACAGCTAAGTGTTAGATCACATAACTAGGAACGGTGTAGCTGGCATGTTTAAGGTGGGGAACTGTATTTAGAGAGGCAGTGACAGAAAAGAGCGTCAAGGTTGTGATCCATCTGTGCTTAAGAGAGGCCACCTGAAAATGCCAAGGTCAGGGCAGGCTGTAAAAGGAGAGCAGATTCTCCCAGCGCTGGTGGGTGACACTAAAGTCAGACTTCCCAACCAGCCACAAACAGTGTTTCTGATTCCCCCACACTGGTACTCAAGAAGCTAAAATAAAAATGTGTACAGCTCCCCTTACTGCATTTCAGTCTCTGACTCCCAGTCAGCCACTAGGTCCAGTAAAGAGATCAGTTATTTAAAACTTTATGCTCTTTACCAAAAAGGTTCTCTTGACCCCAAAGGACCAGCCACAGTACCAGATCAATATAAGTTTAGATCTTACCCAAGATACCATGCTGCCAGCCAATCCTTTAGTAACTAAAACTAAAGGTTTATTATAAAAAGAAAGAAACAAACTATAAGAGAAATGTTAAAGGGTTAAAGCAATCAGACACATACAATTGATTTGAAAGTCCATATATGAGCAGGTTTCTAGTAGAATTGTGGAGTCTGCAGGCTTGAATAATCCCCCTAGTGTACATGCAGTACCTGGATGGGTCTGTCCTTTGTTTCAGATGAGCTGAGGTGGGTGAAGACTGACGACTGAAGACAAATTGATGTGGGGCAGCTGCCTTTTATGTCCCTTGGCCTTTGCCAGGCTGCCTGTGGAAATGTACAGAAATAAGATGGAGTCCAGGGTCACTTGAGGAAGCCCTGGTGACTCATCAGGTGTATCCCTGGCTTCTCCCCTGGGCCCATTTGTACCTGAGAGTTTCCTTAATGGGCCGTTAGGGTGCATGTGCTGTAGCCAGCCTGTCTGGGGTGTCACCCAAAAACACAGCACAAGTTGAAATACGGATACAAACATACCCGTAACGTCCATTACACACACAACCCATGAACCTAATCATCATCAGCTTACTTAGCGCATTCTAGCCTTTCTAACGGTACCTGACACGGCATATCTCACGTGAATTACTATGATCTTGACATACTGATGTTAAATAATAAAATAAATTCTCCTGCTCTCCCCAGTCCAGCCAGCGTCACAGAGACCATGGTGAAAACCAGCAGAACATGAGCACGTGAAGTGACGCAGTGGCTAAGAAAGCAAATACAATCCTTGGCTGTCTATGTAGGGGAATAGAAAGTGGCAGCAGGGAGGTGGTAGTGCCACTGTATGCAGCCTTAGTGAGCCCATTGCTGGAACATGGTGTCTAGTTCTGGTGTACGCACTTTAGTGAGGATGTTGACAAATTGGACAAGGCTCAGCAAAGAGCTACAGGAATGATCTGAGGTCTAGAAAACCTGCCTCATAGTGAGAGGCTTCGGCCTGGTCTGCACTGCGAAGTTAGATTGATGGAATGCATCGACCACATAATGTATGTGTCTCCACTGGCACGTCTGTTCTGCTGAACTAAATCGCCAGAAAGTTCGACTTCATAAAACCACCTCGCGAGAGGCATAGCACTGAAGTCGCATTAGATGGGTCGAATGAGCGGCAGTGCAGACAGAGCGTTGTGTAAATCGACATCATTGGCCTCCAGGAGGTATCCCACAATGCTCTGGTGTGACTGCTCTGGACATTCACACTCCATGGGCATGTACACAGGAAACAGCCCCTCCCCTCAAGCCCTGGGAAATTTTGAATTTCCATTTCCTGTCTGGTCAGCGTGGAGAGAGCTTGGCAGCAGAACTGATCATGGTGACTGCTCACCCCGAACTTGCTCCAGCTGGAGTCGACCTGAGGTCTTGGATCTCATCAGTTTGTGGGGCGAAAAGTCTGTTCTGCTCAGCTCCAAGCCAGCAAAAAGAAATCTGGATAGCTACAAAAAGATATCAAGCATCATGTTGGAGAAGGGGAACAAGAGGGGCGTGCAGCAGTGTTACATCTGCCTCAGCTCTTTGATTTTATCAGAAAACTAGGGCGGTGAACAATCGTTCTGGCTCATCAACAAAGACATGCTGCTTCTGCGAGGAGCTGCGGGCGATTCTCACCAATGACCCCCACCACAGTACCACCACTCAGCGTAGATCCCTCTGGGGAATCCAAAGCCAGGATGAATGACAACGAGTCTGTGGATAAGGCTGAGAAGAACGGGGGGCAGGTGAGTGGGGTTTCTTTCTCTCTGAAAGCCAGGAGCTCTTTGTTACCCCAGAGTAGCCCAGCTGGATGCAGGAAATCGTGACTGAACAAGATGCCAGGGAAGGCACAGCTGGTGAGCATGTCCTACAAATTGCATTTCTGGGGTTACATCCCCTGTCCAGCTTCAGGTTAAAGCGAAGAAAATACTGTGTGGGGTGGTGGGGATGGGCTTCCTCATTGTTGGTCCACTTAGGCAGAGGGTTGCCCCCAGAAAATACTATTTATGTGCATAGGGATGGTCCAAGAATCCTCTATGGTTATCTCCAGGAAACTTTCATGTAGATACTCTGCAATCCTTTGAAGAAGGTTCCTGGGGAAGACAGCCTTGTTTCTTTCACTGCAATAGGACACTTTCCCCCACCACTCCACTATTAAATGTGCAGGCATCATCATGGAACACAGCATAGCAGCATAAGGACCAGGCCTGTACCCAGATGCTTGCAGCAAATCCTCCCTTTCCGCCTGTGTTACCCTCAGGAGACTGATGTCACACATGGTCATTTAGGGAAGATGGTGCAGCCCCTGAAAAACTATCTGCAACAAGTGCACCCCTTCCAAGCCCCCACCCCCAAGTGTTATAGGAGGGGGTTGAGCAGGGTGCAGTACGTGCTCCACTCACTGCCAATCGAGGGGAGCGGAAGAGGTGGCAGTTTCTTTAAGGAGTGGGAATGTGGGCTCTTTGCTGTTTCCACAGACCGAGTTGGTTCTGTATCCCCTAATGGCCCCATGAAAATGCTTCCCAACTGTTACATTATTTTCTTTTCCCTCCACTGTTAAGGATGAGCTATAAAACTTGACTTGTTTGAAATTCAGTACTCTGTATTTATTACAAGCCTTGGGGTGGGTGTTGGGAAAAGGGGCGGTGCAGGCACAGTGCTGCAAGGGTGAGGGGTGGGATGGGAAGGCACAGCATAGATAAGTGAACCTATTACTGTCTCATTACAAAAACGGGTTTTCAGTGCTTCCTTGAGGTGCAGCGCTCCATGGGTGGCTCTCAGCATTGCATAGGTATCTGGCTGCTCAAAGTTTGTGGCCCATCTATCTGTCTCCATGGCCCACCCCAATGGAAACTTCTCCCCGCTTTTTCTCATAGACATTATGGAGCACGCAGCAGGCAGAGATAACTATGGGGATGTTGCTTTCACTCAAGTCTAATCTAGTGAGCAAACTGCACCAGCGAGCCTTCAGATGGCCAAAGGCATATTCCATCCCCATTCCGCACCTGCAGAGCCTATTCCTGAACTGATCCTTATTGCTGCCCAGGTGCTTGGTGATTCATTAGCCAGGTGAGAAAGAGGTAGGCAGGGTCTCCCAGGATCACTACTGGCATTTCAACATCATCAATACTTATTTTTTAGTCAGGGAAGAAAGTCCCAGCTTGCATCTTTAACAGACTTGAGTTCCTAAAGATGCGTGCATCATGCACCTTTCCAGACCACCCCACACTGATGTCGGTGAAGCATCCCCTGTGATCCACAAGGGCCTGCAACACCATGGAAAAGTATCCCTTTCAGTTTATGTACTCTGTAGCAAGGTGCTCCAGGGCTAAGATAGGGATATATGTGCCATCTATCGCCCCAACACAGTTTGGGAAACCCGATTGTGGCAAACCCATCCACTATGTCCAGCATGTTTCCCAAAGTCACGACCCTTCTTAGCAGAAGTCTATTAATGACCCTGCACACTTGTATCACAGCAGCTCCCATGGTGGATTTACCAACCACAGATTGATTCCCAACTAAACGGTAGCGGTCTGGGGTTGCAAGCTTCCCCAGAGTGATGGCCACTTGCTTCTCCATTATTAGAGCAGGTCTCAAGCAAGTATTCATGCGTTTCAGGGCCGGGGACAGCTCTGCTCAAAGTTCAAGAAAAGTGGCCTTACATCCAAAAGTTCTGCAGCCACCGCTCATCATCCCAGACCTTCAGAACAATGCGATCACAAGTTAATGCTGGTTTCTCAAGGCCAGATGCAGTGCTCTGCCAACTGCAGCTGGTTCGTGACAGCCTGCAGGAAACATGAATTATTTCATTCTAAGTCTCGTAGCAGGGTGGCTTGAGTAACATCACAATTTTCCATGCTGTGGCTCCTGTCTCAGCCTTGAAAATATTGCTGGATAAGTTGTGAGGTGTTTGTGACACTGAGCGGGTTCCACGCCTCCCTGGCAATGGCGTGTGAGTGGCAGAGACCGGGTTTCAAAAAAATGGTGCGAAAAAGTGTTCGTCTGTTTGTTTAGGACAAAAAGGGAGGCAGGAGGGAGGACGTTGCAGCATGGGAGGCTGACGATCTTCCCAAAAGCCCCTGCAGCTATTTACGCTGTGGGATAGCTACCCATGGTGCACTGCTTTGCTTATTGATGCAGGTGCCGCTGGTGGGGATGCAATCCCCTGCTGCAATGAGTGTTGTGTGATCACGCTCCTCCGACTTTGTAAGTTGGGCAGGTGAATGTCAATTGAAATTAAATCGACTTCACTCCGCAGTATAGGCATACCCTTGGGGTAACTTAACCATTGCAACAACTTATGTAGGGATGTGACTGGTGCTGCACCACTTGAAGTTCTTAAATCAAGACTGGATGTCTTTCTAAAAGCTTTGCTCTAGCTCAAGCAGAAGCTAATGGGTAGCTGCAGGAGCTACTTGGTGAAATACTCTGGCCTGTATGGTGCACGAGGTTAGACCTGATGATCACCATGTGTCACGCGGGCTGCATTAGGAGGGGGGGGCATTGGTGTTGTTTGACCTTGATATGTCAAAATCATAATAATTCATGTAAGACATGCCATGTCAGGTACTGTTAGAAAGGTTATGATATGCTGAATAAGATGATAATATTTGTGTTCATGTGTAATATGTGTAAGGAAAGTTATGGAGATCTTTGATATCCCTGTATTTCAAACTGTGCTGTGGAAGACACACCCCAGACAGAGAGGCCGCAGGACAATAGCTTGCTTAATAGCCCATTCAAGGCCTTATCAGAAGCCAGAGGCCCAGGAAGAAACTAAAGGCATACCTGAAGAGTTACCAGGATTGGCCCATGTGACTATGGACTTCATTTTGGTTCCAGTAAAGTTCCACAAGCCCCATGGCCAGAAACAGAGGGTATATAAGATCAAACCACAGAAACCATTTTGTCTTCGTCTTTGCCTTGTGTCCTTGTTCCTGTCCAGCTGCGGACACACCTCTGGATTAACACACTTTGCAACTGAACTGAAGGACTTAGACCCATCCAGGTACTGGATGTAAACCAGAGGAACTATACAAGCCTGCAACTCCACAATTGTTCTAGAAACCTGATGTATATGGACTTTTAAATCATCTGTATGTGTCTGATTGCTTTAAGCCTTTAACACTTCTCTTATTGTTTGTTTTTCTTTTACTAATAAACCTTTAGTTTTAGTTACTAAAGGATTGGCTGGCAGCGTGGTATTTTGGGTAAGATCCAAACTTATAGTGAACTGGTACTGTGGCTGATCCTTTGGGATCAGAGGGAATCTTTTAGTAAAGAGCATAGAGTTAAAGCAACTGGTCTCTTTACTGGACCTAGTGTCGGTTTTGGGAGCCAGAGACTGAAATGCAGTAAAGGGGGCTGTGTGTATTTGCACAGTGGCTTCTTGATAACCAGTGTGGGGGAATCAGAAGCACTGTTTGTGGCTGGTTGGGAAGTCTGACTGTGGTGTCACCCACCAGTGTTGGGAGAATTTGCTCTCCTTTTGCAGCCTGCCCTGACCCTGGCATTATCAGTAGGCTACCCTGGGCACGGACGGGTTACACCATGGTCCTCTCCTTGTCTTAAAATCTTTGCACCTGTGACATGGCCATGAATTTCTGTAAGTTCTCCTTGTTTTGGGGGCTTTCCATTGGTGCGCTTGGCTCCACTTTTATTGGGTCAGAAGATTCTCCTTTGGCTCCGAGTAAGTGTCCTTCCTGTCTGAGCTCACTCTGCCTTATTGGGCATTTGTTCCTCTTCGATTTAAGGTTGTTTCCTCCGGCACACTGTAGATCGTCACTCCCAGTCAGCAACCCACTGACAATTCCACCCCAGCAACAGCCTCAAAGGTCTGGGAAATGATGCTTTGTGGCACCTCTGGGGGAAAGACTGTTCTGAAGGGAAGTGGCTTAAATTTTCATCTATCAAATGGGCAGTTCAACAGGCAGAGTTTTGCACTTTGTGCATTAGTCAGACCAGGCAAAATCCTGCCCTTATGGACATAGCTGAAGACTCTCTGACATTTGGCACTCTATCTAATCTCTCAGCTGTTGGGTGCCTACAACTGCTTTTAGTTGTATTACAATGCCACATGGGACCCATTCGCTGGAATGTGTAGTTGCTTAAGAAAGACTCATTTTCCCAACACGTCAAATTCAGCTTTAACTTTGTCAAGTCTCTGATTTGGAGCAGGGACTTGGAACCCATATGCCAGCTGAGTGCGTCTGCCTCTCTGTTATTTTGCACAAAACATTTCTGGTTTCGTTCCTACGCGGCCTGGGAAAATTTTTCAAGATTTCCATAATGCTCATAGGACTAGTTCTCATCCAGCGTGCTAAATATCAAATGCACAAACACTTTGCCACAGGATGACCCAGGCCCTTTACGGTGCGTCTCCACTGCAGCTGGACCACCTGCTGCTGGCCTGGGCCCGCTGGCTCAGGCTCACAGGGCTTGGGCTGCAGAGCTGTTTAATACCGATGTAGACTTCTGGGATTTTGCAGCTATGTGAGCTCTGGGACCCTCCCACCTCGCAGGATCCTAGAGTCCGAGTTCCAGCCCCAGCCCAAATGTGTACACTGCAGTTAAACAGCCCCTTTGCCCAAGCCCAAGCCAGCTGTCCTGGGCCAGCTAATTTAATTGCAGTGTAGACATGCCCAAAGAGGCCAGTGCACCTGTGACTGGTCAACTAACCCCCCCTCCCAGCGAGGCTTAAGGAAGGGCACCTGGGCCCTAGTGGAAAGGAGACAGGGAGAGCTTGAGGGAGTGTGTTGGGAAGGGGCATATGAGAGCTGTCTGAGGTCTGGAGGAGTGAGAAGTGGCAAGGAAGAGCTAGCTGGAGTTGCTCGGCAGGGACTTGAGTTTGGAAGAAGAGTAGTAACTGGGAGCTGCTGATGTGAGGAGCTTTGAGGGAAGCTGGTGATGAGAACTGAGCAAAGCCGCGGTCCCCTGGCACTCGGACAAGGGCCCCTAGGAAAAGTGGATCCAGTCTGGTCTGAGGAAGCTGTTCCTGGAAGCAAGAGCATGGACCCTGGAGGTTTGTGCCCTGAGCCAAGGTAGGACTCACAGGCTGGGAGGCATAGAGGTGCGGGGAGCCCTTGGGGTGAAGACCTGAGCACATGGCTGCAGGAGGAGGCCCAGAACAAGGGGTTGGCCCTGGAGAGGTGTTCGCTGACCAGGACACGCAGGGGAGTGGATCATTGTGGGGAGCTCTCTCGTGGGAGATCTGACTGGCGGGCTGTGATAAAAGGCCTGGTCTACACTTATCTGAGAATTCAACGGCAGTCAACAGGAGAGATGCAAGGTACATAGCATAGCTTGTGTAAGTCCTGTCGACTTTGTAACTTCTGTTTTGCGCACTGTCTCTACTACGCTGTGCTGACGGGAAACGTGTACCCGTCGACGCAGCTCTACGTTTTTTTTAAGTGGTTTTAATGGATCGACTTCTGGATCGATTGAACAGGACTTCACTTCCGCTCAGTCGATCTGAATAGATCGATCTGAGGGCGGTGAATTTGCTGCCGTCAGTGTGTGCATAGCCTGGGGCATTGGTTCAGGGGCAAAAAGAACTGGGAAGAAAGTGCTGCTGTTGACTTTTAGGTGGGTGATTTGCTGGTGATATTCCAGAGACTGGAATGAGAAAAACCTATGGTATTTTTGTGTATTGGGGAAATTGAAAATAGTTTCATTACTATGTTTGGGGTAAGTTCTACACTGGTGAATATGAATAAATTATGCCCAGATTGCAGGCATCTTATCAGACACTCAGAGTCTGTTTCTTTTATGGGAAAAAGAAAGGGGAAACTGAGGCAGTGCACCAATGGGGTGAGGCCTGCTGCTGAAGGGGGGCTCCAGGTGGGGTCTGCCCTGTCACACATTTAAACAGATTTCTTTGTTCAAACTTTGCTTCCTAACAAAAACTCACCATTGGTCTTAGACCAAGCAAGGATTAGTTATTTATATATATTATTATTAACTTATTTATTTTACTGTATACAAATGCACCTAACATACAGTTTTTAAAAACACATACAAGAAAATACAGGTGGACACACTGATAATAACAAGATGTTTGAAAATGACAGCTGCGAAGGTTGTCACCCCAAAATTTGTTCCTAAGCTACAAGAGAGAAAAAAATACAAGAGGTTTGACCAGCTTAGTGCCTGATTGTGTTGCCAACTTTAACAATGTTATTGTGAATATCATGATATTTGGCGTGTTTCTTAAAGCCCCAGCGCCTGGGTGCATGTGATTAGGTGAGAATCTCAGCTTTCCCTAAAATGTAAGTTTCTAGTCCTTACAATTGCAGATAAATGTGTGAAAAGATGACCAAATGCCCCTTGATGGCTCAAAACACAAAAGGCAAACAAAAAGAAATCCAAATTTTTATTTTTTTTTTAAAAACCTTCATGGTTTTGAAACCAGTCACATGATTTTTTGGCAATATTGTATTCAGCACCCATTGAATCCATAGAAGGAATCCCACCAACTTCAGTTAGAGCCGACTTGGGCTGAGGGGGCCCTGATCCTGTACTGGGTTCTGTGCAAGTGGTTCCATTGACTTGACGGGGCTCCACCTACTAAGAGTTCATCGCGGTCCTGGGCCCTTATCAACAGGGGCTCTTCTCTAGACCGATTCTTCAGCAGCAGAGAGCAGCGTTTACAATAGGAAAAGACAACCAGGAAATAAACAGCATAAACTTCCAGCTCAAGCAGCCGGTCTCGGCTGGGCCTACCTGAAAAAGGTATGCGGGTTTAATGGGTAGAAGCATTAAAATAAATGTAGTCAAACCAGTGCAAAGTCCCCTATAGACATTTTTGATTTCAACAGCTTATTTCGATGTTGCTTTAATCCGTGAGGAAGTGACTTAAATTAGATTGATAAACCATTCCTAACCTGCTGTAGGAGGGTGTACAAAGGGTTTGACTAAATGGGTTGAAAAGGCACTTTTAGGCCTGGTCTATACATAGTTTTTATACCAAATTAGCTATTTAGAATCACAGAGTTTAAGGCCAGACGGACTCATCTGCTTGTCTGCTCCAACCTCCTGTACAACAGAGGCTACCACCACCACCATCAGCCAGCAGTGCACACTAAACCCAGCAACCAAAACCAGACCAACCGCCCACAGGAGACCAGACGGTTACAAGCCACAGGCAGAGAAGAAGAGGGACCAAGGTGCACCAGTGCCTGATGCTCCTGCAGCAGCAGGGAGATGATTAAGTGTGAGGCGCCCAGATAATCCCGGCAAGTGACCTGCATCCGCCTCCTGCGGAAGGCTAAAGTCCCCCCAAATTGCTGCCAATCTGAGGGAAAATTCCCACCTGATCCCATCTAAGCTGATCAGTTAGACCCTAAGCATGTGAGCCACAACCAGCCAGCCAGCCACGCACCTGCATGAGAGACTGCATGAGAATGGC
Source organism: Mesoclemmys tuberculata (assembly GCA_007922155.1). Classification (NCBI taxonomy): domain Eukaryota; kingdom Metazoa; phylum Chordata; order Testudines; family Chelidae; genus Mesoclemmys; species Mesoclemmys tuberculata. Next base: position 9,630,654 of record ML675611.1, on the reverse strand, counting down.
CCTGGCCCTGGCCCATCCACCCCAATGTCCCATCCGCAGCTGGAGCCATCCCCGGCGCCTCAGAAGAAGGAGACTGGAAAGAACAACGAACACCCTGGGGGGCAGAAATCCTGCTCTGGCCCATACAGGTGGCTGGCTGAAACCCTGAAGCTTTTAGGAACATGAGACATAAACTGGAAGTGAAAACGAGGGCTGTTGAGCCCTGCCCCCCACCGTCAGAAGCAATCCCATCATACAATCACACTCATACACTTGTCCAGCTCGCCCCCAGAACGAGTTAACTTGTTTGCCCCCACAACTCTCTTCGGGGAGCTGTTCCAGAACCTCATCCCTCTGATAGCTGGCAACCTTCTTCTAATTTCCAGCCTGAATTTGTTCACAGCCAGTTTCTATCCATTTGTTCTTGTGCCAACATTGTCCTCAAGTAGCTCTTCACCCTCCCTGGTATTTACCCCCTAAAGGATTTAGAGACAGCATTGATATCTCCTGCCAGCGTTCTTTTTGCTATACTAAACAAGCCAAGCGCTTCCAGTCTCTTCTCATAAGATAGGCCTTCCATTTTCCCCATCATCCTAGGAACTCCTCCTTGCACCTGTTCCAGCTTAAATTCAGCTCAGTTAGGGGGATGATTTTTTTTTTTCACCAGAATAATTAGATCTATACAGTAGATGCAAGATAATTAGATACTATGCGGGTATAAGCTCCAGAGGGGTAGCTGTGTTTGTCTGTACAGCAAAAACAATGAGAGGCCTTATGGGGGTATAAGCATCTTTTTATACAGATATAGCTGTGCCCATTGCAAAGGGTTGTACAGATATAATATATTGGTTTCTAATTAGGATAGCTGAAGCAGTACAAAAATGGTTTATACACAAGCCAGTCAAGTAACCTGGTGCAAGTCTGTCTGTGTGTGACGGCTGGCAACCTTTAGGGAAGATGGCTTTTGTTCTCCAAGTGAAAAAGCTGTTTCAAAGTTTTCTAGTTTTTCATCAAACCCCCACATTTTTATATTAGAATTTCAATTCTGGGGGGATATTTTCACTGAAATTTCTATGGAATAATATCCTTTTGGAACAAGTGATTCTATCAAAATCGAAATGCTTTGCAAAAGCAGATTTATTTTGCTGGATTTTCATTCTGGAAGGAAACAAGGTGAGAAAAGGCTGACAGTGACATTTTTGGGATGAAATATTTAGATTTGTTATTATTAAATGATTTTTTAATTCATTTTTAAAAATGTTATATTATATATAAACTTAAGGCAAAATTATAAAAAGTCAAAATGAAATCTTTTGACCCAAAACAAAAAGAAATCCTTCACTGAGAATTTAGAAGTCAAATTTTTAAAGCTTTTAAATTTTAAATGGAACTTCTATCCTTTTTTCTCTTCCTTTTCCTTTTAATACCACTGACTACATTAGAACAAATGGTGTCCAGAGAGGGGGTTTTCTTCACTATTTCACTTTTTCTTCTACCACTCTGTAATGTTTCCAAAGTCAGAAACATTTTGAAAAGGTATGGAATGGAAAAGGAGAAAAGTATGCATGCAAAATCTAGACATCATTCATTGTATTGAATCCATTTGCAAAAAAAGAAATCTAAATTTTTCAAAAATGTTTTGCAAATCCCCTTCCCATTTCCCCCCCCCCCCCGAAAAATAGAAATTATTTAGCAATAGTGCATTTCTTTGCAGTGTTGAGCATGAGTGTTTTCTTGGCCAGAATCTAACTGATCAAACAATTTTAGTAATTTCCTCCATAGATCTCCCCCATAACATATACAATCCAATAATCTGATATGAGGCTTTTATGAAATGCCTGTTGCTATGCTGGCTAAGCACCTTTTAATGCTGCCACACTCCACTGTTCTGAGCTCTCTCCCTTAAATGCGTTCGAAGTGCAAAGGGTGCTTTGTTTCTATTGTCTCTTTATCACAGGATCCTACCCAAGATTCTTCAGGAAGGTCTCCCAGCATGGTGAGAAAGGGGATGCTTACCCAGACAGACTTGTAGTCCCAGCTTTGCCGATGCTGGGCCAGCTCCCCAACTCCACTGACTTCTCTCGGGCTGTGTTGTTTTTCCACAGAGTTATATAGGGACAAACACCACGTAAATCAGCCATCAGGCCTGCTGACAGCAAGTTTTGGCTAATCCCTTTCCTAGCACCGTATATATGTAGCATGTATATGCCAGTGTTCTCTAATAGCATTAATAATTCCATCTTTTATTTCGCATTCAAACACTCTTGAAAGGATCATCTAATTTAAATCACAGCTTCATACAACATCTCTATCCTGCATGTGTCACCACTAGGGGGCAATAAATCATCTAATTACAATGATGAAACCAGTGTCCTTTCACACAGCCACCCATGATGAACTTAAATGGATTTTAAACATTAATATAATAGGCATTTAGGTAGGAACTAGGTGGGAGAAGAGCATTTTAAATAAGCCAGCAGGTTACAATGGATGTATTTTGAATGCAGGCCTTTGATTGGCCACTAAATTTATTCCAATATCTAGAGCAACACCAGAATTAAAATTGATAAACTGACTTGCTGTCTTTTTGAGATGCAAATTGAGACAAAAGCTCATTTTGATAAATGCAGAAGCATTGACCCTAATGATTCACAGAGTTATTTCTAGGGTGAACAGAGGGTTACAAATTTCTAACCACATCAATCTCATAAAAGGCAAAAGAAGACATTTCCTTATACACTTTCCCAGATGATGTCTAGGATTGTCACTTTATGGCTAATCCAGTGGTTTAGGAAAGGGGCATTGATGTCAAATAGTATCTTGAGAAATACTGATCTAGATCGTCGGCTGGTATAGATCAACTTCACTGTATTGACACTGAGGATGTGTCCTTTAAAAAAAAAAAAGTAACTAAATAGAAGCTGGTAGATCCACTGGGTATACCCAGTATAGGACAGAGGACAGGTAATATGCCAGATATTGCCACCTGCAAATCTACTGTAGAAGTAGTTATTTCCACTGTAAAAATATTTTTCCCATTCTGTATCTCACCCAACATACTACTGTACTTCAACACACAACTTTTTAAAACCTGATATTTCATTATCTGTTCCATCCACATGGAAATTATCAAAGGCAATGGAATAGTCTTATTTGTAACAATTAACGTTTCCATGGCATTCTTCTGGAGGATGGGCCGAGTCCGGTATCCTGGCCATAGTCAGCTGTGAGTGATGATGTCCTGTCTGTTCACATTCTTCCTCAGATCAGTTCCTTGTGGTATCTATCTCTCTTTATTTTTTCACCTAAGATGTTGTTCACTGTCGCTCTAGGCAGTGAAATGCCTGCTTCCCTCCACCCCAGAAGTGACCATCATTCCCATTTTGTAAAGCAGTGTGGACTCCTTTGAAATGAAATAAGTTATGGAAAGCTAAAATCAGTTTTTATCATGGTTGTTCTGGGCTGCGAGAAGGATTCCAAAAACCAGTTTACTTTTGGGAGCTGCATGTCACTTCACTTTCTGTTGCCCTCATATCTAACTCCTACAGGATCTCTTCTTCTCCAGATCCAGCAAGAGACTTTGAACCTGATTTTCATTTGCATTAAGGCCTCTTTACACAGCACTGGCACTGGAGGATCAATTACAGTCGGTGTCAATTACTTTTATATACCCGCGTTAAGGCCCTTTCACATTGCAAAAGGAGTGTCAAGGAGCCTTCACTGCATGAGAAGCAGGCTCTGCCTTTCCTGTAGTTATTAAATATGACAATAGTTCCACCATTCTTGAAGTTATCTGTTCCAATATTTTTTTACTGAAATGTCTTAATCAATAAAAAATGGTTTCTTGTCTCTTCAAGTTTCATGACAAAATTCCATTTTCAGCTTTTAAATTTTTTCAGGTTTTCCTCAACCTCCTTTTGCTCCCCAACACATAAACCTGACAAAAATGAAAATTTTCTGTTATCACTGAATTTTTTTCTGGGAAAAAAATACAATTTCCAGACCAGCTCTATTCTTGAAATTGTAGGTAGGGAAATGATCGCTTTCATTGCCCAGGGCATTCGAGATTCTCGTTTTCATTCTATTTTTTTCAGCTTGGTTTGTATGCTCCCATGTCTCTATAGTCTCTTGATTGCAAGCCCCCCCAGTAAAGTTACAAGACCTCACTTTCTCTCCATAAACTCTGTCTTTGCTCTTTCTTAGCAGTTTGTGATGTCCTTAATTCTTGCATCAATTTTCAACTGATTCTCAGGATTTTCTCTTGAAACTCTCTGCTCCTTTTCAGAGTTCAAGTCATAAACTCATAGACTTTAAGGTCAATATGAAGATCCAATCTGACCTCCTATATAATGCAGGCCACAGAACATCACCCAGCCACTCCTGCAACAAAACTCCAACCCACAACTGAGCCACTAAAGCCCTCAGACCATGGTTTAAAGACCCCAAGGCACAGAGAATCCAGCAGCAAGTTAGCCCTGCCCCATGCTACAGAGGAAGGTGAAAAACCCAACCCCCAAAGCCTTTGCCGATCTGCCCTGGGGGAAAATTCCTTCCCGACCTCAAATATCAGTTAAACCCTGAGCATGTGGGCAAGACCCACCAGTCAGACACCCAAGAAAGAATTCTCGGTAATAACTGAGAACCCACCGCATCTAACATCCCTTCACAGGCCATTGGCATACCTACTACCAGTAGTCAAATATCAGTCAATTGTCAAACTAGGTTGTCCCATCATACCATTCCCTCCATAAATTTATCAGGCTCAGCTTCGCAGCTAGCTAGGTTTTTTGCCTCTACTGCTCCAGAAGGCTATTCCATAACTTCACTCCTCTGATAGTTAGAACCCGTGTCTAATTTCAAGTCTAAAACTTCTTGATGGCCAGTTTATATCCATTAGTTCTTGTGTCCACATTGGTGCTGAACTTAAATAATTCCTCTCCCTCCCTGGTATTTTTCCCTCTGATGTATTTAAAGAGAGCAAGCATATCTCCCCTCAACCTTCTTTTGGTTACGTTAAACAAGCCAAGCTCTTTGAGTCTCCTCTCATAAGGCAGGTTTTCCATTCTGCAGATCGTCCTAGTCGCCCTTCTCAGCACCTGTTCCAGTTTGAATTCATCTTTTCATAAACCTGGGGGACCAGAACTGCACACAGTATTCCAGAAGAGGTCTCACCAGTGCCTTGTATAATGGTACTAATATCTCCCTATTTCTACTTGGAATACCTTGTCCGATACATCCAAGGAATGCATTAGCTTTTTTCGTGGCCACATCACATTGGCGGCTCATAGTCATCTTGTGATCAACCAACATGCCCAGGTCCTTTTCCTCCTCTGTCACTTCCAACTGATGCACCTCCAGCTTCCAGCAGAGATAATAATTCTTGTTTTTAGTCCCTAAATGCATCATCTTGCACTTTCCACTATTAAATTTCATCCTCTTTCCATTAATCCAGTTTACAAGGTCATCCAGATTTTCCTGTCCTTTTCCATGTGTCCATGGCCTGTTGCCACATTGCACTGCTTCACTGTGCTGTATCCTTTGGAGACTGAGGCAAAGTATCAGCCTTTAAGCATAAATATAAGTAAGCGTGGATAGTTGGATGAGCCAGCAATGCCTAATATACGGTAGATCCTTAAATATCATCGCTTGGATCCCTTTGCAATCCATTCTCTAACTAGTGGAACTAATTATTAGCGAGGAAAATAAACTTCAGATATAAGTGCTTCTTTCTGAATAGGATTTCTCCTCCATCTGGGTGTACCTAAGGTCACGTCTTTTCGGTAGCACTTATAACTCAACTTTAAAATGGAGTGGGTCACATTTAAAAGGGACGTGGGGAGCTAATCACAGGCCGCTTTCTCCTTTGTCATGCTACTGCACCTGTCTGAGTGGCGATCACATTCCTAGTGTCGTCTGCCTGGGAGTGCCAGCTTCCAGCGGCTAATACATTCTTGGCTTTTTGATGGAAATGAATGGTGCCAGCAACCGGGATCAAAATGAGAGCTATGTGAGGGAAAGTCATTCTATTAACAGCAGCCTTTCCTACCCATCTCTCCCTGATAACGATCTGTTCCTGGAAATGTCCAACCACTTCTTATTTACAGGTTGTGCTATGTGAGAATGACACCCACGATTGTGATCTAGCGAGCGGCTTGCAGTTTCGGTGCTCCTGAAATGGAATGACAGCCTATGCCTATTGCCAGACGGACACAGGCAGCAGCTTGCTGCTTGTCGCTGGTTTTGGGGAGAACTCGCTGAGAAGGCGTGGCTGGGTGCATGAATCAGCCAGAAATGCTGGTTCATCTTGCTGAAGGACAAAACAGGGTGCTCGCCAGCTCCTTCCCCCTCTGACTGTGGCCTGGTCTACTTTTACGATTGAGGGTGGCATAGTTACATGGGTCAAAGGTGTGAAAAATCTCCCCTTTCCCTCCCGCAGTGACATAGCTATGGGAACCTAACAGAGGTGACGCATCACTGCTGATAGTGGGGGGCACACTTTAAAGGTCTGGGGGGGTATGTGACAGCCCCATGGATTGCCTGTGACCATCCCCCAGGACCAGGGAAGCCAATCCTGCCCGCTCTTGCAGGCCAGCCCTGGTCAGCCCTGGTCTCGGGCAGGGAACTTACAACAACAAAGTTTCTCCCTGGAGCAGCCCTAACTCGGGCGCATCGGCCCGTGCGGCGTGTCGCACAGCGCCCAGCCAGTGTGGCCGTGGGCCTGCGGGATCACTTCACTCTGAGCCATGCCAGGGCAACTCGGCACTCGCAGAAATCTAACCCCATGTGCCCCCCACCCCACATGTCGCCTCTGCAACCCGGCTGCATCTACGCTGGGGGTTAGCTGACAGAACAACGCTTCCAGTGCCGTTGCTCAGGGGGTGGTGCCCCTGCACCGGCAGAAACCTTCTATCGGTGTAGACTGCGTCTACACTACGGGGTTATGGTGGCGTAGCTATGGCAATGTGGCGATGCCAGTGTAGGCCTCAGAGTGCAGATCTGCCCCAGGAAGGGGGTTGATGCTGCCCTGGCTGCCTAGATGGTCAGCAACTTGCGTATGTATCAGAGAGTGGCTCTAGGCCTTAAAACCTCCGTGGAGGATGAGCAGGTGACATCTCTAATGTCCCTTTATTTTCCCCAGGGGGTTTTGGCTGCGCTCATCACTTTGTGTGCCCCCCACCCATTCACGATGTGTATTATGTTACTCTGTGAGCAGCCCTCGTGACTTCACATCTACACTCATGCCCTACCTCTCCCCACAACCCTACCCACCTCCTGCCCCCCATCCCCTCACCACATTGATTTCAATGGCACTCACTGCCTAGTAGAGTGAGCCAGGCCCGCGGCAGAATCTATCCCTAAACGGAGCCTCAAATGAGTGATGTGGCGTATCCAGGCCAGTGCAGGCAGAGTTAAGGTTTTAAATTCTTTTAACAATGCAGAAAGGTCTGGTATAAATACAAGGTTAAAAGAGCTCAAAGTTCATGAAATCTGTTTGATATTTGGGGTCCACGAAAGGACAGCTTGTTAGTTCAAAGTAAACGCTGGTCTAAAGTGGAGCTGCTCATTGCGGCTAAGATTCCCACACCAACAAGGCAGGAAAAGCAATCCCTGGAGGCTAGTTTAACGTCAGGGTGAGTACGGTGTAACCTAACCAACGGGATTGATCCAGGTCAGGCATTAAAGGCTAAAATGGATTAAACAAAAGACCATTCCCCTTGTAACAAGACGGGACAACTTCAAAGCTGGGATTTGTTCTTGTTATGACAAAGGAAGTGGAATTACAACATGCCTCAGGATACACCCCTCTGTGGCTTTCAATTTGCTCGACTTGTACGAAGAGGCAGGACAAGTGTGCGTGGAGGGGTCCAAGACTCCTCTGCAGGGCACGAGCTTTCAGTTTGGAAAATCAGATCAGCACCGCTTTTTCTTCTTTTTTTTTTTTTAAGAAGATGCATGTGGCATCTCATCACACGATGCTCTGCCACCTTCCAGCCTTTCATCAGCCCAGCATGGAGACGGGAAATGCTGTGGTGGGGGGAGGCGCGGTTCTGCTTTGCTTTCAAATTAAAAGGGTAATGTTTGGGGCTGCTCTTTCCTGAGGGAGAAAGTTCTGGAGCTGAAGTGCAGCTCGGGCCTGAAACGTGAGGAAACAGCACCTGCTTGCTCCACTGTTCTGCTCCCTGTGCGGAGGGGGGGGGGGTGTCAGCTCAGCTTTCGATACTATGAGGCAGCCATAACCAGTATAATGTACAGGTTAGTGTTACTCACTTGCTTCTGAGCCTGGACCACAGAGGCTAGGCGTCTATTACACCACTCGCTTTAGGGGTGCGGCTCAAGCGCTAGCAATTCATGCTTTTCACTTCAGAAGTCCCTGGTTCAATCCCCAGTCTGTCAGCTAAGCTGGCGGCCATCACACCAGCTTTGGAAGAGCAGGCTGGAGCTCATTTCTTCTCCTGCAACCCTCACGGGACTGTTAGCTAAGTTTCAATCCATTACCCCTGTGCAGAGCTGCGAAAGGGCTGCTCAGATGTAATGGAGGGCGCAATTTAGCCAGCAGAATGTTTCTTCTTGGTGCTGGCGCCCGAGGGTGTGTGAGCGCAGCCTGGGGCTGAGTGCCGGGGAGCCAGTGTGGGCTGGAGGGGTAAGGGATGGAGAGAAAGGGTGGAGATGTTGGCTGGCGGAGGGAGAGATGAGGGGAAGTAGGGGTACCGGGCTAGATGGAGGGGAGACAGGGAGGCTGTGAGTTCGGTAGTGAGAGGAAGGGAGGAATGGGGGTGCTTGCTGGAGCTGGGAGATGCTCCTGGAAGCCAAATGAGCCAGCTGCCTGAGCCACTTGCGAACAGCAGGGCGTGGGGTGTGAGGAGGTGAGATCTGACTTAGTCGTGGATATCACTTGCAGGTAGCCAGTCGCCCCTCCCGGCTCTTGGGAGAGTAAAAAATCTTCTCTTCAAATGCTGGTGCTTTTTTTAAGCCAGCCGAGGAAAAGAAGTGCTGGGGACTTGCTCCCACTCGACGCTTCCCTTCTCCCGGCGGCCTGTGCCGCAGCCTGCAACGTCTGGCAGCTCATCAGAAAGTAAATGGGAGTACAATCCCCCGTGCTCTGGTTGGCGGGTTGGACTGAGCCTCGCAGCCTGTCCACAGTGCTGCTTCTGTCCTGGGGGGGAGCCTCTGTCAGCCGGCAACCAGTGACCTTTCCTGTGAGGTGCAGCCGAGGTTAAAATAATCCCGATCTCCAGAACCGTTTTTGATGTGTGAACCTCCATGGGTATGGATTCAGGGTGGCTGGCCCCCACCACAATGGCTACGCTCTATTTTTAGAGAGCTGGCTCAGACAGAGCTGTGTCTCTTCGAGCTGGGACTCATCCTCCCTCCCAGCTCAAAGTGCAGATATACCCTAGAACTCAGTTGAACACGGTAGGGCCATGCACCCACCTGAATTAAACCCTGCTCTTGTATTGGTGCTGGTGTTTCATTGCTTTCTGAACTCACCACTTGTGTGAGTTAATTACCATCCCTTGGTGAAAGACAACAACCTGACACCATGTGTCATTGCATTTTGATGTGGCTGCAGCTCATTTTTTTCCCCCAGAAACCTGGCAATATCTCTAGATGATATGGGTCCTAGCGTGCTTTTGGCTGCTTTGAATCTGGTGGTGGGTCGTGTTGTTATAAGTAACCATTATGATCTAACGTGGAACCCTCATCATCCGCGGCCCTGATTCAGCATGATGCTTCAAAAGAGCTACTCTAGTGCTTACAGTTAGGCATGTGCATAAGTGGCTTGCTGAATTGGGGTCTGAGTCATTTAAAAGCAAACCTGAGACTTTACTGCAGAGAACAATCCTGCTCTCACAGGGAGATGGCGATAACCCAGTAGTTTCTTCCAGCTCTCACTTTTGTGACCTATACTGCAAGAATGAGGCAAAAGAGGAATTTTGAATCCTTTTTTTATTTAATGTAGACCTACCTAAGCCATTGCTTTGCGAGAAAGGGCCTGAGAATTTAATGTGGTGTCACTAAGTAATTAGATCTGTTTCTTTGAGAGCATTCCATACCAAAGCCAGGCTAATTCTATTAGAAAATGAAACCACAATATTGTACAGTATTGAGGCAACTAAATTTCTATTTAATTATCCAGGTAATGTAATTATGCAATCAGCTCTAATCTGATATCAAGAGGAAAGGTTCTGCATAGTGAAAGGGCTGTTGCAATTAAATGTGACATACTCAATTACTGAAATGTGAAAACGTCTTTGGGAGACTATCCCCACACATGCACGTACTATATATTAACCTCACTGATCTTAGCTATGACTAATTTGTTAGTGGTCAGAGAAGAATGGACTATTATATAATGACCAATGATGAGAATTACTCCTATTATAGAACACAAGGCTTGGAGGCACACTGCAAAAAGCCTGGTTCTAACTACGATTTCCATTTTGTATGGAACAAAATTAGGAGTCAGGAAAGAATTAGATCTTTCATAGCTAAAATGTTTTTTTAATTGCATGTTAGGAACACCATGGTTGGGTCCCTTGGTATAGATCCCTCCATAAAACACTTATCTGTCCATTTTCTATATAATTTTTGAGGATTTTGTATTGCAGTAGCACCGAAAATATGTGGTTACCCTGTACTAGCTGTCTTTGTGGAAAGCTACTACTGGTGCAACAGAGTCCACAAAGCCTTAATTCTTGCTAGTCTGGCAGCAATAACCGTGAACATTTGTGAGGCAGCAGCAGCTAGTGTACTGGTTTGGGACCTGGGTTCTTTTCCCAGCACTATTGCTGAACTGCTCTATGACCTGGAGTAAATCACTTCCTGCCTGTTTCTTCTCCCACCCTTTCTATCTTGTCTGTTTAGACCGTAAGCTCTTTGGAGCTGGACTGTCTCATGCTATCAGGCCCTGCCTGTTATTAGGGCCTCAGTGTGCTAATAATACACGGTGGATGCTTTTTAGAAGATCATGACACATGTATGCTGGTCTGTATATGTGAGCAATTCTTTTACTTATTCATACACCTGAGAACTTGGATGATTCCAAGCAGAGAATGAGCAGTTGCTATTACACCTCCATGTGAAACTACTTTTGCATGTTGTTAAGTTCAGTCAATCAGCAGCTGTGTGTGCTAATAGCACCGTTCATGAGTATCCTGGTGCTATACAAAATGAAAACCAGCTACAAAACACGGCAAAGCGGTTCAACATTTCATAAAGCTGTAAACATTCCATAAAGGGGGAGGCGGAAGGCTCCAGTGTAAAGGTGCAGCGCCTGGTGATAGAAAATGATGAGCTGCATGAAACACATTCCTTAAAAGGAGAAGACTGTAAACGTTGGGATTTCAGTTTGAAGAGGCATGAATAAGTGGGCACATAAGAGGGGTTTACAAAGCAATGAATGGGATTGGAAAGGTAAACCCTCTTACCCGTTCTAGTAAAGGACAAAGGGACAGCCAATGAAATCGAAAGGCAACAAACATAAAACTAACAAGAAATAACTTCTTAGTGCAATGCAAACTTCTCCTGGGGAACTCATAGTCATAAGAGACACAGGACAGCAAAAGCTTGGCAGGATTCTCAACAGGATTAGCCCTCTGTGGAGAACGAGAATGAGCAGTTGCATGACATAGAGCATTTGTAATATCAGTGGTCCCTGGATACACTTGTGCAGGGGCTAGTTGGAAACTTGTAAATATGAGAAGAAATAGTTCCTATTTGGTTGTGGTCTTACAACAAAAATAACACCACAAAACAGTGAGTCAAAACTGTTGCCGAGACAGCTTTGGCTCATTGCACCAATGTAACCCCACACTACTAGTTAATTAAGATCGATTAATATTTGTGCAGTGCTCTGAAGACAGAGTGCTATGTAAGTGATGAATATTTAAATTCTCTATCTACCTTAGCTATTGCATGTTACATAGTATCTACCTCCCTCCTATTCCTTCTCATAGGCCCCAGTTGAGGAAAGCCTGGCTATTCAAGAGAGCCCTCACATATGTCTTTGTGTGCTACCAAAGTCAATAGGGCTTGAGCACATGCTGAAAGTTAAGCAGAGTGCTTACATGCTTTGCTAAATAGGGATAGGCATAGGCTTGTGTTTCTGAAGTTGAGGCCTATGACAGGATGTACCTGGCCTTGGCAACTCCCTAGAGGAAGCTCTGTGGTCCAGCTCACCCCACCTCTAGGAGTGGAGCAGTGAAGGTGGATCCTCCAGGCCTGCCTAGAGAGGCCTCATGGAAGCAGCCAATCAGAGTCCAGCAGGCTCAGATAAAAGGAGCTGCAGGGCCTTAGCAGGCCAGTTCCTGGCTAGGGCCAGAGAGCTAGCTAGAGTTTAGGCCCAGCTGTATTTGCCCAAACTGGGTGTGGCTTGGGAACTTGAACTGTGAGCTGGGCATGAAGGTAAAAGGGCCAGGTGGGAGGAGGCTCAGGGAAGTAGCAGGAAGGCATTGAAAATGAGCAGGGCGTGGCTGTTGTGGACAGGAGCCCTGGCAAAGTGATGTAAATGCTAAGATGAGGATATGGCTTGTTGGGCAGCCTGAGCAAAGAGCTGAACTGGAGGGGCAGATAGACAGCTTTATTGGACTTCTCTTACCCCAGAAGGGATTTGGTTACATGGTGACCCGGCTGGAAGGTTGAGCCAATGAAGACCTGCTAAGTGAGGCTGGTGACCTGGAGGTAGTGCCAAGAGTGAAAGAAGGAATGGAGGACGTGCAGGGTTCAAGAGGTGAGTGTCCCTATTATAAGGCTATAATTAACATCCCAATGTCTGTGGCATGACAGTGTCATATACACACTAATGTTAAATGATGATGCTGGTAATTGACTTGAGAGAAATTTAGGAGGGGTAGGCTGGGAAAGCTTCTGCTTTGGCCACAGATACTTTGGTAAACTGTAATGCTGGCAAAAAGCAATACAGAGAAAGTACAAGAGACTTGACTAGGATTTCAGGCAGTGCTTAAAGTGGTCTTATGAAAAGTGGGGGTCTGTCATCACCCCCACATCTGCCTGTCCCCTGCCCAGCAATTAATTTTGCCCGCCAAATCAATTCTGTCCCGTCAGTCCTTCCACTTCAGCTGCCCAAATGACTTACAGGAGAATCAGTAAAGTCTATATTTTGACTTATTTACAGGCTTTCTGTGGCGTATTATCAATGGTGTTTAAAATAATATGTTACACTTTAAGCTTATAAGGGATTTCCTGGTCCTACTTGCAGGCTAGGAGGCTGCATACGGAAATATTAAATCTGGGTCTTCAGCTTTCAGTCTGCCAAAGAGCCAATCCTGGAGCAAGGCAGGAGAGTTGTGGCTCTCTGCCTTGGGGAGCAGCCTGCTTCGTCTTTCTCTGTATTGGGTTGCTGGATTTTGCAATTCTAAGAAATAAAATGACGTTACATTGCAATCTTTCAGAAAGAGTGTGTGTTTTTTGTTTCTAACACTCTGTGTATGCTGCGAACGTAACAGCTGTTTTCAAATAATGGCAAGCCAGGTTGCAGTGCCCTCACTTGAACTGAGGAATACCTTACAGCACAAGTAGCAGTTCCCCTAGGAATGCTCCTGGTGGAAGGAGCTATTTGGGGTATGTATGTAAAACTGACACCTGCCTTCCATCAGTGTTTGTGCCAATAAAACTTCATGGCCTGAACATTCCTAGAAAGCCAAAGGGAATGAGCATGGCCAAAGAGAATATATTTAAAAATGAATAGATAGTTAGGGAACCTTTTTTGCGCTGTTGGCCTAGCGCTACTCTTTCAGGTGTTGAGATTGTAGAAAGCCTTTGGCCATAGATTTGGTAGGGTTGTTGTTTTTTTTTTAAACCTAGTGATCAGAGAGGTGTCTAAGGCTCTGTACTAGATCTTGGGAGATGTGGGGTTTCCTCTGCCCTACATTTCCTATGTGAACTTGGGGAAGTCACTAAGCACTCATGAGCCACAGTTCGTGGAAGCTCTTTGGGGCAGGAAAGTGTCTCTACAGCTCCTAGCACTGCAGAGCCTTGAAACTCCATTAGCACTGCTAGATACTAATAGAATACAAACCATTAATGCTCTGGGTAACTTTGTGACAATCTTCAAACCATACATTTTAATTTCCTACATTTTAAACTCTATATTAGACAAGTTCATTGGCTTTCTCAATCTCCGTATTCTGCATTCAGTCTCCAAGAGGAAATGACTAAATACAAATTCAGTACTTACCCTTGAAAAGATGAATATTTTCCCTCAATTACCCCTCTTCTCCCATCCCCCCTGCTGTATAGACAAACCACAGTAAAGTACCATAGTGTATAGCACCTGACACTTTTTGCATCAAATGGCCCTAACGCCTGCTGGATTTCCTAGGCTATAATAAAATCTTGTATATCCTTATTTAAAAATCCTCTCGCCTTGCTTTGTGTGCTTTCCCTCACTATTTTCTGCTCCCTTAAAATAAGCTTATGCACCCTGTGAACTTGGCAAGCTTTTAAAGAGACAGTGTGAGCTTGCCGTCTCTGCGGGTGAGCTTTCTGGGGCTCTTTCAGCAATGAATCCATTCAGGTAGGAAAAACATTTTTCTGATTATTCCATACAGAATCTGAAGCTTATATTTGCATTATCTTTTTCTCTGTTCAGTGGAATCAGCTAGCTACTGTTTTAAAATCAGTCAAAACAAATGAGCTTGTAAGTTCATATGGGGTAAAGTCTTTGGGAAAGTGATGTAAGATCTAACTTGGTGCTGAAAGAACGGTGAGACGTGGATGCTGAGCATCACACTTCAGAAGACCGCAAATAATCCATTGTGGCAGGGAAGTGCCATCTGTAGAAACCCATTTGGGTTATTTTAATAGGAACCGAGGTGGTATAGCTACATTTGCTAGAGAGTAATTTAAATATTGCTGGTCACGTCACATTGTGGTTGTTTGGAAATAATTATATCCATATCACAGACAGTAAATAATAGATGTGCTTTCACTAACATTTTATTCATGTTCTGTTTTAATATGGCAAACTTAGAAGTAATTTAATCTCCCAGTAAATTGAACTAGTGGGGGGTTCTTCACACAGAAGATTGCAAGTTATTAATTCCAGGCAGTCTTCATCTTGTACAATTAGTCACTGTTTGCAGCTGGAAATGTTTTATTAATTTTCCATAGCAGTTGATTTTCCACAGTTTTCTCAGTTTAAATTAAGCAGTAAGAGCTGCTGTTTCTTCTTAAATAAATTTCCTTTCCACAAAAATACATGCCTCTGGCTATGTCAATTTCCCCATTTGATTAAAGTGCCAGCAGGCAATTAATAACTTAATGCATTTTAAAGTACTTTTTGGAAAAGTAATTTGAATAGCCAAACTTGTACATTTGAATTGATTGTTGCAGAAGATTTAACACGCGTTCTTAAATCACAGCACCTTGTAAAGGACAAATGAGTTGAACTAGACACAGTCCTGGAGGAGAGCAGCAGAACTCGCTTCTTAAATGGACAATGGAACGTTAGACTCTTCTGTGCTGGGAAATCTTGACGAGAGATACCCGGCCTTAGAGTTCTAAAGTGCCTGGAGTGAATGGGGAGGTGGTCACAAGAGAAGAGGGCTCCTGGCATGCGCTTAACTCTTTTAAAACGGGGGTCTTGGGAAAGCACGGAGAACTGTGGAAGGAAAGGGCTCTTCTGAACTGCCACTCCTCAATAGAACTGCACAAGCTGGGACAATGGCGGTGCCTGTCTGTAACTTGACAAGAGTTTCCAAAGGTGCTATGCAATACAGTTACAACGGCTGTGTTTTAGGAGGTTTCAAAACATCAGAGAACTCCAATGTTAACTTACCGTTCATTTTCCTCCTCCTTTTTCTGAGTAACTAACTAGATCTGGGAGTGGAAAGGAATGCCATCGGTCTACTTACTACTTGTGCCTCTCTCATTTCTCCCTCCCTCAGAACGTGCCCCACGTGGTAGCTACATCTTTTGGCCAGAAGGAACAGACAAGTCTCCCTTGGAGTTTCTATCCACCCACTATATCCCAGTTGTACTTGCACCTGTAGAGAACAGTGAGAGATGTACTTCCTAATTATACCTAAATCTTTGGTCAGCAAAGCGCTTACGTGGTCCCATTGGTTTGACTAGGATTACTCTGCTTAAAGTGAAGCATGTACTTAAGTGCTTTGCTAGATCAAGGCCGAGGTGCTGTATACCCAGCCTTTATCTATTATGGGATGCTACTCTGAGACTAGCCCCCTATTAATTTCTATATATAAAAATGTCAGCACTGATCATTCTAGTGGATTACTGCTTTCGTGGAGGCCATCAAACTTCCTTTTCTCAACTGCCAGCTTGCGGGAAGTAGGGCACTGCTTATTTCTTTTTTAAAATGCAGTGATCCAAACCTTCCTGAACTTCCTTGCCTGTGTCCATGATTTTGAGTGGGATTGTCTTCCTGACACTCAGCTGACTCCTCTTTTCCCTGTCACTCTGTGTAGACCTGGAATCAAGCATGCAGTCTCAGGAGGAAAAAGGAGGAGTGATTTGATGTTGTGGATATCCGTGTTTCACACATCTGAGGGTGCGGGGTGCTCCAGCTGAGAACTTTAATTCACTTAGTGCAAAATGAAATGGCAGCTGCATTAGATTAATCCTATTTGATGGATTTTTTAAATCCATGTCCACTATTGCTGTTTCACCAAAAGGTCACTTTGACAAATGTAACTTTTATCATGAAGCATCCAAATATCAGACCCCCCCCCCATATTGAGGCATAGGTGCAGCAAGCAGAAAGCAGCAGAGATCAAGGGCTCACTACTTCACCAACACAGTGCATTTGGGTGTAGTTATTTTGTATACTGTCTTGCATTACAGTTCTCTGAAAGCGATACGGTCAGATCATCACTTGGTGGAAATGAATGTACTCTGCTGAAGATGATACAGCTATGTCAACTTACACCAGCAAACAAACTGGTCCATAATCTCTGATCATCAGGTCTGAATTCTTAGAAGACCTTATTTGCTAATATTCTTAACTGTGGATCAATGTCTACCACCATTTCTCTGAGTAGTATTGACTCTAAGCAGTCCACTGGATTGCCACGGGGCTCTTTGTAGAAGTAAGAGACTGCTCCTCGTGGTGAGTAAAGGTGGCATATCAGACACTGTGCATGGAATAGAACATTTTTATCAGCCAAGATTCCTGTTATACTCAATGAGTGCAGAAAAGTTTTAGTTTGTCACAGCAAATCCTTGTGGGAACTAATTCCTGGTTTCACACAGCATGTAGAGCAGACCTTTACAAGCCCCACTGCTGACTAGACAATCTCCTCTCCTTTGCAATTCTTGTGGCGTGAGCAACTGTGACTGACTTTCAGCCTCCTTTCATATGGCCCCGTGTCTGTCTGCCCTACCGCCCTCCCAAATCTTGCCTCTGATTCTGCCCTTCTGATTGAATTCCTTCACTGGCTTCCTCACCAATTCCATGTCAAACTAGCACTCTTCCACCTTGCCTTCAAAGCCCTGTGTAAGTTGGATCCCGCCTGTCTTTGTGTAAGTGGAATCCTCTGGTGCCTCTACACCATCCCTTCCCCCATCCTTGGCATAAGGAACATAGCCAGGACGTTGCAGAACTCTAGCAATTCCTTGCCTGCTGCAACTGGTGTAATTTAGAGCAGACCTGGGACTGCTCTAAGTGGTCCCTTGAGGCCAGTCTATTGCCTGAGGATCACAAAGCTAAATCAAAGTTAGTTGTACAACCTGCTCTTCCCCCCCTGCCCCCAACTCCCCTGAGATGTGCTAGGCGGAGATGGGCTTCTCTGGAGACTCTGGGCCCTTATCTACGTCTTTCTTTTCCCTCTGATGCATTGGCTTGACCTTCAGAACCCACCTTTGAGATCCTGTTGTTCTAGCTGTATGGCTACCAGTTTGGTGGGTATATCCTTGCTCTGCACCGCATCCTTCAGAGAGATCACCTGGCATCCTTTCGTATCTTACACCTTTCCCTACTGGAGTTGGTCCCATAGAACTAGCTAAAAAGTATTTTATGAAGCAGTAAGGCAAGAAACTACAGGCCTGCATCCTGTAAGACATTTGCTTGAACAGTTAGCATAAGACTGTGGCCCGTGAGCCTGAGCATGAGTGAGTTACCCAAAAGTGACTGAATTATTGGGGAATGGGAATATTACATTTAGGGGATTTTTGTATAAAATGACACCAAGGTAACCACAGGAATATTAACATAAGAATAGCCATATTGGGTCAGAACAATGGTCCATCTAGTCCACTATCCTGTCTTCCAACAGTGGCCAATGCAGATGCTCCAAATGGAAGGAACAGCACAGGGCAATTATCAAGTGATCTGTCCCCTTTCATCCAGTTCCAGCATCTGGAAGTCGGATGCTTAGGGCCAACCCAGAGCTTGGGGTTGCATTCCTGGCCATCTTGGCTAATAACCATTGATAGAATTACCCTGCATGGATTTACCTTTTTTTTTTTTTTTTTTTTTTTTTTTTTTAAACCTATTTATACTTTTGGCCTTCACAACATCCTCTGGCAATGAGTTCCACAGGCTGACTGTGTGTTATGTGAAAAAGTACTTCCTTTTTTCTTTTATTTTAAACCTGCTGCCTATTAATTTAATTGAGTGACCCCTGGCTCTTGTGGTATGTGAAGGAGTAAATAACACTTCCTTACTGACTTTCTCCACACCATTCATGATTTGACAGACCTCTATCATATCCCTTTTAGTCATCTCTTTTCCAAGATGAACAGTGCCCGTGTTTTTAATCTCTCCTAGTATGGCATCTCTTCCATATCTCTAATCTGTGCTGCCCTTCTCTGTACCTTTTCCATTTCCGATATCTCTTTTGAGATTAGGCAGCCAGAACTGTGTGGCAGGAGTGAGTGTACCATGGATTTATATAGTGGCATTATGATCCCTTTCCCAATGATTCCTAACACCCTATTAGCTTTTTTGATTGCTGCTTCACATCTCTTCAGAGAACTATCCACAATGACGCCAAAATTTTGTTTCTTGAGTGATCACAGCTACTTTCGACCCCATCGTTTTGTATGTATAGTTGGGGTGATGTGTTCCAACATGCTTCACTTTTCATTTATCAACATTGAAGTTCATCTGCCATTTTGCTTCCCAGTCACCCAGTTTTGTGAGATCCTTTAGTTAAGGTCATAGCAGACGGAGAAGAGTTATGATCTTGAGTAATTTTGTATCTACAAAATTTTTCATCTAATTGGTTTTCCTTTTTTTCCAGATCATTTATGAATCTGAATGGCACGGGGGACACTGCTATTCACCTCTCTCCATTCTGGAAGCTGACAATTTATTCCTACCCTCTGTTTCCTACCCCTTAACCGGTTACTGATCCAGGAGAGGACCTTCCCCCTTATGCAAAGTAAGCAGTCATGGGATAAAAGCCTTTGGTGATGGACCTTGCCCAAGGCTTTCTGAAAGTCCAAGTATGCCATGTCCACTGGATCACCTTTGTCTACATGTTTGTTTGACCCCTTGGGAGAATTCTAATAGATTTGTGAGACATGATTTCCCTTTTCAAAAGCGGGGTTGACTCCTTTTCCTCCCCCCTCGGGCAACAAATCATATTTATCTGTATCTGATACTTCTGTCTTTTTTTACTATAGGTTTCAAGCAGTTTGCCTGGTACTGACATTAAGCTTACTGGGCAGTAATTGCCATGATCGCCTCAGGGAACCTTTTAAAAAACTTTCCTCCAGTCATTCTGTACGGAACCTGATTTAAGTGATAGGTTACATACCACAGTTAGCAGTTCTGACGTTTTCTTCTTAGGAACTCATGGATGAATACCATCTAGTCCTGGTGATCTATTGCTGTTGAATTTATCAATTTGTTCCAAAACTTCCTTTATTGACACTTCAATGTGGGGCAGTTTCTCACCTTAAGTGTGGGAAATCTCCCTCCCATCCTCTGCAGTGAAGACCAATGCAAAGAATTAATCTAGCTTCTCCAAGATGGGCTGATACCAGCTTTTGGATATTTTATGATAGGAGCAGCCGCAGATGAATAACCATAAACTTGCCTTAGCAACAACCAGAGTGAGGAAATGCAGATAAGGAAGACAGGAGCAAGCCCTACTAAATATGCATTCAGCAAGGTTGTGTCAGTAAAACACACTATAAAAGTTGTATCCCAGCCTGTGTGGGTGGCGAGGGGAGAGATGTAGACCTTGGGAGGTGCCAAGATGATAGTCATTGGAAGGTGATGACTAATATTTCAGGTTGTCCTACAAGTGAAGGGGCACGTGTATGACTGATTGTGCAGATGTACATGCTGCATTCTGTCTCCCTCCTGTGCGGGGTTAGAGTGTGTGATTGTACTGATTGGGTTAATAAAACTATTACAGATACAGAAGGGTTCTCCTAAGTGTGAGCGTTGCAGCTGTGTATGTGGCTGAACAATACTTTTAACAATACTGGGCCTGATCTCAGGACAAGAACTTACCTCTGTGTTAACTGGGCATTCTTAAGTAACTAATACACAATCCACAGCTTAGGCTACAGCTCTACCTCCTCATACTGCTGCCTTTCTCCACCACATTTGGGCTATGATACCTCTGGGAAACCTCCTTCCTTGCTGAACTCTCCTGTGGGGTCATCTTTCCTCTGGAGTTCCCTCTGCTGGGGAGCTGCTCCTTGTGGCGCATCAGGAGTATAACAAACTCCTTGAACCTGCTGGCTTGCTTTGGTAGGCGTATCCTTCATGAGAGCAGCTGCACGGGTCAGTAGGAACATGTTCACTCTTTGCTTCCTGGTGACTGTGAGAGCACCAGCGACGCTTCCACTCAGCACCATCCGTGTTGGGCCATTGATCATCTTCCATTGCTGTGTATCAACAGCTTATGCTATAAAGTCTGAATGCAGCATATTTCCCTTACCATAACAAATGCTAGCGTTCTCCCTTTAGAATGGAAGACTGGGTGTCTCAGACCGAGGCTTTAAAGGGATCTTTCCTCTAGACTTTAACAAATGTAGATGTGTATAACAAATAGCTCAGCTGCTGGCTCCAATGGAGTTGAAGGCCCAAAGGCAGCCCTTGGAGTGTTGCACCCAAAATGTGTGTATAGTCCAGGAACTGTGAAAATCACTAAACACACCAGTGTGTTCTCAATAACCAACTTTTCTCCCTCATCAACTGCTGATGCCTTCGCTAAGCTGGAGTTTTGCGTTTCTGAAGCCTCATAACGTGCTTGGACCCCGGCAAATCTGTAACTGACAAGTTTTAATGGGAATGGAGCATGTAAGGTCGACGGGAAAAGTAAGGTGTCCTAATGTCACACCAGCAGCCACTGATTATAGGAGGCTGTGAATTGCCAAAATATTTCATAAGCCAAAACAATTTTTCTTTTCTCCCCTCTAAGAGAAAAATCAGTTACTGGTCTATCTGCAAACTTAAACCCAAGGACAATCAAAAGTAGCCATAACGAAACAGCAGTAATGAGTCAAAGTTCCATAGGCACATGACTTGGAATCAAGATTTCAGCTCAGTGTTCCCCACGTAGATGACACTTCAGGTCATGAGATTTGCATATGGCACTGTGCGGGTTTTGCATGTATAAAACTGGACTTTTTTTGTTAATTGGCTTTAAATACCAACATCGATAATAGCCACAAACAAACAAAACCACATTCCACAAGTAAAACCCTCTGAAGGAAACTGCTCTCCAGTTGAATTGTAGCAGCCTGAAGGTAGAAATCCAGCCTCCCCCTGAGATACATGAGAATGAAGAAGCAAATTCTTCTTTCATGCATCCTTTTTCTAAACATTCAGGAAGAGTCATGGTCTGGCCCTGGACACTCCGTTCCAGACCTCTCAGGGCCGTCATCTTAGGCTTGGTAGAATTTGATTTTTTTTTTTTAAAGTAATTTTAACAGATACCAATGGTTGGTTTTTAAGCGTTTTTTCATTTGTATCTATGTACCTTTTCATAGCTGCAGGACATTATGGAGGGGGTTACACCATGCGGGGAGGAGGGCAGATAGTAATTATTTAATGACAACCATTGCGATTCTGAAAGTTAAAGCTTTATAACCCACAAACTGTCAACAGCACATGTCAAAGTAAATATCCTTAAATCAAACTCCTTAAAGCAAACAAATTTCTCAAGCAGCATTTTTCTTGTGATGCCTATCGGTAAATTTTTATTATTGAAGAAAATATTTTGTAATTGATTTGGGTGTGTATGGTAAAATTTACTGACTAAAAATCTGAATCCTTTCAGGCCTGCCTGATCTGCACCTGGGCCACGGTTGCAGCAAAGCGTCAGGAAGGCCTGACGTGCTCCTGAGTGCTCTCTAACTCTGTTGTGTTCAGTCAAAACTGAGTGCAGCAGAGAATCTGACCTGATATCTAAGAGAAAAAATACCTCCCATCTCAGCTGGCCTTGGCGTGATCAATTGCTCCAGCCACTCAACACCCCTGTGAGGCAGGGAAACAGTATTACCCTTATCTTATAACTGAGGTAGCAGGAGTTTAAGTGACTTGACCAAGGCTACACAAGGAGACTGGCAGAGTCAAGGGCTCCTTGCACCATCATGTGTCTTGTCCACAAGCTCATTCTCCTTTCACTTGGAGGAGTGGGAGCGTACTAGTGAAGATATACCTCAATACAATAGGTCAGATCTTCCATGGGCGCAGATCAGACCCTCTTCTGAGCTCTTCCCATTTTTGCTCACTGAGAATCGGGTCCATTATTTCACAGGAATGCTTTTATCGTTCACAAGGAACGCTTGTAGTCAGCTGGCATGATACCTAACATTCGCCACTAGATGGGACCAGCAGATGTAATTTGGTTCTGGGCCAGGTAAAGATCATCCTTCACTTGAGAGAGTAGAAAAAAATTGGTTCAGGGAGGATATCCGTAGCACTGCACTGGCATCTGCCTGTGTTCCCAAATCATTCTGTTTCCATTCCTCCATAGACTTCAAGATCAGAAGGGACCATGATCATCCACTCTAACTTCTTGCACCTGGCAGGTCCCATATCAGTTACTTCAGTGGCTCCGCAGCCATTTTCTAAGTTGTCATGGGAACTGTGAACCATCCGCCCTGAGCAGCCTTTCTAACCCCACACTAGAAGCTGGAATCTCAGGGGGCTAATCATTTGTTCAGGGCAAGAGCTGGGCGTTGTTTGGTGAAAAGCAAAGGTGGATTTTGCAAGTGGAAAACCAACCACTGCAGTGAGCAAGGGGAGAATTTCTAACTGGGGCTAATTCCATTTTTTTTTGGTGACTGTTCCCATTTTCATCAAATTCACTCTCTTTAACAAAAGACTGGGCGAAACTTTTTTTTTTTTTTGTTTAAAATAGTTTCACCTGCAAATCCTCATGAACAGAAACTTTAGTGGCCCTGCACAGATCACAATAGGGTTAGCTCGTGGGAGAGTCGATTTGTCTTGGAAACGGCCCTCTGGCCATGCATACTTAGAGACCCACCATTAAGACACAGCTTAAATGACAAGGCGCTGGCTTGCTGGCTCATATTTAAAGCAGCCTCTGTCTATTTTCTGTGCCAAAAGCAGTTGATGATCGTTCTCGTTCTGGCTTTCCCAGATGAAGTGTAGAACTGAAATATTTGCAGCCAGACGATTCCCTCCTACTGTTCCTAGATCAAATACAAATACAAATACAAACAGTGGGAGGCTAGCCCATCTCTAACGGAGAGAATCAATCTAAATGAAACAAACAAAATCCCCACATCTCAAAATAATGAAAACAAAGATATCAAAGTAATAAAATCTGTCAGCACCACAAAGCCAATGTAACTCAGATCTCAGCTGGCACAAAGAAAGTGTCCATTAACAAGGGATTAACACAAGGGAAGTACACAGCCAGTCAATAGGAAGTGAAAACATGCCATGCAGTCAAGTAATATCACAGCCCACCATAGGGGTGTGCATGAAGGGTGTGTTGGTGAAGTTATAATAAGAGCTACTCCAAAATCTATCAAACAGAAAAGCAAGGGTAGCAGCAAAGGAGGGACTGAACTACTAATATATTAGAAGGAAAAAATACGCAGAGGACATTGAATTCCTTACCGATTTCAATGCCCTGTCTCCTCCTGGACAGAATTCTACATAGCTCTGTTAATGAACCATATATCCCCTGAATTATTTGGTTTGATGTTGTTCATGGCTTTATCATAGATTCTAACTGGAGCCAAAGACTTTTTCTAAATCTCACTAAAATCAGTTATTTCTCAAAGGGCATTGAGAGCCTCTGGACTTTTCCTTATAGGGCAGAAAAAGCGCTACAGAATTTAATATACATCTACTGCAGCAAGTATGGGATATATGTTTCACATGGTAAATGTGTGTGCGTGTGTGTACATACACATATATACACATGCATGGGTGCGCACACAACTGCATTTTCGTTATTTTTAGGGATTAAAATGAAGCTGTTACTTAAGGCTTACACGTGCTTCCACCTCCTACTGACTTCAGCAGAAACTGTGCATTTACATCTGAAGGCAGAATTCCTTTGGCCCAAAGATAGCCTGTTTCGCAAGAGGGTGGAAGTAGATGCAGAAAGGTTCTGGTTTGACTCTTACACTGAACCTTTATGTGAAACTGTTTGAATTTTTCCATGTGTTGAGCAGACAGGGAGCTTCTGGTAGCTCTTGGAGACTGTTTGAGAGGCTTACAAGTGAAATGCAGTTGATTAAAATGGTTTAAAAATCATTTAATCACTCCTCCATTAGTAACTCAGGATTTAACAAATATCTGCTGGGTGACTAGCGCTCTTCCCTCCTTTCTGAACCATTTCCATTAGCGTAGGAGCCTTGGTGAAACATTGTACTAGTGCTAATGCACATCCTGACAGTTTAAGCTTCTGAAATAATTTGAGTGGAGGAGCTAATAATCCATATAGTCCTTGGGCTATAATTTATAAACCTTCTGGGTACTGCTGTTGACAAAATGTGGCATTTTACTGGGAACCCATGTAATTGACCACAATCTGTTAAGTGTTGGTTTTTAGACAACATTGACTGAGCTCCACTCTTCAGTTACTATGAACAATTTTTTACCCTCCGTAATCCATGTTGGGTTACACGGGAGGTAATAACAGATTAAATTTACCCAAACAAAGAAATGATCTTGGATCCAAAAAGCGGCTTGAGCCTGAATATTCAACTCACTGTATATTAACATAAGCCATATTTACTAGCTAAGTATTTAAAAACTGTTTATGAATAAGAATGGATAAGGGCAATTTGACTGGATGTGCTGTCAGTGTGTCACTTGTGTTTTTTGCTTTTTTTCACCTTGCATGTGATCTCTCAACTGTGTCCAGTTCTGGTGTCCCACAATTCAAGAAGGATGTTGATAAATTGGAAAGGGTTCAGAGAAAAGCCATGAGAATGATTGGAAAACATGCCTTACACTGATAAACTAAATAGACTGAATTCCTTGAGTCTAACAAAAAGAAGATTGAGGTGGTGGTGGGGGAGTCACCTGATTTCAGTCATTAAATACTTACGTGGTGAACAAATATTTGGTAATGGGTTCTTCAATCTAGCAGAAAAAAAGTACAAAAATTTGCAGTAGCTGGAAATTGAAGCTAGACAAATTAATACTGGAAACGAGGCAAATTTTACCTGTGATGGTAATTAACCCATTGGAACAATTTATTAAGGGTCATGGTGGATTCTCCATCACTTGTAACTTTTAAATCCAAGACTGGGTGTTTTCTGGTGTATTCTCTGTTCCTTGCATTATTTGAGGACTTCAGTAGCTCAGTCTTAGGTTAGGGGTCTATTACAGGAATGGGTGGGTGAAGTTCTTTGGCCTGGATTGTGCATGAGGTCAGCCTAAGGTCAGAAGGGACCATTATGATCATCTCTAGTCTATGAGTCTATCTGCACTTGTTCAAACAGGAATTATTTGGGGGAAGTTCTCTGGCCTGTGTGATATAGGAGATTAGACTACATGATCATAGTGGTCCCATCTGCCCTCAGAATCTCTCAATCAACTACATAATTCAAATAAATTCCATCCTTTGGCTTTCCCTTCATAAAAGAAGACCTTCCTTGCTTGACTGGAAACTAGTCCAGGACCTAAACAGTAGGCTTAATCTGAGCTTTCAATGTCACAAATTCATTGCAAATACATTTTCCCAAGCCACCACCCCATAGCATGGTGAGGAATGATGTAAAGCATAGATATTAAGGGCTATCAGTGAATTATGCATATAACTAGATCTCATCTTGTTGGAGTTGGTAATATAGGCCCAAATCTCAAAGGTTTGTCCCTACATAACTCCTGTTGAAATAACTGATTTTAAATGAGAGTTTGGCACTTTATTACCTCTGAGGAGCTGGGCCAAGGTCCCTGATTCTGTGAACAGATCTGCAAGCGAGCATTCTTATTGCTGTGTAGCCTTCCACTGAAGTCAATGAGACTCTGCTTGGGAGTGCAAATCCATGTGCATGCAATACCATGCAAGATCATGGCCCGAGTTATTTTAGGGCCTGAAAATGACACCCGTATTGATGAATGTTGCTACGTATTGAATCTTTACAACACGCTCACTTGCACTTCATTTAAAAAAAGCTACCGTTGTTAAGGAAATCCGTCTCTTGCAACAATATGGGCAGGATGTAAAAGTCATATTTAAATACTAACTCACCTGAAAAAGAAGAGCCATTATGGCATCTGACTTCAACCCACCGGTACTTTTCCTCTTCTCACAGTTTCTTCTCGTGCCTCGTTTATTTCTTGAATCACTGTCGCTGCAGCGTTCTGTTCCGAGTGCCCCACGACACAGTCTTGAGCTAATTAGCAGACTACTAAAGGCAACTTTTCCTCACTTCTTGTCACAATAAAACAGAACCATGAGCGAGGATGTTTGTCTAATGCTACATCCTCCCGGAGGGCAGTGAAAGCTGTGTAAGAACTAGCCATGTATTATTAAATTGGGGAAGTAGAAAGGAAAAAGTCCTGTAATAAAGACCAGTCCATATAGCAGACTGGCACAGAGAGGAAGGATAGTCCAATGGCTAGCGTTGTACTTGTGAGAGTTGGGTTAATCCCCTGCTCTCCAAATGCTTCATATGTACCCTTGGGCAAGAGGCTGTGACTTAGTTTCCTATCTGGCCTTTAATCTCTTATCTAGCAGCCTAAATTTGGCCTCCAGGGCCTCTCTTCTACCTTTCCCTGTGTCCCTATTACGTACGTGTGCCTCAACCACCAGCTTCTCCCCAGCACTGCACAGAAGTTTGACTGGGTATCTCATGAGATCCGCAACCTTCGCACCCAGCGGGCAATTCATCATGTGGTCATCGCAAGCCCAGATATCTATATTTTAAATAATTGAATCCCTCCCTACTATTACCCGAGTCTTCTTAGTAACTGGTGTTTCCTCCTCAGGTGGGGTGTCCTTAGTGGGAGAGGATACCATGACATCATCTGGAGGGAAGGTCCCAACTATGGGATTGTTTCCATCTTGATGCTTTCCTTTCCCGAGACTTTCCTCCTTCTTAATGTTGCAAAGACTGTCGGATGAGGGGTGGGACCCCCACCCACGGTCAGGTGGCAAACAATGTCCATGTATGGCTCCCTTCTTTGTCCCTAGAATGTTGCTGGGTTTCTTCTATGCAAGCCTTAAGGAGGTGCGAATTGCCTCTCGGCTCTTAGAGAGTTTTTCCTGGATCTGTCTCAGGCCATGAGACACATATTTGGGAATATTACATAGCAGAGTCTCATAACCTATGCATGACATTGCAACAAACATAGTATTATAACAATAATGTTCAGTATGCCATGAGCATTGCAAAAACATCTTACCTGACATACCTTGCACTAAACAATACACACTTATATTCTAACGATACGCAATCACACCATAAGGGTGCACATAGGTGGTGCAGTGTGTCACACCCACAGGTGCCACTTGATCACAGGACAGGTTTCATTCAATGCAATAAACTACACAGCCCACACCCTGCTGCTGGACTTCCGCCAGCATTATTTTTACTGTTGCTGGGGGGGTGGGGCACATTATTGTCATAAGTTTAGAGTGTTTGTTACGTGTATATGCTTCACACTCCCTTGCAAAACTCCCGTTTGCTGCTCCAGTTCACTAGCTCCTCCTCCACGGGTAGCATTCTCTGAAATGCTTCCAGTTCCACATGCCAGGCTCGAAACACCTGCTGAACTGCAGAATCTTGATGCCTGGATAAGACAATGGTGGTGAGAGAAGGAGATTAGGTTTATTAGGTACTGGTGAGGCCTTTGGGATAGGAGGAACCTATACAGAAAGGATGGACTCCACCTAAACCAAAAGGAGCCAGTCTTCTGACATGTAAACCTTACGAGGTTGTAGAAGATGTTTTAGGCTAAGGTCTGGGAGAAAATGGATAGAGGTGGAGGAACACATGGTGGAGACATCCCGTAGGGATGAATTTATTAAAGGGGGAATTCTATATCCTAGTAAAGAGAATAGGGAAGAAGATGGTAAAGTACAGGTAGGAGTTAGTAAGGAACAATCAAAATTAAGTCCCCTTTAAATATAATACATGAAAGAAAGCAACTGAATATTGACACAGTGTATCAGTGATTATATACAAATGCTAGAAGTCTAAATTCTAAGATGAGTGAACTAGAGTGCCTGGCATTAAATGAGGATATTGATATAATAGGCATTGCAGAAATTTGGTGGACTGAGGATAATCAATGGGACATGGTAATGCCAGGGTACAAAATATATAGGAATGATAAAGTAGGTTGTGTTGGCGGAGGAGTGACATTGTATGTGAAAGAAAGCAGAGAGTCAGATAAAATCCTAAATGAATCAAACTGTACCGTGGAATTTCTATCCATAGAGATTAAGATCCTTACACAAGAAGAGTATAGCAGTAGGAATATACTATTGACCAGGATGGTGATGGTGTTTTTGAAATGCTCAGAGGATTAGAGAGGGTACAGAAACAGAAAACTCAAGAATAATGGGGGATTTAAACTATCTTCATATTGACTGGGTATATGACACCTCAGGAAGGGATGCAGAAAGAAAATTTCCAGACATCATAATGACTACTCCTTGGAGCAGCTTGTCTTGGAACCCTGCAAGGGGGGAGGGGGAGAGATAATTCTGGATTAGTTTCCAGTGGAGCAGTGGATCTGGTCAAAGAGGTGAATATAGTTGAACTGCTTGGTAATAGTGTCCATAAGGTAATTGCATTTAACATCCTTGTAAGGGGAACAATGCCAAAGAAATCCACCACAGTAGCATTTAATTTCAAAAAGGGGAACTACAGAAAAATGAGGAAGCTAGTTAAATAGAATTTAAAAAGAACAGTCATGGGGAGAAATGCCTACAAACTGCGTGGGGACTATATAAAAACCCCATAAGAGCGGTTCAAACAAAATGTATACCTCAAATAAAATAAACAGTGAAAGGACTAAAAAATGCCACCATAGCTAAACAGCAAAGTAATGGAAGCAGTTAGAGGCAAAAAAGCATATTTAAAAATTGAAAGTCAAATCCTAGTGAGGAAAATATAAAGAAACATAAAGTCTGACAATTCACGTCTAAAGGTATAGCAAGGCAGGCCAAGAAAAATTTGAAGAGAAACTAGCAAAGGCACACAAACTAATAGCAATTTTTTTTGTAGTCCATGAGTTGCAGAGAACCTGCTAAATCAGTGGTGCCATTACACGATCGAGATGCTAAATGAGCACTCAAGGAAGACAAGGCTGTTGTGGAGAAACTAAATGATTTCTTTGCTTCGGCCTTCACTGCAGAGGATATGAGAGAGATCCTCATGACCGAGCCATTCTTTTTAGCTGACAAATGTGAGGAACTGTCACAGATTGAGGTGTCAGTAGAGGAGGTTTTGGAACAAATTAATAAATTAAACAGTAATAAGTCATCAGGGCCAAATGGTATTCACCCAAGAGTTCTGAAGGAACTCACATAAGAAACTACAAAACTGCCAGCTGTGGTGTGTAACCTATCGGTGACACTGGCTTCTGTACCAGATGACTGTAGGGTAGTTAATGTAACAATGATTTTTTTAAAAAGCTCCAGAGGCAATCCTAGCAATTACAGGCCATTAAGCCTAACTTCAGTACCAGGCAAATTGGTTGAAACCTAGAGTAAAGAACTGAATTATCAGACATATAGCTGAAGACAATTTGTTGGGGAAGAATCAACCTGGCTTTTGTAGAGGAAAATCATGCCTCACTAATCTATTAGAATTCTTTGAGGGAGTCAGCAAACATGGATAAGGGTGATCCTGTGGATAACAGCATACTTGGACTTTCAAAAAGCCTTTGACAAGGTCCCTCACCAAAATCTCTTAAGCAAACTAAACATTCATGTGATAAAAGAGAAGGTCCTTTCATGGATCAGTAATGGACTAAATAATAGGAAACAAAAGGTAAGAATAAATGGCTAGTTTTCACAGTAGAGAGAGATAAACAGTGGGGTTCCCCTGGGATCTGTACTGGAACCAATGCTATTCAGCATATTCATAAATGATCTGGAAAAGTGAGGTGAGGTGTCACAGTGAGGTAACCAAATGATACAATATTACCGTAGATAGCTGATCGCCTTCTGGGCTTCAAATCTAGCAATCTATGAATGTGGAGATACTGGTAAAGGGACATAGGGACTGATCCAAAGCCCATTGAAGTCAGTGTGAATCTTTCAATTGACTTTATTGGGCTTTGGATTTCATCAATGGAGACCTTCCTTTCTATTTTGCCAGTTAAAATCTAGCCCAGGTTCGTAATGATTGAAAGTTGTTGCTGCCTGATGGTTGTGTGGTGATTCGTGTGAAATAAGGTTGGCAGCCACAACCAGTTCCCAACAAACAGGCATTCACATCCATAGCCAGATGCTATTTGGCATTTAATTCTTGACAATTTCAGCAGAGGCAAAGGACTAAATGGGCTGGAAAGTGTTTACAATCCAAGTGGAGATTATTCTGAATTTTTCAAAGACATTGCAGACATTCTTTCTAATGAAAAACGACATTCCTGTAACACTGGAAGGTGATTGGAATACTATACTAGATAAACACCTGGACAAATCCAGTTACATGAGACCAATTCTCAAAGCATCATAGGCCATCCCTCGTTATTAATGAATGAACTTGTTTTAAAAGATATATGGACACTGAGACACCCAACGGAGCATGACTATACATATTTCCCCTAAGTGCGTTCATCTTACTACAGAATTGACTTTTTTTCTTCTTTGTTCAGAACTGAATCCAGCATGTCTAGAAGCAACTATTGATGATTTCAGATCATGCTCCAATTATGCTTACCATAATAAAGTCGGTGGCTACACCTCATTAAAATCCTTTAGGTGGAAGCTGAATGCTCTGCTATTAAAAGATGCAAAATTTTCTTCCACAGTCAGTTCAGTCATCTCTAACTTCATACAAGAAAATAAACTCTCAGTTACCTCAGATACCATCTTTGGGAAGCACTGAAAGCTACTGCAAAGGGTGAATGCATAAAGTGTGCCTCCCAAAAGAAGATAGAGCCTCAAATTGCTAGACTCTTTGGCCAAAGAAATGGATGAGCTACAGAGAACACATAAGACTGACCCAAATAATGAGAACCTCCTATGTTCTCTAATCAATGTCAAATTATAAATGTAATTAATGCTTACCCAGCCAAGTCAAATTTACACTCAATGGGGTCGAACAAAGATATTATGAATGGAGAGATAAAGTAGGTAAACTTCTTGGCAGGAGATTTAAGATGGAGCTAGACAATTACAATGTTTCTTCCATATTACAAGAAGACAGGTGTGCCATCTTGAACTAATAGATATAAATCATTTAAGCAGTTCTATCAAGCTTTATATAGATCAGATGACAAATCTGACTCTACTGTAATCGATTTGATCATTTCATTGAAGACCTACCTCTTTAGTACCCTAATTTCAGAACAAGTGCTGTTTATAGACAAAGCTTTCACAACACATATCAAACAGGCTATAAAAAATGTGAATTTCAGCAAGGCCCCTGCGCTGGATGGCTTTCTGGCAGAGTTCTACAAAATGTTTTGTAATCAGCTATCTTCTAGTCTTTCAGAGGTCTTCACTGAAAAATCCCGAAAAAGAATGTCTTGTGACATAAGAACTACTTTAATTAAACAAGAGAAAAGATGGTGAGACCTGTGACAGCTTCCACCACATATCTCTATTGAACACAAATTGCAAAACAATTGCAAAAATTTTAGCAACATGACTGAACACCATCATCTCATCAGTTATATATGCAGATCAGACTAATTTCCTTACAAGAAGATTGGGTGCTGATAATATGAGAAAAATCACCCACTTGATCCATCAAGCTCAGATGTCAGATATTCCCTACATATCCTTATCTCTATATGCAGAGAAAGCCTTTGATAGGGTTGAATGGCCTTATCTAATGACTGTCCTAAACAAATATTTTTTGGATTTGGACCAATATTTCTGAATTGGGTTAGTGTTTTATACAACTCTCCCCTCCCTTGAATATCAATTAATGGAATTATTTCTCCTACATTTCAACTAGAAAGAGGGACACAACAGGGCTGCACCTTTCTGCCTCCTTTTTAATCTCTCTCTTGAACCACTGGTAATGTGTATATACGTCAGCACTCAGCCATTGAAGGTGTGATGATAAACTGGAAAGAATACAAAATCAGTTTATATGCTGATGACAATTTTATGCTATTGAAGAATCCATCCTCATCAGTCCCATCATTATTGAATGTAGCTGATACTTTTGGAAAGATCTCTGGTTTTTGCATGAACTGGAATTAATCACAAGCAAAGGATATATCCAAAAGACCAGATCCTTCTCAGGTTTATCATTTTCTATGTCAAATATACAAGGAAATAGCTTACTTAGGTGTTAGGATTTGTCCTAATCTTCCCAAAATTGTTTCTATAAATATGGATTACATATTAAAAGAAATTTCCAGTGATGTAGAGGGGTATCCTGTCCTCCTTCTATCCTTATTGGGGAAAATAGAAATGATCAAAATGAATATCTGCCCAAGATTGATTTATATCATTAGCCTATTGCCTTTCAAGTTCTCTCCCTTGCTCTATGCTTATCATGCAATTTATATGGGATAAAAAACAGCCTCCCTTGTCACAAAGAGCCTTAAAAAACCCTAAGCAGCTGGAGGTATGGAGTTGCCAGATTTATATCTATATTATCCAGCATTCCAAATGCATCCTGTTGTAAACTGGTTCCTTTTCAGTTGCTTTGTATTCACACCAGCCTGATTTGAGACTGAAAACATCTTAGCTATGCTGTTTGGTTCCCTCTCTTCTTTTATATACCTTAAGAGGCTACCCACACCCTTAAAGAAAATATCCAGTCTTTGCATCTACATGGAAGTCCAGGGGTGCTGGAACAATTTGTATAGTGGGAGGTGCTGAGAGCCATTGAACCAAACTGCAAACCCTGTATATGATGGAAACCACTTCAAGCCAGGAAGTGTAGCAGCTCACCCAGCACCCCTAATTCCAGCACCTATGGGGGCATCCTGGAATGTGTTAACATGATTACAGCATCCAATTTTACTAAATCTTCGCTCTTACCTCTATGAGATAACCCTTGCCTCAGGATCAAGGCCAGCTTCATGCTTAAGACAACCTGGATAAAAAAGAATTAACAAAAATTAAAGATATAATACAAGATGATAGACTGGCCACCTTTGATTACATGTGTAACAAATATCTATTACCAATGTCTCTCAGTTCCTTCTTTCAGCAGCTACGCTCAAGGATACGGGATAATTGGTCTGTTTCAACTCGCTCATCTCTAGAAGAACTTGTTAAGAAATATGAAGACAAAAGTAGGAATTACTTATAGGTGGCATTACCCTCTCAATCTCCATCTCCAAGAAGAATGGGAAAAAGAACTAAGCCTTATTATCACAAGAGAAACCTGGGGGGATATCTGGTTTAACGTGAAAAGACTCTTCCAGAGCAAGATATTAAACAAGTGCTACTGACCTTCAAAATGTTGGTTAAGTCTAGATTGGCAAACATGCAGCAAGCGTTGGAGATGCCAACAGTCACATGCCAACCTTTCACACATCCTCTAGACCTGGCAAAATATGCGTGAGTTCTGGAACACCACATTCAATGCTCTCGCACAGAAGGGTTGCTAGCTCTCCTTCTCCAAGTGTGTGTATTGTAGGAATGCTGAATGAGTTGCTCTTACCAACTGCAAAACATTAAGAAATAGAAGGCAGTAACTATTTTAGTGACCAAAAAAGTTTTATTTTGAGAAAATGGAAATCTGCATCTCCTCCCTCATGCACACACCAGCTTAATGAGCTCTCTATGAATGCATTAATGATAAAATGGACTGTCTCATAGAAACACTTGGGGGGAAAAATGAGGATGTCTGGTTACACATGAAACTATTCATACTTTTGCAGTTAGCATGTATTAGTCTCTGATACTCATAGGTTTATGTTGTCACTTATTAGCTATTTAGTCATTTTAATAATTGATGCCCTGCATGACCTCTGCAAGTTCAGGATTTTTGTTCATCCCCCTCATCCCCAGGTTTTGCAAATAATGACTGTTGAATTTTTTTTTTATTCCATTTCCATCTTGTGTGTGTGTTTATTTATGTTTTGTTACGTGTTTATATAAAACAATAAAAAATGAAGTCTAAATAAATAAAAGGGCTGGGATACTAAACTACATTCTCACTCCTAGAGGCAGTTGATCTAGATGAAAATTGCAGTGCATAATTTATACTATCACTACCTGTACTGCACCTCTTCCATGGCAAAAAGACTTCCATTTCCAGACCTCTCAACCCAGCTCCTGGGTGAGGTAATAACTTTTACTGGATCAACTTCTGCTGGTGAGAAAGACCAGCTTTCAAGCTTCCACAGAGCTCTTCTTCAGGTCTGGGAAATGTACTCAGTGCATAGTAAATACCAGGTGGAATGGATAAGGAGTTAACACATGTTGCAAGAGACTGTTCAAGGTGAAGTGAGCACTTAATACCTGTACAGTTACAGGACAAAGGAGAATTAGCGGGTACAGACTGTTGTAATGAGCCATAAAACCAAGGTCTTTATGTCCAGGACTTTTGTTGTCTAGAATAGGTATGAATTTAAGTTCCCAAGCTTGTCTTCTGACTGTGTTGTGCAGGTTTTCTTTGAGGATGAGGACCAAGTGTGTGTCCTAAATATTGTTCTGTCCTTACTGATTTAGTTAAATGAAGAAGTGGTCTGAATAGAGGAAACTTCTTAAGAAAACAAATAATTCATTTGATAAATCATAAGGATCTGCTATTTTTGTTTTGCTTGGTTTTGTTTAGTGTGCAAGTACTTGCGTTCTTAAAGATAATGTATGTTGTCTGGAGGATTCATATACTGGTTGCCAGTTGCAATTTATTAGATTCTGAAAGCTCTGTTGATAGCACGGTATACTGTTGGTTTCCTTTTAGTGCCATCAGTCACAGATTACGACTGCAAGGGGTGCCTGTCTTTAATCTCGTTTTTGAAAGAATTAATGTTATTAGTTTTGATGAATTAATGGTATTTAGGTGTGCAAGGTTGGCATGAATTAATGTCCACCTGTTGCAGTATGTTGCTATTTTAAAAGGATGCTGCGAAGCAGAGTTTGTCATTTTTTTCCTTTGCTTTTCACTGTTTTGTAATTGTTTTTAGAAGCTTAAAAATAAACGCCCTTTTTCATTAAAGGGAAACTGATTTTTTTTTTGCCCCCATGTAGAGATAATATGAATATGGCTGCTCTTCAGCCAACAGAAGGATCACAAATAATTGTTTAGTGAGCCCTACTAAAATACCTGTTTTTTTCCTCATACAGTATGAATGGTATAAGTCAGTGAATAATTATCTCTATAACTGGAATCTCTGAGAAAATGTTGCAATGCCTGTTGAAGAAAAGGAGCTTGTCCTTTTGCTGTGTTGTTTATGCCCCGGCCACATGACAGCTTGAACTGTACTATACTAGCAACAACCACGTTCAAAACCATGTTTCTGAACTGCTCTGCCAATGCATTTGTTATAATCATCGCTTGGTTTCCCTGTCCACTGTGAACAGGTGATTTACTTAGCAGCTAGTCTCCGTGAAGTCCTACTGCTCTCTGCTCTCCTATAAGGAGGTGTGTTTCTGTGATGATCTTCACATTCAGACAGGAAGAACTTGTTCTAAGCACACACCTAACATCATGCAGACCAGAAACCTGCTCCTAGCTGCTACCGGCCGTTTTTGGTTCTGTTCAACATTCAGTGCCCCGCTTTGCTACGTGAGGCATTATCCTTTGAACTCTCCAGCCACACCCAACACCTTCAGCCCCACTTGCGGGGGCCGCAACCTGAGCCCTGCCACTAAGTCAGGGCTGCAGCCAACGTCTGAGCCCCACTGCCGGGCCCGGACAGTGAGACTCATGCTTCGGCTTTAGGCATGGGCCCAAGCAAGTCTAACTCCATCCTGGTGACCCCTTTAAAATGAGATTGTGACTCGCTTTGGTGTCCCGACCCACAGTTTGAGAACCACTATCTTAGCCCAACCCTAGCAGCTACTCCACACGGACACCACACACCTAAAAACCCATCATCCCTGATGAGAAAACAAAATGGCTTCACTGTATAATAGAAAAAGAAGATAGCAAGTCAATAACATCAACAAATGACTCAAAATGAGGGTTGTGTGTATTATAGCTGCCATGCGGTCCACACCAAGGATCAGACGTGATTTCCAGCTGCCCCACTTTGAACTCTGCCGTTGCAAAAGCAAGTTCCAGAACCAGTATGTGCAGAGCACTGAGGAAGTAATCACAATTTATAAAGCTAAAGGCAGCCAGTAACCGATGATGTGGCACAGTCTCTGAATGTGGCTTGTAGCTGTGTTAGATATGGATACTAGAGAGAGAAGGTGGGTGAGGAAATATCTTTTGTTGGACCAACTTCTTTTAGTGAAAGAGCTTTTTTTGAGCTTACAGTGAGCTCTAGTTAGAAATCTATTTGGATGTTTGAAAATAGTTTTAAATACTGGTATGTGTGATAGCGTAGATAGACCCTTAGTGAGATTGAAGACATGGGTTGCATGGCTATTTTGAATCTAAAAGGTCCATATGGACCATGTTGTCAGAGTTTTCTTGATATTTGCAAGTTTAACTGGTGCATAACGTCAGTTCGGATTCTACAGGATCCCGCACAGTATATTAGGAATTATTTTTATTAGTAGGAAAACAATTTGCAATGAATAATTTACTTGACACTTATAAATTCTCCATGAACACTTTGCCATTTTCTTGAACTTATTTTTTGTTCAAAATTATCTCTGCATAATTTCCGGTCGGTAGTTTGTGAAAGAGCCATTTGTAACAAATACTTGATATTTAGAATTTGAGCAGTTTTGGTTGGATGCACACATCACATGGTATTTTTCTGTTCCTCGGTTGAATAAGCATCATTTTTCTGAAAATATTCTACAGCAGTCATTCAAAACTCTGTCTCAGGAAATATTTCTTCAAGCAAATACATTTCCCAGAATTTTCATGGAAAACAAGCACTAAATTGGGTCTGAAAGAAATTTCCCAGTAACACTAACAAACTAGAATTTGTTCTTTATTTAAAATAATTACTCACTGGCATATATGGAAATAGTTGTGTAGCATATCTCATTGTCCATGATATCATAGTCTATTTTAAGTGCAGCACATATATGTGACATCTTTATTTCCAGTCCTTGTATTTCCTAGTGTAAGTGGCCTGAGTAAACTCCTTAAACCTTGAGACAGTCGGTGATATTTTAGTAACAATTAGACCCAATGGCAAGCTGTGATGCACTCAGACTCATGTAGAAGTAATAGGGTTATAGCTTCCATACATACAACATCAAACACAAATACATACATATTTATTGTGACGGGGTCAGGCCGGACGGCTATGAAAAAGTACTAGAAGGCATGTATATTAGCCCCAGGCTCAAAAAAGCCCTATTCCCTGGGTAATTCAGCTGGGGCTGATTAGGCAATTAGGCCACCTGGGGCTGCTTAACTAATTAGACCACCTGGGGCAGTTTAGGCAATTAGGACACCTGGGGCCAATTAAGGAGCCCCGCCCCAAACACTTAAAAGCCTGTAGGGGCAGGTAGGCAGTGTGGGTTGTGGAGTTTGGAGAGAGGAGGTGTGGAGGATGGAGGTTGGAGTTGTAGTTATAGTTTGGAGTCACAGTTACAGTTTATAGCCTTGGAGGTTTGCAGCTCGAAAGCCTGCAGTTGGAGTTAGCGGCTTGGAGCTGGCAGGCTGCCGCCTGCAGCCTACAGAGGCTTATAGCTTTCACTGCTACTACTGTAACGCCGGAGGGCGGGACACCTGGCTGGGGAAGCAGGAAGCAGACCCCGGACTACCCCAAAGGGAAGGTAGCAATACTCAGGGGCAGAGTGGGCCCCGGACCCTCCCTCAACCCTTCCCCAGCTGCACTACCGGCCAGGCCGGGAGAGCGCAAGACCCACGAGGGCGAAATATCTCACCCACCCACCCACCCCCACCCTGTTACATTATGTATACATAAATAAGCTGCATACAACATCAAACACAAATCTGACCTTCTATCCTGTAGATGGCAATATCCCAAACAACTATTGGAGGAGGATGGTAAGGCAAACATATAGATGGAAAATCTACCAACACCTGTAGATAAAGTTTTATATATAGATTGTTTCTTGGGAAGTAGTAATGGTTACTATATAGTGCCAAATTATATTTTTAATATTAGTATCTCCAACCTCAAAAATCTTGAGTAAAGCCCCAAACATCATGGGGATTTGGCTTTAAAGATCATAAAATTTTATTTTAAAAAAATCATGTTTTGCTTGCCGTCAGCCTTTAGGGCACATTTACTTCCCATTTTCACGTTTTCTTCTGCCACCCTGAGGTCCTGGAGCTTATTTTTCTTTTTAACGAAAGCTGAGGTTCTTAGGCATTCTATCGACAACTGGGACTTGAAGAAAAACACTAAATATCACGAGTCTTGCAATAAAATCATGAGTCTGGCAAAGCTGAATACTGTAATGCCCTGATAAAGGGTTGATAGAATCTTAACTATTCAGCTTGGCATTTGGGCCCCGTACTGCAGGCCTCTATTCATAGGTTCCAAGGCCACAAGGGACCATTTTAACCATCTAGTTTGACTTCCTGGAATAACACAGGCCATGGGACCCAAAATAATTACTGGTACAGATCTTTTAGAAAAACATCCAGTTGTGATTTAAAAATTGTCAGTGCTGCAGAATCCACCACGCCCCTTGGTAAGTTGTTCCAATATTAATGATTCTCACTGTTTTCTAAAGTTACCCCTTATTTCCAGTTTCAATTTATTTAGCTTCAACTTCCAGCCATTGGATGATGTTAGCCCTTTCTCTGATAGACTGAAGAGCCCCTTATTAAATATTTGTTCCCCATGAAGATCCTTGGGGACTGTGATCAAGTCACCCATTAACCTTCCCTTTGTTAAGTTAAATAGATCGAGCTCCTTGAGTCTATCACTATAAGGCAGGTTTTCTAATCTTTTAATCATTCTCATGGCTATTCTCTGAACCCTCTCCTATTGATCAACACCCTTCTTGAATTGTGGGAACCGGAACTGGACATGGTATTCCAGCAGCGGTCACACCAGTGCCAAATATAAAGGGAAAATAACCTACTCAAGATTCTCCTGTTTATGCATCTCAGGATTGCGTCAGCTCTTTTGACCACACCATCACACTGGGAGCTCATGTCCATCACCCCTTCCAAATTTTTTTCAGAGTCACTGCTCCCTGGATAGAATCCCCTATCCTGTAAGTACGGCCAACCTCCAGTGTTCCTAGATGTAAACATGTACATTTAGCCCTCTTAAAATGAATATTGTTGGCTTGTGCGCAGTTTACCAAGCAACCCAGACCACTCTGAATCAGGGACCTGCTGTCAGAAACTGTGACGGTGATAATCACACCTAGTGGTCAGAGCCATGACAGGCGGGTCTAGTGGTCAGAGCCAGGGGTCAGAGCTGAATTAGGAGCCCAAAGTGGGGTTGGAATGGGGCTGAAGTGAGAACAAAACTGGAGCAGGACTAGGAACAGGGCTCTCTTGTATGTTACCTAGGCTGCTGGCATTGGTGTAGAAGCAGTTCAATAATTTCTTCTCTTCGCATCCTTGATTAATTTGTTCTCAAGTTCTCAATTTTGTACTGAATGCTCAGATCTTGCCTCTTTTTACCCCTCACTTCTGGATATTAGTTTAACAACCTCCTGACTGCTCTAGCCAGCCTGTCCCCAAGGGGATTGGCCTCCCTTATACTGAGGGGGAGGCCATCCAAACTATACAGGTCCATCTGACCATAGAAGGTGAACTAAAGTGCCACAAAACCCAGACCTTCCACCCTCCAGCATTTATCTCACTTCTGGTCTGTTCTGCCTTCCTTCGCATGCAACAGGAAGGATCTCTGAGAAGATAGCGTTGACTTCTTCTTCAGCACTATTCTGAGTTCCCCGAAGTCACCTACTCTCTGTGAGATGTCCCACGATGCAGTTAGTGCCAATCTGAACCATCACCCATGGATCCTTGGCAGTCGACTTCAGAAACCTATTCAATCTCAGAGTGACGTCTGATGACTCGGCTCCAGGAAGGCAGCGCAGCATCCCGTTGTTCACTGGTCCCTCGTACAATGTACTTTCAAGTCTTCTGAGTATTGAATCTCCAGTAAGGATTATCTGTCTTCCTTGGATGGTTGGAGAACTCTTTTTGTGGGCAGGGTTGATTATTTTTTTCTTACAAGTTGGAGCCGAGCTGCCATCCATATGTGTACCCATACCTAACAAAGAGTTTCC
Organism: Mesoclemmys tuberculata; assembly: GCA_007922155.1. Lineage (NCBI taxonomy): Eukaryota > Metazoa > Chordata > Testudines > Chelidae > Mesoclemmys > Mesoclemmys tuberculata. Next base: position 9,589,843 of record ML675611.1, on the reverse strand, counting down.
TTTAGCTCCAGTGGTATCCGTCTGCCCTTCTGGAGCAGAAGGATAAATTCTTTTCCCACTGTCACGGTGGTGTTCTAAATTACACAACATGCAGTGTAGTGACAACCATTAAGCCCTATGTGGCTATGGATCTGTTACAGTAAGTTTGGCTTATTTTAAATAAAACCACCAAATCCTTTAATAGGTCTCCCATCTGTATGCTGTGCTGTTTCTTTCTCCAGCTCAGGTATATTTAGGAATAACTAAAAGTGAACTTCACTGCGGAAAACTGCCTTGAGCTGTTCTTTAAGTTAATTATTACTTCTTTTGGTAGTATGAATGGCTGTTCAATGACACTGTCAGCAAGTGGAATGAACCAAATTACTTTAATTATGGAGTAATTGCACAGAGTGATGGTAATTAAATCTTGATCAGTTTAAGTGAGTGAATTAATTGCTCCAACTCAGAATGCACACCGCAGCAAGAAGAGTTGTTTTGTAGTTTAATTAACACCAGCCACTAAATTCTTATCATATCTAAAATGCAGACAATTAATGAGTTTGATTCTGTTCTCACCTTAATAGGAAGTAGGCCAGAATGCATGCTGAGAAAGGTAGCCACGCTAGGAAAATGATAGCAAACTTAATATTCTTGTCAGTTGCGAAGCTATATTAGATGCACTCTCTGCTTTGCCTTCCAGTGAAATGTGCAAATAGACATATTTCCATATAATTAGCTTCTGGCCCCATTTCATTTCAATATTCACTGATCTGCTAAACAGTATACATTTCCAAATTTGTTAGTGTTTTAAACTTAGCAGCTTGTGTTTTCAAGTGATTTTTTTTAATCGTTCCTTTTTCCCTGTGTTTTCTGTCCTTCCATTCCTGGTAGCACTTATCTTTGGGCTAAATGGGGATAGGATTGGCTCTACCACCATGCATTATGGAAATGAATTGGTATCAGTTTGCTAAACAGTTGTGGTCCTGTTGGGTTCTGGGAGGTGACGCGCGCAAGCTGACCCACAGCTAAAGTCCCTCCCCTATCCGAAGGGGAGGAGTTACTGAGCCTGGCCTGGACCACGCCCCCTCTAAGCCATGCTATGTGTCCATACACATTGTGTTTATCCCCATAGCATCTCAGTGCCTTACCTTAAAAACGCCTTTGCCAACATATACTTTACTCACCATCAGTCTGTCTTTGGTTCCCTCTTCTTGCCTTACCTGTGAGAGGGAAATGGGTAGGACTATTCCAAGCAGAAAGCTAAGCCAAAGAGGCGAGTCCTGAAAGCAGCGAGAGTTGTGGTAGCTCTGATGCCTGCAGAAGGTGAGCCATGGAGAAAGCTCAGTTTCCTGTCCCAGCCTGGTAGTGAATAACTCCCTCATTCCTGCAGAATGTGGGTGATCATGGGAAAGAAATGGCTGGGTTGGTGGCCTAGCTCCATCACACTGGGGGCTTGGAAGGGGCCAAACATCGAATCAGCTCTGCCGTTCAATAGGTAGCTAGCACCGTGACCGGAGCCCTGGGGAGAGGTACACATGTGCGTCCTGTGGGTGGACTGCTGCATGTCCGGCCAGATGGAGTTTTCTGAGAACTAGGGGGGATACAGAGGGGATGCCTTGGGCCCCATACATTCTTCCAGTGGCATATGGGGGCTGTAATGTCATTGTAAGGGATCAGAGAGAATTCCAACCATGCCAGCACAGCCCGGGGCTGACACGCTACTCTGCTCTTCCTTCAAACAGGCTGGGGCCATGCACGGAAGAGGGTGCTTGGTGATATGGAGTTTCTGAGCTGCGGAGCAGCCCCTGGGCAGACTTATCCCAGGAGCCATTTTGGCCCCTGCAGCAGCCCAGATCCATGCAGTGCAAACGTGGCATAAAGGCATCTTTCTCCCCATTATCTCCCAGGCTGCACCGTTCCTTGCGCCATCTCTAGAGAGAGGTGGCCCAGAATCGGGGCCAGTGCATTTCGGCAGCCAAGCCTGGAGGTCACAAATGCATAAATCACCGCACTCAGATCGTCACAGCATATTTTTCCCGAGATGCTCAACCTTCCATGGCCTGGTGATTGGAACCTACCATCTCCCGCTTCGTATCCCAACGCGCTGCTACCTCAGCACTTGGGTGCCAGCTGTGTTTGGCTTCTGAATTGTTCTTAGCTCTGTTTGACCCCTGCGAGCTCTCCCTAGAAGATAAACCTAATGATGATTTGTGGAGGTGGATCCAGCAGTGCAACGGACGCACACCTAGCAATACAAAAAGAGGCTGGAGTGTGGAGTTGGCTCTCTCAAGAATCGGTCATATGCTGAGTGTAGCGTATGTGGGCAGCCAGTTTGGGGTGATTACTTAGGCTAGGTCCTCAAAGGTGTTGGGGTGCCTAACTCAACTGAGTCCAATGGGATTCAAGTGCCTTAAATGCATTTGAGGAACTTGATCTTAGGGCCTGACCCAATCCTCATCGAAAACAATGAATCTTTCCACTGGGTTCAAAAGGAATTGGATCAGCCCAAGCCCAGACTACAATTCACAGCTGCTAACGTACGCTATATAGATGGCAACTTCAGCCACATTCAGCTAGGGATGTCTGCAACCCAGTTTATTGAGTTATAGTTTAAAAGTTGCTTGGGAAAAATGTACCTTGATAAAAATAAGTCACTGTTTTCTAGAACTCCATGAATTCTGTATGTAACCCAAAATCTCCTCCTGCCACCAAAAAAAAAATCATTTTAGTTTAATATTACTTAAAACGTTAGCACTATGCATGGGTACGTGCATTATAGACTACTCTTCACAGGAAAATGTGCTAAAACTCTGGATTGAAACCTGAGTTAGCTAATGGGAGTTTTGCCTGAGTAAATTGTATGTTCTCTCTCCTAACCTGTGTCTGTCTTGTCAATTTAGATTGTAAGGAGCCTGGACTGTTTGCCTCTTTCTGCCTAGCACAATGGGGCCCCATTTGCCGTCCGTGTGTAGGAAGTACCCTAATAAACACGCTTAATTTTAAAAATAAATTAAAGACTAAGTAAAAACAAAGTACAGAATTCAGGATTTGGGCCTTTACTAAGAAGATATTTCAATGCACTTATCTGTATTGCTGATTCCAATACTTATCACAACAAAAATCTACAGTACTCTGTGGTGTATAAATTAAACTGTATGGTAGTTTAATTGCCATGGGTTACCTTTACTCACAGTGAGTAGAACATACTCTGTGAGTAGTGGCTTTGGGGTCAGTCACAGTGAGAGGGGCAGAATCTGGCCCTGTTGTAGTAAATGAATCTCTTTTTAAGCTTTTTTCCCCCTGTATTTTGAATGACCCGTCTGTAAAATTAGCGGCAGTGTGGCTCTCTAGAACTAGGCAGCAGCTGAGATTTCAAATATTGTTTCTTATTGAGTGAGTCTGTCTGCCTCTCCATTGTGGTGACAAGCCAAGTTTCGCTTTCCCTAGGCTTTGTGCTCTTCCTAGGGTGAGCCGGCAGCAGGCCATGGAATAGCAGCCAGTGGCAACCACATCAGGAGTCCTGGCAACTTGCAGTGAAATGCATTCATCTGATCATGCTACAAAGTTAGAAAAGTGCACTTGCTGCATTTTGTCTAACTTCTATCCATTTACTGCTGCCTCTTTGAGACAGTCTGTTCTGAAGAGAGAACTCTGCGATGGGTGGAGGCTGGGAGCTGCTATCTGTCAGTTCCAAGATACGGCACGTAGGAAGAAAAATGTGCTAGTAAATGAAAACATAGCATCACAGAAGATGAGGGTTGGAAGGGACCCCAGCAGGTCATCTAGTCCAACCTCCTGCTCAAAGCAGGACCAACCCCAACTAAATCATCCCAGCCACGGCTTTGTCAAGCTGGGCCTTAAAGACCTCTAAGGATGGAGATTCCACCACCTCCCTAGGTAACCCATTCCAGTGCTTCACCACCATCCTAGGGAAAAAGCTTTTCCTAATATCCAACCTAGCCCTCCCCCACTGCAACTTGGGACCATTGCTCCTTGTTCCGTCATCTGCCACCACTGAGAACGGCCTTGGTCCATCCTCCCTGGAACCCCCTTTCAGGGAATTGAAGGCTGCTATCAAATCTCCCCTCACTCTTTTCTTCTGCAGACTAAAGAAGCCTAGTTCCCTCATCCTCTCCTCATAAGTCATGCACTTGAGCTCCCTAATCATTTTTGTTGCCCTCTGCTGGACTCTCTCCAATTTACCCACATCCTTCCTTTAGTGGGAGGCCCAAAACTGGACACAAATGTGGCCTGATCATGTAAGAATACGATTACTTTCTGCTAGCAAGTTCCATGCAAGGATCTTGAAGCACTGTACAGATAAATACAGTAGGCATAAGTACCATGTTCATATTACACTGCAGCTGGGAGCAAATTGCCCAGCCTGGAGGACAGACTTGCAGAGCCACTTGAGCTAGCACGCTAAAAATAGCAGTGTAGATGTTGCAGAATGGGAAGCAGTTTGGGCTAGCCACCAGAGTGTCAGCCTGGCTGGATCCCTGGATCTAAGCTCGGGTGGGTAGCTAGGGTGACCAGATAGCAAGTATGAAAAATCGGGATGGGGGTGGGGGCGTAATAAACACCTATATAAGAAAAAACCCTGAAAATTTGGACTGTCCCTATAAAATCTGGACATCTGGTCACCCTATGGTTAGCCCAAGCTGCTGCCCGTGCCACAACGTCCATGCCGCAGCACACTAGCTCAAGGGAAGCTAGCACGAATCTGTCTTCCTTGCTGGGAGGGTTGCTTCCAGCTGCAATGTAAACATAGCCGGAGTGAAAATGAGGCACAGAAAGCAAAAGCGACTGTGCAAAGGTTTCGGGGGGAACCTGTAGAGGAATTAGGAATTGAAGCCAGCTCTCTTGAATCCCACTCCAGCGCTTAACCACAGGAGCACCTTTTTATTGATAAAGTTCTGCCTTTCTTTAGGAAGCACCATTTTAGCTCTGACTAGAAATGACCCCTCCTTTAGGTCTCTATCTACGTAAGTCTACTCATGCAGTCCATGTTACCATAGTATCTGAGTGCCTCACAATCTTAACTTCACGTATTGTATTGGGAGAGTAATCTCCATTGTGCAGATGGGAAACTGAGGCACAGAGCGAGACTAAGTGACTCGCCCAGGGTCACATGAGACGTCTGTGGCAGAGCAGGGCCTTGAACGCAGGTCTCCCAAGTCCTAAGCTAGTGCTTGGACCATCTTGCCTTAGTTATTAGGAGCCTTAATATAGAAAAGGTCCATATGGAAAAGCTCATAATAAAAATGACCTCTGATAGAGTCTAAGCTAAAAAGGGCCTTTTAATGAGAGACATTACAGGGGAGTGAATGGTGCTGGTCTGGCTTTTTCCTTTCTATCCTACGTGCAAGTAGCCTATCCTTCAGTCTGAACTCTAATTGTAACGAGCATATGTGCATTATGTTGATCCTGCACAGATGTCGAGATTTTTTTTTTCTTTCTGAATGTAGAACATCTATTTGCTGTAACTTGTTTTGGTTGCAAATGCCTGTGTATGAAGCTTAAAGCACTGGCCATGGGTGGAAACCAGAGGGCCAGTTCCCACAGTGTTATATCCTCTTTTGCTCACTCTAGTCTCTGGTGTTCCTTCCTGCCAGTATCCCCAAAGCAATTCACTTCCACTTCAGGAGAACAGAAGGGACCCTTTAAAAATACGTCGGTGCTAGCCACTCAGTAGATCAGCAAGTGCTCTTTAAGTGGAGCAAGAAAGAGACAGCTCTGTTCCAGGATCCAAGGCCTCAGCTTCGGAATCTTCTGCCGGAATCTGCAGCTCTAGTTAAGCAATTAAATGAGCTGCAATTAGGACAATCAGCTGGCCTTAGCTAACTTCCGAGAGCTGTGCGTTTTGCCTGTTTTGGCCAACTTTTTTCAGACCCATACAAAATAAGCCCTTTCTGGGTCTATTACTAGTTTCAGTGACCTGCTCCGGTTTAACAAATCACCGTCCCATTTCAAGCCGAAGGAAAGCAGAAGCAGGGAGCCAATCTTTGGACTCAGCATGGCCTGCTGCTCTAGGAGTTAGGAAAACAACCAGGCCCGAGGACACACTCAGGTTGCCGGGGCCTGAGCTGGTAGAAGTGGAGCAGAATGTAGAGGTGACAAGCTCACTCGCTCAGACAAGGATGCCGATAACTGTGTCCCGCGGCCTCCTCTGCCAAATAGTCCAGGAGAACAGGCACTTGCATGGGCAGAAACAGATCTTGTACGGGCTAGCCCCTAGGGAGAGGGAGAAAGTCAGCGAAAAAGAAAAAGGTGGAAGAGAATAAAGTAAAAATAGAAAGGAAAACAACACCCATTCGGGAGGGAGAAAAACAACTGGGGTCAGAGCCCTTCTCCCTTTATCAGTCTATCTTTTGAGAGATTTAGGTAGCTTACTTTATTTTAGTCTCTTACAACACATTTACATAAAGCTGCTTTGGGCTGAGTGCTTCTTAGTGTTGGTCCCTGTTCTATTTAAACATAAATGTTGGAAAGCCCCCAGATAGATCTTTAAGAGCAAAATTTTACAGAAATTACAGTTATTTCTTGTTTACTCTCCTATAGCACAATGAATATTAGTCCATTTGGCAGATTAACTTTCACTAAACTATATATATATATATAAAATAAAAAAGCCACTTGAAGTGCAGCTTCTATTGGTTCATGACCTTATGTTTTAGGAGGAAGAAAGTGGCTTTGCTCTACATGAAATGTGTTAATGCATGGCTAGAAACCCTCTTATCCTGCTGCTTACATGAGGTCCAACCAGTAGAATGGATTATATTTTTAATAATCTGACATTAGTATTAAAAGTAATATTTAAAGCATTTAGTCTCCATGACCGGTACTGGGAGTTTGAGGCTCTCTTTGTGTGTGTGTTAGAACATATGTTTATGAAACAATGCATTAGCAGAAACTTTCCAAATATATGGCGATAAACAGGCTGCAGATTAATGCGGACATCACTTTTTCAATTAATGGCAAAGGAAAGATTTGATGACCATTTTAAAACTGATTAAAGAGGCAGAGGATTAAAGAGGCTGTTTGCAGCAAGTGACATGGGGTCTTATTCGCCTCTCATTTCTACAAGTTTTTACAGCTGTGTAACATCAGTGGCATCATTGCTGATTTGCAGGGGTTTATGAGGAGAATCAGGCCCCATGGACTTTATGGCCCTGTATTTTGCTTTGATCAGATGCGCAACTGAAGGACATCTGATAGCCATAAGGCTGTAGTACTGTCCCAGTGGTAGGCGTCAGCTCATAAGAAATATATCTGGTAACTGAGGAGTTAATCTGGAATTTTCTGCTCTAAAAATAAAAGGTCCCTTTGTGGAAAATAATAAAGTTTTTGCTTTGATTGTTTCTCATTTTAAAAAAAAGTTTTCTAGGAGAATTAATGTTACCCATTTGCTGGTGTGATATGCCTCTTGATGTTTGTCCAGTTTTAACTGTAGAACAGGTAACTGTGAGCTGATCTGCAAGATACCGAGTGCACTATTCCCACTGAAGTCAATGAGGCAAATTAAAGCCACCAGATGCTTCCCTGGAGTCAGTGTGGACTAGCGGAGCACGCACTGGTCTCGGACCCAGGAGACCTGGGGTGTATTCAGCTCCGCCCCTGACTTGCTGAGTAGCCTTGGGAAAATCTCTGCACCTCCGTTTCCTCATCTGTGAAATGGGGATAATGAGTTGTCATCTTTATAAAATGCTTTGAGATTAGTGGGGAAAGATGAGCCTCTGGTTTGGGAGCTGGGAGAATCTAGGTTCAATTGTTTCCTTTGTCACAGACTTCCTTTGTGACTGTGTGCCAGTCACTTTGTCTCTGTTCCCTGTTTGTAAAAGGGGGATAACAGCACTGTCCCATCCCACAGGGTTGTTGTGAGGATAAATAAATACATTAAAGATGGTGGCGTGCAGTAAAAGGGGCCATGTAAATATCTTACATAGAAACATACTATATAAGATGTACGTGTTATTACTAAAAGCCCCAGGATTGGGCCCGTTGGGAGTGGTGCACTCAGAACCTCGCAGGATTGGGCCCTACATTCCCAGCGGAAGGTGAATACAAATTCATTCTGCTCAGTCGAACTGAATAATAGAAAGCAGAGACCAGCAAGAGCGGCTAGGTGATTTTCTCCATCTCTCCAGTCGAGGTCTGATCCAACACCCTTTCAAGTCAGCGGGCTCTGAATCCGGCCCTAAAGTTCCCTGCGGCTGATAAACAGGAGAAGATGATGAGAGGGAACTAGGTGAGAAGCAGGGAGCCCAGGGAAGAGGAGACTGTAGTAGTTGAGGTGCAAGATGGCCACCCTCTCCCCTGATGCACTGGGAATTGAACACCATGACCTCCAGAGCTAAAAGCCTAAGCTACTACAGCGTGAGCTAAAGCAGACAACTGTACCCCCCTCTGGTACAGCAAAGAGGGGGACCTGTAACACATACTCCGCAGCGAGCTACACGTGGACAAAGGTTTTGGGAAGAAAAAAAAGTTGTATCTTAGATACTGTGGAGGACAAATGACTAGTTTGGCAGCAGATTGAGTGTTGTGGGGGTGGTGGCAAAGAGAAGGAGTTCACTATGTCACTGAGGTGAATGGCACACCTGGGTGACAGGGAGGTTTTCACCATTGATTCAAGAAGGGAGAGGCGATAGTTTCAGAGGACTGGGCTGTAGAACGTTAAGCAAACCCCCATCACATGCTGCGGGTGCCAAGATGTAATTTAGGTTTTACCGTAACTTTATCCCACGCCAACAAATAGATGGTGTGACGGTAAAATCCCGCCCGCCCTCAGCTCCCCCAACCCCCTAAAGCCTTGGAGGAAAGGTTGGATTTGCAGCATGACCTCAAGATTGACTCTTTTAGAGCCTATCTTTAAAAAAACATGCCATCTTGATTGAAAGACTTCAAGCGATAGAGAATTCACTGGATGCCTAGGTCCAGTGTCCCAGTGGTGAATTACATTCGCTGTCAAAAAAGTGTATCTTATTTCTAGCCTGAATTTATCTAGCTTCAGCTTCCAGCCACTGGATCTTGTCATGACCTTGTCTGCTAGATTACAGAGCCTTCTGCTATCAGCAATCTTCTCCTCATGGAGGTGCCTACAGACCATGATCAAGTCTTCTCTTAACCTTCTCTTTGATAAGCTAAATAGACCAAGCTTTTTAAGCCTTTAAGTGTAAGTATGGTTTCTTAGCCCTCTAATAATTCATAGATGGGTTTTTTGAACCCTTTTTATTTTCCAACATCCTGTTAAAAGAGTGGCCACCAGAAGAGGACACAATATTTCAGACAGCATCTCACCAGAACTGTATACAGAGGTGATACGAGATCTCTCTGTACACCGATGTGCACAGACACTTGCAGAGGAGTTCAAGACAGTATTAATGGATGGTTTGCATCTTCGTCATCAATTCTCATATAATTTGTCTGAAACTTACCGTTTCTCTTGCCCCTGCAGCAAGCGGCCCCGATGCACAGAGAGCTTACCTGTATTTCTTACACCGGTGACAAGCCAGGGGTACCTACTACTGCATCTGTGCAGTAGCTGTAGGAAATAGCAGAAGGAAACCCAACAAGCTATGTAGCCATTTTTGGTTAAACACGCCTTGCAGCACTGGCAGGGCCTGATTCTGATCTTTCATACATTGGTGTAAATCAGGAGTAAGTCAGTTGCATTCAAGGGAGTTATCGTGCTGTGAGATCAGGTCCCCGGTCTCTCTCTAGCACACCTCCGCTCCTGGGATGAAGCATATAACAGATACCGTGTAGACTAAGAGTCTTCTCCCTACCTAGCAGAACTCACCGTTCTTCACCGGAAGTACTGCGTGATTGGCCCGCTGCTAGGGATGCAGAAGACATAATCTTGTGTATATTTCAGGGCCCCGTGGCATTTAATTTGTCTGTGATCTCCCCACAGAAATAACATGGGAAAAGAGTAGAGAGTGTGATGTAGTGATGAATAGATCGTACAGTGTCTTCTCTTTGAGAAAGAGAGATGCATGCAAATGTTTTCAATTAATTACAGTGTCTCCTTCAAGTCTTTGGGAGAGATAATTATTAATCATTCACCAGCAGTGGTCATAACTGACGGGCTAATGTTTCCAGGCGATTTTGTGCACCGGTATTAAATACATTTTAAGAGGTTTCTTTCGCAGCTTTTCTGATATTGTTGTCAGCTAATGAGGGGCAGTGGAGAGAATCTAGTAGATAACGTTAGATATGCTCATGAGAGGCTCCTGTCGATTTACATGGATATCCACACATGGTTTGCTTGGGAAAGTCATGAAATGGCCCCTTGCCCACACAAGTTTCATGAAGCTGGTATTTTCATAGATTTGGATGCAAAAATCCAGAGGGTTCATGAAAAAGGAGAATAGCCATGTAAGTGTTTCTTACATGCCATCCCTGCTGGTTGGATTAGCCCCAGGTAGTTCTAATTTATGTGGCTGGTGCTCACACGATGAATAACCTACACCACCACCATCCTCGGCAGCATCATGGTGTAATAAGGCCCCAGAGGGCCTGGTGCAAGAACACGTTGAGGAGTTAAGGCCCGCTTTCCCCAGCCTACTTGTCCTTCACCCCAGGGCTGGGGACTAGCTCCCAACAACCCTTCCCTGGGAACTGCTTCGCTCAACCAGAGCAGAAACTGGACAGAATCTGCCTGCCCCTCCCGCCCCCACACCGACCACTTGGTCCCCAGCAACCTCCATTTGCCTAGCGCTCCCCTGCACTTTTCTGGATGATATTCTTGCTGTTGAAGTGGCAGCATGAGTCCAGGATGGAGACAGTAGCTGGGGAAAGGGACAGGGGCTGCTGGAGCAGCAGGGCCCACAGCCCACATACTGGGGCAGTCCCCAGCGGATCAGTTCCTGCGTTGCAGTTGCCGAAGGTGGGAAGCAGCTGGAGGGGAGAACTTCCCAGAAGACAGCAATTTCCTGGTTCCCTGCTGATTGGGCCCTAGAACCTCCCTGGCCTTGGCACGGCTGTGCCCCTTGCACCATTGTAGCTACCCCTGTGATGAGAACGATGGTTTAGTAGGGTTGTATCGTTCTAGACCGTGACACCCATGTGTCGTCTTTCTAACGTCTCCTGCGCAAACACACACGCACTGTGGCTTCAGCATGGGAATTCCTTCACTCCAGTGCAATAAGATTGAGCTCATACACGCTCTCTTTCATAACACCAAGTTCTGATGGGTTTGTGGGATACAGGAGATGTTGTTCCCTTGCTAAATCTCTTGTAGGATTCCCCTTAAAGACCTTAGTGCTACAGAAGAACAGATAGGGTCAAATTCTGCTCGTGGCTACACCAACTCTGGAGTAACTCAGCCGAGGCCCGTGAATTACACTGGATTTATGCTAGTGTCATTGAAGGAAGGATTTGGTCCCTAGCATTTAGTTATTTTCTGCACCAGCAGTTCCAGCTTTTGAAAAATGAGATTCATTTTTCTCATTTCACCTTGTGAAGATCCAGAATGAGCCACAGCACAAAAAACAGGAGATGAAGTCAATAAGAAATAGCTGCTTAAGTTACAAGAAATAGCTGCTCAGGTGCTTTATCATAAGCAAACTTTGTACTGACTCTTCACTCACCTAACACCACCCTATCCTGGGTTCTTAAATGCAGGTAGAAGCTGCTTTCATATTAATGAATATTAGATGCAGTGTTTGGTCTCTAAAGTACATTACTTAACCTAGAGGCAAAAAGACCTAGGTTCCTGGCTTTATGTTAAAGGTTCTTTTAACGGAGTACTTGTTAACATCTATTTGGTGATAGAAAGGTACCATTGTGTTGTTATATTACATGAAAACTATGTTAAATCGTGTTAAGGTTGCAAAATCAAGTACTCAGAAGATAGGAAATGCCAGGATTAAGGTTGCTGGATACAGTCTTCAGTTACATGATCACATGCTATTTTTGTTCACAGAATTCCAGCCTCGTTCAGTGCAGGAGATGGATGGTTATCAGTGACTGGGCAGCTATTCAATATTTTGTTTTATCCTCGCTGTTCAGTGTGTTGCTCCGCCCTGTGTTTACTGCTCATTATTCATACCCTGCTCTGAATATAGAATTATTAATTTCTTTGTGGGCTTTTCTTACTGTAACATCCAAGTGCTTCATAGCTATTAATGAATTTATCCTCACAACATCCCTGTGATGTGGTGTGTGTGTGTGTGGGGGGGTGACTATCCCCATTTCTCAGCTGAGGTGCTGAGACACAGATTTTAGGTGCCCAATTTGAGATGCATATGGCTTGTTTTTTTCAGAGACCTTAGCAATATATAGCACTTTCTATGTCCAAAGCACTGCTCTCATTAACTTCAGCTGCAGCTGTCCATGCTTAACACCTCTGCAGATCACATCACAGGGTTGCAAGATGGGCATCCAAAAATGAGGAGCACACAATTAGTGATCACCTGTTGAAAGTACAGTTTAAGCGACTGCCTAGTCTCACATAAGAATTCAGTGGCAGCTTCATTAACTACAGAACGCTAATTCATTCCTAGAACATTGTCCACCTGTGCACTGAATGAGGGAGGGATTTTCTGGAAAAAATAGTGTGCGATTACGTAAAGACAATATCACAATATATATGTACAAGGATGTGAATTAAGGTTGGACTGGCAACCTTAATTCTGGCATTTCCTAACTTTTCAGTGTTTGACTTTTCAATGTTAACTTTAACTCAGGGTTTTTAGTGTGATTTCCTATTTAAAAACAAATAAACAAAAAACCAAAACAAACAAAAACTGAATGTCAGTTTAACAAAGTTCAAGCCAGAAGGGACCATCAGATCATCTAATATGACCTCTGTATGCAACAGGTCATTAGCCTGTACCCAGTTACCCTTATATTAAGCCCAAACACTTAATAAGCCCAAATTTCTATCATGCGGAACCACACTGAACTCCATCTTGGGTTATCGGCAGGTTTACTCTTTCCATAGATTAAAAGACCAGAGTGGACCATTGAGATCATATTGTCAGACCTGCTGTATGACACATGCCGTAGCACTTCCCAAAATAATTCCTAAAGAATATCTTTTGAAAAGCATCCAATCTTGATTTTTAAAATTGTAAGGGCTGCAGACTCCACCATGACCTTTGGTAAATTGTTCCAATGATAATTATCTTCCCCGTTAACAATTTATGCTTTATTTCTGATCTGCGTTTGTCTAGCTCCAATTTCTAGCCATTGGGTCATGTTGTACCTTTCTCTGCTAGACTGAAGGGACCATTATCAAATATTTGTTTCCAGTGTAGATACTTAGACTGTGATCAAGTAGCCCTTTAACTTTCTTTGTTAAGCTAAATAGCGTGAGCTCTTTGAGTCTATTGCTATAAGGCATGTTTTCTAATCCTTTAATCAGACTTGCAGCTCTTCTCTGAACCCTCTCTAATTTATAACATCCTTCTTGATTTGTGGGCACCAGAATGAGACACAATATTCCAGCAGTGGTTGGAGGAGAGCCAAATGTAGAGGTAAAATAACCTCTCTACTTCTACTCGAGATTTCCCTGATTATGCATCCCAGGATTGCATTAACTCTTTTGGCCACCGGATCACTCTGAGAGCTCACGTTCAGCTGCTTATCCACCATGACCTCCAAATCTGCTTCCCAGGGTAAAGTCCCTCATCCTGTAAGTAGGGCCTACATTCTTTGTTCCTAGATGTGTACATTTACATTTAGCTGTATTAATATGCATATTATTTTCTTGTGCCCAGTTTACCAAGTGATGTAGATTTCTCTGCATCAGTGACTTGTCCTCTTCATTATTTACTACTCCCCCCAATTTTTTGTCATCTGAAAACGTTATCAGTGGTGATTTTATGTTTTCTTCCAGGTCATTAGTAAAACATTACATAGCATAGGGTCAAGAATCGATCCCTGCAGGACTATACTAGAAACACACATGATCGATAACGATTCCCCATTTACATTTTGAGACCTGTCAGTTAGCCAGTTTTTAAACCATTTAATGTGTGCCAAACAAATTTTATATCATTCTAGTTTTTTAATCAAAACATTGTGTGGTATCAAGTTAAATGCCTCACAGAAGTCTAAGTATATTATGTCAAGACTATTACCTTTATCAACCAAACTTGTAATCCCATTTTAAAAAAATCAGGTTAGTTTGACAGAATCTATTTTCTATAAACTCATGTTGATTTGTATTAATTACATTACCGTCCTTTAATTCTTTGGTAATCAAGTCCTGCATCAGCCACTATCTTGCCTGGGATCGATGTCAGGCTGGCAGGCTATAATTACCTGGGTCATCCCATTTACCCTTTTAAAAACGGGCACATTATGTTAACTTTTTTCCAGTCTTCTGGAACTTCCCTAGTGTGCCACGATTTATTGAAAATCAAAATTAACGGTCCAACTAGCTTCTCAACTAGCTCTTTTAAAACTCTTGGATGCAAATACTCTGGACCTGCTGATTTTAAAATGTCTAACTTTGATAGTTTCCATTTAACATCCTCCTCAGACACTAGTGGAATGGAATAAGTATTATCATTACCATATGAGGAGACTATATCATCTATTTTTCCCAAAATCAGAACAGAAATATTTATTGAATACTTCTGCCTTTTTTTAAATTATTATTGATAACTACCATTTCCATCTAGTAGTGGAGAAATACCATTATCAGGATTCTTCTTGTTCCGAATATATTTTAAAAACTCCTTCTTATCCTTCTCTCTGCTAGCCATAGAGTTGTCCTTATTTCCCTTTGCATCCCTTATCAATTTTCTACCTTTTCCAACTTCTGATTTATGTTCTTTACTACCAACTTCCCCTTTCTTCCATTAGTTATATATATACATAATATATATATTTGTAGCTGCCTTCACTTCTCCTCTAAACCAGGATTATTTTTTAACCAGTAGGGCTTCTTCCTCAATTGTCAGATTATGGCATTTGGGGCATCTAGTAAGGAGTTCTTACATGGTTCCCAATTATCATTCACATTTTTCTGATGAAATTCTTCCTCCCAGCTTATTTGGCTCATCATTGTTGTCCATTTTGTGAAATTGGTCATATTGAAGCACCAAATATATATATTGCTGGTCTGGCCTTTATTTTGCTTGCATATGATAAATGTGATCAAATCATGACCATTTGTACCTACAACACCATTATTTTTTAGATCTGTGATTAGTTCATCTTCATTCTTTAGAACAGGACCTAATAAAGAATTACCTTGTGTTGGATGCAACACTTTTTTGAACTAGGAAATTGTCAGCTGTAATATTTAGAAATTCCAAGGGTGTTTTTGCATTTTCAGCATGAGACCTCCAGCATATGTCACTCAAACTGAAGTCTCCTGTGATCATGCAACTCTTCCCCTTGCACGTTATAGATAGCAGTGTAAGGGGGAGATCGTGCTATTCCCTACTGTGATCTGGTACTCCGTAGCAGACACCAGACCCCGTCTTGTGCTTTAGATCTACAGCACAGACCTCTGCAGCTCAACTAACTAACTCAAATAACTGGTTGCAGCATACTCTTATCTTCCATGTGGACGAGGCACTAGAAGAGGTTGAGATATAAGCTTTGCCAGTGGTTGTCACAGCTATTTGATGCCAACAGGAATGTAGAGACTTGGGTCTTCTAGGTTCAGTTCCAGATTTTTCTGCTCCTATGATGCCAGCCCTGGCTCCCTCTGCTTCTGTCCCAATCTCCTTATATCCACCCCACCACGTCACCTGTCCCACTCTGCTCTTATCTCCTACCCATCCCCATCTCCTTGCTCCTGCCTCATTCCTCTCTGCCTCTTGCAGCTCCCTCCCCCATTTCTCACCCCTCTTTGTTCAAATCAGGTGCTTTCTCCTTTCCCTCCTGGACACCAGCAGTGGGTCATTGGGAGCACAGGAAAGAAAGTCTCTCTGCTGTGGTTTCCTGTGCCCAGTGCCCCAGCAGCTTCCCGGTTGCTGAGAGGAACACGGACCTTGCAGCCTCTGGTTGCAACATGCTTGAGCCCTCTGTGGAGATAGTGCGTAGGAGCTGTGAGGGGATGGAGGCTTTTTGGTGCAGCTAGTATCTTCAGGGAACTGAGCTGCCAAACTCCAAATTGTGTCTGCTGAACACGTGCAAATTGTGGACTTTTGTTTTTTTGGGGGTGTGCTGGAGACTAAAAACATGCACAAGTTTTTATGTGGGGAGAACAGAAGGCACCTCACTGGACAGCAGGGCGACCTTCCACACCAAATTCAAAATCCCTGCTCCAGAAGATGGAGGCACTGGAGCTTCCCATCAAAACAGCAGTAAGCGTGTTAACAAGGGCAAAACAAAGGCTCTAACCTCACCCTCAGAAACGGCTGCACAGTTTTAGCTGAAACTTTTCAAAAAGTGCCTGAGGCAGACACCTGGCATGGACCATTTCAGCCCAAACAATTAGTTTGATGAAGTTATAAGCAACTGAGAACAGGGTCTTCCAGGGGGAAGTATCAGGCAATTTTGACTATAGGCAGAGCTGGTAGCATTGCCTGTAATTCTAGAAATGTGCTCCATCAGGGCTCTTGAGACAATGCTGCCAAACTTAAGCTCATCGGACTGCTATTAGCACATGGGTCTGGTTGCAATGCTAGTGGGAAGTTTGCTTCTCATTCTTCAGTGCCCCTGGTTTATAGGCTACGGGATGCTTTGTGCTAAGAACTTGGTGGTGGTGGTGGTGGTGATAAGATGTCTCCCATGTTGTCCTCAGGCTAAACATGAAAACTCTATCTACTGTTCTCTGAAAACCCTCCACAAGCTCATAACCAGATCTGGACATGTTTGTTACTCCATATGATCCTAGCCATGAATCTTAACATGGCAGGATGGCTCGGGGAGAAGGTAGAAGGAATAATCTTTGGCCTTGCAGCAAGGGAGGGGTCAAATATAATGACTGACGGAGGACTCAGATTTTCTTGAATTGACCCAGGTCTTTCCAAGCAGGTTAACAGATAAGATAGTAAGCCTGGAGAAGCTTACAGCCTAAGGTCCTGAACCTTCAGTTGTAAGATTGGGGTTTTAAACTCAACAAGAACACAACCCAGATATGGTGAGGAAACACACAAGAGGGTCCGGCAAAGATACCTGTAAACACAAGCAGACAACAAAATGAATTCAGCAAAGACAAATGTAAGGTGCTACACTTAGGGAGGAAAAACCAAATGCACAAATACCGACTGGGGGATAACTGGCTTGGCAGCAGCACCGCTGAGAAGGATCTGGGAGTTGTGGTGGATCGCAACCTTAACATGCTAGAGACCACAGCAGGGTTCAAAAAAGAACTAGATAAGTTCATGGAGGATAGGTCCATCAATGGCTGTTAGCCAGGATGCAAGGAAGCAAAGCCATGTTCTGAGTGCCTCCCAGCCTCTGTTTGCCAGAAGCTGGGACTGGGTGACCGAGGATGAATCATTTGATGAGTAGCAGTTCTGTTCATTCCCTCTAAAGCACCTGGCACTGGCCACTGTTGGAAGACAGGATGCCGGGCTAGATGGACCGTTGGTCTGACCCAGTATGGCCGTTCTTATGGTCTAACATGAATCAACAATGTGCTGCTGCTGCAAAAAAGGCAAATGCAATTTTGGGTTGCATTAACAGAGGCATAGCATGCAAGTCACGGGAGGTGATCGTACCGTTCTGTTCTGCACTATTTAGGCCTCAGCTGGAGTATTGTGTCCAGTTTTGTTCACCAATGTATAGAAAGGATGTGGAGAAACTGGAAAGGATCCAGAGGCAAGCAACAGAGAGGCTCCAAGGAATGGAAGGCAAGCCATATGAGCAAAGGCTAAAGGAACTGGGTATGTTTAGTTTGGAAAAGAGGAGATTGATGAGGGACATAATAGCAGTCTTTAAATACTTGAAAGGCTCCATAAAAAAGATTGAGAAAAATTGTTCTCTCTGGCCACAAAGGGTGGGACAAGAGGCAATGAGTTCAAACTACAGCATGGCCGCTTTAGATTAAATCTCAGGGAAAGCTTCCTAACTCTAAGAACAGTAGGGAAATGGAATAGATGGCCTAGGGAGAGTGTGGAAGCTCCTTCGCTGGAGGTTTTCAAACAGAGGCTGGATAGCCATCTGTACTGGAAGGTTTAGACACAAATCCTGCATCTTGGCAGGGCGGTAGACTAGATGACCCTTGCGGTCCCTTCTATCGCTATGATTCTAGGGGAGAATGCTAATTCTTGAGGGGAATGTAACCGTCATCACTGGATGAAACTCACTCCCCATGCAAAGTATCCGGGCAAAGCTGATGTACCACTTAAATCCTACTTCAACTTGTTTGGGGGTTTGAGTGTTGATTCTTTTAACAAGAATGAATTTCACCCATAAAGAGCAGATCAGTGGAGTGAATCAGGGCTCTTTCGAAAATAATTATATTCATCTGCCTAATATAATACTAAATTTGGCAGACCAGATCCTCAGCTGATGTAAACTAGTGTAGCTCCATTGAATCTAGTAAGAAAAGGTGGCTGATTACACTCTGATAAATTCTTACTCATGTGAATTGTCCCATTGGCTTCACTGGAATTACTCCCATGAGTAAAGCAAGTAAGGGTTGGCTCATTGAAGACCAAGGGGATTTTAGGTATCCACTTCCAATAATCTTGCTTCAGTCATTAGATTTTATTCATTGCCACTGGAAATGATCGGTTGGTTCTTTTGCCATCAAAGATCATGATCCCGCAACCTGATCTGTGTGGGCACACACTTGTGCCCCTATGAAATGCCATTGAAGTCAATGGGGCTCTGTCTGTACAGATGAGACACCAAGATCTTGTCCCAAATTATTTAACTAAGGCATGCGGAAAACTAAATTACATCTAGCTACGGAAATCAGGTGTCAAAATTTCAGGCCCGATTTTCAGAAGCGTTGAGCTTTCAGAACTCCAGCTGAACCAATGAGAAATGGGACTGCTTAGCACCTCTGAAAATGAGGCCCATAATTAAGAGTTACATGTAAAGAGCTGCACACAAGAAGCCATTTGTAGTACACAACAAGACAATGAGGCAGATTTTATGAAGTTGCTAAATTATGGAAAATAAAATTTGTATCTAGAGAAGTTAGATTAATCTATTTCATGAGTTAGGAGGAGGTTTAAACTGGCTATTGAAATACCACACAGTAACTATAACAAACTAGGCTCCAATCCTGCAAGCAGTTATGTGCGCGCTTAGGTTTACATGAAGGAGTAGTTCCACTGAGGCCAATGAGACTGCACACGTATGGAAAGCAAAACACATACGTAAGTGTTTGCAGGATTGGGACCCAAGATCAAAGGCAGCTTCTTGCCAGTGGAGCCAGAATAATGCTTGTTGAGACATTTCAACCCCACCCATTTGTTCAGTCAATCTGTTGCTTTTGGGTCAGGTACCATTTGCAGCATATCAAAATATTTGTCGGTCACAGATGTGTCATCTGATCTGCAAAACTGATGCTTAGTGAAACAGCTTAAACTTAAAGATACTCGTCTCTTTAGTTCTTTTAAAACAGTCCTATATATTTAGTATCAGTATCACAGAATGCCAAATGTCTTGTTTAAATAAGCAATTTTTATTTATATTGTCACAATTGTTCATTAGTAGGTGCTTTTATTATTACAATTAAGTATGGGCTGGCTAGCTTTGCTTCTTAAATTCTTGTACCAGTCCAATGATGACAATATTGAAGCTCTGTTAAATATGTATATATATAAGTTCATTAAATGGATGCTGACAGTTACACAAGTACAGCAGTTGAGTGCTTTCTGTATTAACGTTATCTCTTTATGGGCAAAAGAAAAGGTTTAACTAAAGGTTTGGGCTAATTGAATAATATTTCAGTATTTTCTTATGTAAAACTGGTTCTGGTCCATTGTTTTTGTTTATTTGCAATAATTGTGCTCATTCAACTTTGTAATGACACTGCCATGGGTGAACAGAATTTGCTTTAAGTATTACTCTTCGCTTTCTATCTCCTGCCTCCTCTAAACTGTGTCTCTCAGGAATAAATCTGCAATAGACCCTGGTAAAAAGAACTAAGTACATAGCCATTTTTCGAGATGTGTTCTCAAGCTGTGTTTAAATTACTTTACAAATTCCTGTTTACTTTCTTTTTGCCTTGGGTATTTTCTAACATGTTGAGAGAAAAGTATGAAGGTGCCTTATTGTAACAGGAGAAATAAAAGGAATAAAAACAAAGAACACATTCCATTACCAATATAGCATTCAAACTGTACACACCAGAAGTATTTACTTTGCTTATCTACCACTAGAGTATGCTCTAGTGCCACATCCAGAATTTTTACCACTGTGTATAGCACAAGGGCATATATCTGCAAAGGTTGTCTTTGTGCTTTTCATTTAAGTATTCTTTTGACTAGAAAGAGGCCCATGTTCCAAAGTGCAAATCTAAACTTCCCTGAAATCCAGGGGGTTGGCTCAAGTTGTTCAGAGACACTAAGATGAGTTCAAGGATATTCAGATGAAAGATTGTGCTTCAGGTCTCTCTTTCTGCGCACAAACAAAATGCGTTGGTAAAAATTGCACAGCTCATTGCATTGGTTCAAAAAAGAAAACGGAGGGATCAAACCTGCATATCTTGCTTCGGTCAAACTTCTCCTGACCTCACTGAGAGTGATGTCTGAGAAAGAAACGCAAGATCGAGCACAAAGTCAAATTTCATTAATCACCACATTTCTGCTTTCTGAATCAAAATGTAAACCCATTTACTACATGTGCTGACAGTGAAGATATGTTTGTAATTCTGGCCTGGAAACTAATTGAATCAGAGAAAGACACCCCCCCATACCTGTATTCATAAGCAAATTGTTCGCTTTGCTGCTAACATTACATTGCAGCCAAAATGTGTGTAAGAACAATGATCCTTCTCATTACTGCAATGACAGTGGTTGGCTGAGGACTGTAACTTATCTTTTCCTTCTTCCCATCCAGTAACATCTGAAACCAGCCAATGAGTTCAGTACGTTGAAGCTCACTTGGTGACCATGGAGCCAGACAGTAGCATCACTTGTGGATGGAAGGCAGCCATTTGGTCCCATCAGTCTAGTCAGCCAGTGTTTATACCCTGGAATACTGGTACCTTCTAATAACTTAACTTCTGTTTGAATACAGTACGGCTGCAGTTTCTTTTGCTATTTCTGCACACCTGTGTAAAGAAATATCTAAGTCCCCTTAATACTATTCTTCATTTCAATTTATGTCCTCTTGCTTTTGAGCTGGTTGTGCTCTAAAATGGTCTTGTAGTATCCACTTTCTTCTTGCCCCTCAGAATATGATATACAGTATTTCAGTCATGTCAACCCTTAATCTTTTTTTTTTTTAACGAATGCAAACCTAATTTTCCCAACGTCTCCACTTAGATATAATCCATAAAGCTGTTTATCATCCTCGTTACCCTCTTCTATACCTTTTTCATTTGTATTCAAAAGCCTTTCTTTAATCTGCCTCAATACTGCAGGTATGGCCTCACTAGTCTTTTGTACAATCCCATAATGATTTTTGCAGATGTGTTTTATTCTTCTATTGATACTTCTCAGTATTCTGTTTACTTTCCCTACCGACACAGTGAGCTGGTGTTTTTAATATTCTGTACGCTGTAACTTGCAATCCTTTTCTTGATCAGCATTTTACAACAGATGCCCATTCAAGGCATAAATCCTTATTGTTTGTATAGCACCTTCACTGTTCAGTGGGTAAGCTGCTCAAAACAAGGACCACATAACAAAATCTTTGCTCAAAGGTACTGATTCTCTGTCTGTTTACCGTGGTGCAATGTCACTGATTTTACTCCTGATTTACACAGATGTATGTCAGATGAGAGACATCTACCTAGTCTGTCTAAAGTCGTGAACTCTACATATAACAATTGGAGTGGCAGGGGCAGTCAGAGCAATAAGCTTCATACAGCAGGTGTTTCCATAAGAGATTTGGAAGAGGAGCAATGGGGTATTTGGGAGTATGTTCCAAGATTAAGGGGCATCATAAGACATTTGAAATCAGGTAGGGGAAAGAAGACAAATACAGGAAGAAGAGATGTTTGGGTGGAAGGTGGGGAATGGAAGGTGTTGTGGAAGGGAATCAAGCTGTGGTAGGCAGAATCAGAGCTCTGGAGTACTTTAGAAATTCAGCAGGAGTTTGTAAGATAGGCCGAAAACCAAAGGAAGTTAGTGCAAAGACTCAAGAGCATGTTGTGTTTGTACAGCACCTAGCACAGTGGGGGCCTTAACCCATCACCTGGAATCCTAGGAACTTGACACAATCAGATTGGGTCTGAATAGGGACTTGGAATGGCTTTCTCATTACAAGAAGTAATTGTCACTGTTCACACATTCTCACCTTCTAATCAACAGTTGTGAACACGCCTCATCTGCGCTAACTGAATGGACTTTGTTAGTACTTGCCCTCCCTATTGTTGTTTCTTACCTTTGGATGTATATATATACACATATATATTTACACACACCTCCTATCTGTGATTTCTATTTCATGCATCTGAGGAAGTGGGTGGCAGCCCATGAAAGCTTATGCCTGCAGAAATGTGTTAGTCTTTAAAGTGCTACAGGTCTCTCCTTGTTTTAACATTTATGATGCTGCTCAAACAGAAGATAAGGGCTTGATGCAGAGATTACAGAGTGAGGTTCTATGGATCATGTTATGCAGGAGCATAGCCCAGATGATCTTAAAGGCCCCTTCTGCCTTTCTTCTTCTTTGATCCCCGTCCGTCAGTTCAACGACAAGGGGGCTGAATAGTCTTTTCCATTGTTTTGGTGTCTATGGTCTAATGTTTGACCACGACTCCTGGGTGTGCACTTGGAGAACCTAATGTGTCCTTCATTCGTACCTTTACCAGATTTAGCATGCCAGCTGAGGCAAGATACTAGGGGTGCTCACACTACAGTGCACATGCAGTTGCTTGAAGCCACTAGGGAGAGCTGAGTGAGGCACTGGGACTGACTAAGCAAACCACCCCATATGCATGTGGCTGCCTACTATGCTGTTGAAGTCCCTCTTGACACCCCTTGTGCACTTTCCCCCCTGTTCTACCATTAATAATAATATGGGGAGGGGGTGGAGAGACGTGGTCAGAGCTGCGGAAGAGGGCAATGCTCATGTCAGCTGTGATCTGCTCTGACTGCAGATGGGCGAGGAGCGGCCCAGGGTGGAGGAGGTGGGCCATGGCAGCACAGGAGCTAGCGCTGGGCCCGTAGGACAGAGAGGAAGAGATGGCTGAGAGGAGCTGCCATGAAGGGAGCAGCAGGCTCCGACAGCGGCCGGAGGGGCGCTTCCGATGACTCTGCCATTGCGGGTGAGGGGCAGACCCGTGGTGGTGCCAGCTGGGCACAGCTGGGTGTAAAGCAGGGCCCAGCTCAGCCCAAAGCAGCTGCAAGCATCTGTCCACCAGCCAGGTCCACGTGCCAGGGGCAGGGCCAGACATGCCTCAGAGGGGACGGCCAAGCCCCCACCCTTTGCCCTGAGCTCATCTAGGCCCCCCTCCTTGCCCCCCTCCCCCACCTCCTTCCCCAGTCTCTCCTTGTCCCCCTCCCCCACCTCCTTCCCCCCACTCTCTCCCCTCCCCCACCTCCTTCCCCCCAGTCTTTCCTTGTCCCCCTCCCCCACCTCCTCCCCCACTGTCTCTCCCCTCCCCCACCTCCTTCCCCCCAGTCTCTCCTTGTCCCCCTCCCCCACCTGCTCCCCCCACAGTCTCTCTCCCTTCCCCATCTCCCTTTCCTCTCTGCTCCAGCCTCCTCCCCCCTCTTCCACAATGGTTTCCCCCGGCCGCCCCCCCCACCAGTGGTTTCCCCCGCATGCAGTACCTCTCACCACCCGAGGGGGCGCCGAACACAGGGAGACAGCGGTCTCCCCACGCGCTTCCTTCTCCCTGCCCCTTCCGACTGTACCAACACCCGGGGGGGGGGTGTCGGGCCACAGCGCCGGCTGCCCTTTGCCCCGCTGCGGGCCGCCCGCCGCTCCCTCCCCCCGCGTGGTCTGCAGCAGTGGTCGCGCCCGGCGGCGGCCCCGGAAGGAGCGGAGCGGAGCGGCGCGCATGGGCCCTCGGCTGGGCGGCGGTCCCGGGGCGCCCCCGCGCCGTGGAGCGGGCGGTGTGGCCGGGGCGCTGGGCGCCGCCGTGGCTGCCGCGTACGCGGCTACGCTGCCGCCGTCCGTGCCCGGGGGGGACTCGGGTAACGTAGCCGGGACCCCCGCGCCGGGAGCCCCTCCCCCCGCTGTGACGCCTGCGCCGTCATGTGTCGGACCCCTCCCCCCACAGGGCAGCCCGGGGGCGTGTCCCTCAGCGCCCCCACCCGTCACCGCCCGGCGCGCACCCGCGGGGGGAGGGGCCGCCCTGCGCTGAGGGGTGCTCGGCGCTGCGCCTCTGCCCGCCTAGCCCGCTGGGGAGCGCAGGCCTCGCGCCCCTCCGTGGGGGGGAGGAGACCCAGAAACTAAGAAGCCGGTGCCAAAACGGGGGGGCGCCCTGCTGGTTCTGGGGGGCACCGGTCAGAGGGTCAGCCTCCCTCAGGCAGGGCCTGGAGCTGAGAACCCTGCCCCCCCCCGGCCCTGGGGCCGGAGTGATGGAGGAGAGGCTCCCCCCAGCCAGGGGGAATTGAGGGGCCAGGGGCCAGGCGCCTCCTGAACAGGTCCAGGGGCCTCGCCCGCCCATCACCGCTCGCCCCTCGCCAGGCGGGGACGGGCCCTAGCAGAAGTCGAAGGAAGGCCGCTGTCCATCCGTCCGCTGTCCGTCCGCTTGTCCAGCCTCCGCTTCCCTCCGTGTCCGGGTGGGTGGGGGTCACGTGCTTCCCCCGTGCCCAGCCGACGTGCCCTGTGGCAGTGGCGGGGGCTCCCGAGACCTGTTGGGACCCCAGCTTGCTCTCTCGAGGTTTGTTTCGGAGCGACACCCCAATCATGCCGATTGCACGTGGCGTCCGGTTTCGTGACGAGCGTCGTGGGTCGATGTCCTCCTGCCTTTCAATGAGGGAATTCGAAAGCAGCCTTGGGGGGAGAATTTGTGTCCCGGTGCAGCGCTGGTCTCAAGCAATATGGGGCTGCTTGAGCGCTTACTCGTTTGGACACGTCTGGCTACGATGGACGTGGCTGTGTATTGGCCAGTCTGACATGTCCTTTTACAGGTTATGCTCTTGCTGTTCTCCCTGACCCCCTTCCAACTCTGTACCCGCTAATAACCTGTCCCTTCTGCTTGGATGTTCAATGCTCTTTCGTTTAAACTTCGTACCTGCTCACTTTGAAACATTACCTTTAATAAAAATTTTAACTAGGGGAAGGTGGGAAGCAAACTGTTTCTCCTCCTGGCAGTAGGAAGGGAAAACATAGGCTTTCCTCCAGTTCCTTTGGGGGAACTTGCAAATTGCAAGGCTGGTCCTGCTTAAACTTCTGGTTTGCCCAATGCGTGGGCAGCTGCAATTTGAGTTGTATGTGTGAGGTGGTAGAGTAATTACTTAACAGTAGTGACATATGAGCTGCTTTCTCTTTCCAAGCCCCCCAAAGAGTTGAGTAATTTATTCAAATCTATGCCTCAGCTTCTGAATCCAAGAGGTTCCTTGTCCCTGTTTAAACTGAAGTTGCCCCTTGCTGGTAATTGGGATTTAATTGGAGAAAGTAATTTTAGAGTTGAAAACCAATTAGAATTATATTTTAATTTTAAATGATATTTTCCAATGATTTTTCCTAACCACGGGGACCATTGTTTTTTATTTCTTTAGTAATGGGTTGATAGTTACGCAAAGTACAATATTTCCTGCTTAATATGTGACTGTTTTATATTGGCAGTATTGTACAAACAAGTTTAAGTTAATATACATTTAGCATAGCTGTGCATACCCTAACAGAGAGTTGAATAGTATTTCAAGTGATAGATACTTGATTTAAGGACAGTGGAAAATAGAATTGTTTCATTTCACAAAATTCTTCCTAATAAAGTGCACATTTGGGCCTCCAAATACATTAAAATGCCTTGTAAGTAACCTGGATGCAGGGCTGTAATTATCATACCAACACTTAGAGGTTCCGATGAGAACTGGGCCTGTGTAGTGCTAAATTCTTTACAGCACAGAACAAAAGAGAGTCTCTGCCCCAAAGAGCTTACAAGCTACATTTAAGACAAGATTCAAGAAGTGGCTTCAGCAAACAATAGGAGGGTGAAGGGAGAGACAGAACAGGATAGCTGTCATTTCCTTGGCTAGCTAGTACACAACTTGATGACGTCTCATTCAGTTAAACATTTTTTTTTATTTTTAAACATCTTCCTTTGCCTATTTCCATTTTTAACCATATTATTGGTTAATAAAGGATGAACAATATATTTGCAATAATTTCTTTTTCAGCTTCTAAAATCACCCCTGCTGGGATACATACCGAAATTAACTTAGGCAGTGTCTGTGGCTCATAGCTGTTATGCGTGTTTACCATTTGTGGAACGGCTCTGTGCTGTTTTGATTGTTATCTTGCTACATTTTTTTTTACCCAGGATGCAAATAACCGTAACACGTGTGATATACGTGCCCTCCATGTGCACTGAAGGGAGGAAAAGAAGTCATGGGCTTAATGTATGGCAAAGAAGATTCAGGATAGAGAGTAGGGAAATCTTTCTAACTATAGGGATCGTTAAGTAGTGGAATAGATTACTTAGAGAGGTTGTGGAATCACTGGAGTTTTTTAAGAATTAGGCAAACTCCTGTCTGGGATGGTCTAGGATGGTTTACTTGGTTCTACCTCAGTGCAGGGGGATGGACTAGATTACTTCTTGAGGTCACTTCCACTCCTCCCATTCTATGATGCTTCCTCCTAATTAGACCATAAATTAAAATGAGCTTAGTCCTTTGGACATTGATTACATCAGATGGGATAGTGTATGTTAAAAACAACAACAATAAAAACAAGGAACAACCAGGCATGTATCATTCAGCTCTTAGACCTGTTTGCTTGTATGTTGTATTCATTTTATCCACCCCAGATCTTTTTAAATTGGTGCTATTTTTATGTTGTAAGCGTCTCATGAGAGGCATTGTGGTCTTTTTCTTCTGTGTTTGTATGGCTCCTAGTAAGACCTGGTCTGTGATTGGGGTCTGGAGCTGCTAGCGCAAGTCTGCTGATAATAACGTAGCATGTTACGGGTGCTAGTGTGCTATGATGGGTCAGAATAGCACTGCCCAGTTTAGCATGATTGGTTGACTCTGATCACAAGAGGCCCCAAATGTTGATAAGAAGGGTGTTGCTGTCAAGATAGTTGTAGGGAATTCAGAGTTCAGAGGATTGCCTTTGATACACTGCAAGAGAGACTCTGAAAAGCTGGTCTCTAATAGATACCCAATTGAAGTTGTGAGTAAGACAAAGACATAAGTGATAGTCTTTGCATGGGTTGGGGGTTTGAGCAGTCGCAAAGACTCTGAACCCCCCTGGCGTTGGAGCCAAGCCATGCTTTCGAAGTGGCAGTTAATGTGAGGTGCGCTCCTGTAGTGTGCCCTCCGATAGCCGTGTCCTATCTGTGCCTGATAGCCTCTTTTCTTTCCTTGTTCTTCCCATTTCATTCCGAGTCAACAACCAGTTACACTGGGGGAGGGGGGTTGCAGTTGGATTTCGCTGAGCCCTAAGTATTTCCAACCCCTCTCTTCCTAGCCTTCCACGCAGCCTTACACTTAAAGTATTTGAATAGGTGGGTCCAGAGATCCAGCACTTCCACACCACATCCCGTTGGGAGGATCACGTTTTTTTCTTTGCAAAACAGTGGCAGATAATGATAAATTATAGTGTTCTGAATCAGTAAATGCAGTACTGCAGTCGCGATAAACCCTTCTGCTGAAGGACCAAGTCAGTTTCCTTTCCCCCACCCCTGGATAATGGACCCCTTTGTAAATTTTGTCCCTGGGCATCTGGGCTCTAAGACCTTGATCCTGCAAGTACTTAACTTAAATCTTGGGATTAGTTCCACTGAAGTCAATAGACTTACTCGTGTAAGTAGAGTTGCACATGTGCTTAAGTATTTTCAGGATTGGGATCTAAGATCATACATCTCTTTGAGAGAGAGCCTAATATTTTCAAAACGCTATATTTCTTTTTGAAAAAACTGTCCTTAAAGTGTTGCTGTCATCCTATAATGTAAATGCCGAGAATGATGTAGAAGTTTTCAGTGGCAGATTTCTCATAGTGCTAATAAAAAAAGAGAGAGAGAAAATAAAATTTATATCTAATTTGAAAACATCTGCACACGTTAAACCAGCTTAAAATGGATTGAGTAAACTCAAACTGAAAAGAACAGTTCTCTCTGTCGCAGCAGCAGCACCAACCTTGAGTGAGGATACATTAGTTTTATGCAACTGTGTAGGTTTGCATCCTGAACAACTTCAGTGGGAAATCAAGTTAGAGAGCCAAAATTGCATTTACACAAAGATTTTTGAGGAAAAAACTTAAAATTATATTTCTAAAACTCAAAACACACCATTTTGTCCTCTCTTTTTAGAAATCAAGCTCATGTTCATGTCCTGATTTTATATCCGTGTCACATATATCCTGTTACGTAATAATAATACTTGGTGTTTATGAAGCACTATATAAGCACTAAGTAATGCCCGTTATGAGGTGGGTAATTATTATCCTCATTTTACAGATGGACAGGGAAACGGAAGAAGAGCTGTTAAGTGGTTGATGATTTACTCAAGGTCACAGAAGGAGGCAGTGTCAGAGCCCAGATTAGAATCTAGTTGTTCCTGCCTCTTGTCCTGCATGCAGACCTTCAAACCACGTGTCCATAATAGTTCATCAAAAGTGCGGCAGCACTTTCTTTGTCTCTTTTGTATTGTGTCATTTTTTAAATGAAGGTTTGTGCAGAAAATGTCTTAGAGGTTTTGGTATTTGTTCCAATTAACGCTTTTTAAAAAGCTGTGTCGTAATGCCTGAAAATTGACAATGATATACATTCTCTAACTTTACACAGCTTTCCTTGGTAGTTTACATGTACATTGTCTTGATTTTGTTCTTGTCCACAGAATGGATCAATACCATAGTAATATGTATCAACATAATAGTGCATAATCTTCCTTGTCAGTAATAGGAATCTTAAACAAATATATTTCCCAATATCCTAGAAAGACTTAATTGTGTCCCTAGCCATCTCTCAGATACAGTTCGTGATACTGGTTTAGATTTTGGTTTATTCTTGGCTCACTCATACAGCGTTGTGGCTTTGGCTACAGGTTAGTGCAAAAATTGGCAACTGCTAAATCTGTTGAGCCTGATTTTTACCTGCTGTTAATCCAACAGGTTTAGTATGGACAATTCAGCTTCCTTAGCAACTGTGCAGGTATGCCGTTATTGTAGTGATGTTAAAGTGGCGGAAAGACTAATTCAGGGGGTTCCTTCATTAGTGTGACTTTTTGCCACGTTCACAGTGATTGCTAATTCTGATCCTCATGACTCTGCCTTCGAAGGTGGCAGGATGTGCACAGGATGTTCATACATTCCTACTTTGGTTACAAACGTAGCTGCAAAGGAAAACAAGGAGCAGCTTAGACGTTGGTCATAGACAAAATTGGGGAATCCCTTGGAACAAATGACAGAGGTTAGCTTTGCTCACGTGCCTCAGGCTGTGGCTAGGATACCTTATAGCCAGTGCTGTCTAGATTATCTGTACTGGAGCTTGCACTGTACTTTCCTAAATGCCTTCGTCTTATCGCTGAACTTGCACCTCCAAGGAGTTTCTGCCTGGTGAGATCTCTAGTAACTTTTATGGAACAATAAAGCCGCTGAACTTAAATGTATGGGTTCACACTTGTGAAATCCTGTTGCCACGGAAGTCAGTGGCATAACTCCCATTACTTCAGGATTCCACCCCAGGTCTCTAAACCCACTCCCAGCTCTACCTACTAATTCTCTGCAGAAGATAAGAGATAGCCCTGGTTTAGCAATTTGCCGCTGGCTAGGTGTGCACACTGTTGAGTATGCTTTGGGTAGCAACAATGCTCAGTTCCTGTGAGTTGCTCATTTTCATGCAGAATCGAGGCCTGTCTGCTTCCCTGGTTTTATAATACCTTAGAAATGCCATAGCCACTATGGATTATATTAAATTTGGGGATGAGCAAATTCCAAATCCCAGCTGTGTTTTTGTAAATCTTATATTACATGGAAACTTTTCCAAAATAGGGTAGTAATAAAAATAGCACTTACTTCATAGCACAAAACCAAGGGCCGACAGGTTTTTATGCTAGCAGGGGCTGTCCCTGGGGTTTTTCAAGTGCTTTAGATGAGATCCCTAATTTTATAGCAATGACTAACAGGAATTGTAACTTGACTAGCACCTCTTTTTCCAATTGTGTGCTGAAATTGTATAGTTTTAAAAAATTTCTTCCATAATTCTTATCTCTGTTGGGATATAATAAAATAGAGAATGATTTGCAAACTAAAAAAAAACTGTTGTAATATACCCTTTAGCCATTTGTACGGCAAACAGCAATGCAATTCATACTATGTCTGTATCGTGTGTCATTTGGCACAAGCACCTTAACATGCGTATAATAATATAATAATGACCAGTAATATTCAGAACAACAGAGAGACTGCAAGGCTCTATTTAAGAAAGGGAATAGAAATTCAAGGCAAGGATCACATCACTGACTTAGAATGCTAGCTATCAGGCTATCCAAAGTGACTTAAATCTTTGATGTTGTGTTTTGTGATAGAATGTCAGCCTTAGCTTTGAATTTCATGACTTCATGTGTTGTAGCCTTCATGTTGTTTAGATGTATTTGTGTGTGTTTAATATAGATGACTAGATGATGTTTGTAAAATGCTTTAATAAAGCATTGTAGAGATGCTAAGTATTATTATGCAAGCCCAATTCCTTTGTTGGCTTTTTTTTTTTTAATTTCACAAAAATACAAATAGAATATAAATCTAACTGTTCTATAATGAGGATGTTACTGTGTCTGATATACCCTAGCAGGAGCATGGGTCACTTTTAAAATAAATAAAGCTGCAAGTTCAAATTCCTTCATGTTATAGCTGCTCTCTTGAATAAACTGACACATACACAACAATTATTGTTACC
The DNA here is from genome assembly GCA_007922155.1 of Mesoclemmys tuberculata. Classification (NCBI taxonomy): domain Eukaryota; kingdom Metazoa; phylum Chordata; order Testudines; family Chelidae; genus Mesoclemmys; species Mesoclemmys tuberculata. The sequence goes on along the minus strand of ML675611.1, from coordinate 9,558,813 downwards.
CTATTTAAAAATATGAAATTGTATTTTTTTCATGAGAAATAACCAGGTTGTTAAGAGACAATGCAGTGTAAACTGTACAAACTCTTAGGTTATTTTGCTTGAAAATTATTGAAACAAGCAGTCTCGGTTTAATTTTTTAAAAAAAATAATTCCTATTACTTGAATAATCAGCCTACCTGTGTGTTCACTTATCTGTCCATAGGAGTCTTGTGAAAAACATACAAAAGATATTTTGTGCAACGACATCAGAGGGAGAAAATATTCTTAGAAAATTTCATGCTGTTAAATCTCTACAGATTTACAGTTTTATCCAGTCAAATTAATGCAAAACCCCAATGCAAGCTTTTGGATTTTGAAAACTTTGGAGGAGTGTCATTTCCTAATAGTAATTATTGGTTTTACATTATTTTTTCACAGGGGAGCTGATCACAGCCGCGTATGAGCTTGGAGTAAGTATTAGTTTTATTGTTTAATCAATGCTCTCATTAACAGTTTTAGGAATTAAGGAAGTTTAATTAAGCATGGAGTAAAGTAGATTAATTTATTTTCAAACCACAGTTTTTACTAACTTATAAGTACAGCACGCGACAATTTACTTCAAGTTTTAAATCCAATTAAACTAAATTATAAAGCAAAGGCTTTACTGTATATACAGTAACTGGCTTATTATCAACCCAAATTTTGTATAAGCTGGGGAGAATAAAATAAATCGGGTTAACAATTTTAATAAGTTTTATTATTTAATAAACTTTATTATGGTGCATGATCCCTTTAGGCAAGACCTTAGGACTGTCAGCATGGTGGTAATCCGATAGCAGTGTGGTCTTTCAACTTGCTAACCAATAAAAGAGTTCAGACTCTGCTTTCTAAAAACAGCCTTTTGAATGACCCTAATATACTGTGACCCCCGACAACAAGCAGTTTAAGAAATCATAATGAAATGTGTCACCTCTTTTCTAAGTGAGTCATTATTATGGGTGACGTGTGCACGCAAATCCACTAAAGAAAATATTTACTAAGTTAAAATTGGCACAAAAAGATTGTTACAGAAAAGCTTCGTTCAAAGACCCTAGTTGTTGGTGATAGACCCTAGTGTCTAGTACCAGGCTAACAAAGGAGATGCTTCTGAAATAGAGTATCATTGCTGTTTTTACTTCAGCTGTATGGAAACTTTGTGAACCTATTACCGGTTTGTCCATAGGTTGCCCATCCTCCCGGTTACCCTTTGTTCACTCTGCTGGCCAAACTGGTCATTGGTCTATTCCCTTTTGGTTCCATTGCCTACCGAGTAAATCTTCTCTGTGGCTTGTTGGGAGCAGCTGCAGCATCTTTGCTTTCTTACACAGTTTTCAGGTAAAGTAGTTGATAGTATTTGTCTTTTTTCCCCAGCTCTCTTCCACATCTCAGAAAGTTGATTAGATTAACCAGCCATACCTCCTGGCCTTTTTAACCATAATTTTCCCCCTTAAGTTTTGAACTGTAGTAGATTGATCTGATGAAACTAACAATAATTTAATCTAAATTCGGCCTTGGTCCCTTCACAAAAGTTATTTTTTTAAAAAACAACAGCAGCAGCAGCAACCCCCCTTCTTACAAAGGAGCGGCAAGTTTTTCAGTCTCATTATTACAAATTACTGATCAGTTTAACTAACCAGAACTAATGAAGTTTGTCATTGTATAAAGATGCAGATGGTCCATTTAAATTAACAAGATGAGCATCACCTATTGGTAAACTTAATTTAAGTGCTTATAGTAGAGGTTATGGGCAACTGCCTGTCTGTGGTACCTGATCTGTCTTCATACCTGTACTATGTTCTAGTTACATCACTGTAATGGATATTCATTCTAATTCTGAATATGTCCAAGGAAATTAATGTGAACAGCAAAGATCAGTATTGGCTGCTCCATCTATTATAGTGGTTTGCTGCTTTCTCCCACTGTAGGTGTTGCAGTTTGCAGGAGAATTGGAACCGTCTAACCTCTCTATTTTGCCTAGACCTCTTACCCTGTAACAAGAAAACAACTGGAATTGCACGTGGTTTGGGATTTTGTTAACCCTGGTTGTCTTTGATGTGGGTAGTTCCTTATACTCTTAACCTTAGCCTGACCCATATCGGAGAGGATTATGGCAAAAGATACAAACAGTTTCTGATTCTCTTTTATAGAGAAAAATAGGGCATATTTCATGACTTGAAAATGTTACCAAATCGTATTAGAATTTTTAATACGTTCTTTGAACGGAAGCACAAAATGTAATGTAAATATATGTAATGAAATTAACAATGGACTTGATCCTGTGGGAGATGGAGTACCTTGAACTCTGACAAACTTCAGTAGGTGTTAAGAGCTCTCACTCCACACATGAATTGGACCTGTCATTAGACAGGCTCTCTCTTATTAAAGAGAAATTGGTATTTTAACAAACATACAAACCTTAAATCAAATGTGGACCTTCATACCTGAGTTCATACTATACTACAAAGTGCACACCTATAGATTGAAATATCTTTAGCTATATTATTTGCTAAATAGTTCTCTATAATAGTGTACAAATAAAATTTAATTCCATTATTTTTACCCTTAACTAATAATAAATGGAGTTAAGCCAATGTCTCTAATTAAAAGGCTCTCAGGTATTAACAGCATATTTAGAGTGTAAACACCCAGGGCAGGAATTGTTGTAATCTCTTTTATGTACAGCACCAAGCACACTGTCAGGGCACAAAATATAATAATGCTTGAATTAATTAGCAAGAAGAACATTTTTTCATGCTCTAAATTTTTCTTAATGACTGTTATTACAGTTGTTCCTATAATTACTGCTATCATTAAGGATCCGCCCTGGTTTTTAGTTTATAACTCAGATGTAATCAGTTATGTGCTGAAACATGACCTATTTAACCTTGTAATTTTTTCTCCCCATAACTAAAAAAAAAGTTATCTTATAGGCAAACAATATTAAAATGGTAGAGTAGACTAGTTTAGGATGCTTTTTTACTCTTAAAGGTAAACCAGGGATTCTAAAATTAATTTTGTTCAGTCTTCTTAAAAACTTATTTAAAAAAGCAGCAAGATCCCCTTGAAATGACCAAGTCAGCAGTCAGTCATAATCTTACATGTCTCTGAAGTAACTTTTCATAACTTTTAAAGCACATTATTTGTGTTAACGTCATGGAAGCTCAGCAGTGCTGAATGATAAAATACATTTTGAGGCAGTTGTGTCAAATATATTTCAAAAGTATGGTTTGGTATTGTTTATTTAAATCAACTCTTTGTGCCTAAAGATACATTTATTTAACGAAAAGCTGTTGTCTGGGTCTGTTCCACATTTTAAAATGTTTCTGAAAATATACTGGCACACAATCTACTTTAAAGGCTTTAAAATATTATAGGCTGTTGCATTTTTTTTTAAACCAGGTTTTTAGACACCCATGAGCTCTCTAAAATAGTGTATCAAATTGTTATACATCTTTGTGCCTTAAATTGTAATTTAGCTGATTGTTAAGTGGCTTCTGAAAACAGGGTCAAGAGAAAAACAGCCAAGTGCTCATGCTTGCCGTAGGTACGCTGCAGACGTTAATATGAAAATATGTAGATGTTGAGAATACAAATAATTGATGAAGTACGTATCCTTTGGGAACAACGCAGTTCAAGTGGCAAATCTCTCTCCTCAAACAATAGACAGCCTTCAGAAAGGAGCAAGCCATCTCTATGGAAATGGGACTAACAGTGCCCTATTGATTGAGTGGAAGAAGACATTATACAATGTCAGTTGGGTTGTTACAATTTCATTTGTCGTGTGACCTGAACTTAACCTCTAAAAACCTTTCTTCTGTGAACGTAAAACCACCAGCAGGGCACGTTTGCTTATATACCACTACAGTGAAGCGTTGGTTTTTTTATTTTTGTTGTGTTTTGGTTTTTTTTCGAGCGTATGTGTACTGGAAATGTATTCTTTTAGCACGGTTATTCCTTTGTCAGGCATTTGTATAAGAGATATTTCACAAGTTTATTCATTCACAGGTCAGAACAATTTATTTTCATGTTTAATGAGAGGCTTTTGAGTCACTGAATAGTGGCATTCTTTCTTATTTAAGAGGACATTACAGTACATACAGGATTAGTGTTGAATGGTGTTCAGTACATTTATTCTTTAAACAGATTTATACTTCTACCAGGTAATTGTTCACATGGTGTTCTCTCTGCTTACTGCTGGGATAGATATAAAGGACTCCTGTTCCTTTTTTACCACAGGTTTTGTTTCTTAAAACAAAGGCCACTTGAAATGTGTTGATGTAAAAAGCTGTTTTCAGTAAGCAAGACTTTTACTGAATGAGCAGTTTACTGTTTAGAGCCACAATTGCAAAATATCGTTTTTCCTCTTCACATTTCTTAGCATACTGGTTTTAAGGTCCATAAAGTGGCATTTTGAAAGACTTCTCTTAGTGAGACTGTTGATAGTAGAGGCCTAGAAATAGAAGTAACTTATTAATTTTTGCTCTGTGATACTGGGAAACTATATTATAATTTCTGTATGCAGAAAGAAAAAATGATTCCTTTAATATTTATTGATTTTGCAAAATAATTTTTTGTGTTCCTATAATATGATTTCCAAAGTGTAATCTTTTGCATAGAAGATGCATTCCCTATTCTAGAGAGAAGTTTAGTATTATATATTTCATTGCTTTAAGTGTATATTTCCTATGTATTCATTTCATAATTGGGTATTTTAATTATCTGTATTCGGTAGCATATTTAGCATGTAGTAGTCGTTAAAGAAGCAGCTATACTTGCACTACCACAGTAAAGTCATTGTTTCATAAGTGTCTCAAGTTTTGCTGCTTCATTCTCAAGGTATGTTGCACTATGTGAAATTCTTTAAGCTACTGAAAAGAGAAAATCTGCATTAACTCATGTAAAACTGAACAGTTGAGATTTATTCGGCTAATGTTTCAAAATCTATGTCAAATGTTAGAATAATGTGAAATTTTTGCAGAATAGTTCATGCTCAATGAAACTGTGGCCATTAATAAAAACCTGAGACAGTCACCTCCCAAGAAAAGTAGCACTTTATTATGAAATCATTTTTGTATTATGTAGATGGAACCTAATACATGAAATGTTCTGAGGTTTATTGCACCATATTTTATGTTCTGGAATTTTGATCTGCAGTTGGAGAAGAAGTTTTGCAAGTCTTGTGTGTTGGAAAGTTAGCAGGATTTCTGATCTTTGTTGTGCTCTGTGAAGTGCACTCATGGTTAATGGCAGGAGCTAAAACAGTGTGTGAAACTTATCTTGCACTTTTGTTACTAGAATGTGTTGCTCCTTTAAAATAAAAACAGGGCCATAAGGCCATCAACTGTGGGTGCTTCATGTATCAGTTTGCTCCGACAGGAATGGTCATTGAGCAGTTGAACTTTTTCAATGGAGTTGAGAGGAGACCTAAGTGTGAGAGAGAAGTGTGCCTTTAATGTACATGAAAGTTAACCCAAAAGCATAGAAACTAAGCAGTCATATACAGTAGCGAGAGAAAGGTTCATTTAATACATTGCCCTTCCAGTACACTGAGCTGATGAAATTATATTTTAGAGTATTTTACACATTTAAATTTGATTATGTTCATTTTCAGACAAATTGACTTATCAGAGTTTCCATTACAGGTATCATAGGGATCCAGGGTGATTGCAAATATTCCACAGATATTCTGCAGATATTTAGTTTATTAACCTGAAGTAAGCGGGGAGTATTTTATTCCAAGCAGAGAGTCTATTCTTTTCAGTTGTTACACCCTTGACCACCGACCTATTCATCAAAGAACGGGAAATTGAAATATAGTACCTTAGAGGATGAGGGATCTTCTGACTAAGGTATATTTGGATTTTCCAGATTAGAGATTATTTTAGATTATTGCCATTATAGCATAATATGAAGATCTTCACAATTTCAAAAGCAGCTATGCATAAGTAACAAGTAGTTACCAAGTTTTAATGGGGATAGAAGAATGGAAAGTACTCAAATATTAATTTCCTTTTAGAAGACTATCTGCCATGACCCTTGGCTAATTGATCATATATTTTCTTTCTCATACTTGAAATAAAATTGCATTGAGTTCAGGCTGTTTAAGGACATTAACAGATCTCTTCATTTGCATTTTGTTATAAAGTAGGCACATTAGAAAAAAGCAGGGCAAAACTCTTTTTTATTTTTTATTTTTTTAAAGACTGAAGAGTCTTTTCTGACAGCTAGTCAGAGTTAGAATTAGTTCAAGGAAATGTTAATAATGCACTGCCTAGCTTAATCCCTTTGATATCACCAGGTACCCTCCTGTTCATGGGTTAATTGCTTTAAAAGCGAAGGCAATATTCTGAGCGGTGGGCCGCTTCACCTTTTCACAGCTGTTACCATTGAGTGACAACTAAATCCCGTGTGTAAGATGAGGAAGAGCTCAATCTCCAATTGGGAGAAAATTTATGTAAACCGCAATCCCTTCAGAATGTGCGGAAGTCATAGACTTTCTTGATTTACTCTGCTTTTCCCAGAAAGCTCTATTGTTCACTTTCCTAAGTCCCATCAACCCTTTGTAGCAGAATATCACAGCGGCAGCAGATAGCTTGAAATATATAAATGCTATCATAGCTCTGATTAATAGCAGTGCTTATGAGTCAAGTCTGATAACAGTGCAGCTCTCCACTCAATTTCAGATACTGCTAATGGAATCTGTCTTCTCCAATTGTAATATGAGAAGGCCTAATTTGCTATGGAGCTTGGAGCTGTCACCAGTAGGGGATTGCGGGGTCAGATGGGAGCTGCCAGGTTTTTGCCCTGCAGCTTGTATCTCTCACTTTGAATAGAGCAGCCCCCTGCCTGCCAGTTAGCTGATAGGCCGCCGTGGGGTTTATGCCACTTCATACAATAGGAAAGGGCTACATAGGCTGACTTTATAATTGTGAAGCGAGCTCATATTTCCACAGCTACTGTGCTGCATAATTTCTAATAAGTGGTTTTAACAAATGTCAGATTATGAAAAGTTTCTTCAATTACAAAAACTTATAAAACATTTAAATGGCTAAATCTGTTTCCTACCGAGTTTCTGCCAGTGGAACTAGACACCATTTAGTATGGCTGCAGTGATACATTTACATATTTTCTAAGTATCTTTTAAAATTTATTAATCATATAATAGATCATAAGTAATACACCCTTGCTATTTACAAAAACAGAGAAATTTCCCTCTGATTTTTAGTGACTTGAAATACTGTTCTTATAACTTGTATGATAGAGAGCTATTAACGATGGAATAGTTTTCTTTATGAAGTTCAGCGTAGGTGCAGTTTATTGTACTGTTTTGGTTAATGCTGCTCATTAAGTTGCTCAAATATCGTTCATGTCAAGCCATTGATTTTAAGCATTTATCTGTCTTATTTCTTTGAAAGTTTATATCTGTAATAAACAGGGCAATTTTGGTTTTAATAATTATATACTTCAGAGACTTTTCCTCATTTATCTTCCTTGGAGGTGTGAAAAGTTTAATGTAAACTAGTCCTTACCTATGGGCCTGATGTGTAAACATTTACTACAAGTTACAGAAGTCTGTAGGACTGGGCCCCTAAGGCCACAATTCCTGTAATGTGATCCATTTAGGCAGATCATTCTGCCCATGTGGAGTCCCAGGGATTGCAGTAGAGCTCTGCTCAGATGTCCACTTAAGCAAATCCAGTTGCAGAATCAGGGCCGATGGTGGTAGCTGTGTCTCTCATCCTCTCTCTGAATAGTACCTCAAAGCCCACTGACATTACTAAAACTAATTCTCTGTTAAGATTTACATAATAAAGTCTTGTCTTCCTTGGTATGTAGCCATAATTGGGTTAAAAACATTCATTCCAGGCTGAAAGTTCTCCTTTTTGAATCTTTGTTACAGTAGCAGCCAGAACAGGGGTGGGCAAACTACGGCCCGCGGGCCATATATGGCCCATTTGAGCTTTTCATCAGGCCCTCCAGCTAGGCCTGGCCAGAGCGCAGTGCCGCTCCCCCTCCCAGTCCCACCCATTCCCCCCTCCCTTCTCCCACCACATGGGACTAGCAGCACCCTGGCTGGAGCACAGTGGCCACGCTCCCCACTCAACCCTCCCACCCCTCTCCCACCATATGAGCCCAGCAGCACCACCCTATGGGTCCAGCAGCACCCTGGCTGGAGCACGGCAGCTGCTCCCCCCTCCCAGCGCCACCACGCCCCCTCTCCCACCACGTGGCCCACCATACAATTTCATACCCAGATGTGCCGTCAGGCCAAAAAGTTTGCCCACCCCTGAACTAAAAGAAACTGCCCACCTATATAGGTTGTGGGTGTTCTACCATCATCACCCGACCTTCAACTATTGTTAGATAGGGAGGAGGGGTTGGGTTGAGGAAGGTTCCATTATGGAAAACTTTGCAAACCCATAATCTAGGTATTTATATGGCCCCTATCACTTCAGTACCCAAGTGCCTTCACCTTGATATCTGACCCCCATTTGTGTAAACATCTCCAAAGACCTGCTCTCTGCACTGAAGACTTTACATTCTAAAAAACTGGAATAAAATACCTTAGTTCCAAGGTGTCTTGTCTTTTTTTTTTCATTACAGATGTTGAGGTTGCTCTGGCCATTTTTAAGTTGAAGTAGGACCAAACATTGAGTTTACCCAACTGTTTTCCATTATTGTAACTCAAAACTATGAGCAATGTATTTTACAACAATTTTGCAGGGAGCAACCCATTAGGCAAGCTAATCAGACTGTTGACAAGAGGACAGGTTAACTGGCCTTAAGCACGGGTTACTTCCGTGGTCACAGGGAGATTTGGAATGCCGTGTGTAAGACTGCTGTCTGATCCCTCTTACTATCGTACGCTATTGTCTAAAGCAGGGCAGTGCCCTTTGGGCCTACACTGTCCATCAGGGTTTGTGTGTCTGCTTTTAAAATAGCTGCACTTTTCCTTTTGATGGCCAATGATGGAAATAACCTGAACTGAGTGTTGAGTTGGAAACTGAATTTCCTTTGATGGGTGCACAGATCGTGAAATCCTGACCCTGCTGAAGTCAGTGACAAAGCGCTCATTTCTTGGGACCAGGATTCCACCTGGAGTTCCTTTTACTGTCAGTGGGTGTCACATTGTGCATTTTGAGGACATTAATATGCCCGTCAGTTCCTACATTGTGATTTACCCTCTGAGGCAATGGCTGAAGTTAACGTGTCACAGGTGAAAAACAGCCATCACAGTATTTTTATCGGCACAGTCAGCGGAGGCAAAGGTTTGAATACGTGTCGGGATTAACCTACCTGTTCAGCTCTAGAGACAAAACGCTAGAGCAACACTGAGAAACTTACAGTGACCTTAGTTTATCTGTTCTAAATAAAGGAGTTCGTTGTCCAATCCCATCTACGTATCACTAGTGCTACCTTCAACAAGAATAACAACATTTTTTGCGGGTCTGTGGTTCTTGACTGACTACCGAGAAGTCCTTTCTATCCCTGTGATGAGCGGCAGCCTTACAAAATAAAAAAGTAGGGGACGGTACAGATGTGTGGAGGGCAGTGAGGAAGCTCTGTAAGAGTTGGTTCATCTGTTCCTAGCTAGCAGCGTGCTCTGCCAATGTGAAGGGATTCTTCTGATCTTGCTGCATCAAGCATCACCTCAGGAAGGGGGAAGGGAATTCAGGACCGGAGTCCACTCTGGTGATCCTGTCTATTGTTGACCAAACTGAAAACAACGCTATGGGTTGGACAAGTTTAAGGGGATACAATTTGGACAGTCAAAAAACCCAAAACCAAAACTAAAAACAGCCTCTGCTGTTGCCACAGCACCCTCCCACCTGCCCACACACACACACACTCCTAAAGCTCTATTGAATAACTAATGACAAATTCTGATACTAGATCAGTAAACTATTTTATTTTATTTTTTTAGTGCTAAGTTATGTTGTGGAAAACTTTACATTTCAAAACGTGATTATAGTTAACGTGACTACAAAAGTGCCATTGTGGTTTGTTTTCGCTTGTGCGGTTTCTGTATCAAAAGATGTTTTTTTCCTGAGCGTCAGCCCTGAAGATTCCGCCTGGGATCTGAAACTCACGCTGTGTTCTTTCTGCCTTTTCCTTCTTCCTGAGCAATAGATTCTGCAGTCAGAACTTAAGTGGCAATTCAGCTGAAGATACTCGAGGAAGAATGCAATCTGGTTTAGTATTCTTTACAGTATCTGTTTTGGTTATTCAGTGCTAAGAGCTGTAGAAACTTGTTTTTGTCAGAAAGTAAGTGTGATTAGAAGATGCGGGTAGCAGACACTCAAACAGGGAGGAGCTGTTTTTGTATAATCACTGTTATCGCTGTAAGGAAAGTATTTCTAAACTCATATTTCACTTTAATTTGCTTTTGAAGTACTTCTTATTTTAGCATTGCAATACATAACAGTTAAAATAAGCATGAGCACTTTTGAGGTGCTTCCATTTTTACTAATGATTGGGAAAAGAACATATACTTTTTTAAAAAAAAAGAAGCACTAAAGCGAAAGATGGTGATTGAAGGAATGATGGTCCAAATATTTTAACTGAGGAGAAAAGCTCGTCTGCTGTTGGTATAATCAGGCCTTCCGCTTGCATCTGTTAGAATTAGGGAATCTACACATGATATGTGCATCTGGAATGGTTGGGTCATTAGCCACCATGTCAGACAGGAAGAAGCTCCAGTTATGTGGTGGCAAAAGTTTTAGGTTCCACTCTCTTTCTCTGTTCTTATTTCCCCAGCCCTTCTCTGCTTTATGGAGGTGAATTGCATGTGTGTTCCCTTGTTCTTTTGCGACTGAAAGAGAAAACAAAATAGTCAAATAGGGGAAAAGGGGCTAATAAATCCGGGAAGGTAGGCATGAAACATTTCTTATGGAATGCCACTTAAATACACATCTCAGACACACATGTTCCAGGTCTATCTGTTCTTTCTGTGTTACTCTGCATTAGAGTCATAGTGTTTAAAGCCAGAAGGGACCACCAAATCATCTAGTTTGGCCTCCTGTATATCACAGGTCACAAAGCCCATCTAGCCACTCTTGTGTCTAGCCCAATAGCCAGAATTAAACCAAAGCATTAGAACCCTCAGGAGGCTTAACTATTGTGCGCTGCAGCGGGAGAACAGGAGGGACCAAGGTGCATCAATGGCAGGGAATTTGTCCAGAGTGATGCTCTAAAGTTCTGCTTCCACAGTCCTGCTCCAAGTCTGTATCTAGCTGATTGGCTGGGGAGCTGGTAGGGGCTCCTCCCTTTGGAAAAGCGAGCCTTAATTGCTCCCATAAAATCCATAGGGAGATTGCTTCAGTGTCACTTATTTCAAAGCATAGCTGATAAATTGAACACTAATGCTTAGCAATTAGGAGGGGAATCTTTACCTGGGTCTTTGACATCCTGTGTTTCTAGCCAGGTATAAACTGATGCGTGTTCTGAAATAAGAATTTTACCCATGTTAGAAGCTGCTGAACATTTTAAGGCTTGTTTCAACTTTTGGAAAAATCAAGTCCATTCTAGATGGGGAATCATTAACTTTAGAATAGAAAGTAAAAACTGCTAATTTTATTACAGTTGCAACTAGAGTCCCCAATCAAGGGTCAGGGCTCTATTGTGCTGGGTTCTGTCCAGACAAGTTTAAAACAAAAACAAAAAAAAAAAAACACTTCACAGTCTGAGATAAGTCTCTAACGTCTGAATTTAGCAGCCACTGCATAAGTTTTAGACCTTCAGCTAGAATATGGTTTTAGATTTTTTTACCTACCTGGAAATGGGTGGTTGTTTAATTTAGGTTTTTAGGCAGCATTGAAATTTCTTCCAAAGAAGAACCTATTGCTTCTAAGATGAGAATAAATTGGTAAATAAATGTGATGGGAAATTTGTCTCACTCTTTGTTTTACATTCAGAAATGGCTAGCAGGGTTATCTTACTGTTTTATTTTCCAAAAAAGATTCCTTAGTGATTTAGAAGGGTATTTCTTTGGAGCCAGATGCTAGTGGTTGAAATGAGGATTTTAAAAAGATCCAGCCAAGAGTATGTAGAGACACTGTTTAGCAATGTTACTGGATCACAATTTCCTGCTCGTACTACTTTTTCAGTACTGTTGGGTTGTGGAGAAGGTGGTTTAGGAGTAGGAGCGCCCATTGGATAGTTTAATTTCTGTAATCTTCCCCCTTATCGTTCCACTTCTTCTCTGAGTGCCACATCACTTGAGTATTTGGGGAGGAAAGCAAAATCATTAAGTCCTCAGGGCCGAAACTTTTCCAGGAGTTTCTACTGATTGTCCATGTGATGACAGCCAGTGACTCAGTGTTTCCAGTTGGTCTATCAGAATTGCAGGGTCAAAGTTAATAGAGAAAAGTTCAACTTTATTTAGTACCGTTTCCCTGTCTTTGTCAAAGGACTTGCAGTTTAATTATATTATTAGTGGTAGACTACCTTAATGATTAATTTCCTTGACTACTAATAGAATTGCATTTGATCTGTTAAGGGTTTTAAATTGCAGATCCACTGCAAAAAGTCATCATGTAAAATGGCACTTTCCTGTTGTTGTTACCATTTGTTTTATTTTGTATGATAATAGTGACTAGAGGCCCCGAACAAGTCCCCTGGGTGCTCTGCACACATAATAACAAGACTCTTGAAGGTCCTGACCTGCAGAGATCTCACTGTGGGCAGAACCTCTGCATCCATTGACCTCAATAGAGCTCTGCAAGTGTCGACCCACATGGGCCTCATTGCAGGACTGGGACCCAAATGGAAAAGATAGACAAAAGGTGTGAGAGACCTCCTTTTCTGCTGAACAGAGATGCTCTTTGTGTGTATCAGGGTCATGTCTGCCAACTTCAGTGACAAAAATCCAGTTTTCTAGACTCTTTCTAGTGTATTGTCAATGGAATTGTTTACAAAGCTTTAGTCAGTTACACCCGTGCAAGCCAATTGAAATCACTGGAATTACACAGGTGTCATCTGATGCATCATCTAAAGGGAGTACAGTTACCTACATGTCCTTGAAAGCAGAATTTGGCCTGCAGAACCATTTAGTACCGGTGAACTTGCAGAAGAAGGGAAGAATCCAGTTAGAGTTTTGGAACTCATGTTGAGTTTGCATGGATGGCAGTTAGAAACAGAGCACACCTGATACGGAAATAGTTGAAAGACAACAAACATGCAAATCTCCAATGCTGTTTTTAAGGAGTTATATTTCAGAGTAGGAACCTCGCCTTAAAATTGCTTTTGCTACCTTGGACATGGTACATGGACATAGACCATGGACATGGTCAGGGTGCAGTCGTTAATCTTCTAGATGTGATGGCGTTTGCTCTGATAGATCCCCTTGAGATTCAACTATTGTGCATAGGGGGCTTTTCTACATAATAAAAATAGATGTTTTCTTCCTAGTTTATAAGAGACAAGTAAAAAAGGAGTTAACACAGTGACTAGTACAGGCCTGGGTGAGTATATGGGAATTTTAGACCAAGCCATAGGCATCATCATCAAATAAACAGTGCAGATAGCTTGGGCTGCACTTCTTGACTATGTGGGGCAGGCTCAGCCAATCAAAGAGCCTGAGGAAACACTGTATGCAACGAACAACATGGCCAATTCCAGTCAACCCACCTGGAAATCGACACTAAATTTTCTGTGGCCATGAGAGCAATAAATAAATGTGTTGAAATTAGTCCACCTATTTTCCAGTTAGTATGGCTGCTTCTCTCTTTCTTCAAGAGCGCCTTTTATCTGAGCAGGGTCATATTGAGAGGTGGCTCTCATATAGGAAGTACTGGGCACAAGCAGCGACTATTGCTATTTCCCATGATTGTGGTGGTACTAGCCTTCCTTCCTGAAATGCTTTGAGATCTCGGTTAAAAGAGCTGTATCAGAGCTGAGCATTACAGTATTTTAAATTTGGAATTTTCAAAAGTTAAGCTTCCACCTCCATGGACTTTCACTGGGATTTGGGTGCCAAACTCCCCCATGCATTTGAAAAACTCAGCCTAACGTGATAAAACATGTTCCTCCTTGTAGAGGTGGTGAAATGCAGTTCCAAAATGCCTTTGGTAGGAGCGTTCATCCACTTCAAGGGGAGGTGATAGCCATGTCCAAACTTGTCAGTTGTGACCAGGTAAACTTGCACGCTAGAGTCATGAATGGGTGAGTTCTAGGGGCTCTGCATTTAGCTAATCACCAGGGTTATTTCAAGACGTCTGTGATTTCCGTTCCCATTAGCTTCTACAGCCCAGAAAGAGCCTCTTTAAGGGTTCTGCATCTCTCTTCCAGAGTCATGTATAAACTTCCATAGCCACAAAGTTTAGTTTAAAAAGCCACTATCAAGGTGAGATTTTAAAACCTTACTTCTTTGTTTTAGAATATCTCTTTTCAACTGCGATGCCCAAATCTGTAGTGCTGCGGTTGTAAGCATGGGCAGTGATGGGGGCTCTTCGTGCTACTGCAATACACACAATGACTGTGTTACTTGGTTCCCCCTTAAACAATTTTGAGTATTAAACAAAAATAGCCCTAAATTTTCACTTACAATAAATTTTTTTGTGTTGGTTAGGCAGCATGTAAAATCTTCAGTAGTGCAAATACTATAAGTTAAGTATGATCTAATTCTTGGGAGCCCAGCACAATGTCACAAGGGGTTATGCAATCTTCAGCCAGTTGTGCCAGTGTGTATCAGTCCTATGGTGCAAACCAACCTGTTGCCATTATTTTCTGCCTCTCTCAGCAGCCATGCCAAGTTGCATGGTAATGTTGTGATGGGGATATTGGGTCAGATCAAATTCATAATCCCCTTCGAGCAAAGCTAAGATTTGAATTCAGTCTCCAAGGGGGAGGGAAAGATTAGTGCATCGTCACATTGAGTTGCCTCTCTCCGCTTCCCACCAAATGTTAACAGTTCTGATTGCAGACATCACAAGCCTGATCCATTGAAAACAGTGGCAAAGTTCCCATTGATTTCAGTGGTGCAGCATCAAGACCTTGTGCTATTCCTGCAAATCCAAGTTATGGTAGTGTCTGTTTTATTTGTCCACTCATTTCAGGAACCAATTTACTGGAAACATTAATAGAAATATCTTCTCCAGGGGGGAAAAATGTCTCCTTCAGGAGCATGTTTTACGATGAAATGTATTTTGGGACAAAATCTGGATTTTCTTTTTCAAATTTGTTAAACTGTGGAGTTCTGTGGTTTGGCAGTGAAAAGGGAGCAATTGTTCAACTCATTACGTAGATCAGGACTTTTCTGTGTTTGCTTTTCAGATTCCACACTGACAAACACCCCTCCAGAGTGGTGATGGCCCCTGTTTATTTAAAACACAATAAAGAAGTTGCACAATGAGTCAAAGCAACAGCACTCCTTCCCTTTCTCCATCCTCCAACCAGTCAGCAGTCAGTAGCTAACAATACTGTGCTCTTATAGCATTTTTTTAATCCATGGCTCTCAAAGCACTTTATGATACAGGGGAATATCATTATCCCCATTTTACAGATGGGGAAACTGAGCCACAAGGCGGTGAAGTGACTGCCGAAGGTCACCCAGCGAACCAGTGGCAGTCAGGAATAGAGCCCAGGTCTCTTGAGTTGCTCTGCAGTGCTCTAGCCGTTAGCCCACACTGCCTCCCATCTTTTATCGATCCGGTATGGATTAAAACTTTCATACTTCCTGAGCCCTCCTCTAGCATCTGCTCAAATCCTTTGGCTTTGCTGTGTTCTCTAAGGCTAATGGATTCGGGCTACTTCAAACCAGGGGAGGGAGAGTATCTCAGAGGAAAGGAGTTGGTTTAGAGAGCGTTCTGCCAGCTGCTCCCTCTCTTTTATATCAGTGGGGGGGGGAAGTGCCTCACTTGTGTGCCCCCACTCATCTCAATGTTACTATTTCAAAATAAAAATCTAGTAAGCACTTCTCAGGGGCAATAACAATTGAAGCAAGTGAGGTTGATTAACCATTGACTTAATTCCAACCACGTCAGTATCAGAAAATATAGTAGATAGTTAACAATTTATAGCTTGATGAAATCTTTCCTTTAACTTATCAGCTGTTCCAAGTACCCATCTCAAGGGACATACAGAGAGCTTTAAAAACTACAAAATATAAAAGGGGGTAGCAGAGAAAGGAAAGTCCCCAAAATAAACAAACTGCCATCCTCTGACAGAATCCTGAGCAATGAGATAAGTGTTACATTGTGCTCTGAAAGGCAATAAACTCTGGCTTTGTCACACCAGCTAGGAAAGTGAATTTCTGGGACCAATGGTCTTCTACTGAGAATGTCCTGGTGCCTCCCCTAAATCTTAGGGACTGTTAGCTTGAGTGCCTCCCTGGCATCAATTTCATGATGACTCAGTCAGAGGCAAAGTCTCTCAGGTGGCCAAATTCCAGTTAGTTCAGGGCTCTGTAGATCAAATTAAATAACAAACTGGCCCTGGAGTGGACTAGGAAGCCAGTGTAGTTGTTAAAGAACTGGTGTAATATGTTTCTTGGGGCTAAATACCATCTAATGGGCATTCTGCACCAGCTGTAGCGTCCAAGTGGTCTTGGAATGTAGCTCCGTGGGAAGTGCGTGCAGTAATCCAATCTGGATGTCACAAAGGCGGCGATTACAGTAGTGGGGCCTGGGTTTGACAGAAAAGGTTGCGAACATCCAAATCCTGGGCGCTTCCTGTGTTGCTTTTGTTGTGGCGTGGGTTTGCTTCCTTATTGCAATTCACATTTGTTTTCTCTCTTCCCTGGCTGTGCTCCGAGCTCAAGGGTTCCTTCCTAGTGCCCCTAGTCTTCCATGTCCACCCCCATCCTACAAAACTAAAAGCTCCCCCCATAGGAAAGCTTTATAATGCCAACTGTCATGAATATCTATAATCCACTTTTTATCTAGTTGCTTGATGAATTTAAGACTGCACCGTTGTTCAAAAATGTGCCCGCTAAGAGTATCTGGTTGAAAGCATGACTCTTTGGCATCATGTGCCATGATCCACTGTGTCACCTCTCATCAAGGTTTCTAAACTGACTTGAATACTGAAAGTTACCCTCTATCCTTGAAAAAAATGTTGTGTGTGGTATGTCAGCCATTGGTCATTGAGGAAGTGCATTCACTACCTTGCACAGTGTACAATATGGTTAATAACTGGACTTCCTAATTGAAATATTGTACAAGGAAATTATTAGAAGCAACATATTAACCATATAATGTTTTGGAAGGGTGCCGAGTGGCAGTCATAATTTCTGCTGCTACAGTGTGTTTTTTTAAAAAAGGACAATAAAGTAGGCTCTTTTTGTTGGAAAAGAAGATTTCATGTTATCTGTGTTTGCAGGCTTTCTGGCTCATATGCTGGAGGAATCCTTGCTGCGGGGGTGTTTTCATTTTCTCGTCTAACATGGCAGTGGTCCATTGCAGCAGAGGTTTTTAGCTTAAACAATCTGTTTGTGGGGCTGCTCATGACACTTACTGTTTGTTTTGAGGAGGCTGCCACTGCGAAGGAGAGATCAAAGGTAACCTGTTTTGATCAAAGTGAATAATATTTGTTTTATATTTATTTATTGTTGGTGTGGCTTGTTTGTTTTTAATAATTTTCTTTGATTTTAAAAAATTAAGGGCCAGATCTTCAGAAGAGCTGAGCACTTATTGTTCTGAATGGAAGCTCCTGGGTGCTGAGCATTTCTGAAACTCTGGCCATGCTAGGTAGGTGCCAAGCTTTTAAAAATACAGCCACTTATTAAGGGTCTAAGTCAGAGTCATTGGATGCTGTCCAGAAGATAAGGTGGAAAATTAAGACGAAAACTGGAGAAAAACGGCTTTCATTGAAATTTTCTGCAGAAAAGTGCAACTTTTTGTCAAAGCACTGAGAAGTGTTTGGTGACAAAAATCCAATTTTCTGTCAAAAGTTTGGATGGAAAATTTTGATCCTCCCTCGAGCTTTGAATATCTGGGCCACAAATTTCACATTATATTCTCTACTTCATGAAATGGTACGTTCAAACAATTTTAAAAGACTGATAGTGTTTCTCTCCACTCTCCCTAAGCATGGGAACATCACATCTGCTCTTCTTTTATCATCTGTTTTTTTGTGACCTCTGTAAATTCTGTGTATAAAATTATTTGTATAAAAGTAGCCCAAAATTTTAGAAGTTGAGACGAATGGTGTGTGGCTGTAGTTTGTTCTTCGAATCATACATGTTTGCTGGATGTCTACAGAGGAGGCCCTTTTTTATTTGGCATTAAGCATCACAAAGAGCAGTTGCTTTATTGGTTGATAACGTTCCACAAATATGTAGTTTGGCATTTTCAGAGCCACCTCAAGGATTCCGATACCAAATTTCCAATGGAAGTTAGTGCCAAGATTTTCAAAAGTGACTTTTAGGTTGCCTCAACTTCTTGGGTATCCGACTACCTACACCTGAAAGGGGGATCATATTTAGAGAGCAGGTGCTCAGCACTCTGTGCCCACCCATTTGACACCTCAAGCTCATCACTGAAAATCACTAGTCACTTTTGAAAAACATGGCGTGGGTGTCTGAATCTGTTAAGTAGGTTTGAAAGACTCAGATGTGTCACAGTGATGAAAAAAAACACCAAAAACCAAAAAAACCCACCCCCTGCGTTAATGGTGAAATCATATTCAAAGTAAAATATGAGACTTGATAGAAACTCCCATCACCAAGTGAAAGGCAAACATTCACATTATGCATCTCTACCATTTTAACTGACTACCAAAGAAAACAGTGCCATGGTTACATTTTCAGTGTTAAAAGTGCTGGAGTAACAGGAGACAATGGTGCCTGGCCCCTCAGAGGAGCGCTGAATGGCAGATCATGTGGGGCAGATCCTCAGCTGGTGAATTGTTGTAACTCCATGAAAGTCAGTTGCTCTCTGACCGTTTTCACCAACTGAGGGTCTACCCCACTGAATAAAAGTAGATCGGTGACAGGCGTATATTGCAGATGAAATGTAACATGAGAAAGACCAAAGAAGATAAGTAGACAATGAATTTCGAATAAAGGCAATGGTTATGGATCATGTAGCACAGATTCAAGGTGGTCGCCCAGGGTTTTTTATAATGGGTGTGCTCATGTGAGGCTGCTCCTGAGCTGTTGAAACTCTCAAGAGTTTTGCCATTGATTTCAATGGGGCAGGATTGGGGGCCTGTAGAACCTGTGATCTGGCATGGGAGAAAGACTGCGGTTGACCATGTAACAAAGTCGTGAAGCCAGAAGCAAGCTCACTAAATTCTTTGGTCTAAGTCGAATGTGTAGAAAGTGCTACATGTTTTATAGTCAAACTGTTTTAGAAATGTTTCACAGCATTTTACGAATAGTTTTGGTACTCTGTTGAATTCCCTAAGTCTATGAAGCAAAGGGGCTTAAGTCACTATGATGCCAGCTGTGCGTGCCTGAAAGGGAGAGGAAAAATCATAAATCTTTAAAACCACTGACACAACCTAAAATAGTTCTTCTGACTATAGTAACCTCATGATTTTAGAGTCTGATTCCTGGGGAATATTCAGTGCTAGAAGCGCTCTCACCTTTCCAGCAGTGTAAAGTTCCTTCTCTCGCCCTCATGGGTTATGAGATACTGAACTCTAAACCTGTCTCTAGTGCAGGACTGAATATGATTTATCCTGAACCTCAGGCAACTGTAATTTCAGGGGAAATGGCACATTTGGGGAAAAGAAGGTAGGTTGTTAGAAGCTGCTGAGAGATTGGGAATGGTAGAAACACTCCAGTGAATAGTGGGTAGGTAAGGTTATCAAAGGTTCATGGTATATTCAGTTAACCCTATGGATAGGCAGCTTATCACTCTGACACTGCAATTTATCATATAGATACCACCATCATGCATATGGTATGACATAAATACTACCCACACATATCTGTGCATACTGTCTACCTATTGTGGTATAGCAAGGGCAGAGGACAGTAGGAAAGTTCTGGAAGGGCAGTATGTAAGTTCTAGAATGATCTGGGCTTTATTCCCTGTAGACTAGCCAGAGTCATTAGAGGGCAATTAGGGGCAGCTGACACCAATTAAGGCCCCAGCCAGGTGCCTGATAAAAACCCTCTACTCCTGAGAGACAGTGCATGAGCTGGAGGAGTAGGTGTGCAGTCCTACTGAGCAGAGGGGTGTGTGAAGTAGTGAAGAGGAGCAGAACAGAGTACGGTGGTGTGAGGAAGAGAGGCGGAGTCGTGAGGCAGGTACTGGGCTCAAGCAGCCAGAAGGACGGGGCGGGGGGGAAATAGCCAGGGGGAAAGTCTTCAGCTGCAAGTACAGTGCCAGCAGCACATAGCTGCTCCTCATAGGGCCCCTGGGCTGGGACCCGGAGGAGCGGCCGGGCCAGGGTCCCTACCACCCTCCCTGGGGAGACGGGGTAACCGGCGATGCCCTGACCCACTACGAGAGGCGAAAGTGCGAGACCCACTAGGAAGAAGCTGGCCGTTTGCCACACTATATAGATATTGATATACGACCATTTTTTAAAAACTCAATCTAAAATAGCTCTTAAATAGATTTCCAGTAAAGCACATGGCATACCTATGTCTTATGCATACATGATATCTTCCTTGTAAATATTTATTGAATTTTGCACACTATATAGTTGCCTTCCCTTTGTACCCTGGATAGCATTGATGCAGTTTCACTGTGTGTATATTTTGCGGATTTCTAAGAATAATTGTAAGTGCTTTCTTCCTTTCAGATATCTAAAGTTGGCGCCTTTTGCTGTGGGCTTAGTTTGTGCAATCAGCACACCATACTGCTTTATGTGTTGTGCATTGTATTATGGGTTCTGTTCCAACTTTTCAAAGGGAAGGTAGGTATCTTAACTATTGCTGAGTAGAAGATTAAAGTGTGTCATTTTTCCAGTATGCTTTAAGGGCAGATTGTAATTCTTATGTTTGAACACTTACGGCTTTCCCTTCTTACACTGCTTTTGTATTGAAGTATAAGTGTCTGGAGGGCAACAGTTCATGACATGCCTAAACTAGCCTGTCATAATCCACTGACAACATAAAGTCACAATCTATCAGTCTGACATCACATCCAGGGATTATGACTTTTAAGGATTTTGAAGCTGTCAGTTACTTGGCCATTCTCAGACAGTGCTACCTCAGTCTTAAAGAACATGAGCCACCAACTTTTAAACTACTTTTCAGCGTGTGGAAAGTTGCTTTAAACATTGTCTCTTCAAAGTAAACCCAAATATTAAAGGAAATATTTTTGTTTGACTGAGATGGAATTAATGACCCAAAAAAGGCACATGAAATATTCAAAGGTGGATTTTTCTGAAAGGCTTTAGGAGCCTTTGAAAGCCTTGCACTCCTAACTTCCTTAGGCGTTTTTCAAAATCCCACCCCTAAAGTTGAACTATCCAATGGGATCATGATAAAGTAAATGGCGGAACTGACTCTTGATGATGGTGATGATGTGAACAGTTACATGGGAACAGCTTCTTTTTGCCAGATGGAGTACCAGCCAACTCTTAATCACTGCAAAGTGGGTTATCTCAGCCTTGCAGTGCTTCAGCCATCTATGCATGTCATGACATGATTTAAATGTAAAAGATGCAATGCATATGATACTCCTGAGTCCTAGCTAATATTATTTGCTTCACTTAAATTTCACCCTGCCATGCAAAGGAGATCAGTTTGATGCAGTTTCCTAGTAATCCACAAAATCGTGAGGTTTAACATCGCATTTTGTAGGGACTTACTCTAAATTGAGAGATCAACTCTGTGTAAATATATTTGATGTTTTTCTTTATCTGTTCTTGAAGTTCCAGTGTGATTAAACTAAAATAAACATTGTTATGCAATATGACACATTTTGGTACAGGAATTGTCCCTGGGCTATTTGCTGAAGTTGGGTTTATGTTTCCTGGCTGGTTTGCTGCCGTATCTCTATCTGCCTGTCTCGTCCTACCTGAATCAAGCACGTTGGACATGGGGAGACCAGACGACTTGGCAAGGATTTTTGACCCACTTTCTCAGGGAAGAATATGGGACGTTCAGTCTGGTAAATAGGTTCATTTTCTAAAAGAGAGAGGTCGTCTTGAAGCTTTTGCGTTTCATTTAGGTCAGTGTCTTGCAGGAGAAGTGATTTAAAATATTAACCTCTTAGCACGTTATTCCTGATTATAAGCTTCATGCTGTTCAGGGTAGAGTTATTTACTGGAAAATGTACAAGTACGTACAGTTGCAGACTTGTTACCAGTGGGTATTAGCCCAAAGAATAAACAGTATTTAAAAGAGGCTGAAAAGCACATTTTAAATTATCCTGTCTTAAGTCAAATAACTCAGCTTTAGTTGGTTTTTTTTTTTGTTTGTTTATTTTAATTGTAAAGGTTTGGGGAAACCTCTGCTGTTTAAAACTGTCTGAAGCAGTTTTCATTGTTTGATTTTTTTTAAAAATTTTTTTAAAAGAATGTAGTTCTAGTGTATTTCTTAGTATAAATATTACATAAAGTGAAAGGAGTTTTTGCTTTCTGACTTCTCTCCCAATCTGAAACATTTTGACTGTGCCCCTCTTCCTGCAAATATGAGAATTAGTTTATACTTGTCCACAGAGCTTTGGGGTTTGGCCAGGCACGAGGCTTTATGCCTCTGGCAGCATGTAAAGAGCAGTTGGTTAGCATCCCTGCCTTCATGCCTCCTTCAAAGAAGTCATTAGAGAAGAGTGGGAAACTGAAGTTTCATTTGGCAAACCCTGAAACCATACAGAATCCCAGAACCCAGAGATTCTGTGTAGAAAAGTCCAATGTGCGCAGTAGCTACATCACAGCTTTTTGGTGCAAGCACCATCCCTGCCATAAGGAATATAACTACAAGCTTACCAAAGGGCAGTGTAGTTGTAGCATTTCTGGCAAAGGCTGTAATGCCTGCTGAAGGTGGTTTATTCCCCAGAGATCCTGCTGGTAGGAAGCTAGAGACCGCCCTCAGAAGGGACTTTGAGATTTCTTCAGCTTTCCCTCCGAACCACTCTGTCAACAACCATCTTATGACAGTCTGGCCCGTTTAAGCTGTCTCAAATTGGACGCCCCAATCAGCTTACTGCTCCTACAATACAGGTTCTCCTTTGAGTGATTGCTCATATCCATTCCAGTATAGGTGACTGCACGCCACACAAAAAAGTTCCAGGTACCTGGAAACGGTGGCGTACACTCACCTTTACTGGAGTGGATATGAGCAACACATCTCGAAGAACAACAGTTACTGGTAAGTAACCATATTTTACCTGCATCTGGCAGCTTAGCCAAGCCAAGATGGAATCCTCACCCAGGTGATGCGTACTCTGCTAGCCTCCTTCAGGCCTTCACCTCTTCAGAGATGGCCAGAGTATGAACAAGATTCTCTTACTAACTTCAAGTTAGGAATATCAGACTGGGGAAAACAGGTGGGCCAGCTCTTCTGTGTTTCTTATGTTTCTCACATAATGGCCTAGATTTGAGCCAAAGGCCCTCCCACATCTTAGCACTGCACAGTATCAAAACCACAGGTACATCCAAGTCTCTGGTAGTCATCTGCTAGTTCAAGGCTGCTTAAGACGTAACATGTATCCAACCCAAAAGCCAGCCCTGTTTTCCAGACCTGAGCCCAGACCACAGGGTTACAACTTTTTGATAACACTGCTTTAGAGCTGATGGCATCTTTTTTCCTGTAGTTTTTTTTCTGTAAAGATGTGCTTCCTCATCATAATCAAAAGAGACAAAAAGAGTCTCTAGAATTTCTGCTCTTGGAAAGCATGGGCCTTGTTGCGTCCTCCACAAGGGTGAGGTCACTCTTCATGCTCCGCAGTAATTTTGTTTTACGAAGGTTAGCTCTTTCTTCCATAGCTCACAGGAAATCTTTCTTCCTTCATTTATCCCGAAATCTCAACTTCCCAAAGAAAAAGTGTGGTATGTGGTAGATGGAAAAAGGAACTGCTAAGTAGAACTAGCCACTTCGGAAGAATGTCATCTTCATTCAGTTTTTTTCCATCCTAAATGTATGGATTTGAAAACATGTAAATCCTTTATAGCTGAGTGGATCAAGTGTTTTATCAATACATATTCAGCTTCATGTAAATTAGCTCTAGAAAGATTTAACTCATCACATTTCCACTACATCATCCTGAGCAGGAAGGCCATCACCTCCTAGAGAGAGAACCTACCAGTCTTGGTCATCCACTAACACCCTTTATAAAGCAGTAGAGGCTTGACCTCCAGTCCTCAGCAACAGTATCCTTCAGCAGGAAACTGGTCCAAGTAGAAATGTCAAAATAAATACTGCTAATTGTAGGGAAGAGGAGAATATTTTTCCTTGCTTACTTATTTGCGTTTCCCTGTTAGCTTTTCCTTACTACCTATGACATCTTGAATGACTCATATTTACTGGGTGGAGATTAGCATCTGGAATGGAAAGTCTGTTAGGTGGTGATGTCCTTTTTGGGACTGATCTCTCCCCCACTGTACTCTAGGGGAGGTAAATTCTCTTGGTTTGTCTGCAATGGCCTCGTTTCAGGTCCATGTGTATAGTTAATATAACTGAATAAAGTGATTTTGCCAAGATCTTACTTTCTCTTCTGCTAAGAATCCCATGCTTCTATACAGCTTTGTACTGGGTGGCAGGAGGGCACAAGTAGCGTGGCCAGGACTCATGGACAAACATGAATTGCTGCCAGTATTTTCAGGAAGAGAAGTGCAGCCCAAATATCTCAGATTAGGGTAGGTGTAAGATCTAGGAAAAAAACCAACAAAATTATCCATTTTGACTGATATTTTTACGGTCTGTGAATGGCATCTGTGTTTTAAGACATGGAACACACCCACATATGACATTGTCAGGACAGTCACAAAGCAGATGTGATACACATCAGTTAAGATTCTGCTAAGGTGTATAATATGTTTCTGAAAGGGTGGAAGAAACAGTAATTTTGTAGTATTTGAAATGGAAGTTCTCATTGCATATGAAATACAGTACAATTTATAACAATGTCACAAAAAAAAGAAAACTACTGGAAGATTATATCACAACAAAGCTTCTACTAGAGTTTTGTCTTTAAAAATGTAAGTTGATTGCTATTATTTGTATTATGGTCATGCCCAGAGGCTCCAATAAGGGCCCCATTGTACTAAGGACTCTGTACGTACACAATGAAAAGACAGGCCATGCCACAAACAGCTTACAGACTTAAGTATATGTTTTTTCCAACTTTTGTGTCTAGGCCAAATCAGAGACGGGATCCAGTATGAGAGAAATGTTGCTGTGAGTAAAATGCTTTAATGCACCCCAAAGTTGTGGGGTCATCCCTGTTCCCCCAATATTCTTTGTAACAGTTATTCCTTTCATGTAATTCTGAGTTTGACTTTCATAGCTTGGGTGGGGGATGTCTAGAAAGCATGTGGCCATGTTGACGTGTGTCTGGGCCCAGCTTTGGCCCTGGGATGAATGCACACAGCTCCTCTTGACATTAATTCTCTATTAAATAAAAATACCAAAAGGAGCGGGTGGATGCACGTTCAGTGGGACACTGATGTTTTTTCCCTGCTGCTTAGCAAACCTAGTATATGCCATGTAAACCAGAAAATGCTGTTCTGGAGCAGTAAGGGCTAAATTCTGTTTGCGTTACATAGCCCAACTAAGGAGGCTGTGCCCTGCAAAGGGAGTAATTTTCCCACCAGCCTCTGCAATGGTGCGAGAGCTATTCTCTGGCAGCTGCTTCAGCTTCAGGGCTCCCATAACATCTGTGGTTGCTGCACTCACCCACCCCGGGTGAGAAGAGCTCAGCAGTGCAATGCACAAATCGAGATTCTGCCCCTCGCCAGTCACTATCGTCAAGAGCAGGCAGCTCGTTGAGAGCTAGAGCAGGCCAACCCCAGAGTAGCTTTGGTATCAGTCAGCCATAAGGAACGGGAACTTTGTTCTGACTCACTTTCCTCTATAGTGAGGAGATTATGGTGCGAGGGATTAAATGCACTCTAATAGACTTTGGAGAAGCACCCAGGCTGATGGATGGGCATTGCACCATACAATGAAATGCATAAAATAAGGGCTGGAAAAGACAGTGTTTCTCCTTTTCTCTTCGTCCCCTGGTTGCTAGATTTGTCATCTGAAATCATGTTCATTCCTCTTTTTTAAATATAAAACATCTTTGTTCCAGTTTCATATCGATACATCATAGCATCTCAGGAATAAATTACACTCTCATTATGCTGTACTTTCATTGATATTTTATGCAAACTCTGATTTTTGGAGGGATGAAGTGAACATTGATTTCTCTATAGTTTTCAGGTAATACACATGAAAAAAGAGCTTTCCTTTACTGTCCAAGCCCTTGCGATTGTGGCGAGCTTATGTACAACAATGCAGTAAGTTGGCGTGAATGTGCCCTATTTTGTCTTTGGTTATCACCTGAATGAGAGCTTTAAGTGACATTTTTCTGTACTGTGCCAATACAGAGCATTTTTCATCATCACACACACTTTCAAGAAACCTGCTGTTGCTGTTTCTTAACAAGACCAACTTTACTTGTTTCTGATGGCCTAGTGATTCTTTTAAATTAAATTTAGTGTTCAGTGTGCACCTCTGGAATCCTTCCATTGCTTGTGCACTTTAATAGTAAGAGGCCAATTCATTGTCTTAAATATACATATATTGTTTTTTCAAGATGAATATTACTTTTCTGTCTCCTTTTAATCATTTTCAGTAAAATATTATGTTTCTTTTAGAGCTAAGCAGGCGAAGTCATCAATGATATGGTTGTTTACTGGAATGCTCTGCATTTATTCGTTATTCTTTGCTTGGAGGGCAAATTTGGATATTACAAAACCACTTTTTATGGGCGTGGTAAGTTTCATGTTGTATTAATTTTATGAAGCGGCACCTATCGTGCACCGAGCTACTCTTACCTATCCATACTTCATCAGAGGGTGCAGGTCTAGACAGTGCCACATAAAAGTCAGTAAGAAATACAAATAAGTAGTGTACTTTCTTATAAAATGTTGTTGTCTAGAAATGTATGTTTGTAGTGAGGTGATTTGTATTTCAAAAAAAATATTGATCCCTGTTTCTTGTTCCTCTTCCTTAATCTCTGTCTGGCCTTTCCCTGTGAACACCTCTGAGCAAAGACCATCCTGTCTTGGGGGCTTGGAAAGTGCCTAGCACACTGTGAGCTCTGCCATATACAAATAAATACTAACAACATGCCTGTCAGTTGGATCCATTCTCTCTGTGTTTCGTGTCTTAGGTGGAGCGATTTTGGATGCAAAGCAATGCCGTGGTTGCCGTTCTAGCGGGGCTAGGACTGGCCTCTCTTATCTCCATTGGAAATACAGTGCTCGACAGCAACCGTGTGCTACAGTGCATGGAGTGGCTTGCAGCCACTGCTCTTGTTACTAGTCAAATTTATGCCAATTACAGGTAACTCATGCCCCAGAAATGCTTCTTGACTGAACCTCCTGGGCCAGTTGCATGGTTCATCTAGGAGTCATTGTGGCCCTAACCATACATCTCAAATCTCTGAGCTTACAAATCTTTAAAAGGCCAGTTTTTGTCAGTGGGGCGGTGGGTTTGGGGTAATCCCTTGAATTCAGCGGATGTACAAAGGCAGTAAAAGGCCTGGGGCTGTTTTCCTTGGCTGGCTTTGAGGAAGGAAGGTTGCAGGTTCAAAAACCACATCCAGAGATGGGAGTGGCAATAGTGCTGTCCAGGGGCCCTTGTGGCAGCTTCTTGAAGACATTTTGAAGTGCAAGTGCTGTTTTGCTTCCCACTCATCATAGAGCAGCACGTTTTTGTCCTGCAGGCCCGTCTCCCCGCACCCAAATCCCTGGAGCCACCAACCAAAGTGGCCTCAGATTATTTCTATAATTGAGTCTTGTTGATGCCACCTTTCTGATCCATGCAAGGGAGTGGCCTCCAATCCTGTTGGTACCACCCGCTCCATCCTTCTACATTGCCCCTCTGTCCTGTGCCTTGATCTCCCTTTATGGCAAGAAAACAAATCCCCTGCTTCTAGTGTCCCAGCCTGACTGCTGGAACCATCTGGAATATAATCTGCTCCATTGCCTGCCCTTTCTCCTCCTCTGTCTCCAGAGGATCCTCTCGGGATCAGAAAGCTGGGGCCTCCCAGAGTGAAAGAAGAATCCCGATAGTATTGTAATGGCTTGTGTTTCTGCCACTCGCCTGCCATATGACCTTGGGCAAGTCGCTTCAGCGCTGTGCCTCATTTCCCCCATCTGTAAAATGGGGATTGTGAGAGTCAGAAAAGGCTTTGAGATTTGAGTACTGTTGAATAGCTAGCTGGTATTATTTTTATTTCTGACCGCTTGTTGAATAAAATTGTTTTGAAGTAGTGTAAAGCCCCCTCAATGCCTGTTCTAAGATGTTTATATTTTGATCTATTCTGTTAAGCGTTTGTGACCAAAGCAGCAATTATGTTGTCGATAAATTTGCAAGGAACCTTCTGTCCTCAATGCCACCAGATGCAATAATCTTACTCAGAGGAGACCTACCAGGGAATTCTCTCCGTTACCTTCATTACTGTGAAGAAATGAGGCCGGATGTTACATTAGTGGATCAAGAGGTGGGTAAATCCGTACAAGGCAATTGGAAACTTTATCATGGAAAACAAATGCCTTTTTGGTTTTTCACTTTTTCCTTATGTTTCATTTTTCTGATTTATAACATTGTTTATAAGTAGTCTCCTGAAGTTTCCAAGTTCTGAGATTGAAGTGACTCGGCTTGACTCAGACCTGTTCAGTCCCCAGAGGCCCATTTTCTCTATTGCAAGGCTTTGCTTACAGCACTGCTCTACAGTGGCACACGGGGTTTCACTTGAACTTTATCACTAATGAGTTTGGAACATGTTATGCCAGCAAGATGGCACCGCAATAGAGAAGTGAAGAAGAATATGGCAAATCTGTAACCGTAAAAGAGAAGTGGGTTTTCACCCATCGACGTGGAGATATCAGCACCCGGGAGGTTTCTGCACGGCTAGCTATGTGACTTTAATTTAATTAAAAAGGTTCAGGCTATGTCTATACGGAAGGCAGCAAATTCACTGCTGTCAGATCGATTTTTCCAGTTCGACTGAGTGGCAGTGAAGACCTGCTCCATCGATCCGGAAGTCGATTTAATAAAACCACCTCCCCAGAAAGCCTAGCGCTGCATCGACGGCTACACGGTCGGAGACGGCACGCTAAACAGAAGTTAAGAAATCCGTGGGAGTTACGCGAGCTACTCTGCGTAGCTTGCGTAACGCCCGTTGACTGCTGGGCCACGTTTTCTAAAGATAACAAGCTGTCTGGGGTGAGGTCTGCCCTGGGGTGTAGCTGCAAGTAACTTTCAGACACAGATCTGGGCTTGACAGGAATCACAGAAAGTACCCCAAAGAAAGTAGCCTTGATCCACAACCATTGGTCACCTGCATAGGACCTCAGCTTTTGTGCCAGAGCTTAGGGCTATGCTAATGAGGTGGGTGAGGTGTTCAGTGAAATGTTCTCAAATGCAGATCTTTGGATGCAGCCATGGCAACTCACCTTCTCACAGAGGGGTTCTGGCCTCCTCAGATGAGTGCTGCCATCATATTGGAAGCTTCACTGCTTATTGCAAAAGATTACCTCTTTTTTTTCTCCAGCCCTTGCCCCCCCCCGTGTGAGGTTTTACCTCTGGTTGAACACCACTTTTGCCTTCCTGTCCCCCTCCCTTCTTCCATATACTAGTTTCCCAGGAGGAGAGGTGCCAGAAGATCTTCATACCCCTTCCTTGAAGAAGTGGGAGAGCTCAGCCAATGGGGCATCAGAGGCAGGGATGTGACACTGATCAGCGCTTCTGTCTCCTGTCCCCTCTTGTCAGCCGCCTGGACAACAGGAGGTGGAGGGGGGAATAGGCTGCCCAAGTAATTGATAACTGAAAATATTCAGATGTCACGTACAAACAATATTTGTGCTTTTTGGGAAGTTACTGGACCCGAAGCCTCCTGTTGCTGCCCAGTGAAGAGAGAGACTTGTGGGTGCAGAAGGGCACCTGGAAAATGCTAAAAGGGAGGGCAAATCTGTCATCTGTCCCTATAAGACTTTGCAAGAAGGGAGCAGGCCCCTGGTCCCCTACACCAGCCAAGATTCTGACAGCAGTATGTCAGTGATGAGGTTTGGCATTTTGTACAACGTTGCATCTTTTTTCCTGCGCTCTGTGTCCCTTGCAATCTTGTGGGTCAGATTTTCCATGCTCCTAGTTGTATGGTTTTTTATACAACTGAGACTGCTTTAGCAAGTTCTCTTATGTTTATATCTGTGGTGTGTTTGCATGATTTATTTCATTCCTCTTGCAACCATAGAAGCAAGAAAGAATTATTTAACCTGGAAAAGCAGATCGCTTTTTTCATTTTGTCACTAATGAGCACTGAAACCTTGAAGTTGTAAAATGATCTGTACTGGAAGGTTTTTTGATTTGCCTGCAAAACCAAAACACGCTGCCTAATGTTTAACCAAACTATAGCCTCTTTGCAGCATCTCTAGTTGGTGGATACTTTTACACACGCACACAGATTTTACTAGGCTATGTTGAGCCTACATTTTTTAATCTGTGCAAATTTACATTATGTGTGTGTGTTTGGGTGGAGAATTTTGTCTTAAAGTTTAGATAATTTAAATCTTATGTGTATCTTTTGTGTTAGATGATGACTTATGAGTGGTATTTACCAAAGATGGCTAAGCATTTGCCAAGCATCTCTTTTCCTGGGAAGCGGTGGAATCCTGTGGAAGGAATATTACCTGATGGAACACTCACGTTTAATCTCCATCATTTTCTCAAAGTAAATAGACAGTAAGCATTTCTTTCATGTAGTAGCTTTCCTAAAATCTTTAAGCTTTGTTCCTAAAATTGTTTACGTAGCAGCTGCTATTACATTCCAACAGACCAATTTTCTATACCGACTTCTCTACCAATTTAATTGAATATCTAGGCCAAAGTAACACTGTCCAACTATACACTTTATTGTACAGGAGGAAAAATAAAAGGTGATTAACAAAGAATGCTCATAAGATCTTGGCACAGTTCAGTTAAATAAAGGAATGTTCCTGCATACTTGAAATCACCACAGGTGGAGAGAAAATGGTTGTCGTTTCCCCTTCATGATACTGCAGCCACCTTATTAGTATACAATGAATGTACTCCAGAATAATCTTTGTACAAAAATAGCTTAGTAAGAGCACGAAAAAGGATTAGACACTCACATGAATAGGAATAGCATCTGCATTTTGACTAGCCAGGAGAAACGGTGCAAGAGCTTCAAGGCATAAATTGATTGCCAGGTGTGGTCAGGAAAAAAGGTGTTTTCCATTCCATTCCATTGTATGATGGTTCCCAGTTGGCCACGTGCACTGGAGGGGTCTTCAGACCTCACTCTGAAGCATCTTGTGTGTGGAGGGGTGTATTTCAGGCTTTGGTATGCTCCTTTTAACCTGAGTGGTTCAGCTGAACAGCTCACGGACTGCAAGGTGGCTTCCCGTGCACTATCTGGTGCCCAGCGATGGGGTGCTAGAAATACCGCAACAGATTACATGGAATGGAGGGAGGAGAGGCAGGTTATGTAGCGTTGGCAGGCTCACCTAAGAGCAGCTGCCTGGGGAGAAGGTGGAGTCATTGCCTCCCCTTTGGCACAGAAAGGGTTACACTTCTCTATTGTGGCAAATTAGGCTGTCCTAATTGTCAGAGGGATAAATACCAGAGAGGGAGAGGAGTTATTTAAGTTCAGCGCCAATGTGGACACAAGGACAAACTGATCTAAACTGGCCATCAGGAAGTTTAGACTTGAAATTAGATGAAGGTTTCTAACCATAGGCGGAGTGAAGTTCTGGAACAGCCTTCCAGGGGAGCAGCGAGGGCAGGAAATCTAGCTGGCTTCAAGACTGAGCTTGATAAGTTTATGGAGGGGAAGCTATGATAAGACAGCCTAATTTGGCAATTAGTTGATCCTGGACTTCTGCGGTAAATATGCCCAATGGCCTGTGAAGGGACTTTAGATGTGGTGGGTTCTGAGTTACTACCAAGAATTCTTTCCAGGTGTCTGGCTGCCGGGTCTTGCCCACATGCTCAGGTTTTAGCCGATAGCCTTTTTTATGGGGTCGGGAAAGAATTTTCCACAAAGGCAGATTGGCAGGGGCCCTGGTGGTTTTTTGCCTTCATCTGCAGCATGGGGCACAGATCATTTGCTGATAGATTCTCTGTACCTTAAAGTCTTTAAATCAAGCTTTGAGGGTTTCAGTAACTCAGTCATGGGTTAGGGGGTCTGTTACAGGAGTGGGTGCGTGAGGGTCTGTGGCCTGCTTTGTGCGGGAGGTCAGACTTAGATGAGCATAATGGTTCCTTCTGACCTTAAAGTCTCTGAGATGTTAACCCTTCTCCCAGACATCATGCTTTATACCAGGCAACTCTCGGGAGGAGCTGTTTTCCACCGCAGGAGCGAGCGATGCAGTTAAAACTAAAACACTGGATGTGTTTACGAATCACGTAATGCACATGAGTGCTCTGTGCCCTGCTTGCCGCTGCCAAGGAAAGTTCAGAGCCAGGCTAACGCTTGCTGTCTTGGATTTTTGACAGTAAGGAGGCGTTTGTGTGCATAGGACTTAATGAAGGAGACTCAACTTGGAGAAAAAGCTATTCACTTTGGCCATGGGGTTCTTGTGACAAATTGGCTTCTTCAGGAACGGTTTTTAACCCAGAAGAGTGGATTAATCTTACCAGGAGTCTCTATAACTGGACTGAAGACTATGGAAGGTATGAAGGATGGCCGCTCCAAATTTTGTTTGTCTTCATTGGCCTCATAAGTCATGAAGGGCTCTGTGCAGTGTCGTCTTGTTATTTAGTCTTCTGCCACCTCATAAACAACAGTGGAGCTCTGTGCTACAATGATAATTCACTTAGCCGTTCACTTTTGGAGAGGAAAGCTGAAAAACTGATGAAGTCACCTCTAAACCAGTTTTCACGGGTATCATAGTCTTCCTCCATTCTGGTGAGTGTGGTACCACTCAATGGGAGTAGTTGTGTCTGTAGGACAGAGGCTTGGGAATGGGCTAGCAAGGATTGTTAGGGCTGGTGAGGTACTTCATATAACTATGGATTTGTTGGCACATGAAGTCGAAATGGAGGGGCACTGACACAGCAGCATGGGGGGTCTTACAGGAAGCCATCTCATACCCTTCCTGGTTGTAATCAGCACTGTGATCCTTTGTCTTCATGAGCACAGAGGCCCTTAGTCAACAGAGCACTTAAGCGCATGTGCTTAAATCCGTCTCTGTTCACTTAAGTACATGCTGAAATCCCAGTGAAGTCAACAGCATTTAAGCATATGCTTAGGTGCCTTCCTGAATAAGAATTCACTGAAGAGTGTGCTGAAGTGCTACACTGAATCGCAGCCGCCGTTCCCCAACTTAATAACAAAAGAGTTGGGTTTTGAAGTGTAAAATTATAATCTTAGTCGTTCTCGCCTCAAAGAAAAACACTTATTTATACCACTATTTTATGCCTGCAGTATTAAAAATAAGTGACATAGGCCAGTTTGGTGCTTCACTGGTTTCTCTTCTCAGTTCACAGGGGCCAAAAGCATTAAGGACGTGACTCATCTAACGCCCAGAGCATCACAGAGAGAGCCATAAAAGGGTGCTTATAGCAGCCAGCCCTGCCTGAGGATAGCCAGGGTGCTACGAGACATGTATAAAAGGAGCAACAGGAGATTATATCTAGAGAGAGAGAGAGAAATAAGGTGTATAAAGGAGCAGATTCATTCTGAATTCCTTGCTGCCCGTGCCCTATACTTCCTGGCCTGGTTACTTCTGCCTAGGTGGTTTAGAACCTGAGGAGTTGGAGGGGAAAGGGTTTAGTCATAGAGTGCAAGATGGTCATGCAGTGGGTGGCGTTCATTGAGTCCAGTGGATGAAATGCAACGCTGCAAGCAGCATGGTTGAATTTTACTTTCATTATTTTTTAGGTTTGATCCATCTTCATGGGAAGCTGTAGCAAATGAAGAGATGTGGCAAGCCAGGTGAGGTTCCCTTCAGTTCCCTGCAACCCACACATGTCAAAGTGGGTGCTGTAATAGTGGGTGTTGCTTTGCCGCAAAGTGAAATATTTCCCCCTCAGAAAAAAAGATAAATTTCTAGAGGCAGGCTTGCCTGTAAGGAAAATTCCCTGTGTCACATGCATTGTACGTCAGCTTGATGAAATTGTTAGAACTGAGTGAATTCTATTGACTTTCTTGTCCTGGAGAAAAGTGATGTTTTCCTAGTGGATTTTGCTGTAAATGTCTTGGCAAAGGAGAAGGTAGTTTGGAGACAGAGTGAGAAAATATATTTTAGTGTAAAATATGATCTGCAGTAAACTGTCAAGTGGAGAAGAGATGGGCTTTCATATACAATTATAATGGGCTTTTGTGGATGTATCTTCCAGGAGAAAATAGTGAAGGATATGCCTGTTAATGTGAAGTGATCTACTTGTCTTTAAAAAATTACTATAATGGGTGTGATGGAATTTATTCTGTTTTCTAGGATGAAAACAGCCTTCTTTATCTTTGACCTTGCAGAAACTGCCAGTGTGTCTGCAGATATAAAATCACAACTTTATACATTTGCATACAAAGTAGGTAACTTTTTTTGTCAACTTTTTCCTTTTTTTTGTTTTTGTGGTGAGGGTGATGAGATCTCTCTAGCACCCTGATACCATAGTGATGCCCAGATCACATGTACATAGCTAGAAGGCATGAGTGCTGGATGTGTTCTTGTTCATCCAATGCAAGTCTACAACAAACTGAAAGGGGATTGTTTAGGGATTTTATCCATTCCTATTTCCCCCTTTAAAAGTGGGCCCCAAACAATCGTAGTGGCATATCTGGATGGTCATTTAGTTAGTAAATAAAGGTGATGCTAAAAACTATGTAGCTAGCACCTCATTCTGTAGAATTATGTGTGCCTAACCCATGCCAATAAAGCACTGAAGTCCCCTGTGTCCACTAGTCTCCCATGTCCATGCACAGCTGTGCTACATCACTGAGTCGGCAAGCATAAAATTTTAAAATCTCTCTGAAAATAAGTTGTGCTGCAGTAAACATCACTAGAAATAATAGCTGTGACCTCATTAGCAGCTCATTGGTTGTATTTTATTGGTAAAGGTATTAAGTGATGCGCTGTAGCAAAACTAACAGTCTCCATCGGTAGAGATGAGGAACGTCTTAACCCAATAGATGAACAATAGTTCATCTAATAGTTTTCTTTAAATTGTTCACTACTGTGTAACGTTTTGGAGTTTGTCGTCCCATCTTCAGTCAAATTCTTAAGCATATGCCTAACGTTGAGCGTGTGAATTGTCCCATTTAAGTCCATGGACTGCTTAAGTCCTGTTTAAGATGTCCAGACCTCCTGAACTGTTGGGTAAATGTCTTTCCATGCATTACAGTTAAATCTCTTTTCCATAGTATAACAACTCTCAGGAAAGTGTATCATGTCGTGGAATGGGGTTATAGCCTTCCTTTGCAACATTCTAAAAAAGAGATAGCAGTTCTAGTCAGTGAAATACTTTTGCCAGCTGATGATATTCCAGCTCACACTTCCCTGCGTTACTACTAGATTGATTTCACAGGTCGTCCATTAGATTTTGGCTGTCAAAATGATGTTTATCTTGTCTGTTCTCTTAACTCTGTACAGTTGTGAAAAAGCCATTCAGGAGAGAAATTTGTGTGTGCCTTATATTATTTATTTTTTACAGTCGTACAAGGAAATCATCAATTTGCATAAAAAACACCCAGTCAATTGGCATAAAAACTATGCGATCGCTTGCGAAAGGATGCTGCGTCTGCATAAGGTGGATGTGGACCCTGAAGTTTTGTTATCTGAAACTGTTAAACATTTCCTCCTCTATACGGAGAAAGCAGAGGATGATCCCCAGCGAGTAGATATTTTGCAGGCTGTAAAACACCTGAAGAAAGAGCTGCAGGGGCTGAGAAAAATGAAAAAAGATCTGAAGCAGCTAGCTGTATAGTACCAGTTTATGACCTGCTTTCTGAAGGGCTAAAATTCGGAAGTCAGGAGGTAAAATTGAATCGGTCATTAACAAAGGGAGAACGTTTTTTAAAGACCACAGAAGTAATAGCAGAAGGAATGGATGGAAATGTACCATTGTTCTCTCATTGTTGTCAGATGAAGAGTTCTGGTAGCCAAGCTACATTTCACATTATTTTGTATAGAAAAAATATGTTACCAAATTAAGTGCTGTGTTTAAAAAAAAATAAATAAATAAGCGGGGAAGCTTTTTTGTAAAGAACTAGAGTCCAAAATACTGTGCATGCAAATATGTCCATTGATTTTATTTGATATGTCTAATTCATAAATGTAAGAAATTCATTTCCCATTAAAAGTTCCTTCCTTCGGCGAGTTCCAGCTATGTAAAATATCTGTTTTTTATATTGTTGTGTACAGTATTGCACACTGCCATTTGTGTGTGCGTTAGGAAGGCTTTAATCAGCATGAGTTTGGGATATAGAGTCATTACTCAGAGTGTGTGTAGCCATGCCTGAGTTACACAAGTTATCCTGATGAAAGAATGCTAGTAAAATCTTCATACCTCACTGCACCTTCACAAATCCTGTAGATGTCATAGATGTTACAAAAAATAGTTTTAGGAATGTTTTAGAGCATTTTTTCTGAATTACTTTTTATCTTTCCTGTAGAGCCAAGTGACTTGGTTACCATGAATCTAATCCAGGGGCCCAATAACATCATCTAAAAATAACCCTAAATTAGCTTTTCTTTATTTTATTTTGTTACTGATTTTTAATCCTTTTTCTTTGGTCCTTCAAGGGCTAAAAGTGAGCGCAGGGCCTCCACTGGCAAGCTGAGAATTTTACTTTCCCAGTGATTGTAAAGTTCCTATTTCTAGCCCTGTGGGCCCTTGAGGAATTTTTAGGTTTAGAGAAGCTGTCACTGGCCCAAGATGGAATCTTGGCTAAGGTAATTTTGTGGGAAGGAAGAGGAAACATTTATGTGGTAGGTTGATTTTTTTTTCAATGATAGGTGATCAAAGCTACCTTGGGGTTTGGAATGTTAGAATAAGTGGAGATTGTGTAGTGAGCAGAGTGCAGGAGAAATGGTCAGAGGTGCACCATATATTTATCACATGGCTCTGCAATTTATTATATGGATTCCACCCTCACATATACTATGTTCTGTATGTAATATATTTGCCTGTATCTCTGTACACAGGTTATATATATATATATATATGTATTCAGTGCATATATGTGAATCTCGATAGTTATTCCACTTACCATCCCTGATACTTCTCAGATACTTCATGTGTGAGTCTATTTTTCGTGTAACAGCAGAAATCCATTCCATAAAGGCTTTAAAATGGACATTGGGTACTT
The DNA here is from genome assembly GCA_007922155.1 of Mesoclemmys tuberculata. NCBI lineage: Eukaryota > Metazoa > Chordata > Testudines > Chelidae > Mesoclemmys > Mesoclemmys tuberculata. The sequence continues at coordinate 9,521,410 of ML675611.1, read as the reverse complement.
AAAAATCACACTTCTATCTGAAAATTCTTATCCACTGGTTGTTACAAGTTGCAATATAAGAGGAAGAAATATTTTCCTCTCTCTTTCCATTTTGGTTACCTTGTACATTTGATGGCACATTTTGAATAGTCAATCTCCCCGTGTTTGTGGTGGAGTATTTGCACACAGCTGCAGAGGAAAGAGGAACATTGAAAAGAATAGGAACATGTGGTTATAAAACCACAAAAATTGAGGGTGCTCAGTGCACTACATGCATGCACTAAGCGTGCATGTGGACCCTGCCTTTGATCTGTGTTCCCTTTCTTCTACCTCACTTTGAAATGGGAGTAGGGAGTTTTTAGACTTTGGCAGACACTGAGTACATAACGGGTAAGTGTGGGATTTATTTACACCCCAGCTTTCCATGAGCTAATGGTTTTGTAAGACAAGTCCCCAGGTATGCTTTAACTTTTTTTTTTTTAATTGATTAGATTTCAGGTCGACAGTACCCTTTAAATATCTTCCATTTTGTCAATTACTGTACAAGTAAAGTGTTCATCTAAAACTACAGTATGCCATGGTGAAAAGTTCCAGAGGGGTAGCCGTGTTAATCTGTATACCGCATCTGACGAAGTGGGCTGCAGCCCACGAAAGCTAATGCCTGCAGAAATTTGTTAGTCTTTAAAGTGCTACTGGACGCTCGTTGATTTTACAGTATATGTCCCTACATAGCAGCCTTTTAGAATGAGTATTTTTTTCCCTTCTCATGATCAATCCTTGAGCAAAACGGATAACATTAGGAACCCTGTTTTTGAATGCTTTTGTTCCCTATATTATTCACAATCCATTCAGGCAAATATAGTTAGGCAATTTCTGTCTTAATTAGATATTCCTTCATTACTGTATAGTCCTGAAATAATTCTTGAAGCCTCTGTGGGTTCTAATAGCTACCTGGGAAAAAGGAGAGCCACACAAAGGTGTGTAGACTGTGATCTTATTAAAATAATGTGTCATATTTCAGTAAGTAGCAATGCAAACCAGAGAAGAATTCTCCCATGGAAAAATACATACCCTGGCTGGGAAATTATTGGAAATGTGGGGCTAGTGATCAACTATTTTAAGGGGTGGGGAAGGAATTTCCCTGGATTGTCTATTTCCCAATATACACACACACATGCGCAGGCATATGTAGGTAGATAGAGATCGATAGTGTATCTATGGTTGTAAAATATCACGGTCAAACTGAAGGCAAAACTTTGGAAGCAAAAGAAGTTTCAAAATTCCATGTAGTGAAAGCATTTGGATTAGGTCTGCTGGTACTTTTATTCAAAGCGATTGTTCTGTGAATGTTTCCAAGCCTACATGCTAAACGGGCATTGCTGAGAGATGCTGGCGGCAGTTTAATTTTTATTGGCTCCTCTTAGGTGGCTCCCTTAAGTTTATCAAACGAGGAAAGCTGATTTGGTCTTCGTTAGTCTCACTTGCATGAATTGGTTGCCAAGTAAACAGGATTTTGCATTGTCCTAATTACTTTCGCATGTGTGTTTTACCTCCGTTTGTTCTCTTGCAGAACTGGTCCTAATAATTAGTCAGATTCCTGCTGCCTAAATGTAAAAAAGGAGACTTCTGAGGGTTTTTTCTTATAAATTCATTTCTGTTACAAGCATCTTTTATACATATTACTAAAGGGAGCGCACTAAGAAATGCAAATAATAGTTCTTTATTTTATTATGACAGTTAATTAATAGCAACCTGTTTTAATGAATAAAGTCACTCAGAGTCCTTCAGTACTTCCTAAGTAGAGGCCAGAATCTGTAGGGATTCTTTTCCCCCCAATTGTATAGCTCCTAGACTCCAAGCACTATATAGGCCTCTGTATAGAAATGCTCACTAATGAAGAGGGAGGGCTAGGAGCTTGTCTGCATTCAAAGATCACTGGTGAGTCATTCAGCAAGAAAAGGCCCCCTTACTAGGAATAGTCACAGTTCCGTGGCATTGTACTAGGAAAAGGGCCTGATCAAAGGTCTCCTGTGGAGCTTGCATGGTTCCTTTTCATACAACGACCATAATTAAAACCACTAATTCTCTTTTAAAATGCTGCAGGATGCCATGTAGGCATCTGTCTGGAGTGTCCTTTGTGATGTCATAAGCTGTTAAGGACCAGTGCCGAGGGCTTTTGAGTGAAATGCCAGTCATGAAGGTACTTCAAGAGAAGGGTGCCTCTAAAGGCTTGACAGGGCCTTGACTACACAATTCGAGCTGAATTTGCCCCTTGTCAGCTGCCAGTAAATAAATCTCAAAGGGGGAAAAGCTGAAGTTTCATTACCTGATCCGTGGGGCTTTGTTGGTTTTGGCATCACACAGGGGAAAGCTCTTGCCCCTCCATTCTCTGGATTTGAAGATGTCCATTGGAGCCTGCAGAGTCCGGGTGGGGTTCAGAGCGGAACCTTTTGAAGAGTGTCAATAGTTGTAACAGTTCAGCTGTTAGGAAGACAAATAAATGGAGGAGTTCATTAATCCTCTTTTGGCTCTCGGTGCCTTTTGCCCTTTTATCACAGCCTTATTAGGCTCCTGCTCATCTTGATCCAGAAGAAATGAATGGAAGTTGTTGAGTCCTAATTGGCAAAGACTTTTAATCATGGGCCAAGAACTTTCCCTGACTTGAAAGTAACTTCTCCACAGGGAGGAACAAAAAAAAAAAAATTCTTGGTTTGCCTTAAAACAAAACAAACTGAAAAAACCTGTTGGGGTTGAATGCACTGTAAAAATGTAAGGGAGAAATTGGCGTGGCTGTGCTTACACTATGTATATTTACTGCTTAAAAATATATATGTGGAGGCAGAATCCTAACAGAAGGATATTCTTTCCTGAAATTGAGTTGCACTTTGGGTGTCTGCATTACCATTAAATACTCATGTATCTGGTATAAACAGCGACCCACTCAAAACAGCGCGCTTCCATGGAAGCTGTTCTCCGAAGGCCAGGGAATTATGTTTTATATGGTGTAAAAGTTGATATCAAATCATTTGCAACCATTTTATAGATGAAGTATAATGGTATTGCATAGTTCCCATATGTCCAGTGACGATTCTGATCTTAGGATATTGCACCATATCTAACAACTGTGATATCTCACTAAACTAATAAAAAGTTTTGAATCAATCAATACCTGTAGGCATTTAGGTGTTTTACTGTAAATCAAGCTGTTTAAACAGAGATTGTGTTAAATATAGAATTAATTTGTGTTTTCCTCCCTCCACAAGTTAAACAAAAAACTATTTTCATGTATCAAAATGTTTGTATGCTTATACTAAAAATATTATGGTCCAGCACAACCTGAAAAACATCAGGGTCATGCATTATAGCACAAAATCCTTTTTCTTTGTTTCACTACCTAAGTTGTACATTTTGGAAATTTACCAGACTAAGGTTCATCTTAAGGATGGCATTTACAAGCTTAGATCAGAACAGAAAAAGTCCTGATGCATTTCTGTCTTGCTTTAAATCATCTGATTAACTACAGCACCCACTATGAGATGCCTGGGGAATATTGCCTTCTTGCTCATCCTGACGCTTGTCACAAATGCAAAACAGCTCCAAAGCCTGTACTCACAAATGAATGAGTCATGTTTCCAGGGAATTCTGGGAACATTAAAAGGACAAGATCTTGGCACATCATTACATGAGCAAACATGCAGCTAAAGCGTCTGTAGTGATCATGATATCAAATGAAGACATCATTGTCAGTACCCTCGGAGTCTGTTTAATTTGGATCTGCTTGGCAAGTCTCATTCGAGCACCAATCATAAAGCAAGCTTCCTACCTGAAGGCAGTAGTCTGAGGTGTATATAAGGTAAGAGTTTCCACAAGAAACGTCTTTGTAGTTCTGTAGTAAGTTTTTTAAAAATTTTATTTCTAATCGCTTTACAATAAACCAGTGCAAAATCTTGGGACAAGATTAATTTTTGATGTAAAAATATTGCTGAAGGCTATTCGCAAAAGAGTGAATATTTGCAAGTTTCGGAATCCATGCCGATGAATGCAGATCTGGAAAGTTTAGTACTCTCAAAGCTCTTATTAAGGGCACGTCATTGTGTGACGGGGTCCGCTGGGCCGCAACTGGAAAACTGGGGGACCACTTCAGCTGCCAGCCTGGACTGGCCCTCGCAATACCTTGCTAGTGACAAGCAGCAAGTCTCTCCAGGCGCTGTTATCACCTAGCGCATCAACATGCAGAGCACCGTGCCCAGCTAGATCTCATGAATGCTAAGCAGGGTTGCCTCTTGCTCTGTGACGCTGTCAGCAAGCTACACTTACACAGCCACCAACAGGCTGAGACACACCCAAATTAGGCCTTGTCTACACTAGCGCTTGTCCTGGCAAAGCTTTTGTCACGCAGTGGTGTGAAAAAACACACCTCTGAGCAGTATAAATATTCCCAGCTTAATCGCTTGTGTGGACAGTGCTATGTCAGCAGGAGATGCTCTGCTGCCCACATAGCTACCGCTCGTTTAGGTGCTTTTATTGTGTCAGTGGGAGTGCTCTCTCCCATCAACATAACATGGCTACACAAGCGCTCTTACAGCGGCACAGCTGTACCGATTTGCTGTGCTGCTGTAAGTTTTAAGTGTAGACTAGCCCTTAGATACATGCATATCTTGTCTAGCCACGCACGAACCAACAGGCACCAGCCAATCACCTCACACACACTTTGTAAGAACTGCACCAAAAAAAGTCTATTCCCCAAAATTAATAAATCAGCTCCCCCCTTGTTGTGGGGAAGACATGCGACAGCTTTTGCTACTGAGCTAAGATTTCTAGACACTCCAAGACCACACTGGTTGAGATAAAACATTAAACCAAGTTTATTACCTACGGGAAAATAGATTTTAAATGACTATAAGAGGCAAATGTACAGTGATTAAAAGTAGTTATCAAATAAAATAAACGTAGATCGCAGTCTAAGCTCTACACAGTAACAAGCTCTTGAATTAACAATGTCTCACCTTTGTTAGCTGGTACAAGCAGTTTCTTAAATGCAGGCTGGGCAACCTTCAATGCCTGGGACTCCCCTCCCGTTTCAAAGTCCTTTTGTCTTCCAGAGGATCCTTCAGTTGAATGGGAATGAAGCCAAGTGATGATGTCACATGCCCCCTTTTATCGTGTGTTTCAGCTTGCTAGAACAGTTCATGCATGTGACATGGCGGCTGCTTCTCCTTGGTCAAGCAACTCCGTGGCGAATGTGCATAATACAGCAAAGCCGCAGGTAAGCAATCCAGAGGTGAAATCTTATCTTGATGGGTCATTAGCGTTTCTGGCCACTTCATCCTTGTACTTGAAAAGCTGGTTTGGGTGGTTCCTACCTCACATGTTCTAGTAGCACTTACCACATTATTTTATGGCTTCACATGCTAAGGTAGCACATACAGTCCAACAGGATATTAATATTTAGCAGAACAAGATTTTTTTTTAAAAAAACACGCGCAAGGCATTATTTGTACAGAATATGTATTTATATGAGGTTGGTGGGTATGGGGGTTTTGGGGTGTTTTCAGACATAGGGGGTCACACTTCCCCCCTTAGTTTATTGCTAGAGCATTGGTCGTTGACGAGCGCAGAGGCCGTGAGCCCAAGGTTCCTTTCCTGGTCAGGGCATCTGCTGCCATATTCTCTTTCCCCTTTATGTGCACAATCCCCATGTCAAACTCTCGCGGGATCGGGCTCCAGGGGTATAGTTTGGAATTCTTGCCCTCAGTTCTGTGCAGCCACATGAAGGGCGAGTGATCTGTTAGGATCTTGAACCTCCTGTTAAAGAGGTAAGGCTTCGGTTGCTTCTCTGCCCACTTCATAGCATAGCCCACCTTCTCTAGGACAGAGGTGTTCTGTACACTAGGTGACAGGTTTTTACTTGGGAAGGCAAGGGGGGGTGTTTTTGTTGCCATCATCAGTTCAGCACCCAAGCCAGTGTCAGACACATCGGCACACAGCTCAAACATTTTATCAAAGTTGGGACTGGCCGGGACAGGCTTTCCAGATAAGCGTTTCTTTATCTTGTCAAACCCCTTTTGGCCTGCTGCTGACCACAGCACCTTGCTGAGCTGGGGATGCAATATCGCTTACCCCACCCACAAACCTTCTGCAGTAGTTTTCTAGGCCTATGAAAGACTGAACTTGTCTTTAGTTTGAGGCACAGGCCAATTTGGAACGGCTTCCACTTTGAGGGGGTCAAGGGATATCTGCCCCCCTCCCTCCTCCAGCCCAGTGTCCCCAATAAGAGACTTTGGCTGCTCCTATTTTGCATTCAGAGGGTTTTATGATTAGACCAAACTCTTTGAGCTTTGACAGCATAATTTCCAGGTGTGCTTGTCCCATGTGTTGCACTTTCATCTGTGTATGCCCTTGCAAAATTTTGCAAACCGTTTAGCACTTTGTTGACCAGTCTCTGGAAGACAGTTCCAGCATTGACCAGGCCAAGAGGTAACAACGTGAATTCCTAGAGCCCAATGTCAACGATAAAAGCAGACATCCTCTTCCAGAGGGATTTGCCAGTAACCCCAAGTTATATCAAAAGTACTGAGATACTTGGCTTTGCTCAGTAGATCCAGCATATCATCAATTCTAGGCCTCGGGTTCACATCTGGTACCGTAACAGCATTACGTTTTCTGTAGTCTACACCAAATCTTAGTGTTGTCCTTTTTAGGGAGCAAAACCACGGGGGATGCCCAGGATCTGTCAGATTCCTTAATCGCTCCCAGGTCCAACGCAATATGTCTCGCTCTGTGAATTTGCTCTTGCACCCTGCCAGTGGCCCTGGAAGGGGGTGGCTGTGCCCCTTTTGTGGGTAAGCAAGCGAGTCTTTCCTGGCTGGTTAGAAAACACCTCACTGCATCCTTGCAACTTTGATAACACCTCCCACCCCCTTGCCCCCAGCTGGTGTTAACTCACTGCAGATTTCACTGGTTTCCAGGGTTAAAACACCCTGGCACTCAGCCATCAAATCAACACGGTAGAGCCCCTCAGTTTCCCCCTCAAGACAGCAGATCACGTTCACACCCCTGCCCTCCCCCCCACCCAGCTTCATGGTAGGCTTTAAGATGGTTCACATGTATACGCTGTGGGACGGCATCTTCAAGGGGCTCCTTAACCAGATAGCTGTCCTCATTTGCAATTTCTGTTACCTCAAAGGGCCCTCCCCAAGAGTTCAGCATCTTATATTTTTTCACAGGGCTTAGCACCTTTACCAAATCCTCAAGGATTTGTGTCATACCCCACCTTTTATTTAGATCAACTCTCTTGGAGATTGGTTTGAACAATTCCCATCATGTCTTTTAACTCTTTCCTGAACCGCTGTACAGATTCAGTCACTGGTTCTTTGTTTACTGCAGTGTTCCCCTCCCAGGAGCCCTTAATGAGATCTAGGGGTCCCCTAACTTTCCTCCCTGCAAAAGATCAAATGGGGACATCCCTGTGGATTCTTGGGACACCTCCCTGTAAGCATACAGCAGAAATGGTGGGAACTCATCCCAATTTTGGCCCCTTCTCTTGGTGTGCATTCCCAGCATGGATTTTAAGGTCCCATTGAACCTTTCTACCACACCATTCGCCTACCGGGGGTATAGGGCAGGTCTGAGCGGTTGCGCACCACACAAATCCATAGCTTGGTGAATAGCTGAGACATGAAATTCGACCCCCAACCTGATAAAATTTCTTTAGGGAAACCTCCTCTGCTTAATATAGTGAGAAGGGCTTTCGCCACAATCTCGGCTTCGATGTTAGACAGAGCAACTGCCTTGGGCTACGTGGTAGCAAAGTCTACCATCACTAAGATATAGCTGTACCCTCTCTGGTTGGGACGCTGCATAGGACCTACATCGTCCACTTCTACACTTAGCAATGCCTCCCGTATCACAGGCAAGGGATGTAGGGGCCCTTTCTGGGGTCCCCCAAGTCTCTTCCTGTCCTGTCACACTAGATGAGACTTGCAGTTCTCCTTTATATCCTCATGAATTCCTGGCCTGAAGAAATTCCTCCTCAGCCTAGCATGGGTTCTCTGTACCCCCTACTGACCAGCAAAAGCACCATCCGGTGCTAACAGCATTAATTCCCCACGGTGCTGGCCGGGTACAACCGGCTGCATATAGCGGTGTCCAGGGCCTTTGTTCCTGCCCATAGGAACCTCGCTGTACAACTTCCCATCCCTTTCAAATACCATCTCCCCGTTGGACTTTCCTGGGACATTCTCCAGCCCACATTTCCATGTGCGCTCTAGAGTACGGTCTGCCTTTTGCTCAGCTGCAAAGCCCTGATAGCTAAGAGCTGGGCCAGCATCCTTACTCACAGACACTTCCCGCCTCCTCGAGCCCTTAGGGAACGCCCTTCCTCTTGTCACACAGGCATTTGTCCCAGTCCACCCTCCCCCCCTCCACACACACTCGAAGGCTCTGCAGAGAGCCAAGGGAATTCTCTCTATTCCCCTCAACAGTTCCCGGGGCTTTGTTACACCCCCCTTGCGGGGACCCAAGACTGTCTTCCTTCTTGCTGCAGGTCACCCCACCGGCCATCTTAGCGACACAGAATAAATGGTTCCCCAGAAGGCTGTTGGCCTTTCATTACACCCACCCCCAAACTGCTTTCCAAACTTGCCCGTTCCACGTGAGTTTGAGCTAGCGGTACGGGGAATTTGGTTGGACCCAGTGCCACAACCTCTGCCATTTGGCTGGGTGACAGGCTGGTAACCAGGAGCATGCTCTTCTTGGTTAGCGAAAGCCATGTCTCCATGTTCTTCCACCCCAGGCATTCTCTGCCATGGATTTGGACAACCTTAATGGGCTCCATGTCTGACTCCCCACAAAACTCGCCAGGTAAGCTCCTTCCGGAGGGGCATCTGTGCTCATGACAGCAGAACTCACATGGGTCGTTCGCTGCCTGCTTCCTGCTAGTGTAGGACATTTATTTTTCAGATGATCAGTGATCAGGGCTCCTCCATTTTCACAGGAGTCTTGGGACAGGGAGTGACCTTGGGGAGATGTGTGCTTGTTCTCCCAGTCACCTTTCTTTTTCCCAGGGGTAAATTGGGAACATTTCCTCCAGGTTTGAACCCCTCGTTATGTGATTTATTCACACTAGATGTCTGTGTTTGCTCAAAGGCAGCAGCCAAAGAAGCCATCTCATCCACATTTTTGACCCATAGACATCCTCACATCATCGTTACATATGCTTAGGAAATATTCCTGAGCAATAAAACCAAACAGGCAATCAGAACTGGTGACACCTTTGCCACCCACCCATTTTGCCATCGAATCCTTGAGCTGGTTTACATGTTCCCCATTGCTCCTGTTCACAGCCCTTTTGAGATGTCTAAACTTCACCCTACCAGTTTTGGGGGTGATTTTAAATTGTCCCAGAACCATCTTTTTGAATTTATCATAATTTGAAGGATCCTCCAATGGCACCTTATTGAAGGGACCCAGAGCTTTCCCAGTCAGCTCTGCAACCCAAGTGGAGATGTTCCTGTCATCAGGGACGTTGTGAACTACACACAGCCTTTCAAAGGTGGTGAAGGACTCTGCAATGGCAGCTGCCTCATGGCATTCAGGACACAATTGTTCCCATCGGTGGATTTCTGGAGAGGTGGGGCTCAGTGGTGTGCAAGGGTTCTGGTTCTGCTTCTCTAGGGACAGTTTTCTGTCTTCGTCTTTCTCCACCCTGTTCTCTGTCTTTCTGCTCAGCTTCTTGCTGTTTCAGCTCCAGAGCCCGCATAATAGCTAACTGCATAGCTTGCTTTTGGGCTTTGGCTTCTTTCTCCTGTAACTGCAATTCGCTTAACTCCACAGCCTTCAGAGTTCGCTTTCCTTTTCAGCAAGCTGAAGTCGGGATAATTCCAATTTTTCTACAGCCTCGCTTTCACCCATCTTTTCTGCTTTTCCTGCCTCTAGTTCCCTTTCCCAAAATAAGTAAACAGAAAAACAAGCAAACAAATAGGTAACCTCCCCTTTCACTGTTTTCAGCCACACTTAAAATCTTTACACCAGTGTATAAAGCATACATCTCACTCAGAGCAGCAAACTGTGCACTTCACCCTGCTCACTGTTCCAAATCTTAAGGGATCCCGTGGGGTGCAACCTGAAAACCGTGAGTGTGCTGTGCTGACTTCACTCTCCAGCCGGGGCTGTCCCTCTCAACGCCTTGCTAATGACAAGTCGCAAGCCCCTCCAGACGCTGTTATCACCTAGCCCAAACAGCAATGGCATGCAGAACACTACACCCATCTATATCGAATAAATGTTCACCTGGGTTGCCTCTCATTCTGCGATGCTTTCAGCAAGATTCACTTACCCAGCGCTCTGCAGGCAGAGACAAACCCACCTTAGATACGCATGCTTTGCCAAGCCACTCACGAGCCAACAATAGAGAGACACCAGCCAATTAAAGAACTGCATCAAAAGGAGTCTATCCCCAAAATTATATTAATAAAGCTGCTCCCCCCGTCGTTGTGGGGCGGAAGTGCAACAACTTTTGTTACTGAGCTAAGATTTCTAGAGTTGAGATAAAACATTAAACAAGTTTATTAGCTACAGAAAAATAGATTTTAAGTGACTATAAATGGCAAATGTGAAGAAATTAAAAGTAGTTACCAAGTGAAATAAACATAGATCCTAGTCTAAATTCTACACAGTAACAAGCTCTTGAATTAGCAATGGCTCACCTTTGTTAGCTGGCACATGCAGTTTCTTAAACACAGATAGGCAGCCTTCCCTACCTGTGACTCCCTTTCCCCCTTTTCAAAGTCATTTGGTCTTCCAGACGCTCCTTCAAGTGTCCAGTTGAATAGGAGTGGAACCAAGTGATGATGAAACGTGCCCCTTTTTAAAACGTGTTTCAGCTCGCTAGAACAGTCCATGCATGTTACGTGTGGCTGATTCTCATTGGTCAAGCAACCCCATTGCAAATGTGCGTAATGCAGCGAAGCCTCAGGTAAGCAATCCCTAGTGGTGGAATCTTTTCTTCATGGGCCATTAGCACATCTGGCCACTTCATTGTTGTACCTGAAAAGCTGGTTTAGGTGTTTCCCTTCTCACAACATGTTCTAGCACCACTTACCACAATATTTTATAACTTCCCATACTCTGGCAACACACACAGTCCAACAGGATATTAATGTTTAGCAGATCAAGACTTTTAAAATAATACCACACTAGGCACAGTTTGTACAGAACATATCTTAATGATATGTCATTGGTGAATATGGAAGTTTTGGGGTGGTGTTTTCAGACACAGGTTGTCACACAGTGGCATTAGAAAGTGAAAGTTGCTGTCCACTCTGGCTGGTGTCAGATGTCATAAATAATTTAAAACAAAATCAGAGAGAATTGCAGAACCTAATTTTCTGCGATCAGCACCATGAGCCAGTCAGTTGAAGTTGAGTTGCTAAGATTAAAAGCGAATGGAAAACAATACACAAATCTGAACAACCGTCTAACGATATGATCTCTTTTTATAAAGCCTTGGAATGCTCTTAAATATGCTGCAAGATACTTAGGGGTGACTCACGAGAATGCTACCTGCTAAACTTCAAGACCCTTGCAAACAAATAAATAAGAGGGGCAACCCCTTGTACCCACACCCATAACCTTATTTGATACATGCAGGTCTTGTCTACACTGGCACTTATGCCGACAAAACTTTTGTCGCTCAGGGGTGTGAAAACAACACCCTCCAGAGCAACATACGTTTTGTCAGCATAAGTGCCTGTGTGGACAGTCCTATGTTGGCGGGAGCTGCTTTCCCGCCGACATAGCTACTGCCCGTTATTTAGGTAGTTTTATTATGTCAGCGGGAGAGCTCAACATAAGGTGGCTACACGAGCGCATATGCTGGCAAAAGAAGGCTTTGCTGGCATAGGTGGTAGTGTTGACAAGGCCTTAGTATTTTAGTATTTTGATTCAGGAGTTCATCCTGCACATCACTTGATATAAAAGCCCTTTGGAAAAAGGGAGCTCCTTCACTGTTCATAGCTAATCCCAAAAGGATGCCTTAGTGTGTCTTGACTTTTTTGTTACATGCAAAAACTTGACCTTTCAGTAAAAACTTATTTAAAAAATGAATGAGACCAAAGATGAAGAGTCGGCCTCTTAGCTGGTGTAAGCTGGCATAGCTCCATTCAAGTCAGTGGAGCTGCTTTAGTTTACATCTGCTGAGATTGTGGTTCAAAATGTGTTCTTTTGGTGGTTTTTAATGTCAAATAATCTTGTTTCCCTACTATAACACAAGGCTTATCTTGAAGTTTTGCTTTTTGTATTGCTACAGAAGTCTGATATATAGATGTGAATATATTGATCATCAGTGAATTGGTGATTTATTACTCCTCTTCATGTACTCTAGTGTTTCATCCACGAACAGTAGGAATATATGTTTTTGCTTGGGGAGGAATAAGATGGTTAGTGGCCTTAGAAACATAATGATCAGTCCAGATGCTTTCGTGGTACTTGTTATGTGATTGCATTTTAGAATTCAGGAGAAATAAGGTAATTCATAACACATTTTTATATGGAATTATTTCATGCCAGCATGCAGAGAAACACTGCGGGCAGATTTCAAGATGCAATTCAGGAGCAGGGAAAACGTATTTTAAAAACCACACATCCATAAATTGATTCTTAGAGACTGATCAGTTGTATTAGCACGACTAGTCCATTCCACACTTAAGCACTTTTGACGAATTCAGTTTGGTTTTGGTAGGAAAAGCCCATTTTTATAGTTGAGACAGTTTGAAACACCAGCTATTCTGGCTCTAAATGAAGAGATTCTTTCAGAAAATGTGAGTGTGCATCTCTTCCTTTTGGGAGAGCCTAGCGAATGTGGGCTCTAAGACGAGAACGTTACATTACAGTGGTAAGTTAGGATGATCTGAATGGTTCAGGGTTGATTTTTTTTTTTTTTCTTCTAAGATTTGCTTTAAATCTTTTCATTAGGGATTTACGTGCTCTTTTCTTCAGTTGTCATAGTACATCTCCCTCTGAGTATTTCCTAAGTAGACTTCCTATTATGTAAAAATTAACTGGTTAATTTTAACCTTAGTTGTTGTTTGTTTTCCTGCCAGGAAAACTAAGGTAAAATAACCCCTGTGATGATCTGACTAATTTGTATAGTAAATCTGAGTCTCAGACAATATATTTTCCTTGAAAAACACAAAAGTAGTCTCCAATGTCTATCGACGTTATTACCGTACGTCAGGGGCAGGTAATAGCCACAGTAAAGTAGATCTTAATTAAAATCCTCTTTTACTCCACTCATGATGTATTCAGAGGGTCTATACACTAAAAGGTACTAGTACCTATGGCTTTGCCCAACTACTAGATAATTCATTACGTAGCATTAATGGTATGGATATTGGCCTACCTAGTAGAATAGTAGAATAGGTAACAAACTGCCTCATACTACTAGTATTTGCTATCTAAATACTGTTATTGTGTAAATGGATCTCTCTTCCCTCTCTGTTATGCCTTCTTTTGTCAACTAGGACCTGGTCTACACTGGCCGCAATTTTCGGCAGCAGTCGACGGGAGATATGCAAGTTACGTATGGTAGCTTGCGTATCTCCTGTCGACTTCCTAATGTCTACTTACCGTGGTATCTCCACTGCGCTGCGCTGATGGGAAATTCCCACCCGTCAATGCAGCGCTATATGACTTGCCATGGTGGATTTACAGAGTCGACTTCCGGTTCGATTGAGCAACTCTTCACTGCCGCTCAGTCGAACCCGCAAAATCGATCCTGCGCTGTCGGCGGTGCCACTGGCAGTGTAGATATAGCCATAGTAATGAACTTTTCTGCTGTAGGATTCTGCTAATTGAACCTTGTTTGGTCCTCTGGTTCCTCTCTTCTACAGCATGCAAGGGAGCAAACTCCTGTAATGCTCCAATCCTGGAAATGCTGATGCTCTCAATTAACCTTGCTCAAATGAGTAAAATCCACTGACTTCAGGGAACTACTCATATGAGTAAAGTTAAACACTTGCATAAGTGCTTGCACATCAGAGCTTTGGTCTTTGATAATGTGTGTGTAGCTAGATATAGGAAACGTAATAGTCAGAAACACCAAAACTCTGGTGATCTTACTGTATTCTTGAGATTTTAATGTCTTTAAATTAGAGTTACATTGTTTAGTTCATTTTAATTCTTCCTGCAGCCATGGGTTGTTGAGGGAGACCGGGATTGGGGAGAATGGGTGACCCTTAAATACCATAATTCTTTCCAAAGATGGTTTGGGATGTTGCGGTTTCATTAGCGTTTGCAGATAGAAATATATTTAAATTTGGCATTCTGCTAAGTGATTACAGGATGTGAAATGAAATAAATTTTGCACAGCATGAAATTATTCTTGCCACGTATTGAGTGTGGCGGCAGATCTTTTGGTTTGGACAGTGAACAAGGCCGGGTGGCAAAGAAACAAAACCGGGCGGGGGGAAAGAAAACCCTATCAAAGGTAAGTCCTTGTCGCAAAAACATTTTTGGCTGGATCAAATATTAAACCTGCTACTACAGATTTCACGCTTTGCATTCCTAAAGCAGATGCAGAGCGATGATGCCAACAATGAATTGGAAAATAACATTACTTGCCTTGTGTACTCGATCCAGCAGAGGGCACAACAGATAAGTGTTGTGTACATCTCTGACTTAGGGGGAACTGATAAGACTTGATTGTAATTGCTTCTGTAAAAATATGTAGCAGCATGCTTGTGTGCTTATTTACATTTTGGAATGTGGTTCAGAATGTAGGGTCTAGATTTATAACTTTGTTTTGATCTATCAATACATAGGAGACTTTCTTTTGTTGCCGGCTTTATGTTTACAAATCCATGATGTTAAATTGCTGGATTTAATTATTAAAGTACAGGGAGTTATTGAGATTTTTTCCATTGGTTATTTTTTTAAATATAAATTCAGACTTTCCAAGCCTTGGTAGGAAAAAATTTCCCATGTTTGTTAGTTACTGACTTTTTGGAAAGTGTAAATGAAAAAATAAATATTAAAAGGTTAGGAGATGGGGAGACTGGGGGAAAAAAAGGAATATACTGTTCACATTTTATTCCGAAAAGAATGTGCTGTATATATGTAGTGTGAGTGTGTGTACATGTTTATATATGTAAATGCATATATATATAAAATATATATAAAATAACAAAATGCTCAATAAATACTGGAAAAAAGTAAATTTTTGCAATTCCAATATCAAATACTATGCTATAAAGAACAGTTGATCTATTATATTTGAATTTGAAAAGAAATGAGAAAATGCTGTAAGGAAAAAAGAATTTGATGGCTTAAAAAACCCCACAGGTTTGTAATAGTATTAAATTAAAGCTGCAATAAACATGGAAAGAAAATGTTTTGGATAGATTTAAATATTTGTTGTCTTCACGAGTTTAAAAATAGGCAGACATTTTCCTTAAATGTGGTATTTTATTAACTTAGGTGAACAGTATTAACTAACAAGAAACATAGCCTTCCGAATAACTACACTTTACAACTCTCATGGTGTTCACTAAGTAAATTATATAGTGCAGCCTATGCTAAACATGTACTTTGTAGTAAAATGTAATTTGGAGATCCCAGTTCTTAAAAACATTAACGATGACTTCCCGTGCCCGCTCGCTGTCTCTCAAATGTAGAAGTGATGAGAAGGGGGAAAGATATGGAAACAATGACATCCTCTGACAAGCCAAATTAACACAAACGAAGTCCCTTTTGTTAACTGCGAAGCTTGAGGGGATTTTGCAAAAGACAGAGCTCACCTTTGCAATCTTCTCAGAAAGACTCTGAAAAATACACACTCGCTACCAGTTCCTCTAGCCTATGTGTAAACGAGAGAGTGTTTGGAACAAATGAACATCCCATGTAAACAAGCTTAGCACTGAATTTGCATAGCAAAAAAAATCGGTTTTCATGTGTTTGTCTCTCTCTTGTTTCAGATTTATTGTTTAAATCAAGGCTTTCCAATTTTGTGGGGTTATGGGTTGGGTGCTGGTTGGGTTTTTTGTGTTTTGTAGTTTTCCAGCGTGTATGAGGTAAATAAGACTTCTAAAGTGTCTCTGCAGCGTGCTTTAAAAGCTGGCGAATCTGGGTGACTGTAAATCTGTTTCTAAAAATACAAAGAGAGCAGGTTAGAGCTGCTAGTAGCGAGCTGATTAAGAGCAGTGGCTACATAAAGAGCAGCCAGAGTCCATATTGTAAGTAAGTGTTATTGCATCCATGAGAAATACAGCTCGAAAGCTTTTAAGGGTTGGTGTAGCTTATTTTTTTTAGTGAATTAAGTGCTGGTGAAAGGTGCCAGATTGCCAGCTTTGAACACTCAGTTTCTCTGCGTAGCCGCAGACCCTGTGCGTGCCCCAGAGCAGTGCTTTCACACTTGCATCGCCCAGGCCTGGCTGCGCAGGGCCTGCATACATGCAGTTCTCGCCAGCGAGTATTGATTCAGTCGAAGGAGGGTCAGGAAAAGAAGGATTGGGTGTTCACAGCTGACCACAGACGAACCTGGAAAGAGGATTCAGGTGGATAAATTAAATGGAAAAGAATTAATTGAGGAGCCGTGATGGTTTACTGACAGCCCTGATAGCAAGTAGGAATTGTGACTCACTCATTGTCATGCTTGGAGCTGGAAACTCTTTATTCCAGGTGACCAGGGCCCAAGCATAATGTTTTCGGGCCCAGTACAAACTTATAACACGGGCCCCCTCCCACCCACATACCCATGGGGGTTGCAGCCTGGGCCAGGCCCCTCCGGGCCCTGGTAAAGTGTACCCTTCCCCCCCACGTGGGGGCCCTGCGGGTGACTCCAGGATCCATGCAGAAGGTGACTGTTGTGTGGTGACTTGGGTGGGATGGGTTTTATGGCCACTGTGGGTTAGATCTGGACGGCTTTTGTCTCAGCTAGGTGGGCATATGTTAAAGCTCAGCCTTGGAGCGTGACAGCACGGTCATCTGCTGTCTACAACCAGGCATAGGTTGGTCCTAGAAACCCCTTCTCCTCCTGTAGTGCTTCTAGGTCACTGCGATACGTCGATGACCCGGGACACGAAAACCAAAGAAAAAGAGACTGCTGCACTTCAGCAGCGGCAAGCTCTGACTCCGAGTGACACTAATATTCCGGCTGCATGCTATGGGTGCAGTGGAAGTTACGGGGTTATTCTTTTCCTCCCCATAGCATCTATGAGCTGCAGGGCAACGGGGAGCCCATGGGTCCTTGCTGGTGTCTCCACGTGGAAATAGAACTGAGCTAATCTTGCTTTGAAGGGTCCTTTGCCTACTTCACAGATAGGATCATTCTTGGGGGTTTGCCTGATGTATTCAACAGACTGTCAGGGAAAGAAGAGCCACGGTGTTGCTTGCTTTGACTGAGCGTCATTCAACGTGTCAGGAGTTTCCAGTTCATGCTCTGAATACGCTTCACTCAGCTGCCTGCAAGATGTTCTCCTCTCCTTTCTGGGGAATGCTTGAACCCCATTACAAGCTGGCATTGTCAACGCTTGCCTTTGTAGCCTCCTAAAACAAGTGGTGGCGAGACTCTTGGTCAGGAAAAGGTCTCTTGTTAACCTGGCCAATTTGTCTGTGTCCCAGATCTCCCCTTTTTGCAGCAGATTGGTGGGGAAGGTCTAGCATTAGAGCGGGGCTCATCCTGGAGAATGCACTTATTTCTTGGGCTGCCAGACTTCTGCTGATGAACAGTTTTCAGGCCTCTCTGCTCATACTATTAGGTCGTTCTGCAACATGTGGCCTATTTGATGATGAAGCTCTCACTCTTTACTCATCCACAGGACCTGGTGGGGATGCATGGGCTGGGCTTACAAGGCTGCCGTTCATTCTTAGATATCACCTAGATATGCTGATATCAATGCTGAGATTTCTCACCTGGATCCTGAGGTCACCCTGCCAGGCAAGGTGGGGAAAAAAGAGTTCTGGTAAAAAGAGTTTTCTGAGTGAAAGCCAGATGGCTTACGTTGTGCAAGACAGGCAATGAAAAACTTCTGGGAGAATTGATAGGGGTTATGACTGCCCCTTCCACGGAAGTATTTCCACCCTTTGGCTCAAATGTTCACGAATCTTGGACTCTTATTGCATTTGCTGCTGTCCCTAGATTTCCGGACAGTCAGTGACCATTGCTCAATAATGTGGACCACACCTCAGATAACTATGCCTTTGTCACCACCTGTCTGGGCTATGAGGTGCTGAACTTATGGAACGTTTGGAAGCTGCTGCATAGGGGTGAATGTGGCTGGCAGCCTTGTTTGTGGAGGTCTCCAATTTCAAAAGAACAGTTGCGTTCCACACGGATTCCCGATCTGCTTCTGGATGCAATCTGAGGGGCCAGTTATCTGAAAAGCCCAGAATGGCTTGGGTTCTGGCTTTCTGAAAAGTTACCTCTGTTGCTCCGTCCTGTGGTCTCACCAGAAAGCTCTTGCTGCCTGTTCCCAAGTGAGGGAGGACACAGCTTTCTTGGAGGACATCTCTGGGCCCTGGAGTCCTCTCCATTTTGTGCTTTATCCCAGCTTAAGTGTGGAGGCATTTAGGATGCAGTTCTGGTGGGGTTTTTTCCCTTTAACTGTAGGCTTGTATGGAAGTCCTAGACATATGCTTTAGTTTGCTCTGACTTTTCCTTCATTTGGTCATGGTGCCAAAGGGTTTTTATTGCATCAAACCTAAATGGAGGTGGTAGAAGCTGGGTGTGGGTTTGATCTCAAAGCCCTGGTATTGACGGGTACAGGCTGCCTTGTCTCTAATACAACCAGAGATCATGGTGATGACTGCAATATAAACAAACAGCTGGTACAACATGGCAATTGCTGTGTAACTGGCACCACAAAGCCACACAACTTGCTACTTCGAGCATAATCCTACCTAGGGCTGAGAGGTCTCTGTGCCCGCTCCGTCATTGGGCCCTCTAATGAGTCTGCCCACAGAGATGGGGGTAGCGGGGCAAGGTTCTGACGTTCCCTGTCCAAGTAGGAAATGGACTGTGAACTCCAATTTACCACACACCGGTCACCATAAATTGGCAACCACTTTGGGTCACTACTAAATGAGGCTGGATTTGAATCTATAATACAGAGATGAAAGGCCACGTATCCATTGTTAATCCCTTCCTCTGAACTTGGGGTTTGGCTATTTCCCAGTTTCTCCTTAATATGGAAGGTGTCGATTCTGTTGACAGACCTGCCCTGTGGAAGGATCTATGAAGCACTGTTGTTCACAACATCCTCCTGAGGTTAACTGAAGATCTACATATTGATTCAGGGGACGGTTGTGATGGGGGACCTATAGGTCCAACAGGTTTGACAAAAGATCAGTGGTGAAGCACGGATGTGTCCGGCACCCAGCCCTATTCTGCCATACAATGAATTGGCCCCTTGAGTGTGTCTCCAAAAATACTGGTATAACTATCAGTTAAGCTTATTTTACTAACCTGGGTTATGTCATCCTCTTTGGTCAGGGCGCAAATGAGCTTAAAAATGCAGTAGAAAGTTTCCAACACGTGGCAGCTGACCTTGGACTAAGGATTTCTGGGGCAAAAACAAATATCCAGCGTGTCAGTGCAAATGTTGTGATACAAGACATCTGTGCTCTCAGGCAAATTGTGGAAGTAGCGCAAGATTTCATTTATCTAGGCAGTAAATTACCATAAAATGGATGTAGCAGTTAGACATCCTAAGGAGAATCGGTCTACCAGCCTCAGCCATCGAGGACCTACATAGGCTCTGGAGACGAAAGAAGATGACTTTGCATACTGAACTACAAATTTATCAAACCTGTGTCTTTCTAGTCTTACATGGACCTGAAACTTGGGTGTTACTTAAACAAGACATCAGGAGGCTGGAGGCATTTCCAATGCATTGGTAATGGTGACTACTGGGCATAAGATGGTTTGATTTGATCAGTGAAAGGGATGTATTATTAAGAACTGGCCTCAAGAGGATGGAAGTCTCCACTGGTCAACACGAGCTGGCATTTTTGTCACACAGCCTATCTCGGAGACAAAGCCCTGCACATCGAGGCCTGGAGATCAGACAGCAGGAGGGGACGTTGCCCATTCACGGACTGACAGTGGCTAGAAGATCATCTGCAATTAACCTGGCTGCACCAGATCAGTAATTACCTGGTGGAGCGTTTAGATGCCAGGAATAAAGACATGCAGTGTGGCCATGGACATTTGGCATCACAGGCCCTCGCTGTCTAAGGGCGGCGGTGGTGTTGAGACTGAAGAAGTAAGAAAATGTAAAAATCTGACCTTTTGTCCCTTTACTAGCCCTGAAAACATTACTAACAAATAAATGGTCTTGCAGATGAAACTATCCCACCTCAGGGAAGGGTGGTGAGTGCTAAGGACAAATGTCCCTGTCTGTAGCTATAGGTCACCACTGTTAGTCCCACCAAGTGACCCAAGACCCTCTCCCAAAAGCCTCCTCCTCCTCCCGTTGCTCCTGGAAAGCATCCCTTCCTGACCTCCTCATCTACTCCTCCTGACTTCAGCCTGGGCTAGATGATAGAAACTATTTCACATGCTTCACACATGCCCCTCTCACGACCTCAAAACACTCAAGTTCCAGGTGTCATCCATTCAGACGGTGGCTGTCTGCAGGTTAATTTTTATTGCTTTGTTCTGATTATTCCCATGCAATGATGTGTATCCCTTGGGTCCTTCTGGAAATGCTTTTCTCAGAGTTTTCTTTCATTGCATGGAAAACAGCGTTGCGTGAACTCTGTAGGGGTCTGGTTCACAAATAGCCCTTCCGTCAGAGGCGAGAAGCAAATCAAGCCTTTTATCATAGAATCATAAAAACATAGATGATTAGGGAGGAAGGGACCTCAGGAGACATCTAGTCCAACCCCCTGCTCAAAGCAGGACCGTCTCCAACTAAACCATCCCAGCCAGGGCTTTGTCAAAAGCCACCTTAAAAACCTCTAAGGATGGAGATTCCACCACCTCCCTAGGTAACCCATTCCAGTGCTTCACCATCCTCCTAGTGAATTTTTTTTTCCTAATATTCAACATAGACTTTCCCCACTGCAACTTGAGACCATTGCTCCTTGTTCTATGCCCAAATTGCACTCCAAGAAGAACCCCTCCACTGCCAGGACTTTTTTCTTCTCAACTGCCCATCATAGGGAAACTTCTTCTCCTTCCACATTGATGGGAACAATCTGATGAAACCTTCTGCATCTGGCATTGAAGTTCTTAGACAATTACCAAATAATCTGTGGTTTTTAATTGTGTGGGGTATACGGTGTGCAAAATGCGAGTCCCTTAACCAGACTTATCTTTAGGATGTGAATTAAAATGTAAGAGACATAAATATCTCTGGGCTTGTGGTAACAGTATATTTTACTTAATTTCATCGGCAGAAGACAATGCATTGCATCATCTGGTGAATTGCCTATTCCCTGGTCTTGGTAGTTGCATTGAAGACAAGGGATAAGCCATGGCAGCAGGGTTAGCATCCCAAAGCTACAGAGGATCAAATAACCTGCACACCTTGAATTTCTGCGGGTCAGATTCTCCACTGTCTTGCATCAAGCATTTGTACTCACTTTGATTGGGTGTAATGGCTACACAATGGGCGGAAGGACACCCGGTAAGTTACACCCTTGTGTAGTCACTGGCATTGTTTGCCTATTGCTATTATTCATTATTTCTATTGCAGTGGCCCCTAGAGACTCTGGCCCCATTATAGGCACTGTGCAAACATGTAACAAAGGGATGGTCCCTGCCCCAAAGAATCTGTGTGTAAGATGAGAGACCAGAAGTGGCTACAGAAAGACAGACAAGGGGGAACAAAGGGCAATAATGAGATGAAGGGGATCAGCATGAGTGGTCACAACAAACCAGCCGCATAACCGTTGCTGAGCTTTTGGGGTGTATCGTGGCCGAAGAGAGCCAGGAGGAGTTTGCTGGAGTACAGCGTGGTGGATTTATACGGGAAGCTCTTTCCTCTCGGAAAGGCCAGCATGGCAGAAAACACGGCAGGGATCATCAGAAAATTTGACAAATGAACAGTCAAGGTCTGCTTTGTTGGCAGAGTGCTGATAGGCATCAATGTCTCAGTACTGGATAAGAGATGATGGGTCCTGAAGGGCTTTAATGATGAAGACAAGTAGTCTAGGGTTGCTTAGGGAGGAGAAACACAATCCAGGTAGGGCATCGGCCGTCTGTCCCTTCAATTGAACTGTTTTGCTGAGATCGGAAAGCCCACTGTGAAACACTGGGGATGTGTATTGAGTATTGGCGGAATAAGTGGGCTCGAAACATAGGTGGGGAACAGTCATACAAAACTTTGGCCCACTAAGACTACAAAGGGTGAAACCCTAGCCATCGCAACAGCTCCCATTGACGTCAGTGGAGTCCAGATCTCACCCTAAGAGCGAGCTTGGTCAAAAAAGGAGCCAGTACTCCCCTCCCTTCCCCCTCTTCCCCCCCAAAATTGTTGTTTTTCATTGAAATTTTGAAAAATATTAACTAGCTTTAGCCAGGGGCAAATTTATGTGCAGCCTTCATTCATCAGGGGCTTCTGGGTGCTCACAGGCCACCATTTGCGCTAAAATTTGCAACAGTTTATAGTTCGATATAAGGTCCGAAGCCGTCAGCACAGCCAGAGTAGAGACTGCAGGGGCATCTGGGCCCGTCCTCACCGTGCACAAACATCCGTCGGCGTGGGGTGCAAATGGCCAGGCTGCAGTAATGACCGCAAATGAAATCCACCCCATGCAGCAGGCTCTAGCATGCGGTGGCCGTGTTGGGGAAACCCCATGTCTCCTGGATGCTTGTAGGGAAGGGAAACGCACAGAAGTGTAAGCAGTCTGACGGAGCAGTGCTGCAACTTGCTCAGGGGTGTGTCTGTCCCTTCTCCACTCGAGCATCGCGTTCCCTCTTCCCAGTTTGCAGCCATTGCAGCATCTGGTTGATTGTCTTTGAAGTGAGCACGTCCTGTGCTGCAGTTCTTCTGGTTAAAACCGTGGTGGATGGTGCCCGTGGTCCGAGACTGCTCGTGCGACTTTGGTGAACGTTTCCATGACTTAGGCGGTGACGCTGGGACCTAGTGCCAACAGGATCCATGCAGCGATCCTCGTTGTGGTGTCACTGAGGTGGGGAAATCCCTGCCTTTCCTTTAGCAGCCAGCCAAGCATTAAGGGCCTGCTCCATCTCCCACAAAGGCCAGGGGCAAAACGCCTTCTTGATTTCAAATGGGGGCAGCACCAGACTCGTGATCCCCATGTGGGTGAGCCAGCACCGCTGAGATGCCTTTCTTCTGGACGCTGGCATCTGGCAGAGAGGGCACTTGAATGGCGATGCCAACGTTAAGCAGGCAGCCAGTCTCCCTGTTTTGTGAAATACCAAGCAGTTTGTGAGCCGGCAGCTCCAAAAGTGTGCAGGCACCGGGGTCGCCCCTGTCTCTGTGGATGCATGTGGGGCTGAGACAGCAGCATCCGCCAGAAACCTCGGAGTCAGAGAGTGCAGATCATCTTGAATTTTACATGAATGAGGCTCGGCAGGACGGCATGGACTAACTGTCGCTTGAACGGCAAAGGACTCGGAAAGACAAGCAAGCCAGCTACAGTGCTGCGCTTTGTTCTGCTGCGGCGGTGTTTAAATCACTGATATATAATCTTGTTCCTGATTTTGGTTCCCCGTCTCGTCTGTCTTTGGTAAGCTGCTTCCCGTGACCTCGCCTCTGTCGAAGGGGGGTGCATGTGACTACAGCCGGCCCTTCATGCCAGCTGGCAGGGGGTGCTCTTGCCTAACATATCTAGCTCCCTCCCCCAGGTCAGACTGAATTGTGTTACCACTCTAGCCCTGTCTGCTTCCAGCTGCATGGACCCAGGAGTCCCCCTGTTGCACTACAAACTGCTTCTGCTGTTCCACAAGGCTGGGCCAATGTTAAAATACGAAGGATCATAGAATCCACTTGATAAATCTTCCTGCTATGCTGGGCACTTCAATTTTTAACCTACTTTATTCAAATAGGAAGCATGTGTGTGTGTGTGAGAGAGAGAGAGAGAGAGATGTGCTCTGCAATAATTCCAGATTTAATTGGAAATTTAGTAAATCTGCTAAAATATTTAGTGGTTTCAATTTTTCCTCTTCTGTAAGAAACAAAGGATCCTGGTTTATCATGTGTCTTTCAACAACTTTAATTTCATTTGTAGATTAAGGATGGAAATAGCATTTCCACTCGATTGCATACTGGGCATTAAGAAGACAAAAACGTTCATTGTTTGAAGCACTCAGAATTTTTTTTTCCAGACATTAAGCTGTAGGTGGCATTCTTTATACCTGACATCAGAGCACTTTTGTCAGGCGTTTAGTTGACAGGATTTACTGCAAACCCATCTTAGGTGTGTGAAGCAGTGAAAACAACAAAATGTTTCTGTCAGGTGGCGGGGTTTGGTGAAGAGGGAGCCGGGCTGATCAGCACTGATAGGGTAACTGCTGCTTTTCAACCCACGTAATTAAAGATTTGTAGAGTGCTTTGAAAGGAATTAATTAGCAGAAAATGGGTGTTTTGTTTATAGTTTTTTCTCATCAACATAATAAGAAGGTAGCCTTGCTCGAGATATCAAACTGGACTGAGATTTCCCGAAGCCCATGAATGCTTCACGCTTTTCTGATCCCTACAGGCTTATTACATTGGTTTGTTCGCTTTTATTTCTATTGGTGTTCCTATTGTGATAGCCAGAGGATGGTCTTGTGATTACATCATTGGTTTGGGACTCAGGGCTTGTCTACACTAGAAAGCTGTATCATTTTAACTTTACTGTTATCATTAAAGTCGTACCACCCCACCGTGTGTGGACCGAGGCTATGGCTGCCGTAGGAGCGCTTTACTGGTGTAGGAACACCAGTATACTACCCCAGCAATGCACTACTAATGTGGGTGCAGCTATATGGGCAAAGCTGAGGTTTGTACCAGTATCGTAAAGCCACCCGCCCATCCCTGCCCCCAAGCAAAGTTAGCAAAACTGGTAAAAACACAATTTTGCCGATGTAACTGCATCTACACTATCGGCGTCTACTGGCACAGCTGTGTCAGAGATGGATCACACCTCTTCAGACCCCTAAATGAGACAGCTGTGTCAGCAGAAGTCCGTAGCGTAGACACTAGTTATACTGGCAAAATCATGCTTTTACCAGTACAGCTTGTTTTTGCTTGTCTATATCTGTATAAAGTGCTTTATACTAGTAGAGCTATACATACAGGACTTTCTGCGACAGATAGCACTAGATGTTCTTCAGGGTCTCTTTATTGATCTGAATCACAAGAGCAGGATCCTCATGATTTGGAGTCTTGGTGGAGTACTTTAGTTTTCTTGGTGTTGAATGTGAGGCCGAGATGGTTGTAGGCCTCAGAGAAAGTTGGGCTGCTCATGTTCTTCGAATGCCAGAAAATTGGCTCCCAAGCAGCTCGTGGTCTCACAACAGAGCCATGGCCAACGGACAAGGGGCGGGCAAGAAAAGTGCTTCAAAGACACCCTGAAAGCCAACATGAAGTGTGATATTGACATAAATTCATGGGAAACCCAAGCCCACAACCAACCAAAATGGAAAAGGACCTTATGGCAAGGATCCCAGTGTTTCAAGATCCAATGGAGACAACAGGAAATGGAGAAATAGGAAAGACTGTGCCATAGCCTGACTCAGCACCTCACATTTGCCCCTTCCATTGGAAAATGTCGGCCCCAATTGTAATAAGTTTTGTGGATCCTGGACTGGTCTCATTATCCACCTGCAGACCCACCAGCGAAAACTGGCCATCGTTTTATGGAAGACAACTACCCTTGAACTCTGAGGGATCGCCAACGACATATACATACAGGAAGGGGAGTAACTATACCAGTATAAGGCACCTTTATACCAGTGTTGCTGCACACACAATAGGGATTTTACCAGTATAACTTTAACATAAGATCCTAAGAACAGCCAGACTGGGTCAGACCAATGGTCCATCTAGCCCAGAAGACTGTCTTCAGGCAGTGGCCAATGCCAGGTGCTTGAGAGGGAATGAACAGAACAAGTGAACAGAATCAAGTAATTCATCCCGTCACGCATTTCCAGCCTCTGGCAAACAGCAATCCCTTAATTCACTTCCATGTGGATTAAACTAAATGGAATTAAGGCCACTTGAATTCTGAATGAGGGTGTTTACATGAGGATTCAATGTGGTTTAACTAACCCACTGCAAATTCACACTTTTTGTTAATTCAGATTAACTTTCCTGGATGTCCCTTTCTAGACAAGCCCAAAGTCTAACCTGAAATGTCTGCTATGCTGCTAGACCTGTGATAGTCACCTGCCGGCCTAACTGAAACAGCAAACTCTTCAGATACATTGCTACTTTGGGATGGGATTTTTCCAAAGCCTGAACTTTGGTCCCATTGAAATCAATGGCCACCATTGAAGCCAATGAGAGTTTTACTATTAACTCTAGTGGCAGCAGAGTTAGGGTTTTTTTTTAATCTTTTGTTTATTTTTTGTCTTGATAACTGAGCTCAGCCTCTTTGGAAACCCTTTTGCTGTCATTCTCTTAACTGCTGTAATGCACACAGGCTGAAGAAATCAAGCCGCCTGTGAGCACTAGAAGAAAGAAAGAAAGAAAAAGAAAATTGTTGCCTTACCCCCAAGTTCTATGTTTTTTTCAGGAGAGCAAAGGGCATTTTCTGGGAAGAAGATTTTTATCCACGGCAGTGAAACTAGATTTATTAACATGCCCCGGTTTTGGGGTGAGGAAGTACCTTTTGTTTTCTTTGGACTTTAAGCATTTCATCCTGCCATCATTAAACTGGATTTCAAACCACCATTTAATTTTTTTCTAGACCATTTTTGGCATCTTATGTTAATCCTGAAATTGGAAACCACAGTGGATAAAAGTTCTGTGTAACTTGCTTCCAGGACAAATAAGGTACAGCAGATAATTTTAGTGTTACATTTCAAGGGGGTTGGGGGTGGAAGGAGGAAAGGGAGGGACAGCACCTTTCCTTTATAATGTCAGCCATCCTTCAAATGCAAGAGAAGAAATGCCCAAACTGAGATCTAGTGCATGTAGAGAAGGTTCATTTTCAAAATTGCAACAGCCTGCACTTAGGTGATATTAGAAGACACCATGACAGTAAAGTAGTTTTATGCATAGCGGCTTAGCTCACATTTTGAGAACTAGTTTAGCGAAGCTATCAGGTTTAAAAATACCAAGCCACAAAGTTTTAATGAAACTATGCGTGGATAAAAGTATCATAAAGAGCATCCAAGAACTGCTTAAGAGATCCTTGAGTGGAAATTAGAATGGATCTGCAGGATTTATTCGGCAAAGCCTGTCTATTTTGACCTTTTTCAGTCTCATATTAAGGCTGCTAAAAGTGTGTTTTGTTTGGCTAATACTTGGGACTTGCTGCAGCTATTAGGTCTGTTAAACTGATGCTGCCACTGAAGTTTCAGTATGCATTAATTGACTGATAAGGACTTGGGAATCAAATGGCTGAAGGAAGGGGCTATCAGAGATTTTTTTTTTCTTGCTTTATTTCTCTTTGCACTTCATTTACATCTCAAGCCCTATTGGTGATCCAGATTTGAATAAAGCCACAGCTTAAGCTGTGATTAGATCTCAATAGCTTGGATTTTCAATGAAATTGCTGCTTCCTCCCCCCCCCACCAGATGTATTTAGAAATAGTAGTGAAAACTGACACCTGGGGTAACTTTATCATTTAAAATGAAGCTTCCGTGTATGTATAAAAAACCTGCTGAAATGAGGGCATTACCTGATAGGCCTTTGACTCTGTCAGTGTCAGGGGTTAGCATGAAACAAAGCCTAGGCTAAGCAAACCTTCAGCAGAATGAAAGCAGATAAGAAAACTTCCCTCCTCATTCTCAGGTTAGCTCTTTAACCATGCTGTCCAAAAACATGCATTCAAAGAAATGATCCTGTAAACTCCAGAATAAAGAGTAAACCATTAAGAATACATAATGCAACAAGGAGCGGGGTTTTTTTTTATTCTGATTTTATTGTTGTTATTATTGGGAAGCAATATTTTTAACTCTAAAATTCACCTTCTAATCCTTAAGCTGGTGATATGACAGTGTCAAATGTGATGGGATTTTGTGATTCTCATTACTGTTATGTATTGTTCTTGACTAGTCTTCCATATTAATATTTATAAATGCCATGAAAAATAGTCTTTTTATGGAAACAGGAGGCCCCAAGCCTTTTTTTTTTCATATTCTTTTCAACATACAGACATTGCATCCAATATAGTTGATTACATTTTAGAACAAAACTGATTTTTGCAAACAATCCACTTGATGCTGGTTATGTGTGTGTGGGGGGGGGTATGCAGAAAGAGAAGCTGCAGATATGATCTTTTTACTAGTGTTCACACAAACTGGTATTCAAATTATCAAGAATAAAGGAATGTTGATTGCAAGGCATGAGTGATATCAGCCAGACATGAATATGGAAACAGAAAGGAAAATAATGTTTGAATTCCAAAAAGTATACCTAAAATAGCAGTGAAACAAAGTCAACGATTAACTGGAGTTTGGTAATTAACCGTTGTCGTTTTATGAGTAATTTGAATAGCTACTGACCTCCCAGTAATTCTATTCTTGTCCAGTGTGAATTCTCTCATGAAAGAGAAACACTGGGTATTGATTGCCTGAATAGATACATTTTTAGTAGACAATAGATATATTTTATAAAGAAGAAGGAACGTCCAGTGGCCGGGGCATTAGTGCAGGTCTTGGGTGACCCGGGTTCTGTTCTCGTCTCCATCGTAGACTTCCGGTGAGAGCTTGTGCAAGTTGTTTTGCCTTTGTATGATCAGTTGCCTGTCTGTAAAATGGGGCTAATAGTACTGCCTTAACTGCTCAAAGACATTAAAGACTGTGAGGTGCTCAGATACTGCAGTGACTAGCTTTGATAAGACAGAAGGAAGTCAAATCTGCGAAACAATTAGTCAGATATTCTGCTGGAACAATAGATTTGATCCATCTTTTGGAGGAGAAAAAGACAGAGTGAACTTTTAAGCAGACAGTGTTAGCATTTGAAACAGAGCCTTTCCCTTTGTCCCTCGGAAAACGAACCTTTGGGAGACGGAAACCGACATCTGTTTCTATGAGGCTATATTAGACGCCCATTGTATTCTTATGCTGGATTGGTGCCGAGGATTGCCATGGTGGAACATGCTGAATTGGCAACATAGGCTTCTGAGCTCCTGGATTTTGGCATCTTGTCGCTGCTGGACGTAGCGTGCCAGAATGGTGCCATAGGGTTGTCCAGGACTACAGGACTGAGCATGCTAGATTGGGATCAGAGGTTTGTCCTGTGAACACTGGATTGGGGGCATCGGGTCAAATTGAGCATGCTGGGGTAGGGTTGTAGGGCTGTTTGTGGGTGCTGAGCCACTGGCAAGAGCATGCTGATGCATTTATTTAAACAAGTGCATCAGATGTTGCATGCAAACACAGGAAGATAAAAGGGTAAAACCTGGACTCCTCCCAACTTTCATCCCTTGTTTGGTTGGGAGTTTGTACGGCACTGAAAAGAAATGAATGTCTTGGCTATCATGGGGTCCCCAGAAAGCAAAATTGCATGTATCTCAACTCCCAAGAAACACAGGCCTAGAAAAACGGTGACGATGGCATTGATCGTGCTATGACAATCTCCAGAAAACACCTGTATTGTGAGAAGCAAAAGGCCATGTGAGCTAGTGATGGCTGAACCTCAGAAAACTGCCTTGGACTCAGATAATCACCTCAAAATGTGGATGCTTCCCAGACCCTATAGTGCTCCTGTCCACCCTCCTTACCCCTCCTAACACAGGACACTTCCCAACTCCCTCTGCTGCTTGTGGTGGATCTTCATAGAAGCTCCCTTCCAGCTCCCAGCCTGTGGGAAAATTTTCTCCCCCTTTATGGGGTTTGGGTCTGTTGGCTCCTCCTAACCCAGCAATGCCCAATACCCACTTGCCTGAGTCCTGCAGATCTTTCTTCAGAAACATAGGGGCTCTCAGAGTGCCCTGGGTGTGCCTGTACACAGTCTGAAAATTTCCTCTCCCTGCCTTCTCTTCATTTCGGAGCCTCTCATTTCACAGGGATGGAAGCGAGGGAATCTTGTGAACGACAATCAAGCAATGCTTTCTGGGGTGCGTATTATGAAGGAGACCCCAAACTGCCTTTGTAAGGCACTGGTGAGTGTGTGTGTTGCACATCTTCCTCTGTCGCCAATCCACAGAGGAGATGAGTTTGTTACATCCGTATCTAAGGGAGCTTGGCTCTTTAATTCGCACTGAAGCTATTCATGCTTTGAGCTCTGGAGATGGCTAGTTCATTCGCCAGTGCACCCACCCAGCTGTCACACCTTTTGCACTTTAAAAGGCTGTGACCTCAGTGGGATCTCTCTTGCATGCAGAGAGTGAAGAAGGCCTGTGGGTTTCTCTTAAAACCCTCCAAGACCTCCCCCTTGAGATGGGAAAGGGAGTTGGTGATGCCCACTGAATGGAAGTCTCAACTGAAGTGGGAGGAGACAGCAGGAACGTCAAGCTTCTCTCTAAAGAGGAAAGACCCACTATCAAGAGGGAAACCTGGCCACTTCCCCTCAATCTGAGAGGCCCTGCCACTGCAGGGTAAGTAGCTGGATGAGGAGGCTGCCCTGAGTTCAACTGGCTGTGCTGGGTAAGTTTTGCTTTTTACAAAATGGGAAGAAAAAAAATCCCCAAACCCTCTTATCTGGGGTTTTGATTTTTGTGCAAAATCCTTCACATTATCAGGGGAAGGCACTTTCCTTTTTGTTTTTTGGTAATATTCCTGAATGGTTTCCATGCACCATGTCGGAGTATGTTCCAAATGTGCACATGAGGTGAATTTCTTCTAACCAGCCACCCTCAATGAGGCAAACCCACACTCAGACTGTGGTATTGCCTTGATTGGGTGAATGTCATGGGAGATCCAGGATCAGTTCAATGCTGCTGGACCATGACATGGCTACGTTAACAGATATTGCCAACGTGAGCCTGTTTTAGACCACAGGGAATCTCAAAGTAGTGAGATTTTGGTAACGGAAGCACCACATCTGCTCTCGCATGTGGTCTCCTCGCTATTTTCACATCTCCTTAGCTATCGTCCCATGCTATGCTTGGCATCATGTCCCCCACCCCCATGCTGCCCCTGATGCTATCCTTGTTCCCTTGCACAGAGGTGATGGCACTGACAAGCATTTCTCCACATAGCCCCCTATGCCTGGTACCACCTCCCTGTGTTCATCCTGAAGGCCCCAGCCATGTTCACATTAAGGCCTTCTTTGAGACCCTTTTCTCCAGGGCTGCCTATAGTGTATATAGTTGATGTATAAAAGTCCCCCTATTTGTTGTTCTCCTTCCCTTGACCTGTCTCTCGATTGGTCTGTCTTTACACTATGAGCGCCTTAGGGCAGGTTACTGTCCCTTTTACTCTAGCACAGCGGTTCCCAAACTCTGCCACGTTGCACACCACCACCCAGTGCTTGCTTGACAGAGCAAAGCTGGTGGATATCTTGGTTGGTGGATAGCTGGTGAAATCTTGGGAGGTGGGGGCGGTCGCCACGCTGCTTAGGGCAGGAGTGGCTTCTGGCCAGGGCGCTGGGCCCATGTGGGAAAGGGGCGGGGCCAGGAGGGGGGAGGGGCTGCCGTGCTGCTTGGGGGTGGGGCCGGCGCCAGCCTGGCTCCTGGCCAGGCGCTGTGAGTGTGTTTGAGTGGGGTGCGGGGGGCCGCTGTGCTCTGCCCCTGCACGGCCGAGTGCCGCTAGAGGCTCCATGGCTGGCCTCCCAGCAGCACAGAGATATTGGCGGAACTGGGCCCACATTCTGCAATCTTCGTTAGCGGGTGGACGCGCACCATTGGGAGGTGGCCTGCAGACCACAGTGGGAACTGCTGGCCTAGCATAGCGTGGGCATAACCGTCAATAAATAATAATAAGTGAGGTTGTACTTCAGTGTTGGGCACCTCAGAAGTACATGGGCTAATGACCACGACTTTGTATCGGAAGGGTTTGCGGTGACCGTTCACGAGATGTAAGCACTCCTACAGGTCCCAACGGTCGCTCAGTTGTTAATGTGAATCTTTTTTGAACATGAAGAAACGTTGAGTTTGCTGATGGATTTTGATTTAAGCAGAGCTGACTCTAATTGTCAACCAGCAGACAGTTAAAGGAATAAACCTTCAGTGCTTCAAAAAATGAAACGCAATGGAAAGCAGAGAGGGGTGGGGAATTTGATCTCTTCAGTGACGTTTTGTGGTTTGTTCAAACAAAACCATCTGCCCCCCCGTTCCCTCATGTCTTACATAAAACAATGCAATCTTCTTGGAAAACTCCTTAAAGAACCATTCCTGTACATTTTCTATTCCATATAAACAAGTTGTTCCTTTTATTTAAAACACTTCTGTCTCTCACAGCTCCTTGTGGATGGCATTTTACATGCCCCATCAGAAAACTGAACCATCTAGCCCACTATTCTGCCTTGGGCAGTGGCCAGATACTTCAAGAGAAGACAAACGTTCCCTCCTCAACAACGTATGCAACAGTGCTGTCTGTGGAGGATCAGTTTACACCCTGAAGCAGGAGCTTTGATTACCTTATCTTGGTTTCCATAACTACAAATGTTATTGGTCAGCATTGTATCCAAATCTTATTTAAATCTATTCACAGCATCCGGGTTCTTCTGATGGGTGAGTCAGGCAGCTCCAATGGATATGGACGCTTTTTTATCACTGGACTCAAGAAATAAGTGATTCGCACAATATAGGAACTGCAGTTGTAACGCTCTGAGCCCTGCGATAGAAACTTCTTCCATAGCACAGCTTGCTGAGTTAGTGGCGAATAAAACCAATGCAGCCGATTCACTTGGATGCTTTGTGGTGTGCCCAGATAAATTAGGAGTCATTCATGTTTACCTGAAATGATCTTCAGACCGGCTGCATGCATTTTTCTCCCAATAGATGCTGCTATTGCTGCACTGCTAATGAATCTACTTTTGAAATCTGCCCAACTGGTTTATTGTTTCCAATGGCCTCAGATGGCCTAGCTGAACCATGAAGTTAGAAAAGAAAATAGAAGTATACGTGAAGGAGGAGATTTTGGGGAATTTGGTCTCCAAATCCTTTAGGCAGTTTTGAAAAACTAAGCTTAATATTTAATTGCTGGATGGAATCCGTTGACATGATAGTAACAGAGCAGGGTGGAACGGTGGTGCTAGATGGCCATGGGAAAATACAATTGTGGATTTGAAAAGCTTTTCCCTGAGGAAAACTGATGTCCCATTTTGGACAGCTTTCCTTCCTGCTTCCTCTGCGTATCATTCGTTCCACCTATTCATAAAAGGGACTGAAGCAAAACAGAGGGCTTTGTGTTTCTTGCTGGCTGCCTTAATGAGAGGGGAGTTTCAGACCTGGGGAATGGGTGTGTGTGCTCACATACCATGGTATGAATGCCTGGATAGATGAGGGGGTGGGGAGTGGGGAATAACAACTGGGAAACTGAAGAAGAAAAGGAAAAGGGAACTTTGGGACCAACTTTGTCTCCTGCAAAACTTGGGCCTGTCTCAGATCTCATGCAGCTTTCACAGTATGCGTAACGCCCTGGACTTCAGTAGAGAGATTCCTGATTAACACTGGGGTACTTGAAATCAACTATGAGCAAAATCGTAGGTATAGCCGTTAGCACCACCTGTAGTTAAGGTTTTCTAACACTTTCCATTATAAGACCCTGTTTTCAGTTGCTTTTAATGTTCCTAAACTTGTCCATGCTCAGTGTCTGCGTCAGGCTGAGTTATTTTTATTCATTTATTTACAGTTTCAGCTCAAAGAATTCAGCTGTCACTCAGAACAAAGCGAGGGGAAAATATGTTGTTAAAAAATTCTTGCTGCTGTTTCACTGACAAGCTCTCGCATCTCCATTCTTTGGAGCAGGAACTTGAAATTTGGGAGGGGGTCACCTTTGTGTCAGTGAGGTGCTTTTTGCATGCTGTAGAAACCTACCCACATTTGGCCATTTGATGTGCTTGACACATGCTCTGTAGAGCTTTATTAAAGTTTGACA
Source organism: Mesoclemmys tuberculata (assembly GCA_007922155.1). Taxonomy (NCBI): domain Eukaryota; kingdom Metazoa; phylum Chordata; order Testudines; family Chelidae; genus Mesoclemmys; species Mesoclemmys tuberculata. Next base: position 9,487,328 of record ML675611.1, on the reverse strand, counting down.
GCTAAATTCTTTGCAAATTGCGTTCATGCTGAGGATGCTCTGCTACTCTCCGAGGGCTACAGGGGATGAGCAGGACTTTCCCTAAGTTCCACCTCCCAGCAGCCAGGAGTTACTGTGACACCAGGAACTGAGAGCAAAGAGTCTGTCGCTCCATCCTGTGCGCTCAATTCTCCCACTGCTGGAGGAGGAGACCAAGGAAGCTGAAAGAGTGGAATGCAGAGGGGTGAGGAGTAGAAGTGGGACAGAGACAGGCTGCAAACAAGGAGGGAAAAAAACAATCTGTGAGCTGGGGTGAGGCGGAGCATGCTCAGTGTGGATGCAATCTGCCCTGCTGCCAGGGGGCAAGGACAGACAGAGGCAAGTGTGGAGAACAGGGAAAGAGACACATCTGTAACCATTATAGTACACTCCACTCCAGAGCCTGGAGTAGAACACAGGATTGCCGAGTCTCAACATTCCTCTGCTGTGACACCCACTAGAAAAGTGTCATTCTAATAGTAGGTCTACGTAGAGGGTAACAGCCTACTGCTGCTACCAACTATTCCACTAGCTTAACTGCTAGAGGTTTGTGATGTGGATCAAGTCATGTCTGACCAATCGGATTGCCTTCTATGATGAGATGACCGACTTTGTGGATGTGGGGAAAGTGGTGGCCATGTGATATACCTTGACTTTAGCAAAGCTTTTGATACGGTCTCCCACAGTATTCTTGTCATCAAGTTAAAGATGTATGGATTGGATGAATGGACTATAAGATGATAGAAAGCTGGGTAGATCATCCTGCTCAATGGGCAGTGATCAATGGCTCAGTGTCTAGCTGGCACCTGGTAAAAAGCACAATGCCCCAGGGGTCGGTGCTGGGTCCAGTTTTGTTCAACATCCTCATTAATGATCTGGAGGATAGGGTGGATTGCACCCTCAGCAAGTTTGCAGATGACACTAAACTGGAGGGAGTGGTAGATACACCTGAGGGCAGGAATAGAATACAGAGTGACTTAGACAAATTGGAGGATTGGGCCAAAAGAAATCTGATGAGGTTCAACAAGGCCAAGAACAGAGTCCTGCACTTAGAACGGAAGAATCCCATGCACTGCTACAGACTGGAGACCGATTGCCTAAGCAGCAGCTCTGCAGAAAAGGACCCAGGAGGTTACAGTGGACAAGACGCTGGATATGAGTTAATTGTGTGCCCTTATTGCCAAGAAGGCTAATGGCATATTGGGCTGCATTAGTAGGAGCATTGCCAGCAGATCGAGGGAAGTGATTATTCCCCTCTATTCGGCACTGGTGAGGCCACATCCGGAGTATTGTGTCCAGTTTTGGACCCCACACTACAGAAAGTTTTGGACCCCCCACTACAGAAATTGGAGAGAGTCAAGCGGAGGGGAACAAAAATGATTAGGAGGCTGGAGCACAGGACGTATGAGGCAAGGCTGAGGGAACTAGGCTTGTTTAGTCTGCAGAAGAGAAGAATGAGGGGGGATTTGATAGCAGTCTTCAACTACCTGAAAGGGGTTCCAGGGAGGATGGAGCTAGGCTATTCTCAGTGGTGGTAGATGACAGAACTAGGAGCAATGGTCTCAAGTTGCAGTGGGGAAGGTCTAGGTTGGATATTAGGAAAAACGTTTTCACTAGGAGGGTGGTGAAGCACTGGAATGGGTTACCTGGGGAGGTGGTGGCATCTTCATCTTTAGAGGTTTTTTAAGGTGCCACTTGACAAAGCCCTGGCTGGGATAGTTTAGTTGGGGTTGGTTCTGCCTTGAGCAGGGGGTTGGACTAGATACCTCCTGAGTTCTCTTCCAACCCTAATCTTCTGTGATTCTATCTCTGGGTTCCAACCCTTCTGATAATATTGTAAGGATTAAATATTGTTTCAAATGATGACGTTTCGGGGGGGGGGTGTTGGTTCTTGGTTTTTAGTCTAGTTAGCCAATTACATTTAAAAAAATCCTCCATTAAAAGAATGCTAAGGTTGCAAAGTCATGTACTCAAAAATTAGGAAATATCAATATTCAAGCTTCCTGTGCAACCTTAATTTGACCTCCCTGTGCATATGCATTACGATACAGTCTTTAATTACATGATCATGTGCAATTTTTTTCACAGATCCTCTGATTTCCTCAGTGCACAGGATGGGCAGAGCTCACTGAATAGGTAGCTACCCAATATTTCTTTCTTCTCTTTAGTACCGTACACTATTGAAACCCTGCACTGAATAGGAATGATTAATTAAGGACTACACTGTGTCTATCAATTTAGTTTTGCTTGTGGCCAGGGGCGTGCACAGTCATAAAAATTTGGCTGCTTTTGGACGGGCACTTTCTGTGCCTCCTGTGGCCAGAGGAGCTGGTGTCCTTGAGCTAGCTGGCCCCCTTCCCCCTCCACACCTGGAGAAGCTGGCTCTCCTCCCACAGCTGTGTGTCTGGAGGAGCTGTCATCTCCCGCCTTGGCCCAGGGCAGGAGGAGCTTAATCTCCCCAGCCCAGCCCCAGAAAAATGCTGTGCCCCTGATGATTGGGGAGAGGCATGTCTGTGCTCTCCCCTCTCCCCCCTTGTGCATGCCCTTGCTTGCGGCCTAAACTAGGCCTGGGCCAGTGCTTCCAACAGGGTGGAAGGTTGCTTGTTAAGTTAAGACACTGGACTTGGATTCAGTTCCAGCCTCTGCCACAGATTTCCCGTGTGGGCTTGGACAACTCACTTAATCTCACTGTCAAAAGGGAATAACCGCATGTCCCTGTCTTACAGAGGCATGAGAGGAAAAATTCTATGATGATGGTGAGGTGCTCAAATATTGCCATAAAAGGGGTCGTGTACAAAATCAGACAGGTGGTAAACGTCTATGTCCTTTGTCCAATGCCCACTTCTGCATTTAATACATTCCTCACACACTTCAATAAAATGTGGAAAATGTTTGCATTTCATTCTTTAAGTAACAGAGAAAGGCAAGGTGGAAGCGTCGGAAAGCCTTGAATTTGAAAGCGATATTATCCTCTGCCTGCAGTACGATGATTGAAAATGACATCTTCTGCATGGCCAATTAAAATTCATACCTTTTAACCTTCACCATCATCTGAGATCTGTATCGTTAGAACTGATTCAACAAGATGCCTTGATATTCTAAATTATTTGTATGCCTGGTATTCCAAATAAACATTTGTGAAATTCATTTCAAAAGATGTTAACACTTGTGAAACCCATGTGCCCCAAAGGGATTATATAAATTTCCATGTCAAATATTTGAAGCAGAGCACTTGTACAGAAACAGTGTTTTTTTGTGTTTTGATGCCTTTCATTTCCATAAACTAGATTACTTTCCGAAATTACTTTCACACAGAGAACAGTTTCTATTGAATTCCAGTCAGTGAGCTCCTTGGAGTGTGATGTGAATAAAATATCGATGGGCTATGTAACAGCCGGTATGCATATGCATTTGTGTTGTATGAAGAGGGCAAACCAAGTTTAGATTTTATCTGTAAGAGGGTTCATAGACAGAGATTTACTGTCTTAGAGTAATTGCTAAACAACTATTTCATTTATAGCCTAACAAGAAAGCTCTCTGGATTTCTGTCTCCATCTCTTACCTGGCTAACAATGAGCTGATCTCTCTTGTTAAATACTTATTTGCTGGCATGCAGCTATTTCTGGCTGTCAGTGGTTCAACAGCAAAGTTTTATCTGCTTCTTGCAAACCCTGATCCTTCCCTCTCTCTCCCTCCCCCCCCCCCCCCCCCAAAAAAAAGTCACACACAAAAATATTGATCTGAGCCAACATTATCTCTATTGGCCTCCTTTTGCCAACTCTGTGAAATGGTCAAATGCCCAGGTTTCTAAAGGAGGAGAAAAGAAATGCTTGAAAAAGAAATGTTCAGAAATTCTCACTGATCTGCCGTGAGGAGTGTCTTAACCACGGGTAAGATGTTTATCATATGTTTTGTGCGTGTTCAGTAGATGGCATTCTTGCTGACGTCAGTGGAAATGTCACCTACGAAGTATAAAATGAGGTGCAGTAGCGTGGATCAGGAAAGCAAAATCCGTTTTACAAAACCAAACTAAACTTTCAGTCCTGCTCTAGTTACAATGTCATTGACTGCCCCCCAAAAGTGGGCAAGGAACCGCTTTGGAGTGTCCAAAGATTCGTTTGCTTGCATAGTTTAAACAGCACCCAGTCACCTGACTGGTGCTTGCAAATGAGCGCTGTGCACACACAAACACTGAAGATGTCTGCTCACTCCATTGGGCTTACACATCTGTGTACAGTAAGCAAAGTCGAGCTGAATTTACCGCCTTACTCTTGATCTTGCTCGGAATGTCTTGCTGCAGTGTGGTTCTGCTGGTGAGAGAAGCGGGGAGCCGACACAGCTTTTCTCCATGGGTTTCCAGCCACAACACTTAGAGGGGTGGTTTTGTGGCACAGAGGGTGGACAGGATGGCTGGAGGCACAATAGCTGGGTCACAACTACATGGATCCATTGGTTTAACAACTCGGAAGTCACAGTTGGTGCACAACTTTTCTACTGGTGCTCATCAGCCAGGAGGGGGAAGTTCTGTTTCCAACCATGAAGCGCCCTTTGTACATTTTGAGATTTATAAAACGAGAAGAGAGGCCAGACTGAACACTCTGGGCATTGCTGACAAATACTAAACATACTTCATGGAGGCATCCTAGGGTAAAATGCTCTGTTGTGGACAGTCTCACGTCTTCCGTCCCCTCTTTTCCTTTTGTCTTGTCATCTGAAGTTATCTGATAGATGGGTTCCAGACAGAGACTACGTTGTGGCAGCAGCATTTTGTCTCCATTCCCTTTTGGACTTGTGCAGCGGCCCCCAATGCATACCAAGTGGTGGACCCATTGTTCAGTGAATAACAGAAGTTAGTGAATACTCATTTCATATTAGTTACACATGAGCGTCAACTTGCACTTGTTTTTGGTGAAACAGACAGAGAAGTTGGCTAAGCCAAAGGTGAGTCCTTTTATGTCGGTTTTTGGATGAAATTTCCTGTTTGTTTTTTTTTAAAAAAAGCAAACTGAAATTGGGTTCTTAGGGTGTAAATGCCTATCACAGGAAAAAAATTGAAGTGGAGGACCAGTGAGACAGAGAATCAATGTGAGGGAACAAAAAAGCCAACAGAAAACCACTTTACATGGAAAAGAATGGGGACCTGATTCTAATCTGACCTGAATGGGTATAAATCAAGAATAACTCCACTGAACTCAATGTAAACCCAATGTTGGATCCTCATCAGATCCTTGGGGGGATCTGTATGGAAATTGTCACGGATACCGGAGTCAGTAATTGCAATATGGTGCAGTTCAAATGCATGTCAAAATGACTTTGGAAGATCCTAATGTACATGAAGGCAGTGGCCATGTCTGGAGAAGCCAACCCCTGGAGAAGAAATGAAACATTACGCCAATGGAAAAGGCCCTTTGACTCACATTATGGTTTTCCTGTGAATGCAGACAGCAGCACTGCAGGCTGCCAAGGCCGTGTCCTTCTCGGGCTATGTGACTTCCCCAGAGCCTAAGCTCATATTGCTCTCTCTCCAGCAAGGACATGTGGCTCAGGACTGGGTGCAAAATTCATCTCACATTGACATTTCAAGAAGCAAACTTCCGATTGGTCATTGACTGGCAACTGTGCAGTGTGTCATGGCAGAGGGGGACATTCATTTCTTGGTTATGGGGAATGCATAGAGGACAAGCCACCAACCAAAATGAACCTGGGCTAAACATTCTGGATGGGATTCTCCAAAACTCTGCATGGGGCTGACTCAACTCCCATTGGAGTCAATGCTAAAATGCCCATTGGCCTCATCTCCCGTTACAGATTCATAGTCAGTCAACATTTTCAGTGGCGAGAGAGAGATAAAAGGCTGGTCCCCTGCCACCGCTAATGTAATGTCAAAATGTGAAGTAAAAGCTAAAAACTGGGCTGCAATACATTTTCTCTCTTCGGTGTATTTATTTAATCTGGTTAGCGCCAGTCTTCAGGGGCAGGCTTTGCAAATCTCCAATTATTTTAGGCAGTTAATCTGGTCCCACCCAGGCTGGTGGCCAGCTTGTGTGCTCCCCACACACTATCTGAGTTAGTTAATCAGATCAATGCCAGTCTATTCCGTGGGCAGACTGTCCACGGGCCATTTTAATTGGCTAATCTGATCACTGACAGTCTGTTGGGCAGTCTGGGTAAATCTCAGGTTGTTTTAGTTAAGCTGGTCTGTGCTACCCAGTCTGCTGGACAGTCTGGTTAACATGCAAGGTATTTTGATTAGTTAATCAAGTCTGGGCCAGTCTTGTCTGTGTGCAACCTTATATTATTGCATTTAGGTCACCTTGTTGCTTGTGGGTTACCGTCAGTGTTGTGTTATTGGAGGTTGGACCCAAATTATCGGTGTGTTTTGGCTCAGTCCATCTCCTTTTCCTTCCTTGTATTAATTATTTCAGAAGTGTCTAGCTTTTTGTGTGGTTAGTGTGGTGCATCATTCTTACTGAGCACCTTCTTACTTGGTCCTATATATATTACAGTCCGGTTCGGTGCTCCCCTATGTCATGAATTTGAGCCTACACCTATCAGAATGAATGACAAAATATGTACTGACTTCCAAGAGAGGAGAATTGTATAGCCCTCTCTATAGTTATGAGTTACTTCAACTAACTACCTGCCCCAAGGTGAGGGTTTATGCCTGTCGTAATCTGTGAGATTTCAGCCCAAAGACTGACTCCAGTAGAGAGGTTATTGATAGACGGGAGAGCCCATAGTGCGCAATAGGGACAACGTAGCACTCTTTTGATAACCATTGCTTATATTAGCCAACCAAACAGCTCACAGCCTGCAATCTGGTACAGGGAGGGAGAGAGTGACACAGAACGTACACTATTTGCATTACTCACCCCATGCCTTGCGGAAAAACCCCAAGTATTAGTTCTGATCCTCATCTTCATCCTCATTGTCATCACCAACATCACCATTCCTAGCTTCCCCCCCTACCAATGCGCGGAGGCCGGGATACAGCTTGTACGATGTGTGATGCTGATGTTTGCTGGGGTTTTTGAACGGTTTAACCCCTTTTTTTTAATTTTCACACCCCACTACTTTTGGGTTGCCCCATTTTTCATAGGCGAGCTCATTGGTCCTCTTTATAGTCATTAACGTTTTTGTTACCTTATCATCATAGCAACCTTAAGGAAGTCTCTAACATTTCACCCCAGCTACCAGTGGTCAATCTTGTGCTGTCTACTGATCCCTCCTAGATACTATTAGCCAAACTCAGTATCTATTTTCAAAACATTGACGTGTCACAAACATACGCACAAGCTCAACAGATTTATTATTAACTAACGTTAATTTATCCTAAATCCTAAAAACTAATTTGGATAGCCTAAATATTTTACAGGCCTCAGGCCTGTAGGCCCTATGTTACAGCATTAATTAATACTTACTTTTCACCTCTGTTGTCTAAATATACCTAAGGCTTTTATCCTAGGCTACAATTGAAATGCCTTTCTTCTTCCTATTTTTGTGTGTTCTACAGTAGAGCCTAGAAGCCCCGACTGAGATTGGGCCCCATTGTGCTAAGCGCTGTAAAGACCCATAGCAAGAGTCAGCCCCTGTCCTGAAGTGCTTGCAATCAAAATAGACAGGACAGTCAAAGGGTGGGAAAAAGGGCATGTTATCATCACCAATTTAGAAGGTGGGAATGGGGCCACAGAGAGATTGAGTGACTCGCTCAAGGTCACACCTGAGCCCAGCTCTCTAGCTGGTACATTAATCCCAACACCACGGTTTTCTCTCCCTTCCTGAGCACAGAGGAGATCCCTTTTCTGACAAGTTCTATGTCTTCCTCTTGAGCTGCAACCTCCAGTCTATCAGAACATGCTTCTGTAGCAAGAATGGTTCTCTTTCTCTTCTTGTTGGTTTTCTTAAGCTAAAGACCGTTTGTATTTCACAGAACAGAGGAGAAGAGGTCATGCAGAATCCACCAGCCTTTTGTGCAGACTATTTTTAGAAGACAACAGTTTACTGGCTGTTGTAAAAGGTGAGTAAAAATGAACACAAACTACAAGAGAAGATAGATGATGATAAACCAGCATGAAGGTAAGAGTCAGAACTCCATCAAACATTCGTATTTACCACTGAAATAGTACCACTCTAGAGGACACGGTGACCCACCATGGCAAAGAAACCATGGTCTTGTGGGTAAGATACCAGACTGAGTGTCTGGAGATCTGAGCTTTATTCTGGGGTCTGTAAAATACTTCCTGTGAGACAGTGGATGTGTACTTCTTCCTCATCTGTAAAATGAGGTGGGTCCTAGCCTCTATGGTATATAATTAAATAATAATAATATTAGCCTCACCTCCCCGGCAGGGTGTTGTGAGGTTTATTGGTGCTGTGTGTTAGGATTCACGTGTGGAAGGTGCTGTGAAAGGGCAAAGGGTTATTCTTATTTTATATATAAAATCAGGGTTTGGAAATGGAACTGGAGCATGACGCCATGATAACCAGAATGCTTACTCCTTTGTATGATGCCGAGCGAGGTAGCAGCGCAGCCATGGGGGGAGGAGGGATGAATTGTTCAGTGGAACGCAAAATCCTTTCAAGGAATCTGTGGTGCAGCCAAGACTTGGCTTGACTCAGTTGTGCAAATTAACCCTCAATGGGCTGGAGTCATTGCTGGAAGTCGATCTGGAGCAGCCTGGCTCCGAGCCCTTCGGTGAGGTGGCTTCCTCGGTGTCAGCTTCAAGCTGTATTGTAAGAGAGCCCTGTTTTCCTGACTCGGCGCATGACATGCTGCTGGGCTATTTCACTCGTGTGCAGGACGCTAACACCTTGACGGGCCCCATCTGTTCCACTAAGCAGGGTACAGCTGAATGCTTCCAGGGTGCCGAGGTGCAGCTTGGGAAAGGTCCTTGCCTTGTCCATGTCGAAGCAGTTGGCATCAGAGCGGTTCCCCGGCCCCCAGAGTGGGGAAATCCTGAAGTAAATGCGAGTAGACGTGATGTTAGAAAAGAACGAACAGTTAGGGCAGCTCAGGGTCACCAGGTCTCCCAGCAGGGACAGGTGCATGCGACTCTGCTTTTGGCGGGCAGCCAAGACTTAGCTGTGGGACTGGTGCCAGTCACGCATGAAGAACAGACGCAAGACTGTATCTGCTGTGACTGTGCACCGCCAGAGACAAAAAGTAGTTCCTCCTTTTTTTTCCCTCCCCCCTTGCAAATTCACCCACTCGCCGAGGACTCCTGAAGCCAGCAGCGACACTTTGCAATACCATTAAAGCCCTGAGACTCTTTTGTGTCTCTTCTACTGCGGGCCGGGGGAGATAGCGGGGAGACAAGACCATCGATTTGCATTCACAACTCAGGTAGCTGTATGTACAAATGGCTATTTGCATATGCAAGTATCCAGCTGTGCATTCAATTGCTTGATATGCATAAGCAAATGCAGATGCATGCATATTTAGTGGGCTCTAGTCAACATTTGTTTGGTGAAAATTTGGCTATTGCAGCCAGCTCAACTCACTGAGTTGACTTGTCAGAAAGGTTAGAACCTAGCTGTCAGAGCAGAGGAGCTGTATAATATAGATATGTAGCTTTTTGCACTTCCCCCCACCCCACCTTATCTCTGAAGTGTCTTTTTTCAGACAATTTGTTATACGTATGTCAATACGTAAAGAAATCACTTCCGCGCAATATGGAATATCTAGATATTCATCACATGAACAGTGAGCTAGGTAAAAACCCTTCCTGGTATGCCATAAGTGTCTTACAGCCAGACAAGATATAACTCAGTTTAAAACACAGTCAGAGAAAGTTTGTTTTTGTTTTTGTTTTTGGTCATCTCCTCCACATTTTCTCTTTTCCCTTTTCTGTGTTCCCTTCTTACGTCCAATGTGAGCAAGAGACGTTTCCAAAGAGATTAATTCAACACAGGATGGCAGCAGCAGAGGCTAGCAGCTACGAGAGGGAATGGATTTACGACCAAAGGACAGTGTTAAAGGTGCGGAGTGGCAGATACAGAATATGTCACAGCTAGTCGGAGGGCCTGAAATCTGTCTATGCTCCTGTTCAGTGAATGTCGGATCGTGCTTTAAATAAAACGCATTTTACTTAAATTAGCAACTGATCACTGTGACTTCTATCTTCTTTTACATTTCGGAGGGTGTTTATAGAGCTGCTAGGCTGCCCCAAGAGGATGATGTAGGATTCAGCTTTGCCACGAGGTGTATCAGTGTTGATGTTTTGCATTTGTTGTATTTCTTACTCACTTGGCACCTGTGACAGCACATTACAGTAATCCTAACAGCCTGTCCAAAACACTGTGATTCATGAAAAGTGATTCAATAAGAAAACAACCCCGAGTGTCCGACCCTCATGGAAAAGCAGCCTGCCTTACAACTTCAAACCAAAGTAACCTCGAATTCTCTCTCGTTTAGTTGAACAAAACTAGAGATGAAGAAAAGTAAACTAGAGTTATCTCTACTCGACTTGAACAAAACAAGCAAACAAAAAGTATCTGGTAATCTTAGTGCCTCCAGTCTCAAGACATGGCTACACTAGAGAGTTAAAGCGGTGCAGCTGCACCGATGCCGACTGATGGGCCCATCACCTATGGTGGTGTAATTTATATTGCTCAGAGGGGTGATTTTTTCACACCCCTGCGCGACATATGTTATGCTGACGTGAGCTGTAGCGTAGACATAGCCTCAGCTTCTTGGGCCCAATCAGTGAGAGAGAGAGACAAATCCATTCAATGCCTTATTCCGTATGGTTAGCCCTGGAAAGCCATACACCAGGCTTGGTGGCATGGAGAGAGGCACAGAGCCTGTACCACGTAGTGCTGATCTGGTGCCGGGTGTTTGTGGACGCTCTCCGTGCTCAGAGGGCGGGAAGTGTTGTTTTCCAACAGCTGTGCTGAACACAGATTCCAGCAGCTCATCACAGGCAGCCCCAACTAAGCAGGTGGCAGAACTAACCTGCCAGAAACCGAAGGGCCAGAAGAATGTGGTGAGGTCCGGGTCAGCTGCAGAAGCGAGGGGAGGACATTATGGGGCACCAATGCCCTCTGCTCACGTGGTGAAAGGACACTGAGGCCTGGCCTTCCCTGTGCATCACGAAGATGCACTTTTTACCTCGGCGTGACTAACATGCGCATTTGCTTTTACTGCAGGGCAAAGGAAGCGAGATCAGCCTGGCACCCCCACCTGGATCTCGCCTAGTTTATTTGGAAGTAAAACTAAAGTGCTGGGTCTTCCCTGGTGTCGGCCGTCAGGCAGGCACGTTAGCTACCTCGAGGTGCACCCGTTTTAGCTGTGAAGACAAGGCCGGATGCCGTGGCCCTGACTGGATGAAAGCCAGTGTGACAGGCTGGACCCCGCTCAGCCTGCTTGTTAGAAGGAACTTGGTTGCCCCTCGGCTCATCAGAGCAGGAGATTCAGCAGGATGAGGCAGACCCAGGGCGGGTCAGAGGGAAGCAGAAAGGGGCCTGCTTCTTTTTTTCCCCCATCTGAGGAGACCCTCACAAGGCTCCCAAGCCTTGGTGAGGATCCCTGGAGGGGGTGGGGGGGTTGAGACATTGACACAGGCTCACCGTGGAGAGCCCACAGAGAGGGAGGCAAGGAGCCCCAGAGGCGTCCCAGGTTGGGACCCGCCAGTTTGGTTGGAGTGGACAGTTGGATTATGGGGTGGTATCCTAAAGGGAGGTGGTTTAATTTGGCTGGACACAGCGAGCGGAAGGTTTGCGTAACCACCTTCCTCCCCTGACGGATAGGAGAGATGCAAAGGCACTGAGGAAGAGGAAGGAAGTGGAGTGGGTTTGAGGCTCATACATAAGATGCTACAGTAATGAGTAGATAGATGACACCCACTTCTTTTACCGGGGCCTGAGGGCAGGCGTCACAGCTCAGCCACACAGATGGGAACCCATCACAGTGGCACGACACTCCCAAAGTGACAAAGCGGACATTATCCTCTTCCATTCCTCTAGCTGACCTGCCCCTGCTTCATAAGCATCGCTCCTGTCTTGTGCAGGCCAAGTCCCAGCCACTCAGGCCTAGCCAGATCCAAGCTGTATTTAGACCCTAAGAAAGCCAAGGAACAGCAGACTTTGAGCGCAATGAAAAGGATAAATCACGATGAGTTTCATGCGCATATTATTGCTGCTGCGGCACATCATAATCTCCCCAAGCGTTGAACCACAGCGCTAACCCTGTCTAATCCTGCATTTGAAAACCTTAGTGAGCGGGTGGACGTTATTGAAGGCCACTCTCTTAGAGAAGAATAACTCCACCCACCAACATGCATCCGTTTCAGCTGCTGAGGGTTTGTATCAGACTGGAGAGATTTGGTTTAGCTTTTCCTCTGAATCAGACTGGAAAACCAAAATAAAAATGTAGAGCGTCCTCCTGACTGAGATGAAGAATCCATCTTTAGGGACTAACAGTTCATTTCCAAGGCACTGTGTTTGTTTGTTTTTTAAACTGTTTTTCTTTGCATGCATTCTCCGAACATTAATCAAGCTGAAGAAGAAAACTGCAGTAAAATCATGCCGTTGCTTCAAGGCATTTTCATCTAGAAGTAGTATAGATTTGTCTAAGAATGAACTGTCAGTTCCTGGTTTTGAAGGTGTGCGTTAGTCCTGTGGGATTGTTTGCATGTTCCCTCTGATTTGGCTAAAAAGGGTAGATCATTTCTATAAAAGATTCAGTTCTCTTTATAAGTTACATACACAGAAGAATTTTTTTTTTGAAACTAGAATTGTCCCTAAATAAAATGTAAAAGATGCAGCTTGGCAGCTCTGTGGTGGTTATGATGATCCACGTAAGACCCATTTTTGCATTTTAAGGCTGGTCTCTCAACCTGGCCTGGACAAAGCTACTAGATGCTAATGGGTGCACACATTAGGATTGCGCGGATGTCTCCAGGGGACTATACATGTCTCTTTGAAAGACTCTTTCCTTACTTGCACTTTGGCTATTACTAATTCATTGAGGGCGTGGTTCCTGTTTGAGTCTGTCTTTACTTTGGCTAAGTCGCCACTGTCAGATCAACTTATCTGGATCGACAGAACAGTCAGTGAAGACCCCGCTCAGTCGATTCAGAAGTCGACGTTATTAATCCACTCCCAGAAGTTCCCATCTGCACAGTGCAGTGAAGACAGTGCACAGAAGAGAAGCACAGAAGTCAACGGGAGTTACGCAAGTTCTTTGCGTATTTTGCGTAACTCCCATCGACTGCCGCCGAATCGCAGAGGTAAGTGTAGACCAAGCCTTCTGTGGGCATCAAATAAAGTCCTTTGTGTGCTGGTGAGAAATTCAGGTAGTTACTAAGGAGCCACTGCTTAGGGACCCAGGTGGAGTGCACAGGGCTACAGGACGTGTGCTGTTTCCCTGCTGCAGCCAGGGAGCTGGGAGATCAGAGAGGAAGCAGCCTCCTCACTGAACTCTTTCCATCTGGCTGCAGTGGGGAGGGGGGCTTCCTGGCGGAGAGGGGTGGCCCTTCAGGGCTGTATAAATGATATCTGTGGCCCTTGAGGGGTTGGGAAAAAGGTTGGGAACCACTGATCTAGGTGTGCTGCTCTTTCTTGTGCAAAAAAAGGTCAAGAGAAGACGTCATAATGCTCTTTAAGATTAGACCTGATTACCTCTTGCTGTCTGCGCATCCCTCAAGTACTCCCTTCCCCCAAACCATTCTTCAGTAGATGAATCAGATTTTAAACCTCAGGTCAGCCAATCAGGAAATGGAAACAGTACCTATGTGATTTAAAGGACCAGTCCCACAGTGTAATAAACAATACCGGCAGTGATCAGGCTGGAAGCTAAAACTTGTTTGCACTAATGAATTAGTGAGCTTCGCATATAGAGAACAAATGTTTAAATGCTGCTCTGGGATAATTCCAAACAGGAAAAAAAAGGGCGGGGGAGGGGGACATTGAAGGGACGACTATATTTTCCAAATAAATGTGTAAGTTGTCTAGTTCTACCTCACAAGCAGCGTGCTTAGCCATTATCCAGCAGATTCATGTAGTCATGCGAAAAATGTTGGGCTGCAAAATAAGTGTAACCCAACTGTTCCTAGCCTAGGAAGGCTGTTATGAATAATGTGTGGTGTTTGAGGAATTTGTGGGGACTTGGACGTGTCCTCTGGAGAGTCCAAAAGTGCAAATAAAGCATGCAAAATATTTAATCATGGAATGATCAATACATCAAGAAACTAAGGGCCTACGGTGCAATAAAAATACGTTGTTGGGAAATAAGACAAAAATATCAGTTGCATATCTAAATTCCAAAGGGTTTATTATTAATTTGCACTTTCAGGGCAGAGTGTTTGCTGTAATTATTGCCAATGCATTTTTCTAAGTAAAATCTTACCATCCAGAGATGTGTGACAGTTGGGATCTATGTTTTTTTCCTTCCAAATAAGTTAGTTAATTCTTTGTGAACACATCTCATGTGGTGCAAATTGGTGTACCTCCATAGAACTCATGGAGCTATGCCAATTCATACCAGGTGAGGATCTGGCCCAGATGTCTGGAGATCCAAAGTTTTCATGAATAATTATAGAACTTAAGTGGTTTGTAATGTTTTGATCCAAAAAATCTAGACACCGCTGGTGTTGTGAATGACTTTATTACATGTGTGATCTTTAAGGAATTAGGTCACAGCGACAATCAACACAAACATTTTTAATCGTAAACTTCGTGACATGAGGACAAATGTGGAAATCTCAGGACCAAATTATGTATAATTGCTGTTCAACAGGAATCACTCCAGTAAATTGGCAATTTGCAAATGTAGGAAGGAGACATGCTGCATTGTTTTAAAACATGTTTACCAAACATATAATTAACTAAAAGCTACCAGTCACCTTTTTATTCTGAGTCAGAGCTCCAAAACATGCCTTTTGCCATCCTCCTACACTGCGTGTTTGTTTATTAGGAACTTGTAAGGATGCTATCCCTGGGAGGTAAAGATCAAATGTAAATAACAGAGGCTGTCTGTTCAGCCTGGACACTGATCACAAAGCAAAGCTGGGAATTGAGATTTATGGATGCTCCACAATAATTTTAAATGCTTTTATATCTCAGAAGTTGAATCAAGTACATGTGAGTGTCACAGGTTTAATGCGTTGTGATTTATTGAAAGGTGGTCTTGGGTCATGAGTTTTCCACAGGCATCCATAGGACGTATTTATATGACATAGTTAATAATAAACATTACATTTAGAGCTGACCCGAAAAATTCACAGAGAATGGTTTCCTTTAAAATGTAGCATCTCTTCCTACTTTTGGAACATCCATAAGCATATCTCAGATTTATTACTTGAATTGATATGATGTTTTGCATGGTTTTCTTGAGTGGTGGTATTATTCTGTGGATTGATCAAAAATAGTTCAAGTATCGGACAATAAATACAATATGGGCTGTGCTGGTTACTTGCCATTAGAGGCATTATACTGGTTCTGTTCCTAGGTCAGATGAATTTAGGACTAGTCTACACTTAAGACTTACAGTGGTACAGCTGTATCGGTACAGCTGTGCCACTGCAAGAGTGCTTTTGTGGTTGCGTTACATCGGCGGGAGTTGCTCTCCAGCTGACACAACGCTCTCTGCACAAACACTTATGCTGACAAAACTTATGTTGCTCAGGAGGGCGTTTTTTCATACCCTGAGCGACAAAAGTTTTGTTGGCATAAGTGCTAGTGTAGACACGGGCTAAATCTCGTGATCAGGGGAATGGCTTGCTCCTGTGGCGTCACTCTAGCCCGTGTAACTTAGAGCAGCCCTTAGGTTTCTCTAATTTACACCTGAGGTTCAGTGGCCCACTCAGGCACTAGGGAAATCGCTTTCAGCCAATGCCCTCTCTCCTTCCCTTAGCTACAATGAGCACGAGCTCAGCCCAAAATATTAAGAAACACAGAAAACCATTCTTTTCAATGGGTCCATGGAAGTGCCACGTCATGGACAAAGGGTGACTTCATGAAGTGGGCTGGAGTTTCTTTAAAAAAACTCACTACATGGCTGAGCCCCCAATCTGATGCCTTCAGGGAGGCATGGCTTGATTGGTATTATCCCCATTTTACAGATGGAGAAATGAGAAATGAGGCACAGCAAGACACTAAAGCCCAGAGTTGTAAAGGTATCTGGGAGCCGAAAGATGCAGATAGGCTCCACGTGGGATTTCCAAAAGCTCCTAGATACCTAACTCCCACGGCTCTTTTGAAAAATCTCATTAAGGGGATGTTGTGAGGAAAAAATGCCTTGAAAGATTGTCAGGTGGCGAGTTACGAGGGTGATGGCCACCACGTAAGCACCTCAGCTAGATCGATGAAACCAGTGGTCGCCGTTAAAAAGCCAGTGGTTGCCAAGCATGGGCAGCTGAGATGTGACATTAAGTTCCTCCTCTGAGTAAGGGTTTGTAATATCCCAGGGACCATTCTGTGGTAATTGTTGTTAAACACTGGCCTTTTTAATGGATATCTTAGTGACTGCGCAGAGTGGTGATGCTTACAAATTTGCTATTGGCCTTAGAAAGCTGGATGATGTTACCGCAGTATCGGTTGCATTCCCATTAACTGGTATAATGAACATGACAACTACTGAGGTACTGTTATCTGATTGTCTAAGGTGAAATGGGGAGCAAAATGTAATGCACAACCACAGCACCACGCCTGGCCTCAGCCTTTATTAAAAAAATACGTCACGTGGCTATATATGCTTCACATGTTTCCAGTGGAGCACTGCCCAGGTAACATGTAAATACACAAGTACATCTCCTCTCACAAGTGCTGACTCCACTCATAACTGGAACGCTTTGTTACGCCAGTCTAAGAGCTGCAGTACTGGATCCTGGGTGAATGTGAAATGTCAGGATAATGCCTACACATGCGCCTCTTCCCTTGCCAATTCATAGAATCATAGAAGATTAGAAGGGATCTCAAGAAGTATCTAGTCCAACCCACTGCTCAAAGCAGGACCAACCCCAACTAAATCATCCCAGCCAGGGCTTTGTCAAGCGGCACCTTAAAAACCTCTGAGGATGGAGATTCCACCACCTCCCTAGGTAACCCATTCCAGTACTTCACCACCCTCCTAGGGAAATTTTTTTTCCTAATAGCCAACTAGACAGGTCCCCACTGCAACTTGAGACCATTGCTCCTAGTTCTGTCATCTGCCACCATTGAGAATAGCCTACCTCCATCCTCCCTGGAACCCTTTCAAGTAGTTAAAGGTTGCTATCAAATCCCCCCTCATTCTTCTCTTCTGCAAACTAAACAAGCCTAGTTCCCTCAGCCTCTCTTCCTAAGTCACATGCTCCAGCCCCCTTATCATTTTCATTACCTTCTGCTGGACTCTTTCCAATTTGTCCACATCCTTTGTGTAGTGGGGGGCCAAAAACTGGACACAGTATTCCAGACGTGGCCTCACTAGTGCCTAATTGACAGGAATAATCACTTCCCTTGAACTGTTGGCAATGCTCCTATTAATGCAGCCCAATATGCCATTAGCCTTCTTGGCAATAAGGGCACACAATTGACTCATATCCAACTTCTCGTCCACTGTAAATCCCAGGTCATTTTCTCCTGAACTGCTGCCTAGACAGTTGGTCCCCAGTCTATAGCAGTGCATGGGATTCTTCTGTCCTAAGTGCAGGACTCTCCACAATGAACCTCATCAGATTTCTTTTGGCCCAATCCTCCAAATTTGTCTAGCTCACTCTGTATCCTATCACTGCCCTCTAGGGAATCTACCACTCCCACCAGTTTAGTGTCATCTGCAAGCTTGCTGAGGGTGCAATCCACCCCATCCTCCAGATCATTAATGAAGATGTTGAACAAAACAGGCCCCAGCACCAACCCCTGGGGCACTCCACTTGTTACCGGCTGCCAACTAGACATCGAGCCATTGATCACTACCCATTGCACCCGATGATCTAGCCAGTTTTCTATCCATCTTATAGTTCATTCCTCCACTCCATACTTCTTTAATTTGCTGATAAGAATACTGTGGGAGGCCATATCAAAAGTTTTGCTAAAGTCAAGGTAAGTCACATCCACCGCTTTCCCCACATCCACAGAGCCAGTCATCATAGAAGGCAATCAGATTGGTCAGACAAAACTTGCCCTTGGTGAATCCATGTTGACTGTTCCTGATCACCTTCCCCTCTTCCAAATGCCTCAAAATGGATTCCTTGAGGACTTGATCCATGATTTTTCCAGGGATTGAGATGATGTTGACCAGTTTGTACTTCCCCAGATCCTCCTCCTTCTCTTTTTTGAAGATGGGCACTATATTTGCCTCTTTCCAGTCATCTAGGACCTCCCCCAATCACCATTCGTTTTCAAAGATAATGGCCAATGGCTCTGCAATCATATTAGCCAACTCCTTCAGCACCCTTAGATGCATTGCATCTGGCCCCATGGAGTTCTTCATGCCCAGCCTTTCTAAATAGCCCTGAACCTGCTCATTCAGCACTGAGGGCTGCACCCCATTCTGTGCTGCCCAGTGCAGTAGTCTGGGAGCTGACTTGGGCTGTGAAGACAGTGGCAAAAAAATAGCATTGAGTACTTCAGCTTTTTCCACATCCTCTGTCACTAGGTTGCCTCCTCCATTGTATAAGGGGCCCATGCTTTCCCTGACCTCCTTCTTGTTACTAACGTTCCTGTAAAAGCCCTTCTTGTTACTCTTCACGTCCCTTGCTGGCTGTAACTCCAACTGTGATTTGGCTTCCTGATTTCACTCCCGCATGCTCAAGCAGTATTTTTATACGCCCAGTCATCCGTCTAAACTTCCACTTCTTATAAACTTCCTTTTTGGCCGCTCTGGAAGCGATACTATGCAGAAGAGTATTGAAGGCACCAAAGGGGGAGGGAGGAGAGCACGTGAAAGAGTTGCTCCTCATTTTGCATAGCTTCCTTGCAGGTTGGAAGCACCGTGCCGTATTGGCATGCAGATGCACTTCGCCGGACCAGCCCTTGGGTAAGGCCCGATTCCGGTGCCCTGACTCAGGCTGAAGAATACCCAACTCTGTGAATAGCCACGTTGAGTGCAATGACACCACGGTGGGAAGGAGGGTAAGCTGCTGATGCTTAGTAAATGTCAGGGTGCGAGACTCAAGCCACAAGTGCAAAGTCAGGGGTGAGAAAACAATTAAGTGTCAAAAGAAAATGCCATCGTGGTGTCCCAGGAGATGATTTGACATGAGGCTAAATGCAGCTCTCATAACATATATCCGGCATAGGAAGATAACTAGCTTCACATGATTAAAAACTGGCACGCTCGTCAAACAGCATGCCTGGCCTGTGTTATAACACATTAATCCGTAAGAAATTAGCTATCTCCCATTAGCCTGGGAACTGATCCATGTCAAGGGCTGCGATGGGGACATTGGGTGCAAAATGAGGACTGTAATACCCCCTTTCTAACCAAAAGAAAGTTTAGGGGTGACTTGATCACAGTCTAAAAGAACCTGCCAGGGGAGCAAGTATTTAATAATGGGCTCTTCTATCTAGCGGAGACAGGTCTAACACAACCCAGTGGCTGGAAGTTGAAGCTAGACAAAGTCAGACTGGAAATAAGGCACACATTTTTATGAACAAGGATAATTAACCATTGGAACAATTTACCAGCAGTCGTGCTAGTTGTCACATTGGCTGGATCAGTGAGGGGGGGCATTTGTGTTATTTGACATCAGTATGTCAAAATCATAGTGGTTCATGTGAGACATAGACTCATAGAATATTAGAGTTGGAAGGGACCTCAGGAGGTATCTAGTCCTACCCCCTGCCCAAAGCAGGACTATCCTCAGCTAAATCATTCCAGCGAGGGTTTTCTCAAGCCTCAGCTTAAAAATCTCTAAAGATGGAAATGCCACCACCTCCCTAGGTAACCCATTCCAATGCTTCACCTGTCTCCTAGTGAAAAACTTTTTCCTCATGTCCAACCTAGACCTCCCCCACTGCAACTTGAGACTGTTGCTCTTTGTTCTGTCATCTACCACCACCGAAAACAGCCTAGCTTCATCCTCCCTGGAACGCCCTTTCAGGTAGTTAAAGGCTGCTATCCCCCTTGTTCTTCTCTTCTGCAGTCTAAACAGGCCTAGTTCTTTCAGCCTTTCCTCATAAGTCTTGTGCTCCAGCCCCCTAATCATTTTTTTGCCCTCTGCTGGACTCTCTCCAACTTGTCCACATCCTTTTTGTAGTGGGGGGCCCAAAACTGGACAATGTCAGGTGCTGTTAGAAAGGTTATAATGTGCTGAGTGAGAAGATAATATTTGTGTTCATGTGTGATATGTATGAGGGAAGTTATGGAGATCTTTAATATACCTGTATTTCAAACTATGCTGTAGAAGACTGTAGCAAGCTACTATGGCCTGCCTCCGAGCCTGGGTCCGAGGAGGGCCCACTCTGCCCCCGCTGGACAGAACTGGGCCCTGCGAGCCAAGCCACCTGGAAGCAGAGGGGCGGGGTCAGAGCCTGAGAGGGAAGTATAAAAGGCAGGCCCAGCAGCTCAGTCGGGGAAGCTGCTGCTGGAGACAGACGTGCTTCCCCGGAGGCAGCAGCCCAGGCCTGACCTGGACCCCGAGACTGCTTCAGATAACCGCCCAGCCGATCGAAGCCTGTGGGACTTGCCTGACCTACCAGACCCTGACGATTGGCGGGAGCAGCCGGAGCCAAAAGACCAGGTAGGGCCGCCAGGCCCAAGCGGCTGGAGGGGGCCGCCCAGTCCATAGGAGGGAGGTGGGCGGCTGGCCCCACTAGTTGGGGACAGTGCTCAGGGTGGAGGACCCCTCCCCAGCGTGGGGAGACCCTGGCAGATCAGGAGAGCCCTCGGGGCCCTGTGACCTGGAGGAGCTACCGTTGGCCAACGACCCCCAGGAATTCCCAGACCTACTGCCTGTAGACGGCGAAGGACTATCTGGATGCCCACTCACCACCTCCCCCCATGCCCCAGAGGGCCCCACATGGATGCAGGTATTCCGGGGATGGGTGGGAGGAAGTGGCCCAGGGAGGCCACAGGCTGTGGCTGAGACAGGGGCCAAACCCAGGTCAGCGTGTTGCGGCAGGAGCCCCGCTGACCCAGTGGCAGTCACCTTGTGCCGCTGGTAGGGCCCTAGGCCAGGACGCAGTGGAGTCGGGTGGGCCTGCATTTCCCTCCCGCCTCCTCTTCCCTAGCCAGCCAAGGAGTGTTCCTAGCCCACGACAACCCTAACCAAAGGATAGACTGCTTTGCCTGCCCGCCCTCCGAGGGTCGGGGCGATAGACTGCTTTGCCTGCCCGCCCTCCCGAGGGCCGGGGCGATAGACTGCTTTGCCTGCCCGCCCTCCCGAGGGCCGGGGCGATAGACTGCTTTGCCTGCCCACAGAGACGCTGATTCCCCATAAAGAAGGCACTGGGCCCAGTCTCGGAGCCTGAACCCGAGGAAGGGCCACAACACTGCTGACCAGGCCGGGTTGGCAGCTCTACAAAGACACACCCCAGACAAAGAGGCGGCAGGACAGTAGCCCACTTGATGGCCCATCAAGACCTTTACAGAAGCAAAAGGCCCAAGAAGGAACTAAGGGCATGCCTGAAGAGTTACTAGGATTGGCCCATGTGACTCTGGACTCCATTTTGGTTCCTGTAAAGTTCCACAAGCCACATGGCCAGAGGTAGGGGGTATATAAGATCAAACCACAGAAACCATTTTGTCTTTCTTCCTGTCCAGCTGCAGACAACACCTACCCACCTCTGGATTAATACATTTTGCAACTGAACTGAAGGACTTAGACCCATCCAGGTATTGGATGTACACTAGAGGGACTATACAAGCCTGCAACTCCACAATTCTTCTAAAAACCTGATGTATGTGGACTTTCAAATCATTGGTATGTATCTGATTGCTTTAAGCCTTTAACATTTCTCTTATTGTTTGTTTTTCTTTTTATAATAAACCTTTAGTTTTAGTTACTAAAGGATTGGCTGGCAGCGTGGGATTTTGGGTAAGATCCAAACTTATAGTGATCTGGTACTGTGGCTGGTCCTTTGGGATCAGAGGGAATCTTTTGAGTAAAGAGCATAGAGTTTAAATGACTGGTCTCTTTACTGGACCTGGTTGCTGGTTGGGAGCCAGAGAGTGAAATGCAGTAAAGGGGGCTGTGTGTATTGGCACAGTGGCTTCTTGATAACCAGTGTGGGGGAATCAGAAGCACTGTTTGTGGCTGGTTGGGAAGTCTGACTGCAATGTCACCCACCAGTGGTGGGAGAATTCGCTCTCCTTATACAGCCTGCCCTGACCCTGGCATTATCAGTGGGCTACCCTGGGCACGGATGGGTTACAAGTGCATTGAGATCTGTGGATGAAAAACACAGTATAAGAATTAGGTGTTGTTACCGGCACTACCGTAATACAAATAACCATGATGCTGTTAGTTTCCAGCATTTGAATGTCCTGGCCAGTTTTGTTTTGCCTTATTGTTCCTTTTCAGTCAAGAATTAAACTAAAGTAAATCTATGGCAACTGTACATTTCATGAGATTGTATGGAGAAATGTGAAATTCTAGGTGAATGCTTCCTTAAGCTTAATGCTACCATTCTCTGAATGGCAGACGGTTACATCTGGGTGGTTTTGTTCATTTTCCTTTGAATGTAAAAATCAGAGATGTGAGTCCTCTGGGAAACTTGCACATACTAATAATTTATAGTTGAATAATCTTTTTACATTAAAGAATAATATTACTATTTTCAAACTTTGCATTCCAAACACTGAAATTGAATTAAGGATTGTTTAAAAGAACAATAATATAAATTTGTTTTAAATGAATTTAGTGTAATTCCACTGTTTGGAATGCAGTCTGTGAAAATATTACCTCTGCGGCAAGAGTAAATATCTAACTCTATTAATTTTATTGAAGTAGCGGATAGATCCACATGAACTATTTCTGTGTGTTTGGTTAATATTTTCTGAAAATTGGTGTTAGCTCTGACTAATGAAAATCCAAACTCACTGCACATATGAAGGTGTAAAATACATCCAACAACTTAATAACCAGTTAACATCCATGGACTTTTCTTAGTGTTAAAATAATAATAATTGTTGTTTTTAAAAAACACCTCACCTAGAGACATGCCAGTGTGGATACAGGATGTAGAAGAGCAAAAATCAGATATTCCAGCAAGCACAGTTGCATTTATCCTAGGTTAACAGGGAAGGGCAGAGAGTAGAGAACCACCAGCAGAACGGATAGTTTTCAACATGGGCATTGCCAGACCAGATCAGATCCAGGGTCCATCTTGTCCAGTAGCCTGTCTTTAGCAGTGGCCAGCACCAGATGCTTCAGATGAATATGCAAGAAGCCCTGCCGTGGGCAGTTAGACCCTGATTATAATACTATGACTTCCTCTTATAGAACACTTGTCCTCCCTAGATCTCCAAGCCCTTTACATGGGTGGTCAGTAACCTCAGCACCATTTGATACATAGACAGATTGAGGCACAGAAAGGGGAAGTAACTTGCCCAGTGTAGGCCCATAGTAGAGTTGGGAACTGACCCCATGTCTCCAGAGTCCTAGGTCAGTCAGTGCCTTAGCCAGCAAGCCACACTACCTGCGGATGCAGGAAAACACTCCTAGTCACGATAAGGCTTAAGCACAGGCTTAAAATTAAGTCAGTGGGAATTAATCACATGCTTAAAGCTAACCACACATTGCTTTCCTGAATCAAGGCCTTATGGAATAACCTGCCCAAAGGGGTAATTTTTTGTCTGTCCCCCATAATTAGAGATTCAATAGGTTCCAGGACCAGAGGGGACCACTGTTATTACCTAGTCTGACCATCTGTATAACACAGGACATAGAATTTCCCAAATATAATTCCGAAAGCAGATATGTTAGGAAAACATCCAGTCTTGATTTAAAAATTGGCCTTGATGGAGAAAGCACCACTACCCTGGGTAAATTGTTCCAGTGTTAATTGCCCTCACTGTTTAATTACTCTCACTGTTAGGAAATTATGCCTTATTTCCAGTCTGAGTTTGTCTAGCTTCAGCTTCCAGCCATTGGATTGTGTTAGACCTTTCTCTGCTAGATTGAAGAGGCCATTTGTTCCCACTGAAGACACTTATAGACCGTGATCAAGTCACCCCTTAACCTTTTCTTTGTGAAGCTAAATATAGACTTTAAGGTCAGAGGGGACCATTGTGGTCATCTAGTCTGACCTCCTGCACGAGGCAGGCCACAGAACCTGACCCTCTCACTCCTGTAACAGACCCCTAACCTCTGGCTGAGTTACTGAAGTCCTCAAACCATGGTTTAAAGACCTAAAGTTATAGAGAATCCACCATTTACACAAGCTTAAACGTGCAAGGGGCCCCGTGCCCCATGCTTCAGAGGAAGATGAAACACCACTGGGTCTCTGCCAATCTGACCTGGAGGACAATTCCTTCATGACTCCAAATATGGCAATCGGTTAGACCCTCTGCATGGCAGGCAAGACCCATCTGGCAGGTACCTGGGAAAGAATTCCCTGTAGAAACTCAGAGCTCTCCCCATCTCGTGTGCTATTTCCCACTATCAGAATGTTTGCTACTGTCAGTCGCTGATGGGCCACATGCTGTTATAGGCAGTCTCATCATACCACTCCCTCCATAAACTTATCAAGCTTAGTCTTGAAGCCAGATAGGTTTTTTGCCCCCACTGCCCCCTTGGAAGGCTGTTCCAGAACTTCACTCCACTGATGTTTAGAAACCTTTGCCTAATTTCAAGCCTAAACTTGTTGATGGTGAGTTTATATCCAGTTGTTTGTAGAATTATAGAATATTAGAGTTGGAAGGATCCTCAGGAGGTCATCTAGTCCAACCCCTCATTCTTGAGTCCTTATTGGTGCTTAACTTAAAAACCTCTTCTCACTCCCTGGTATTTATCCCTCTGATGTATTTATAGAGAGCAATCATCTCCCCATCTTCTAAACAAGACAAGCTCTATGAATCTACTCTCATCGGGTAGGTTTTGCATTCTTCGTATCATCCTACTGGCCCTTCTCTGCACCTGTTTCAGTTTGTATTGATCTCTCTTAAACATGGGAGACCAGAATTGCACACAGGATTCCCGATAAGGTTTCATCAGTGCATTGTATGATAGTACTAACACTTCTCTGTCTCTACTGGAAATACCTCTCCTGATGCATCCTAGGACAGCATTACCCTTTTTCACGGCTGCCTCATGCTGATGGTTCATTGTCATCCTGTGATTAACCAATACACCCAGGTTTTTCTCCTTCTCTGTCGCTTCCAACCAATAAGTCCCCTGTTTCTAGCAAAAAATCATGTTTAGTCCCTAGCTGCATGACTTTGCACTATTAAATTTCATTCTGTTTCTATTACACCAGTTTACAAAGTCATCCAGATCTTCTTGTATGCCATTTTGGCTCTCCTCCATATTGGCTGTGCCTCCCAGCTTTGTGTAATCCACCAAGATCAGTAATAAAAATATTAAATAAGTTTTATTCCAAGATCGATGCCTGAGGAACTCCACTAGTAACCTCCCTCCAGCCTGACAGTTCACCTTTTGGTATGACCCATTGTAGTCTCTCCTTTAACCAGTTCTTCATCCACCTTTCAATCTTCATATTAATCCCCCCATCTTCTCCAATTTAACTAATATTTCCCATGTGGAACTATATTACATGCCTTACTGAAATCCAGATAGATTAGATCTACTGCATTTCCTTTGTCTAAAGAATCATTTATCTTCTCAAAGAAGGAGATCAGGTTGGTCTGGCACCATCTATCTTTTGTTAAGCCATGTATTTTATTCCAGTTACTGTTCACCATTATGTCCTTAACTACTTTCTCTTTCAAATTTGTTCTGAGACCTTGGATACAATTGAGGTCAAACTAACAGGCCGTTAGTTTTCTGGATCACTTTTTTCCCTTTCTTAAAAATAGAAACTATATTAGCAATTCTCCAGTCATAGGGTATGCCCCCCAAGTTTAAAGATTCATTAAAAATCCTTGCTATTGCACTAGCAATTTCATGTGCCAATTCCTTAATGTTCTTGGATGGAGGTTATCCCTGATTTATTCCCATTAACCCATTTGAGTTTGACTTCCACCTTAGATGTTGTAATTTCTACCTCCGTATCTTTTGTTGTCATTAGCCACTTTGCCATTTAGCCCTAAACTCTTCATTAGCCTCATTAGAAACTGACGCAAACTATTTGTTTAGGTGTTGGGCCATACCTAGATAATCTTAAATCTCCAGCCCATCGTCAGTGTTTAGTGGTCCCAGTTCTTTCCTTGTTTTCTTCTTCTTTATATGGGGGCTACAGAACCTTTTACTATTGGGTTTTAATTTTCTTTGCAAGGTTCCAGCTCTGCTTGGCTTTTGACAGTTCCCACTTTATCCCTAAACTTTCTGACCTTCAAGCGGTAGGTTTCCTTGCTGATATCTCACATCCCTATTTTCCATAAACCCATGCCAGGATGACAGGCCTATAATTACCCCAGTCATCCCATTTACTCTTTTTAAATATGGCATAACATTAGCCTTTTTTCTGCCTTCTGCAACTTCCTAGTGTTCTAAGACTTATTGAAAATCATCATTAATGATCCAGCGAGCACTTCAGCCAGCTCTTGTAAAACTCTTGGATGCAAGTTATCCAGACATGCTGATTTAAAAATACCTAACTTTAGTGCCTGCTGTTTATCATCCTCCTGATATACTCATGGAATGGAAAGAGGTTTATCATATGATATGACTACACCATCTGTGTTTTTCCCAAATATAGGACAGAAATATTTGTTGAACTCTTCAGCCTTTTTGGCAATATTATTGATAATTCTACCATTTCCATTTAGTAGTGGACCAACACCATTGTCTACATTCTTTCTGGTACTAATATGCTTTAAAAACTCCTCATTGTCCTGAACTATGCTGGCCTTAGATTTCTATGTCCCTTTCCTTCCCATATCAATTTTTTAAACCAGATTGTTGTTGTGTTTTTTTTAACCAATATGGTCATCTTCCTTCATTGTGGGATTGTGGCTTTTCAGGCATCTAGCAAAATGTACATTAAAAATTCTCAATTATCATTCACATTTTTCTCATTAAATTCTTTTTCCCAGCTGATCTGGCTCATAATTGCTTTCTGCTATATGAAAATTGCCTTTTAAAGCCCCAGATCTGTATATATTACTGGACTGGAATTTTTTTTTATTTCCATCTTATAAATGTGATCAACTCATGATCACTTGTATCTAAGCCACTGTTAATTTTTAGCTCTGTGATCAGTTCCTCTTTATGTGTCAAGGTAAGGTCTAATAAAGAATTTTGCTGTCTTGGATGCAAAACTTTTTGAGTTAGGAAATTGTCATCTATGATATTTAGAAATTCCAAGCATTTTTAGTACTGGCAGCATGAGACGACCTCTAGCATGTGTCACTCACATTGAAATCCCCCATGATCACACAGCTTTTTTTCCTTTGAGTCCTCTTCTCTTTTGTGCTACAGCCTGCCCCTCCTCATCTATCTCCATATGTGTAGAATGCCAACATGACTTCTTGCCTCTAGTGCTTATGAACTGTCTGACCTCCTCGCTGACTTTCTCTCTCTCTCTCTCTCTCTCTTTTGGGGCCAGCTCTGTTCTTCCGTGAACCTGGAGGTACTGATGTTTCCTGAACCTGGCTGTCTAGGAACTACTCAGCATCTCTGAGTCTCAGAAGTCTCTTCTTTTGCCCCTCCAATCCAAGAATCTTTTCCTCCAGCACAGCCACCAACTTGTACTCCATGCACAGGAAGTCCCTTCTGGCTTCCGGCAGCAAAGAAGACATGGCACATCCATTGTGGGTGACCACTACTGTTCCATCGTTGGACATCTTGAAATTGGAAAGAAAGCTTCTCACACTCCCTTTCTAAACTCCCTCTGAAACTCTTCTGTTAGCTATCTCTATTCACAACTGTGGTTGGCTTATTATGCCCTGAAGCCTGAATGTTTACACCTCATCCAAAGTTCTTGGGTTTGCTTTAATTTTTTTAAATTCTTACAATTCTAGCTCTGAGTGTCCTTCTTATCCTTATAAATGTTCTTTCTTGAATCATGCTATGCTCTTGGCTTTTGTTATATTAAATATTTGTCAAGTATCAAATCTGGAATACAGGGTTTTAAAAAAAAGTGTGTGATGGGAAATCAAGTTTAGAGACACAGTAAAAATAGCAAAGGAGGGAGCTTGAAACAATATGAAGTTCATTCTGTTAATGTTAGTGAAATACACACTCAGTTGCATGATTTAATATTTCTGATGTTAATAAATTTTAATACTAATAATCAGATAAGGTAGCTTGTTGTGTGGGATTGAGGCATGTGTGAATATGAAAACAGGGCTATTCCTTTCAGTGAAATACAGTCGAGGAGTCCATGCTATAACTGGTGATGATTCAGAGTGATGTTCAATAAAAAGACAAGTTATTTGTAGCTGATACCAATTTCAATCCAATAGTTTGATCCTGTAAATAAATACTTTAAGAGATACACCCATCCTCAGTAATATGCTGACGGAATTTGATCTACATGACAATCAGAGTGCAAAAAATGTTATCATTACCTGTTAAGCTGTAGTGAAAAGCTTATCAATGCTAAAGGTAAATTTTCTAAGCATTGCATCAGTGATTGTGAAAGGCATTGGATGGGCAGGAACAGATAGCAGAGTCTTCTGTTTATCCATAAAACACATACATAATAGGTTGTGGCAGTGCACGTTGCCCTACCAAAGAGACTCAACACAAAGTTGGGAGGACCACCTCTAGGGGTTATAATAATTCAGGCCATATAGCCAGTTGAGATTTGACCTCTATCTTGACTGGGTATGGGGATGCCAATTGCAGTGATGTCTATTATGTGGCCATCTGCTTCTTAGGAACTGCACCGATCAGCAGAGAATCAGATCACTTCCTACTGCTAAAAGACAACCACTTCTGATCACACCCAGTCTACACTACAGACTTCTGCTATCTCTGTTTTTAGCGGTGTGAAGAGGTGTGATTGTCACGCTGGCTGGATTGGGGGAGGCATTTATTCTGTTGTTTAACATAAATGTCAAAATCATAGTAATTCTTGTGAGATGGGCCATGTCAGGTACTGTTAGAAAGGCTGTAATGTGCGAAGGAAGATGATGATGTTTATGTCCATGTGTTATGTGTGTAATGGAAGTTATGGATATGGTTGCTGTATCTGTATTTCAAATTGTGCTGTGTCTGGGCGACACCCCAGACAGGATGGCTGCAGCACTAGCCTGCCTAATGGCCCATTAAGAAATTCACAGGTATAGGGAGCCCAGGGGGAGAAGCCAGGGATATACCTGATGAGTCACCAGGACTTACTCATGTGACTCTGGACTCCATTTTATTCCTGTAAAATTCCACAAGCAGCCTGGCAAAGGCCAAAGGATATAAAAGACAGCTGCACCACATCCATTTTGTCTTTAGTCTCCATCCTGCCTCTGGATCAACTCATCTACAACTGAACTGAAGCTGTGAAACAAAGGGTGGGACCCATCCAAGTACTGGATGAACACCAGAGGGTCTATACAAGTCTGCAAACTTCACAGTTCTACTGGAAACTTGATATATATGAACTTTCAAATCAATTGTATGTATCTGATTGCTTTAATCCTTTAACATTTCACTTATAGTTTGCTTCTTTTTATAATAAACCTTTAGTTTTAGTTACTAAAGGATTGGCTGGCAGTGTGGTATTTTGGATAAGATCTAAACTTATATTGATCTGGTCCTGTGGCTGGCCCTTTGGGATCAGGAGAAATCTTTTTGGTAAAGAGCATAGAGTTTTAAATAACTGATTTCTTTACTGGACCTACTGGCTGATTGGGAGCCAGAGACTGAAATGCAGTAAAGAGGTTGTATATATTTTTATTTTGGCTTCTTGATAACCAGTGTGGGGAATTAGAAGCACTGTTTGTGGCTGGTTGGGAAGTCTGACTGCAGTGCCACTCACCAGTGCTGGAAGAATCCGTTCGTCTTTTACAGCCTGCCCTGGCCTTGGCATTTTCAGGTGGCTACCCTAGGCACGGATGGGTCACAGTGATCCCTGGCTGACACAGATGTGCTGGCAAAAGCCCCTGGTATAGACCTGAATTCCACAGCTGGGAAGAGATGGGGCCCACCTGACCAAAAAGGGGGAGAACATCTTTGCACACCATCTTACCAACCTAATGAGGAGGGCTTTAAACTCAGTTCAAAGGGGGCAAGTGACAAAGCCCACAGGTAGGTACAAAAAAGGTGACTTTAACAGAGGCTTATGTGTTGGGGGAGGGGCATGGAACATTACAGTAGGGTCATAGCAGGACCGAGGGGGAAATCTACTCAACACCTTAGATCTCAAATACGGAAATATGGGGAATAAACAGGAAGAACTGGAAGTATTAGTTTTATATAAGCTAAATTATGACTTAATTGGCACCGCACAGACTTGGTGGGATACGTTTCATGACTGGAATATTGGCCTAAGGGGTATAGTTGTTTAGGTAGGGAGAAAAGGGACAAGGTGCTGCATTATACGTCACAAATATATACACTTGTGCTGACATCCAGAAAGAGGTGAGAGGCAAACCAGTGAGTCTCTAGGTAAAGATAAAAGGGGTACAAATAGGGGCGATATCATGGTAGGAGTCTTCTATAGACCACCAAATCAGGAAGAGAAAATGGACGAGGCATTTCTAAAACAAATTACATAAATATCCAAAACACAAGTCCTGGTAGTAAAAGGAGACTTTAACAACCACGACATCTGTTGGAAAATTAATACAGAAAAAACACAAGTCAGTTATTGGAATATATTGGGACAACTTTCCAGTCCAGAAAGTGGAGGAAGTAACCAGGGGGATAGACTTGATCTTTAGACTTGATTTTGATCAACAGGGTAGTGGTAGTGCATCTGATGTGAAACGGTAGGTTTCATGATTCTAAGGGAAAGAAACAGTGAGAGCAGCAGAATAAGAACAATGAACTTTAAAAACCAGACTTTAACAAATTAAGAGGACTGGTTGGTAAGGCCCCATGGGAAGAAAAAATCAAAGGGAATAATGGGGAATAATGGGAAAGGAGAGTTCTGGTGACACCAAGAAAGCTGAGGTGTTTAATGCTCCAGTCTTGATGACCAGATACTCAACACAACTAACAAAGGCGAAGGAATGCAAGCCAAAATAGAGAGAGAGCAGGTTAAAGAATATTTAGATACATTAGATGTATTCAAGTTGGCAGAAACTGATTAAATTCATCCTAGGGTACTTAAAGAACTAGCTGAAGCAATATTGGAACCATTAGCAGTTGTCTTTGAGAATTCCTGGAGGGTGGATTGCTCCCAGAAGGGTGTAGAAGGGTACACATAGTACCTATCTTTAAAAAGAGGAACAAAGGGGACTGTGGGAATTATAGACAAGTCAACCTGAAAAGATACTGGAACAAATTATTAAGCAATCAGTTTGTAAACATTTGGAGGATAATTGGGTTGTAAGGAATAACCAGCATGGATTTGTCAAGAATAAATCAAACCAAACCAACCTAATTTCCTTCTTTGACAGAGTTACTGGTGTTTTGGATGTGGGAAGCAGTAGACATGATATATGGTAGAATCTCAGAGTTGTTCTTTCAAAAGTTTATAATTGAACATTTACTTTACTATGCAGAAGAAAAATGCTGCTTTTAACCATCTTAATTTAAGTGAAACAAGCATAGAAACAGTTTCCTTACCTTGTCAAATCTTTTTTTTTAATTTCTCTTTATTTTTTTAGTAGTTTATGTTTAAACACAGTATTGTGCTGTATTTGCTTTTTTTGTTTGTTTCTGCTGCTGATTGTGTACTTCCAGTTCCAAATGAGGTGTGTGGTTGACTGGTCAGTTTGTAACTCTGGTATTCATAACTCTGAGGTTCTACTATGTCTTGATTTTTAGTAAGGTTTTTGACACCGTTCCATGTGACATTTTAGAACATAAGTCCAACCATAATGAGTCAGACCAATGGTCCATCTAGCTCAGTATCCTGTCTTCTGACAGTGGCCAATGCCAGGTGTTTCACTGGGAATGAATAGAAGAGGTAATCATCAAGTGATCCACCCCATCGGTCATTACCAGCCTCTGGCAAATTGCAATCCCTGCTTATCCTGGCTAGTACCATTGATGGAGCTATCCTATTTTCATAAGCAAACTAGGGAAATGTGGTTTAAATGAGATTACTACAAAGTGGGTGCATAACTGGTTGAAAGACTGTATTCAGAGAGTAGTTATCAATGGTTCACTGTCAAACTGGGAGGGTGTATCTAGTGTGGTCTCACAGAGGTCTGTCCTAGGTCTGGTACTACTGAATGTTTTCATGAATGACTTGAATAATAGAGTGGAGAGTGTGTTTATACAATGTGTGTATAACAACAAGCTAGGAGGGGTTGCAAGCAATTTAGAGTACAGGATTAGAGTTACAAATGGCTTTGACAAATTGGAGAACTGGCCTGAATCAAGAAAGTTGAAAATCAATAAAGACAAGTGTCAAGTACCTCCCATAGGAAGGAAAAATCAAGTACAAACCTACAAAATGGGGAGTAACTGGCTAGATGGTAGTACTGCTGAAAAGAATTGGGGAGTTATAATGGATCACAAATTGAATATGAGTCAACAGTGTGATAAAGCTGTGAAAAAGGCTATTGTCATTCTGAGGTGAATTAACAGGAGTGTCATATGTAAGACATTGGAGGTAATTTTCCTACTCTACTTGGTACTGGTGAGCCTTAGTTGAAGTATTGTGTCCATTTCTGGGTGGCACACTTTAGGAAGAATGTGGACAAATTGGAGAGAGGCCACAGTACAGGAACAAAAATGATTAAAAGTTTAGAAAGCCTGACCTATGAGGAAAGGTTAAAAAAAAAACTGGGCATGGTTTGTGTTGGGGAAGACTCTGCTAACAGCTGTTGGCTATGTTAAGCAATGTTATAAAGATGATAGTGATCAATTGTTCTCCATGTCCACTGAAGGTATAACATGAAGTAATGGGATATCTAGGTTTGATATTAGGAAAAAACTTTCTAACTATAAGGGTAGTTATGTTCTGGAATAGACTTTCAAAGGAGGTTGTGGAATCCTCATCACTAGAGGCTTTTCAAAAATAGCTTGGTCAAAGATGGTCTAGGTTTACTTGGTCCTGCCTCAGCCCAGAGGGCTGAACTAGATGGCTTCTTAATGTCCCTTCCAGTCCTACATTTCTGTGATTCTACATACAGACAAAACTGTACATTTGCCTTATTTTGCTCAGGGATCTAGCTAAACCAGGTACCAACAAAGTGTTCCTAGATAGACCTGGACTCTGATTCAGACTGGTGATTTAGGTCTGGAAGTCTTCCTATCTCCTCAGTTGTATGGGGGTTTAGCTGAATTATTGTTGTTAAGGTTAGTGCCATATATATTAGGAAAGTGACTAAGATTAATAACTAAGCAAAGATATGACTGAACGAGGGCCCAGTAACAGCTGGTAGAGCACCCATACACCATATTGGAACTTCTCTGTAGCCTCTATCTCATTTTCCAAAATCTTAGCTTTACTGTTTGTATTTAAAAAAGGTGTGGGGTCTTTAGTTATTACAGTTGTGGTAAGACCTCAGAAATGTGCACTGAATGTAACAGACATAGCGATGAGTTTGCAAAAGGCCTGGAACAATAGCTCTGAGAGCTGTGGACTGCCCCATGCATCTCAAGTAGGGTTAATTCAGATCCCAGTAATAGTCTAAAGGTCAACATTTTGTTAACTCTTTCATTCCTCATGTAAGAAAGGAGGAGGGTCACCAGCCTTCTCAATCTACTGTGAGTCACATCTCATTTTGTTGCCACAAGTTGGTGGTGGTTGGGAGATATCACAACCTCGTCTTTCCCCCCATCAAGAAGAAGCCAAGCCCAAAAGCAAGTAGAACTGATGGGCATGAACAAATTTCATTGAGAGAGCCAAGTTCAAGGAGCCCTAGGGAGCCAGACAGCGCACACAGTCATATTTTTTGTATATCTACCCAATCTACTAGGAGCAGTGCGGTTTTTCTTTTGGCAAGTCAGATGAGCAGAGCTTGTTTTGTGGCTGGAGTCTGGAAGAGTACCAACTACTTTGTTGTTCCTACTCTCACCCACTAACTGATCCAGTTAGCAGACTGGGCAGTGAATAAGTGACCAAAGAAAGTGGCTCATGTTGAAAACGAGCCATGTAATTGGAAATATGCCGAGGAACATTTCCAAAATGGTGTTCAGCGGTTTTGCCACAGACAAAAGAGATGCTTTACAGAAGACCTTGGAGTTAAAATTCTACTTTGATGAAGGGGAAGTTTGTGCATCTCACAGCTATTGTTTCAGGCTCACTGCAGATTCAGGCAGACCCTAATGCCTTACATCCCGTTTGCATTTTCAAACTTTCCTTTGCAACAAGAAGGGCTGAAAACTTTTAAAGAATGAGAACTGAGATTCTGATGTAATCAAATGACTCCAGGAGCTGGGTCCTAGTCACTGGCCTCTAGTACCTATGCCTTAATCCTTCCATCAGCTCTATCAGTGATCTGCTGAGTGACCTTGGGCCAATAAATCACTTCACTTGTCTGTGCCTCTGTTTACCACAATTCTCCTATTGCTGTATTTAGACTGTAAGGTGTTTGGCTCACTCACTGTTCTGGTAGAGCGACTAAACAATGACCAGTAGGTGCTACTGACCTAATCATCATCAATATCTCTAAAAATAATAGGGCACTAAATCTTAACTGGTCCCAGCAAATACAATTGATTAAAGTTCCAGAGAGAAACCTGCCCTCAGTAGAATTGTGACATGTGAATTAAATGTCTTTGGGAAAAAAATAACTGTTGTTCTTGAGCCTTGTCCATCCTCCCTGGGGCAGGAAAAGGTCCAGGTGGAGGAAAAGGTCCAGGTAGGGACTATCGAACTGCGGAAGTAAATGTGTGGTTATGCAGGTGGTGTCGAAAAGAGGGCTTTGGATTCTTCAGCCAGGTGATGTTGTTCCAGGAAGAAGGATTGCTAGGAAAAGATGGGATCCACTTCACGAAGAGATGGAAGATTATCTTCACAGGCAGGCTGCCTAACCTAGTGAGGAGGGCTTTAAACTATGTTCGGCAGGGGACGGGGACCTAAGACCAGAGGTAAGTGGGGAATTAGGACACCAGGAGAAAGTGTAAGGAGGAGGGTGCAACAGAGGAGGCCTTCTGATTCATACTGAGAAAGTAGGGCAATCAGCTAGTTATCTTAGATGTCTGAAGAAGAACGCAAGAGGCCTGGGAACCAAGCAGGGGGAGTTGGAAGTCCTGGCACAGTCAAGGAACTATGATGTGATTGGAATAACAGAGACCTTCTGGGGTAACTCACACGACTGGAACACTGTCATGGATGGGAATAAACTGTTCAGGAAGGACAGACGGGCGAAAGGGTGGAGGAGTTGCACTGTATGTAAGAGAGCACTATGATTTCTTAGAGCACTTAGATTGCACCCTCAGCAAGTTTGCAGATGACACTAGGCTAGGGGG
Organism: Mesoclemmys tuberculata; assembly: GCA_007922155.1. NCBI lineage: Eukaryota > Metazoa > Chordata > Testudines > Chelidae > Mesoclemmys > Mesoclemmys tuberculata. The sequence goes on along the minus strand of ML675611.1, from coordinate 9,451,797 downwards.
AGTGGTAGATACCCTGGAGGGTAGGGATAGGATACAGAAGGACCTAAACAAATCAGAGGATTGGGCCAAAAGAAATCTGATGAGGTTCAACAAGGACAAGTGCAGAGTCCTGCACTTAGGACGGACGAATCCCATGCCCAGCTACAGGCTGGGGACCGACGAGCTAGGCAGCAGTTCTGCAGAAAAGGATCTGGGTGTTACAGTGGATAAGAAGCTAGATATGAGTCAGCAGTGTGCCCTGGTTGCCAAGAAGGCCAATGGCATATTGGACTGCATCAGTAAGAGCATTGCCAGCAGATCTCGGGAAGGGATTATTCCCCTCTATTTGGCATTGGTGAGCCTGCATTTGGATGTGAAAAAGGATGTGAAAAAGTTGGAGAGAGTCCAGCGGAGGGCAACAAAAATGACAAAGGGGCTGAAGCACAAGACTTATGAGGAGAGGCTGAGGGAACTAGGCCTGTTTATTCTGCAGAAGAGAAGAATGAGGGGGGATTTGATAGCAGCCTTCAACTACCTGAAAGGGGGTTCCAGGGAGGATGGAGTGAGGCTGTTTTCAGTGGTGGCAGATGACAGAACAAGGAGCCATGATCTCAAGTTGCAGTGGGGGAGGTCTAGGTTGGACATTAGGAAAAAAATTTTCACTAGGGGGGTGGTGAAGCACTGGAACGGGTTACCTAGGGAGGCGGTGGCATCTCCATCTTTAGAGGTTTTTAAGATGCGGCTTGACAAAACTCTTGCTGGGATTATTTAGCTGAGGTTAGTCCTGCTATAGAGCAGGGGGTTGGACTAGATGACCTCCTGAGGTCCCATCCAACTCTAATAGTCTATGATTCCAGTATGAAACTGGAGAAAAGTCTGTTCAGAGTCTCTGGGTTAAGTTTAGTGGAGACAGCAACAAGGGTGATGTTGTGGTGGGCGACTGTTATAGACCACCAGAGCAGGAGGATGAGATAGACGAGGCTTTCTTTAGACAACCAGCAAAAGTTTCCAGATCACAGGACCTGGTTCTCATGGGAGACTTCCATCACCCTGACATCTGCTGGGAGAGTAATACAGCAGAGCACAGACAATCCAGGAAGCTTTTAGAGTCTGTTGGGGACAATTTCCTGCTGCAAATGCTGGAGGAATCTACTAAGGGCCATGCTCCTCTTGACTTGCTGCTCACAAACAGAGAAGAATTGGTAGGGGAAGTAGGTGTGGTAGGGAACCATGGCAGCAGGGACCATGAGATGGTCGAGTTCAGAATCTTCACAAAAAGAAGAATAGCAGGTTATAGACCATGGACTTCAGAAAAGCAGACTTTGATCTCCTAGGAGGCTAATATGAGGAGGAAAGGAATCCAAGACAGCTGGCTGTATTTTAAAGAAACCTTACTGAGGTTGCAGGAACAAACTATCCAGATGTGCAGAAAGGATAGCAAATATGGCAGGCAACCAGTTTGGCTTCACAAAGAAGTCTTCCAGGAGTTTAAACACAAAAAGGAAGCATAGAAGAAGTGGAAGGTTGGACAGACAATGAGGGAGGAGTATAAAAATACTGCTTGAGCATGCAGGAAAAATCAAGAAGGCCAAAGCACATTGGAGTTAAGCTAGCAAGGGGTGTGAAGGATAACAGGAGGGGTTTCTACAGGTATTTAAGTAACAAGAAGAAGGTCAGGGTACATGTGGACTCCTTACACAATGGGGGAGGCAACCTAGTGACAGATGATGTGGAAAAAGCTGAAATACTCAATGGTTTTTTTGCCTCTGTCTTCACAGAGAACCAGTCAGCTCCCAGGCTACTGCGCTGGGCAGCAAGGAATGGGGAGGAGGTGAACAGCCCTCAGTGCTGAAAGAACAGGCTAAGGACTATTTAGAGAGGCAGGACATGCACAAGTCCATGGGGCCGGATGCAATGCACCCGAGGGTGCTGAGGGAGTTGGCTGATGTGATTGCAGAGCCATTGGCCATTATCTTTGAAAACTTGCGACGATTGGGGGAGGTCCCAGATGATTGGAAAAAGACAAATCTAGTGCCCATCTTCAAGAAAGAAAAGAAGGAGGATCTGGGCAACTACAGACCAGTCAGCCTTCACCTCAGACTCCAGAAAATAATGAAGCAGGTCCTTAAGGAACCTATTTTGAGGCACTTGGAGGAGAAGAAGGTGATCAGCAACAGTTCACATGGATTCACAAAAGGCAAATCATGTGTGACCAACCCAATTGCCTTCTATGACGCGATGACTGGCTCTTTGGATGGTGGACGTGATATACCTTGACTTTAGCAAAACTTTTGATAGTCTCCCACAGTATTCTTATCAGCAAGTTAAAGAATTACGGGTTGGATGAATGGACTATAAAGTGGACAGAGAGCTGGCTAGATCATTGGGCTCAACTGGTAGTGATCAATGGCTCAAAGTCTAGTTGGCAGCCGGTAACAAGTGGAGTGCCCCAGGGGTTGGTGCTGGAGCCTGTTTTGTTCAACATCTTCATTAATGATCTGGAGGATGGGGTGGATTGCATCCTCAGCAAGCTTGCAGATGACACTAAACTGGGGGAATGGTAGATTCGTTGGAGGGCAGTGATAGGATACAGCATGAGCTAGACCAATTTGGAGAATTGGGCCAAAAGAAATCTGATGAGGTTCAACGAGGACAAGTGCAGAGTCCTGCACTTAGGACAGAAGAATCCCATGCACAGCTACAGACTGGGGATCAATTGTCTAGGCAGCAGTTTAGCAGAAAAGGAGCTGGCAGGTTACAGTGGACAAGAAACTGGATATGAGTAAATAGTGTGCCCTTATTGCCAAGAAGGCTTATGGCTTATTGGGATGCATTACTAGGAGCATTGCCTGCAGATCAAGGGAAGTGATTATTCCCCTCTATTTGGCACTGGTGATGCTGCATTTGGAGTATTATGTCCAGTTTTGGGCCCCCCGACTACAGAAAGGATGTGAACAAATTGGAAAGAGTCCAGCAGAGGGCAACAAAAATGATGAGGGGGCTGGAGCACATGACTTATGAGGAGAAGCTGAGGGAACGAGGCTTGTTTAGTTTGCAGAAGAGAAGAATGAGGAAAGATTTGATAGCAGCCTTCAACTACTTGAAAGGGTTCCAGGAAGGATGGAGCTACGCTGTTCTCAGCGGTGGTAGGTGACAGAACAAGGAGCAATGGTCTCAAGTTGCAGTGGAGGAGGTCTAGGTTGGGTGTTAGGAAAACCTTTTTCACTCGGGGGGTGGTAAAGCACTGGAATGGGTTACATAGGAGGTGGTGGAATTTCCATCCTTAGAGGTTTTTAAGGCCTGGCTTGACAAAGCCATGGCTGGGATGATTTAGTTGGTGGTGTTCCTACTTTGAGCAGGGGGTTGGACTAGATGACCACCTGAGATCCCTCCCAACCCTAATCTTCTATGGTTCTTTGATTCTCTGCAAATAGGTAGCCAATAGCTGATTGCCTGAGTGTATGTGGTTTTGCACATACTTGAGCTAATCCACAGATCCAAATGGAAGTTCTCATGTTCAGGAATAAATCTTTGTATTTTTCACTCTTCCTACTGAATTCAGTGCCATGAAACAGTGAACATTTTACAATGATCCATATATGGCACATTGTTTTTCTGTCTTTGACAGGTATGATATTGACAACGTATTTAATTTTAATACCATTCCTCTAATAATGTCCCTACACTCCATTCATTGGCTACAAAAGGCAAAATACCATTCCCTTTGTTTCTATCTTTGTACCCAAAGCCACTTATCCTAAAATTCCCATTCCATTTTTTTTAAAAATGAACTACAATCACAGCTTCAGTGCTGGATGAGATTTGTAAATGTATACAATGATGGGCCAGAATCAAACCATGAAGTGTTCACCCCATTTTTTTTAAAAATCCTGTAAAAAGTCGATTTTCCCGCTCCCAATAATGCTGAGTGAAAGAAAACCCTCATGAGACTATGTGATGCTTTAGCTATGTCTGTAGAATTCTGTGATCAATTAAAAAAAACTGCATTTACATAGGGTAAAGATAATCTAATGCAAAGCAACTGAAGGTCAAAGAGCCAGAATATAAAATCATCCAGGGATCTCCGGGTTCATGTCACCAGGTAGGAAAACAACAATGGGTGTGTTTGTGCAATGTTTATGTTTAATTTGACAATTAACATCAGCCTCACCTATTGATCTTAAAGTAAATATTAAACATGGTACCTCATGACATTGTATTTATCAACTTTGAATTATGCCAGTGGCATTTTCAATGGGACTGAATTTTAAAAATGTTAACTGAAGTAGGCCTTGCAAACATTGTTGAGGAAAAGGGCATCGAAGATTTGCAATGGAAGTCCTTGTCTATGGCGTAGATATAACTATAAGAAGCATAATTATTTATTATCAGCAAGGTGTGTTGGAGTCTTTGGATAAAAGGCACTATAGGAAGCTCAAAGTATGATTGCTGGTGTCAGAGGAGTTTATGGACAGAAGCAGTAGTGGGTATGAGTCACTCGTCTCATATGAGATTAAATATTAGTTGTATTATAGTACTGCCTAGAGGACCCAAATCAGATTGAGGCCCAGTTAGGTAAGCACTGTGCTTAGACAGGCCCTGAAGAGGATTTTATGGAAATGGACATGACAGACAAAAGGTAGTGGGGGAAATTGAACCATGGAGACGTGAAGTGACTTGCCCAAGGTCACACAGTATGTCAATGGTAGAGCCAGGAAGAGAACTAGCTCCTAGTCCAGGGCCTCGTCCAGTAGATTACACTGACGCCTAATTCTACTCCCCCGTAACTGTCCCCTCAAAATACCTGCCATTTAAAAAGCGATTCGCGCTGGTTGAGCCTATTTTCCTTTGTTAGTCCAATGTATATATTGGCTGTTGTGCGTATGGAGGAAATCAGCCTCAGTTCCTTTTAAAAAGGAATTAGAAGGAGCTTGAATGTGCTACAGTAAAACACAGGGAGCCAGTGAAATGATTAAAGGGGGGTGAGGCGGTTCAAGTGTTAGGAGAGGAAGATGGCATTGGTATTTTGCACAGATTGGATTGGGAAGAGGTGATAGGAAAGGAAGCCAGAGCTGAGAAGTGTACAATAGTTAAAGCGAGACACGATCAAGTTGGGGATAAATGTTTTAGCAATGGGGGCAGTGAGGAAAGAGCAGATATTGAAAGCCTGCTCTGGATACTTTCTAATCTATTGTTGCTATAGCCCTTCCTCCGGCCCCTTTTCCTTGTGTCCTGAATTATTTTGGGACAAATTGTTCTCCCTGATTATTATCTTCCATATCTATATGCAAAATATATACACATGTATGAGCCACTTATTCCTCATCTGTTTGGGTCATTCTGAATTTATTTATCCCCTCTTTATTATTGATTGGTACCCAATTTTGCATCTTCTGCAACTTTCATTCCCTTATTACACATTCTTTCTTCTAGGTCACAGATGCATAAAGCAAACATACTTAATGCAATCCTTGTGGCATTCCACCTGTCACCTCTCTCCAGCCCCAAATGATTTAACTTATTTGTACTCTGTTCTTGTCTCCAAGTCAGTTCTTTAGCTGCTTATATGGTTAGCCTCCCTTCTGCCCCCTACCATATTTACTGACCTTGTGGATTAATCTATAGCTGGGTACTGTAAGCTTTCTTGAAGTCTAGATGAATTAGGTCCTCGGCTTCCCATCTGTCACCTCTTTATCTCTTTGCCTTCTGCATGGTGATTCCAACAGAACTGGAAACTTTATCTGAAATAGAAAAGAACTAGTTGTTCACGTTACTTTTACAGTTTTTTGTTGGGGAGTTTCCAGTTGGGCAACTGATCTGTAAGAGCTTTCTTCTTATAGGAACCACATTTGACCAGGGGATTGCTAGGTATGAACATTGATGGGATTTACTTAAAATGGGTTAAAAGTGGGCTCTATCTGTTTATCTAGTTCCAGTGATAATGCACAGGGCCAGGTTTAATTGGAGACTGCTGTTAGGCTAGTTTGTCTCCCGGATTTTGTGTGTTAGAGAGCACAGGGGAGGACTACAGTATAAATCCTCTTGTAGGAAAAGAGTGGTTGGATCTTAAAATCTTGGGGCCTGATCCAAAGCCTAATGACGTCAAAGAAAATGTTTCCATTGACTTCCATAGGGTTTGGGTAAGACCCCTATGTTGGCTAGTCCACTGTCGACATTCCAGGTATTGTCTTTGCAGTGAGATGCACCCAAATTCAGTATTCTAGTAATGAAACACAGAAGGCTTGGGGATGGCAGGAAGGGTTATTCTATTGGAAAGGAAGATAGAGATTCCCAGAATGGCCATGGAAACACATTGCTAAGTGCAACCAAAAGGAGAGGGTATCACAGTGCAGTGTAGCTGATGCAAAGAGGGCTTGCGTGAGTGAAAAACATAAGTTCTAAGTCTCAACAGGTATTGATAGAATTAGTGTTTGTTCCATATGCTTAATGAGAGATGTTTTTTACTTGTTTCTCTTGTTTTATGCATCCTTTATTGTGGAACAGTGGTTCTTCATGGAGCACTTGCTAATGGTCCCCAGAGAGCTGGCGTGCCTCCTTGTTAAACTGCATTAAAAGAGAGCAAAAAGCTGCACTTAGAATGCATTCAGTATTTCCTAATGTTACTGTTCCATGTAAGCATTTGTTGGGGTGGACCCAGGGATGTTTTGTGACCACAAATGGGAGAAGAGGTGGACTACTCAATTATGAATAGGTGGTAAGGCGATCTACGTAACTGTGGCTGGGTCTACGCTGATGGTGGCAGTCTGTGTAGACCCGCTCAGTCGATCCAGCAATCTACGTAGGAAAACCACCCTGGTAAGTGGCACAGCGCAGTGTGGACGGTGCATAAAGCAGACGCAGAGAAGTCGAATGGAGATATGCAAGTGATTTACGTCACTTGCGTATCTCCCGTCGACTGCCGCTGAATCAGGAAGGTAAGTGTAAACCGGGCCTGTGTATGGGAAGGGGTCTATGATAGCAGGCCAGATTCTCAACCAGAGTATGGCTGGGTCTACGCTGACGGCAGCAAATTCGCTGTGGTCACATCGGTTGCTCTGGATCGACTGAGTGGTCTGTATAGACACGCTCACTTGATCCAGGAAGTGACGCAGGAAAACCACCCCGGTAAGTGGCGTAGCGCTGCGTCGAAGGGAGCGCTGTTCCCTTCGACACAGCACAGTATGGACACCGTGCAGAGGAGACACTGCAAAGTCGACGGGAGATACACAAGTGATTTACATCACTTGTGTATCTCCCGTTGACTGCTGCCGAATCGCAAAGGGAAGTGTGGACCGGGCCTAAGTCAGGATAACTCCGGTGAAGTCAAAGGAGCGACATCATTTTATGCCAACTGAAAATATGGCTCCTCTTCCTCTATTAAGATGTGGTTCATGCTATGAAAAATGTTGGGACCCCTTCTTTTCCAATGAAAGGGAGATGTCTCAACATATACATTAGAGCTGATTGAAAAATGGAATTTCTGTCTCGCAAGAAATTCTGTTATTTCAATGTTTGCTTTTATCCCAAATTGGGACACAAGATTGAAATATAGAAACTTTGTTTGGAACAATAAGTTCCTGAAAATTTGTATTTGGAAACGGTCGAATGTTTTATTTTGACATTTTCAACTGAAACAGAAGGTTTCATTTTGAGTCAGGTTAGTCTCAATCTCTGCATCTGCCTGAGCAGCCCCTTTGCCTCATGGGACTTTTATTCTATGACCTCAGTCTCCCTTACAGATCCAGCTCCCTGGCTGGGCTATGTCTCCCAACAGACACCACCATTTCTTCCTTAGGGAGTCCCATAATTTACCATGGCAGCTCAGGCAGATACAGAAATTACAACTGACCCAAACATTTCATTTGAATTCCTCTGAAATGCTTCTTTTCCCCCTGTGGAAAATTTTGATTTCAATGAAACCCCATTTTCCAATGGGAAAATTGTTTGATAGTAGAGAGAGTGAATGGACCATAGGCACTGGGGGCTAGATCCTCAGCTGGCGTAAACCAGTGAAGTCAATAGTGACATTGATTTACACCAGCTGAAGATCTGACCCACAATACGTTAATACAAATGTCTTTATGATCCCTGCACAATGCCACTTTGGCTGTTAGAGTGAAAGCTGTCCAGTGCAATCCACCTTACTCAGATTTACAGTGGAGGTTTCTTGGATTTTCACACACAGAAGCCCTTATCTCTTGTTCCTCTCCTCTCAGTCTGCCCACGGCTGTTTGTCTAAAGGTCCCCATCACGTCACAGTATCTTCTCCTTGAGGACCTCTGCTTTTGTTTGCATGCTCAGTTATGCATTAACTTGTTTCAGCAAAGCCGTTGTGGGCTGCACATATGAATCTGAGGGCAGAATTCGGGCTTAAAATTGGTAATACGTTAGGAGCATGCTAATTGCCTAAAGTGACTTCCAGTTGATAGCTGATATGATAGTAACTGTGTTCTCATTCTTGTTTAAAATTGTGTCTCCTAAATATGTGAGCGATTGGATCGAGAGCCTCACTCAATTAACAGTGGCTCTTTGGTGCACCACTGTGATTTTGATTTGAATAGTTCCTTTGCCAACTAATTTTGACAAAATGATACGCTAGATGATCTTTGCCTACTCTGGAGCCATTTTTGAAAAACTATTTCTTAGGTTGTTTTGCCAGAGATGTTGCTTCTTTCATCTGCTTCCATGGTGTCCTGCTTGTTACATGTGGTGACAAATTCTCAAACGAGTGAATCAAAATTGTGCCCTCAAGATTTTCTTGCATACCTATTGTGTCTGCATTTGAATGCTTAGGAGGGCATTTATAAAGCTCAGTTGATTGCATGTGCAAAGGTTTGCCTGTACAGAAATCTACATATCAATACAGTGCCAAGCAACCCATTTGCATTGGCAAATACCAGTTTGCATATGTAAATGAAGGATCTGCGTGCTATTTTGGCATCTGTATTAGAAAATAAATAGGACTGCTATTTTTCCAACTCTTTATTAAGACTGCCTAATAATTCATGGGGGAATGTATGAAATCGTCCTCCTGAGGTTTAGAACATGACTTCACTGAGATATGAATCTGTGTTAGAATCAGTTTGAAATGTGGTTCTCTAGATACATTGTAATGTGGTTTCTGATCTCACTGCAGACTAGTCAAAGGATATGCATTGCCCAGTTTCATGCTGTGTGATGGGGTGTGCAAACCCCACACTGCACAACTAGGGGCTAAGGTATTATTTTGAGCCCAGTCAGTCCTGCTCTGCCACACCTACAGCAAATGCTCCATCTGGTGGAACATTTAAAAGAAAGAGGAACAGCTCATTTGGGCAACAGAGCTGTAAGAAAGCAGCCCGCCAACAGACCCTGGACACTGGTAATCCCCCGCATTCAATTCTCCTGATGGTGACAGGTTGTGGCCTTGACCACTAGGCCATGCTTCCCTACAAAACCCCAAGGAGAGGCATTACCAATTGGTGGAGAATGTGGGCATTGCCCCACCCCTGAGAGAAAGGAGGACTGACTGATCTAAGTGGCAGGGCCCAACATAATTTTCTCAGGCCCAGTACAAACTTGTAATACGGGCCCCTCCCACACATATCACAATCCCTCACCCCATACATACAATCTCATGAGCCATGAAAATTTTTTTCCTCATGGTAATGCGAGTTGCCCCTAGGGCCTCTGGGCCCTGGTAAAGTGATACCCCTCCCCTCCAATGGGGAGCACTGCTAGGCAGCCAAACAGCCAGATTGAAAACAATGTGAGCTGGTAGGCCAGCCATTATAGATTTAGAATGGTTGATGAAACGGATGACTGAGAACCAGCGGCAAGCAGAGCAGCAGCCACACAAACAGCTCCTACAGCAAATGGCTGCCCAGCAGCAACTGGTACGGGACCTAGGGGCCTAGCAAAAAGAACAGCAGCAAAGGCTAGTTCACCAGGTTGTGGGATTGATGCAGCCCAGGGTCCCCCCAGAGCATCTCCATCAGGGGGCCCTGGCCAAACCCAGGGCCCCTGCCTGTACTCATGAAGCTCACAAAGATGGGTGCTGAGGATGACCCCAAGGATTTCCTGACAACATTTGAGTGGGTGGAGATGGCTGCCTGATGGCTCCCTGACTAGTAGGCCATCCTGCTTGCCCTCTACCTGACGAGCCGGTGCACACCGCATATCAGGGACTGGATGAAGAGTCTGCCTAGGACTACACCCAGGTCAAAAGAAGCCATCTTGGACTACCTCAACATCACAGAGGAGACCTTCCATCAAAGATTCTGGGGAGAAAGGTACCCTCTGGGGGCCAGACCCTATGTCATTGGCCAGAAACTAAGAAACGTGTTGGAGGTGGCTAAAGCCAAAAATATGAACCGGAGTAAACATGGTTGAACTCCTCCTGGTGGAACAGTTCACCCAAATCCTTTCAAAAGGGGTTAGGGACTGGGTGCTCAGTTACCGACACCAAGTGATTGATGGAGAATTATCTGACAGCCGAGACAGCTCTAACTCCCACACCTGAGCCATTGCCTGATGCCAGAGAACCCCTCGACATAAGGGAGAAGCCATTCAGGGAAGACAGAAAATAGATAGGGTGATCCCCAAGATCCCAGCCTGTCAGGGGCCCAGATGGCCCTCAAGCCCAGAGCTGAGGGCCCTAGGCCCTCCAACCTTGGCAGAAACAGAAAGTCAGGGGCCCCAACTAACTTCCCTGCCCAAAGGCCAGGAGAGGCAAGGGGGTGAACTACCTGCAGAAAGAAATTCCCAGCCCAGCTCCTAGCCAGCAGCCCCAGAGCTAACCATGGGGGCTGTTTTCCATGTGGCGTCAGGGCAGCCACTATCAGGAATGCCTCTATAGGGAGTGCAGCTGTGGGCAAGTATGGATGGCTGAGAGACATGCCTGGAAGCACAGCACAGCAAAACTGTCCCTGTACAAATAAATGGGACCACAGTAATAGATCTAGTAGACTCTGGGTGTGAGCAAACCATGGTCTGGGACAACTTGGTCCCAACTCTGAGGCCACCAAGGAGACCATTTTCCTGCAATGCATTCATGGGGACATTAAACCCTATCCAAGGGTGGAGATCACCATAGGGGAATACACGAAGCTCCTCATAGTGGGGCTAGCCCCAATTGTAGTCGACCCCATTATCTTGGGTCAGGATTGGAAGCACTTCTCTCACATATTGAGGGGATGTAAGTCTGCTCCCAGGAACCTGGAAGAAGCAGCCAAGGGAACCAGGGCAGACAAGGAACCCTGCCCCATGACACTGACTGGAGTGGTCAAGGAGTGGGACCCTGGGGAGTGGGGTTCCATCCAAAAGAAAGCACTGCCAAAAGACCCTCCTAATGAGGAGATATTACAAACCTCATTCCAGGAAGGAGACTTACTGACCTGAGAAACAGACTTTGTGAAGAACCAGAGAGAGGATGAGACCTTGAGTCATGCATATGGACAACTCTCCATAGTTAACAATGAAACAGTAGATCCCCACCAGGCTGTGCAGCTGCCTTAAGGTCCAGGAGGAATGACTATATCAGCTGGAAGAAGGCCATCAGATGGGGGGAATTTGATAACTACTACTCCTTCCTTTGGCTATATCAGGGGTCGGCAACCTTTACTATCAAAAGAGCCGCATGTGGCTCCGGAGCTGCGGGTTGCCGACCCCTGGGCTATATCAATGAGAAGTCATGTGGCTGGCCATGCCATCCCCTCCTCAAGCCACATGGAATAAGAATAAACTCTGGCCACTTCTTCTGGCCTTGTGTACATCAAGAAGTCAAAAACTTCTGAAACTCTTGCCCTAAATGCCAGCTATTTGGGCCCAAATGGGGGAGGAGTGAAAGCCCTCCTCAGCCCTCTCCTAGTGACTGATGTCCCTTTGGAATGAATTGGGATATACCTCGTTGATCCCATCAAAAAAAGTGCAGCTGGATACAAACACCTATAGGTGATAATTGATTATGTTACTCGCTATCCTCAAGCAATTCTGCTACAGTACACCAACGTGAAGACTCTTGCCATGGAACTACTGAAAATCTTTTCTCGAGTGAGAGTTCCCAAGGAGATTCTCATGGACCAAGGCACAAATTTCACATCCCATTTAATGAAACAAGTCTATGATCTTCTGAAAATAAAGACTCTGCACATCAGTTTATCACCCACTGATGGATGGCCTGGTTGAACACTTCAACCGAACCCTGAAGCAGATGCTAAAATGTTTTATGCCAGAAGACCTGCATCATTGGGACCAGCTACGCCCCCCACACACACACTTCCTGTTTGCCATTCAGGAAGTCCCACAATCCTCTACTGGGTTCTCCTGTCTTGAGCTCTTGTGTGGAAGATACTCCCAGGGAATCCTTGACCTGGTCCAGGAGATGTGGGAAGGACAAACGCTTTGAGCTGAGAATGTCCTCCAATATGTGTTGAGACTCAGGGAGCACTTGATACTGTGGGAACTTCGGCTAAAGAAAACCTCATCGCCCAACAGACCCAGGAATGCTCCTATAACAAGGGAGTGTGGGTACACACCTTCAGGCCAGGTGATTGGGTCTTCCTTCTACTCCCAAGTACTTAGTCTAAACTACTGGTCACTTGGCAGGGGCCCTATGAAATTGTGTGCCAAGTTGGGCCAGTCAGTTTTGAGGTTAGACAGACCAACAAGTGGGAGCCCATCTAGATCTATCACATCAACCTACTAAAGGTGTGGAAAGAACAAGACAGCCTATTCATTGCCCTGCAGCCCCTGAACTAGAACTGGGGCCCCACATGCCTTATATCCTGTCCCCATATGCTGTACAACATGTCCCTGAACAACGTATGGGGAACAATTTCATCCTGAACAAAGGGCCCAGGTGCAGAGCCTCGTGAAAGCCTTCCCATTGGTGTTTTCCTCCCAGGAAGGACCCACCTCATACACCACCACATCCAGACTGAACCTCGTCCAGGAGAACACCCAGCCATTTCCCCAGAAGGTGTGTGAGGCTGTAAAACAGGAAGTCCAGACGAGGTTGGAGCTTCGGGTCATTGAGGAATCCCACAATGAGTGGTGAAGCTCTGTTGTAATAGTCCCAAAGCCAGAAGGCACTGTCCGATTTTGCATTGACTTTAGAAAGGTCAACGTGATCTCCAGATTTGATGTTTACCCCATGCCCTGTGTGGATCAACTATTAGACCGAGTGGGCAAGGTGCAGTATATCACCATACTGGATTTAATGAAGAGGTATTGGCAGATCCCACTCACACCTTCACATTCCGTTTGGCCTCTACCAGTTGAAAACTATGCCTTTTGGACTTCACGGGGACCTGAGAGGTTGCAACACCTCATGGACCAGGTTTTACAGCCCCATGACTCATATGCCACAGCCTATTTAAATGATGTAGCCATCTACTGCCGATCCTGAAAGGAACTCCTGGAACAAGTTGCAGCTGTGATCCAGTCTCTACGGCTGACTGGACTAACAGCAAACCCAGCCAAATGTAAAATAGGGAAAGAGACCACTTACCTGGGATACATTTTGGGGAAATGTCAGGTCCGGCCCCTCATAAAGTCCAGAACCTCAAGGAAACCCCACACCCTGCCACCAAGAAACAGGTTAAAAGTTTTCTGGGACTTGCTGGTTACTACCAGTGGTTTGTACTGGGGTTTTCGATTGTCACAGCCCTCCTCACAGATCTCATTACAAAAGACAGCCCCAAGAAACTGGTACACTGGTACACTGGTCCAAGGCCTGTGAAAAGGCCTTACAAAAATTGAAAGAACACCTGTGTAGAGAGCGGGTCCTATTCATTCCAGACTTCTTCAAGGAATTCATTTAGCAGACGGACGCTTCGGAAGTGGGATTGTGTGCTGTTTTAGCTCAGGAAATAAAGGAGGATGAACACCCCGTGCTCTGTTTGAGCTGCAAACTGTTCCCACAAGAATGGGCCTACTCTGTCATGGAGAAGGCGGGCCTGGCAGTAAAATGGGCTATAGATTTGCTCCAATATTATCTTCTGAGAAACCCATTCAGGCTTGTCACTGATCATGTCCCATTAAGATGGCTAAACACCACAAAGGACAGAAACCCGTACCTGATGCGCTGGTATCTATCCCTCCAGCCTTACTTGTTCCAAATCCAGCATCGAGCTGGTGAAGCCCACCAGATTGCTGACTTCTCCTCCAGGGAAGGTGGGGAGCAATCTGATGGCCTCAGCTCCCCTGGCTCCATCTTGAGGGGGAGGGTGTGTGATGGGGTGTACAAACTCCACATTGGGCAACAAGAGGTTAAGAGATTATTTTAGGCCCAGCCGGCCCTGCCCTGCCACACCTGCAGCAAATGCTCCATCTGATGAAGCATTTAAAAGAGAGAGTAACAGTTCATTTAGGTAGCAGAGCTGGAAGAAAGCAGACACGTAGCCCAGACCCAGCAGAACAGAGGTAGGCCTAGAGTCTCTGGCACAGTTTCCCCAAAAAGGCCCTCCCTGAGGGAAGGGAGGACCCATCCCAGAAATAATCAGAGAAAGGGAAATATCTCCCCCTTTGTCCTGCTGGTGGACCCTGGCCACTGGTAATCGCCTCCCCACAGCTCCCCTGCCAGTCATGGGTTGTGGCCTTGACCACTAGGCCACGCTTCCCTTCCAAACACCAAGAGAGGGACCATTACATGCTGACACACTTTACAGTCCAAATCTTTGATGGAAGCAAGTAACATGATGCATTGCAAATCTGATGTCACGTAGCTGTCTAAATAACAGAGGAGGGAGCACGAAAGGGACAGGCAAGATGAAGGATTGTGTACATCTTCTGAAATGTTAAGACTGCATTTCTGACTGAGCAAGAAGAAACAGGTGCATGAAATACACACTGTTTTGCTTTTAAAAAGTATTAACATCCCTGAAAGATCTGAAGCTATAAATTTATGTTGGAATCACTCAGATAAGGGGAATTGGGGCTTAACATCAGGTTTGAGGTAAATGGTGATCTTGGAATCACAGGTTCAAATCCTAGCAGGGTCGCCCAGCCCAGCATCATAAATGGAGTTCAGAGAAGCACCATCTCAAACAAGGCTTCTTTGCTCTGTGTGGTCACTTCCCCAGACAACCTGCCCACCAATCCTGTTAGGAAGCAGGCCATAGGTAGTCTTGCCTAATGGTCAGAGATGAAGTCAAGCCAAGGGTTTAGAGCTGAAATTAGGGACAGGAGCTAAAGCTGAGGCATGGAGCAGGAGCAGAGTGGGAACCAGGAATGGGATTGGATGCAGATCACGGAAGACAGGCAAGAGCTGGGTCTGACGGAGCAGCAACAAGGAGTCTGCATGATTGCTCAGCCAGCCGCTCAGACTTCCTGACTGAAGTAGTGAGTGCGAGCCCACCAGGCAGCGTCCCTAAAGGAGTTCCTGTGGGGTCTGACCTTCCAGAATCAGCAAGGCAGTGATTCATCTGTCTCCCCTGCTGGCAAAGAGGAAATCTTGGAGACCCAGGGCTCCAACAGCCCCAGTTCTGAACCCTTGTATCCTTACCAGTGACACATCTCGCTCAGTCTCTGACGGGGGCCCGTGCAAGGCCTTTCAGAAGAAGGTGCAAGAAACCCTGAAGTATGCAGTGGTGGGATCATCTGCCCCAAAGAAATCTTCTCCCTTGCCCTCATTAGTTAGAGGTTATCTTCAGCCATGGAGCACAAAGCTCTATATCGCTTCCCAGACCTGCGTTTACTTGCCAAAGTAAGATACTTTTCAGAGTAGAGGGAGCCTCCCTGATGTCTTAGGTAAAATGTTCTGAAACCCCACCACTGTGCAGCATGACAGTTCCCCTCTCCAGAGGTATCTGCATTTCAGTGGTGCCATCATTTCCAAAGCACTTGGGCTGGGAATCCTCCTCCCCCCCAACATCTTATCATTTGGAATATATGTTTTATTGCCAAATACCGTGAGTCCATTGTTCTCGGGGGTGTCCAGTTCTGCTGGAGGACGTATATTCTAAAACTATTTTGGCCGTTGTGTAACCATGGTCCAGGAATCTGATTATCAACAAGGACAGCACTTCAAAGAGCCCTCGGGTTGGTGGGGACAAATTATGTGTGTGTTACTTTGAGAAATGTCATGCTTTATAATGCCATGAAGTAACAATTAGAAGCTTGGAGAAGGAAAGAGATTCCCACGTATGCCCGATTCTCAGAAACTAGCGGGGTGTGTATTTATTTCCTTAACATACGAATATACTATTGTTATGAACAGCTGTTATTTCCAATGAGGGAAATGCAGAGGGGATCACATCGTTTCTCGTCACCACACAAATGGATCTTGGATGTGAGCAGCCCCTGATTATGAAAAGCTGCAATTAAATCTGTGTGTGTGTGAGAGAGAGAGAGAGAGAGAGATCCAATGTGTACCTTTCAGACTTGGCCCAGATTGGAAGCCAAGTCCTGCAACGTGGGCTGTTAAATGGCCAAGCAGTAACTCACGTTCAGAGTTGCAGCATTTGATGTAACAGGTAGATAGTATGACTCACCCAGACTGGGTTTGTTTAGTGTGTATGTATTTTTTTTAGGACCAGTCTTATTTCAGCGCAAAACTCTCCCCCTTCCCCCCCCAGAAGTGACATGATCAAAAGCTATTTCTTCTTCAGAGTGATTCTAAGTAACCTCCAGAGCAGTATTTTTAATTAAATAAACCTCATCTTGTCTAGCTTTCTGGTCAGCATTTTGAACCCCCTGCAGATGGGTCTGAAGGATTAACAGCAAATCCTTCTCGACCTAGCTCTAGCAGATGGGCGGCATGTGTCTGATAAATACTAGGACAAGGTCTGCTTCCTCCTGTTTCCAACAGATAGACAGTATACCCTGTAAATTAAATTTAAAATGGTGGCCCTTTCAACCCTTAGAATAGCAGAGGAAACAGAATACAAATGATATGAATTTCATATTTCAAGCACATTGTCACCTCATAACAACTAAATCCTACGTCACCTGTTGGACAAATAGCACCTCCTGGGAAGTCTGGGTCATTAATATGCTGAACTTATAGAGTGCACAACGTATGTATGTGTAAGTACTTTATCAGCATATCAGTTTACAGAGTATGCTCTTTATTATTAAATATCTTATTGACTTTGCGTTTGCTCTGTGTGGGCCCAAGTGCAAAGGGGGCTAAACTCCATTGCTGTCAATGGAGCTGTGCTCTGCTAATGAAAAGGAGATTTGGCTCTGGATGGCCATATCCCTTCCAGAGGCACTGGTTTTTAGTGGTGTTCACGCATCAAATAACATCAAACTACTGTGGGACTGATTAAAAAGGAGATGATCAATGGGAATTAAAGTAAGTGTAATGAGTTTCTCAGGCCATACCCTGCTTGGGTATTCCCATGGATTTGCTGGCCCGTTGATTGAGGAACTGTAAAGTTATATTCCTCTTTTCACTTAAGACAGGAAGTGTACAGCAATGTTTAATCGTATGATTCCAGTGCACGAGCAGAGAGGTTCCTTTAAGAATGTTCAGCTCCATCGCACAGAAGAATTTTGCCATATTTGGCCATTGCATGACAGCACTGGCCAAAAGCATCTGTCGCCACTTACTTTGCTGACAAGCTAGAGATCGCCAGGGATGCTCACCTCCTATGATACTGTTCAGAGGTTCTTGGCCAGATTAATTACTGCTAATAGATCACTGTACAGCATAGTGCCTTGGCTTCTCTATCAGGTCACATGTAAATACCCATGGCAAAAATTTGGAGGTAAATAGCTTGATTTTCAGTGGTGTTGAGCGCACACAAGCCCAACGGAAATCACTGGGAACTGTGGATATCCAACACCTCTGCAAATCTGGTTAGTAGCCTGTGGGAGTGACATGGCTTCATCCGATGCAGCTGTCAGTTGAAGATGGGAGGGTCTGAGTCTAAGCATGCCCAGTAGAGCTGAAAAAAACACATTATGCCATTAAACAGGAAGGAAGTGATTTTTCTCCCGTAAGGCACTAGGGTAGCTTCTCAGATAAGTTAGCTTTTGAATTAAGGAAAATAAAAATAACTGAAGCAATCTGACAGTAGCAAACTAATGGCCATCGCAATCACAGTCCTTTTCTGCAGGGACATTTAGAGTCATAGATAACAAAGACAGAAGGGACCACCATGATCATCTAATCTGACCTCCCGTATAACACAGGCCACTGGATTTACCTGAATTAATTCCAGTTGGAACTAGAGCGTATCTTTAGAAAAACACCCAATCTTGATTTTAAAATAGCCAGTGATAGAAAATCCATCACAACTTTTGGTAAATTGTTGCAGTGGTTTCATTTACCCTGTTAAAAATGTGCACCTTATTTCCAGCATGAATTTGTCTAGCTTCAGCTTTCAGCTGTTGGATTTTGTTATGCCTTTGCCTGACATATTGAAGAGCCCTGTCAAATTTATGTTCCCCATATAGGTACTTATAGACTGTGATCAAGTCTCTCCATACCCTTGACTTTGTTAAGCTAACAGTCTGAATCCCTTGGGTCATTCACTGTAAGGAATGTTTTCCAATCCTTGAATCATTCTTGTGGCTCTTCTCTGAACCCTTTCCAATTTATCAACGTCTTTCTTGAATTGTGGACACCAGAACTGGACACAGTATTCTAGTAGCGGTTGCACCAGGACCAAGTACAAAAATAAAATAATCTCTCTACTCCTTCTTGATATTCCCCTGTTTATGCATCCAATAATCGCATTAGCCGTTTTGGTCACTGTATGGTAGTGGGACCCTATGTTCAGCTGATTATCTGCCATGACCCCCAAATCTTTTTCCAGAGTCACGCTTCCCAGGATAGAGTTCCCCATCCTATTTGGATAGCCTACAGTCTTTGTTCCTAGATGTATACATTTACATTTTAAAACACATTTTACATATTACATTTTAAAACATGTATTGGTTGCTTCTGCCCAGTTTATTAAGCAATCCAGATTGCCCCGTATCAATGAGTTGTCCTTTTCATTATTTACCACTCCCCCAATCTTTGTGTCATCTGCAGACTGTATTAGTGATGCTTTTCCTTCCAGGACGCTCATAAAAATGTTAAATGTCTAAAGAGCTTGTTTCTTCTAACAGAGTCCATTACAGATAGGATATTGCTAGATAGAAGCACTCTTGGGCGAGTGTAGCAGTGGCATGATGGGAGGAGTGAAGGGTTAATTTAAAATATTACATAGCTGATGCAATTTAGAATTCTGGGTCCAGATGATCAACTGATGTAAATCAATGCAGCTCTGTTGAGTATGAAGGAGTTATGCTACCTGACACCAGCCGAAGCTCTGACCCACAGAATCACAGAAGATAGCTATGGAAAAGGGTCACATATTCCATCTCCTCACCAATGTAGGACTGTTCTCAAAGGTATATTCTTCCTCTGTTTATCAGCTCTAGTTTTAAATGACCAGAGTAGTGGCACTTCCATCATTTCCCCTGGCAAAGTGTAATAAATCCCCTCATCAATCACATCTTTCCTGAGGTACAGCCTAAAATTTTTTTTGTTTAATTTCTTTCCACTTCCCCTAGTTATATCCTCTTGCGTCTCCATATACAACCTCTCTCAGCTTGACGAAGGCCAGGAAGAACGTACAACTAGAGAAGCAATGCATATTATGGAATGTACTCACTCCCTCTTTAGTTCGAGTTATGGGGATGGAAGGCATCCATACAGTAACAGCAAGTTAAGTTGTCTTCATGGTCTTGATGATGTTTGGAATGTTTCTTGGGAGAGAGAGAACTGGCCATGGAACTATTTTCCCCACGTTACCAGTTTCAACTTGTAAAATGATCCAGCAAACCTTTTTTTTTTTTTGGCTTCCTTAAAAAAAGTACTAATTAAGTCTACGCTGCCTTTCATCTTCATACTACTCCTAGCCTTTATCTGATCTCCTTCCTAACATTAATGCGCTACAAGGAATTGTATAACTCATTACCTTTTTGTGGTGCTAGCTCAAGAAAGGTAAGATATGGCATGTTTTCAAGTGGAAAAACCTGTTGTCAGACAATGTCCCTGACACGACACAGCTGTCTGTCTGCTGAGTTACAGTTTACTCAGTATCCTGTGGGATGAAACAATCTACCATAACTAAGAGATGCATGTAGCTGTCCTGCCCCAGGAGCAGAGGAGAGATTGATTGTGAGAATCACAGTTCATTCCTGGCCTCCCCCTTGTGCTAAGTCTGTTATGGGCATAGAGCAGAGCTTGGTGAAGAAAGACAGTTATTTTTTGTAGGAAATTAAAAAACTAAATACATACATTTTCAATGAAAATATTGTGTTTTGCAATTGACAATCTGGAAACTGAACATTTTTTTAGGTTTATTTTTTCTGTAAACATTTGGGGGGTTGATTTTCAAAAACTCATTTTATTTTACTGAAAAACAAACCAACCCTCCCACCCCAAAGACTGATATTATTTTAAATCATGATTTCCAGGCGTCTCTCTTTTTGTGTGTGTGTGCTTTGAAAAAACCAGAAACCTTTGACCAGAACAAGACTTTCTGGGGAAGATTTCATCTTGGTTGAAAAAAAAAAAATCATTGAAGCAACGTTTCCATGAAAAAAAAGTCAATCTGTTCTAGTCTATACTAGCCGAAAATAACAACTCCATCTGTGCCTGCTCGGCTCTGATAGACTGTGTGGATGGGGGTAGGAGGAGCATGTCAAAGCCTCTGCCCATTCCTGGCCCAGCTGCATTCTGTTGGAGGAGTAGCCTCAACAGAAGCTGCTCTCTCCTGCACTCCATGCTATGATCTATGATACAAGTAGCATACATTTGCTTGCTGTCCTGTAGAGGTGCCTAGGGCAAGAAGCAATCCCGCCCTGTCGTTGCATGCTACGTTGTAAGCAAGCCACGTATTCCTTCCACTAAAGAAGCCCACAGAATGGCAAAATTTAAGGTATAATTATGAAGAATGATGATTTAGTCTCTCCTTTAAGGTGATATCATCATGAACCTTTTGAAGCAAAGTGAGGTGTAATTTTTTTTCCCAGGGATTCCCCAAGTGGATGGCTGTCAAAGATTTTAATATACTGCAGCCACAGCAGCTAATTCTCAAATCTCCTGCAGAAGGATTTTGCAGAGGGAAGCTACGATGCAAATCCTTTTGAAGGCTTTTTCCATTTTGAAACCTATAAATAGGAAAGTAGGGCAAAATGACTTTGACAAGTTTAGACCTCACCTTCTTTAATTACTCTCTTTGGATCAACAACCGAACTGCAAATGCTTATCTGCTCCGACATTATGCAGAGGGTTTTGAGTTTATTTTTAAAGAACAGTGCATGACAATTCTGTACTGAATGCATATTTTTTTAATACATCTGGCCGCTGGAGATTTCCATATTCCAGTTCATCTGTGTATTTATAATTGATGTAAATGGTGACAGGATCGGTTGCACGCTTTGTTCCAGCTTCTTGTTCTTCACGAATTATTCTGTTTATTTCCTAATAGTGTGATGCTGCGTTTCTTCTTCTGATCCTCTTATTCAGTCAGACAACTAAAAGCCAACAGTTTATTAAAATACCGACAACACGAAACAATTTTACACATTCCAGGGTGCAATCCAGTCCAGTGCGGGGCTGTCTCCCCCCTTGCCCTGAAATCTGGGATGTCTCACAATGTTCTGCTGCTGTAGCAATCAACCTGGGTGCCTCACAAACTGCCAAACAGCTTTTAGGTCACACTCTGAATATGTGTCCAGCCATAACCCTGGGCCAGCAGCTCTGACGCCCAGCAGCCTGTTAGCAAACACCAGCCACACGCTGGTTCCCACTGGGTTACTACTTACAGGGTGACCCCAACACATTCCAGTCTTGAATTTTTGCCCCAGAAATGTGTGTTCTGCACTGTCCGGCCTTCTCCTGGACAGTTCAGATATTTTAGGTCCATTGACTCTGCAAGGGAAAAATACACAACTTGCCACCTTAAAAGGAGTTACCCGCCTAGTTCACAACACTGGATTAATTTGGATTGAAAAACAAAAATAGTTTATTTATTTACAAAGAGATTTTAGGTGAGTACATGTATTCAGGCATTAAAGTCAGAAATAGTTACAAAATATATATATATGTATATATAAAACCCTTGCTAGTACTAAAGCTTTACAAACTAAGCTTGGTTCAAGACAAAATTCTTACCACATGCTTCCAACAGTATTACTGACCAATCTTCAGTCAGGATCCCTCCCAAAGTCAAAGAAATGGATTCTTGTGCCGTCTTAGGTTCAAAAGAGCAGAGTAGGGAGCGAATTTAGGGTGTTTTTGCCCCTCGCTTTTCTTGTTCAATCACTCTTTGAAATGCATTTTCCTGAGATTGACCCTTAGATATAGGCCTTTCCAGCTGAGAGAAAAGAGACATTGAATCTGCTGAAGAAGAAGAATTATGCTGTTTCTTTTTACCTGTGTATGCTGAAATGAAGATTTTCTTTGTCTTCTTTCTTCACTCTCTTACTGTCTGAGGTCTCTGTTTTACAGTTTATAGGCAATTTGAGGTAAACACCCACCCCCTCTTTAAAAAAAAAAAGTTTTCTTGATCAGTTTTACTTCACTGGGGCCACGTGAGTTTGAACATATGCTTTTAACAACATACAGAGAGGGATTTCCTAACTTCATACACACTGTTGCTACATACAATTCACAATGGTACTATGGAGCACCAAGCTATTAGTTTTCCAAAGATACCTCTGTCACGCGGGCTGCATTAGGAGGGGGGGGCATTTGTGTTATGTAACATTAATGTGTCAAAATCGTAGTGATTCATGTAAGACATACCATGTCAGGTACTGTTAGAAAGGTTATGATATGCTGAATAAGATGACAATATTTGTGTTCATGTGTAATATGTGTAAGGAAAGTTATGGAGATCTTTGATATCCCTGTATTTCAAACTGTGCTGTGGAAGACACACCCCAGACAGAGAGGCGGCAGGACAATAGCTTGCTTAATAGCCCATTCAAGGCCTTATCAGAAGCCAGAGGCCCGGGAAGAAACTAAAGGCATACCTGAAGAGTTACCAGGATTGGCCCATGTGACTATGGACTTCATTTTGGTTCCAGTAAAGTTCCACAAGCCACATGGCCAGTAACAGAGGGTATATAAGATCAAACCACAGAAACCATTTTGTCTTCGTCTTGGTCTTTGCCATGTGTCCTTGTTCCTATCCAGCTGCGGACACACCTCTGGATTAACACACTTTGCAACTGAACTGAAAGGACTTAGACCCATCCAGGTACTGGATGTACACCAGAGGAATTATACAAGCCTGCAACTCCACAATTGTTCTAGAAACCTGATGTATATGGACTTTTAAATCATCTGTATGTATCTGATTGCTTTAAGCCTTTAACACTTCTCTTATTGTTTGTTTTTCTTTTACTAATAAACCTTTAGTTTTAGTTACTAAAGGATTGGCTGGCAGCGTGGTATTTTGGGTAAGATCCAAACTTATAGTGAACTGGTACTGTGGCTGGTCCTTTGGGATCAGAGGGAATCTTTTAGTAAAGAGCATAGAGTTAAAGCAACTGGTCTCTTTACTGGACCTAGTGTCAGTTTGGGAGCCAGAGACTGAAATGCAGTAAAGGGGGCTGTGTGTATTTGCACAGTGGCTTCTTGATAACCAGAGTGGGGGAATCAGAAGCACTGTTTGTGGCTGGTTGGGAAGTCTGACTGTAGTGTCACCCACCAGTGCTGGGAGAATTTGCTCTCCTTTTGCAGCCTGCCCTGACCCTGGCATTATCAGTGGGCTACCCTGGGCACGGACGGGTCACAACCTCACAAGGCATATTTTGCGCAAAGATTATTACGATACTGTGTAGGGTGTGGCAACAGGGGTGCATTCCATTCCACACCATCACTGGTAGATTTTCACAAAGCTTTTAAAAATACCATTCATTTTTGAAAGAAAAAATGCCCTTCAGTTTGTTATTTACAAATAGATCCAGGTTAACAACATTCTAGTTTTTCATCTTTTTTATACTCCGAGGACTTCAGTTCAAGTCCATCCACTGATCTCAACTGCAGCAATATGGCTGGAGGAGAGAGGCGGTGTTTCAGGTCTGAAAGTCTCAGGGCACTTAAAGCTTTATAAATCCAAACCAGCACTTGAACTCCACTGGCCTGGAATCACCAATTCCCAGTCAAACTCTGGCCACGCCCCCTTGCATCTCTGGCCACACCCCCAACCTACCTGGAAATCTGCTGTCCTGGGGAGGCCGGCAGTTGGTGGCAGAGTGTGCTATGGCGACTTCATGTTAATCAGGCATTCCTCTTTGCCTTTGCAGTCCCCTGTTGCCCACTTGAGGCAGCAAAGTGCAAAAGCAGCCAAACAGAGGACCAGAAGATCTGGTCCCAAACTTTATCCATTGCCAGGAATTATATTCTAGTGTTAGCACAGGGTTTATCTGCTGGATGATTACATTGTTAGAAATGAAAAACCAACACAGCAAAGACTGACCTGGTTTCATCAGTAAACCACCCCTGTTGTCTGGATCTGATAGGATTGTTTAGTTAAGAAACCTTTGAAGAAGCAACTGCAGAGAAGAGAAAAGATGATCATAATAAAGGATATCTCTTGGCAGCTGTGTAGGGAAGAGGTTGAACTTCCAATTACTTGTTGTTGTTCTTTATTTGCACTGCAGTAGCACATAGAGGACCCAGCTGAGATCAGGGCCTCATGGTGCTAGGCACTGTACAAACACATAGTCAGAGACACTGCCTATGCAACGAGCGGCTTACAACTGAAACAGAAAAGGCCGGAGTCAGGGAACTCCTTTATCCACATGTTACAGATGGAGAATGGCGGCGCTGAGACATTAAATGATGTGCCTGAGATGGTACAGGGACTGTGTGACAGAGCTGGGATTTGAGGCAAGTAAATTAACAAAAAGACCATCCTTTTTGTACTCTCAAGTTGTTTTTAGCTGCCATCGGTGAGCAGCCACAAAGCACTGTGCACTGATCAGACGGAACCTAAAAAAACAGCCTCTGGACTAGAAAGCCTTGGGTGCAGAGGTAGCTGGATGGCCTGTTTATAAGTGTTTGGGTCTGCACCCAAAATGCCTGTACAACTGAGCATCATCACCATGTATATACGCTCATAAACCAGGGTGGCCATGGCCCTTTCAATGTTGGGAGTGGAGCCGATCGCATGGAGACGGGAAGGAGAATTCTACCTTGTGTTTCTTTTAAAGCTGGAGATGGAGGACATGATAAGCAATCTCCAGGCTGTTGTTTTGGAATAGTGACTTTAAAGACTGTATCTCTCTTCCAGCCCAACATTAAAAGTCAATTTTTTTGGAATATGCAGTTGACTGAGAATCGTACGTACATAAAGCAAAGCCCTTGGCAATTTCCTCAGACAAGTCATTAAGCTGCAACAGGGGTAACCAATGGTCAGTTTTATTGGAGTATTGTGGGCAAGGTGCTGGAATTGAACATGTATTCAGTATAAGTTTGGGAAGCATCTCCCATACACATACATGTTTTCACTTCCAACACCGGAAACAATGTAGTGATGTTGTAGTTGACAAGATTTGCGTTTGGATCTGTGGTGCAACATGATCCGTGACTCTCTTGGTAGCTTAGAGGTATAAATGGCAAGAGAGTTGGAGAGGGCTGCTTTTAATTTTCTGGGAGTCACCTTTAGCACAAATTCAAGCGGTCTGGGGTTCTGTTTTGTACTACTGTTGGAAATGCAAAGTGAGTTTTATTTAGTGGGGAACTCAGCTGAACTAAGGGACAGAGAATTTTTGGGGGAAGTAAACATATGCTCACGCAGCTTTTTTACTTCCACTTTGATATAGCTAGAAGGGTTGGCTATGGTTTTGGGTTTTTTTAATTATATACTTTGCTTTCTCTGAGTTGTTTTTTTTTTTTCCTCCTGATTACAGTGACTATAAGTAATCATTTAAGGTAGGTTGTTAGCATAAGCTGCATTGGAAGGTCCATGTCTCTTCTACATGTTACTGGCTATAACTGAGGCCCCAGATGAAGGTCAAAATTATTATGTAGAGATTAAACTGTAGAATGTAATTATGTATTCTGTTGCTCCTAGTACATTTATTAATTTAGCAGTACAAACTGACTGGAGCTAAACAAGCAGGGCTGATTAATTTGCAAAGAAATCTAGGTAACAGATTGTGATCAAAGAGGAGACCTGATCCTGTTAGATTGAAATGTGTTGTTTTGTGCTACATGAAGGACATAGAGCAGCATGGTTTATCTTTATCAATGCTTTCCTCTGAAGGAAAGGAACAAGCTTGCAGATATTAATCAGTGCTGAGCCAATGCCACTCAATAATTACCCACTGTCTCATCATAATCCCGGAACTAAGCCCTTGCCCAATCCATCTGGGACCCTTTTCCATCTATTGCACAGCTCAAGAGTACGTGTGTAAGCTATTACCTCTGGTTGTGCTATCTGTCCCCTGGGTAAAGGTTCATAGCAGTGACCAATTATGTTGCAGCCAGCTTTTTTTTTTTTCCCTCCTTTCTGAATCACCCGGTATTTCTCAATTATGGTAATGATGCTTTAGTGCACTGGTTCCTTGGGGGTACAAAAACCTACTCACCTGCAAAAGTGATGGTTCATGTCAATGATAAAGCAAATTTCTGTGTCATAGGGATTTCTTTAAGAGAGCATGAGTGTTTAAACTATTAGTCAGACCTGATAGAATTTTTCGTAGCAACTAGATCCTGAAGGTTAAGGATTGTGTTTTCACAGGATCCTAAGGGAGGCCTGTGTCCAACTCTCATTGAACTGAGTGCCTAACTTCCTTGGGCTCCTTGGTAAATGCTAACCTAAGGGTTCACCTATGCAGCAATAAAAAGTCTGCAGCGCACAGTCTCAGAGTCTGGGCCAGGCTTGGGGATAAAAACTGCAGTGCGGACATTTGGGCTTGGACTGGAGCCTGGGGTCTGAGACCCTCTGCCCTTATAGGATCCCAGAGCCCAGGGGCTAGCCCAAGCTTGAACGTCTACGCTACAGTTTATGTAGCTCCACAGCCCCAGCTCTCAGTCAGCTGACCTGAACCAGCTGTGGCCATGCCGCAGGTTATTTATCACAGAGTAGGCATATCCTAAATGTCTCATTCACACAGAAGCAGCAGAATGTAAGTGGTAGAAGCCAGTAGCAGGAGTGAGGGTTTGGGAAGACACTGGTTGGTTTGAAGGATTATCCATTGACAAAGCTACAAGAGGCCTGAATTCTGATCTCCCAGAGAAGGGTGTAAAGCAGGAGCCAGTGGAAAGACAGCAGTGCAACCAATTCCAACCACTATGTCTGAGACAGACAATAATGAGACATCCCAATCTCTTTTCCACTAAAAATATCTGCATCCATGGCCCTAAGGTTAAGTACGTTTGTATCAAGTAATATTGTAGCGGTTTCATCCAGGTTGCCATCTTGGGCTGACAGGTCAGTGGCTGCTGTTGGATGTTCAGGGCTTTTGATTATCAGGTCGCTCCTCAGGTGTCTAAATGTGGAGTTAGGAAGTTAACGTTAGGTTCCTCTTTTTGAAAATCTTGGCACTGACAGTCATTAGATGCTAGGCAAGGGACAAAGAATTCTGTCTCTCTCACTCATCCTTTTCACCAACAGAGAAAAAGTTTTGCTTTGGCTATGGTTATCTCTTATGGTTTGTATTAGAGTGGCTGTCAGACTAAATCGACAAGGCAGACAAAGAAAGTCATAAAGGAGTATTATATTCCCCATATTACAGATGGGGAAATGAATCACAGAAACATTGTCCTTAGGTGGCTGCCCAAGGTAACACAAGTAGTCTTAGGTAGAGACAGAAATTGAACCCGGTCTTAGCCCAGGTCTTTAAGCACAAGATCATCCTTCCTGTCTTTGTCCCTTTAGGCTTTATGAGCAACAATAACAATTGCTGTATGATTACATGGTTCTAGGATGTTCTCCATTCTAGATGTTGTTTCAGATGTTCTTTGGGTGTGACAAGAAAGCCTAGAATTAAAAAAAAACAAAAGAAAACACCTGAAGAAATGGATCAAATGTAGTGTTCAATATCAATTCTGAGAGACTTAGCTCCCAAGGAGAGAGGAGGTTTTAAGGATTAGTGATGCTTTACAGAGGGTTAGACTCTGGGATCTGGTGGCTTTGGGAAGAACAGAATGAAAGATTTTTTTTTTTATTCCAATATTTTTTCTGTGTTTCAAATTTCCTCAAATGGGGTTTACCTCTGTACTACAAGTCCCATTTGTTGCTCAAATCCACACAATTGATAGTTTTGTCCATTCTGCTCCACTTTTTAACTGGGTGGATTTTCTACCCTGTCAGAATGAACATGCTTATACAAATGCTGGATCTGCTCCAGATGGTGCCACATTGGGTAACTTACCTTCAATACTCTTAAAATCTTATTAGCTCTATTTATTAGGAACTTAAAGTAACCCCGGTCTAGACAGAAGAATCCAGCCGACATCTGAAAAACAGAAGGGAAGGTTCAACCCTGCCTGTTTTTCACATCTCAATTCAGCTGCCCGGCTAAGACCCTTTAAACTTTAGGCAGATCCAACTAGAATTTCAATGTGGTTTCAGACAGAGAGAATCTTGTGCAATGTCTCTTAGAACTTTGTGCAACATGATTTGTTTCTATACGAGCTAGCTCACCTTGGACTTAAAGCCTTCCCCTGATCTGCTACATGCTCTCAACATGGACTATATTAAACATGTACGTCTGGATAGAAATCATATATCCCCATTAGCCCTAATTGTGAGAATAAGATTTCCTTCAGTCAATAGATTTGTAGAAATGTGGGGCTGGAAGGGACCTCAAGAGGTCAAAAGGTCCAGCCCCCTGGATGAGGCAGCATCAAGTAAACCTAGACCATCCCTGACAGGTGTTTGTCTTACTTGTTTTTTAAAACCTCCAAGGATGGAGATTCCACAACCTCCCTTGGAAGCCCATCCCAGAGTTTAACTACTCTTACAGTTAGAAAGTTTTTCCTAATATCTAATCTAAGTCTCCCTTGATGCAGATTAAGCCCGTTGCTGCTTGTCCTACCTTCATTGGGCATGAAGAACAATTGATCACCATCCTCTTTATAACAACCCTTCACATATTTGAAGACTGTTATAAAGTCCCCCCTCAGTGTTTTTTTTTTTCAAGACTAAACATGCCCAGTTTTTTTAACATGGCTAAAACAGAGCTGCACTATCTACTACCTCCTTTCTTGATCACTGTGGACAACACCACCGTCCTGCCAGTCACTCAGGTTCATGACTCAGACCTCTCTCTCGTTCCTCATATCCAGGCTCTGTTTAAATCTTGCTAATTCTTTCTGCATAACATTCTCAGATATGGCCACCCACACAGCTGGAATTCTCGTCCAGGCTCTCATCATCTCGTGGCTCGATTACTGCCATTTCCTTCTTTCTGGCCTTGACAAAAGCAGTCTTGCCGTGCTCAGAACCAGGCAGGATGCTGCTGCAAAGATCATTTTCCTAGTCCACCTCTTTGATCATATCACCCCTCTCTTTGCACCCTTTCATTGGCTTCCTCTTCTCTATTACAGAAAACATAAGCTGCTTGCGTTTGCTTTCAAGACCCTTTGAAATCAGCCTCCACTTCACCTATCATGTCTCATTCACCGTTAAGCGGTTGATGCTCATCTCCGTTCAACCCACAGCCCACTTGTTCCATTTCGAAACAAACACCTTTTTACATTCGCTTCCCTTGACCCACGGATCTGAGAAGCTCTCCCCCTAAATATTCACAAAACGAACTGATTTAGCCACCTTCAAATCCCTCCTCAAACCTTGACATCAGTTACACTGCTGGTATGCAGAGCCCACTAACTACCATGCTGACCTATATTTTCTCATTGTTTCCTTGTATGCCCCCATCTGCCTGTATCCATCCGTTGTCTCTTATCTTATATTTAGATTGTAAGCCTCTTGGAGCAGAGACCATCATCTTGCTGGGTGTTTGAGCAGTGCCTTGCACAATGGGGTCCTGGTCTATGACTAGGGCTCCTAGATGCTATGGTAATACAAATAATAATAAAATGTTAATTGATAATGGACCATCAATTGCTTCATTTTGCGCCATTTAGGTGATTAGAATAATTAAATTCACTGTGTTGTCACCAGTGACAAAGCCATTGATGGCTTGATGGGGCTTTGTCCAGTCATAAATAATTTTGGGTCTACCATTCTGAATTATTTATAGCATATCTTATTTCAGCTGGATTGCCAAATTCAGAAAGGGCTGTTATCGGCCAACCCTGGGGAGCGTATCAAAGATCTGTAACCTTTGCAAGCCAAATATATCTGTTAAGTGGTTTACCCCTTTCTGTAAGGGGCATCTAGCAACACTGGAAAGGAGCAGGTCCCCAGTTGTACAATCCTGATCCAGAGGAATTCAGAGAGTTAAACTCCAACCTGTTAATTCACTGAGAGCTGGCGATCCATTTCTAATCTGGCTGTCACTTTAGAATGTGCCTGACAGCATGGCATGTAGACGTCTCTCATTATTCAACTAATATCTGATACAAAATAGGCAATCTGCTTGCGAAAGAGGTTGATGGTAATATAGCACCATAGATCCATTAGGAACTGTTAGAATTTGTTTTCAGAATATAATTTATTAGCTCTTTTAGCAGGGAGAGATACTGGTTGGTTTCAGTGAAACACTTTGCATAGAAATTACAGTCATGAAATTACATATCAATAATCATGTATTGTTTTTCCTCCAGTACTACTAATTTATCTCTTCTATCTTGCTGATGCGAGTGAACTGAGAACTCCCAATTCTGCTGTTGCACACATTAAACATAAACAATGAAAATAAATGTTAAAAATAAAAATTTTCCTTTGACTTCTTTGTTTTAAACTCCCTCAATTTCCATTAGACCCGCCAGTTTTTAATCCTTCCATTTCCTAGCACCAGATTCGGAGGCCCTTTTTCATCGGGTTGAGTAGTATCTTACTCTACGAGTAGTCTTGTTGATTTCAGTGGGAACGTTCACAGAGCACAGCCTGAGTTAGGACAGCAGAATCAGGCTCTTCGTTTCAAAGCATCTCTCCATACCAGCCATTTGATAGATTTGGGCTGAGAGTTTTAATTTTATTTATTATTAAGCTTCATGGTTGAGGGATATTCATAAATGGTTTATGGTAATTTATCATCCCACTTGGGTGAATATTGAATCTTCTATGTTGTATGGCATGCCAATTTCCCATCTGTTGTATTTGAATAATATACAAAATACACATGACCACTTGTGTAATCGCTTTTACTACCAAATCAGTATACCGTACATATGGTCTAGCTTGGCCCACAAACATTTACTATAGACTTATTTGAATAATTACCTCAAAATATTTCCCGTGTTGTTTTCTGCCACAGGCCCTGATCCTGCAAACACGCACACACATGAATAGCTTTACACCTGTGAGCAATTTCTGTGATTTCATGGGAAAGCGTCTCGAGTGTAAACATTTGTGTTTGCAAAATCAGGGACTATCTTCTCTGAATGGCATTTTTCATTCTTGGTAGAGGAGCAAGTGTTTTAACTGTTGGGAATTTATTCCACTCTGGTATAATTTGTTACATTTTAAAACCCATAATCCAACTGTTGGTCGCTCCAGAATGTTCCATTATTTTGTTTTTCTTTTCCAGCATTTGACATTCCCTCGTAGATTTTTTTAAAAGAATCACATCCTTCCGGAGTATCTCAGTGGAAGTTTGATTAGGAGACCTATTTCTATGAAAGCTGATGTCTCATTTATCTTCCACTGGTGGCTGCAAACATAGCTTTGCCAGACTATTTTGCAAACAATTCGTTTGTAGGATTTGGGCCTTTTCTTGGTTAGAACATTTTCTGCAAATTGATTTTGGTTTCTACAAGTGAGTTAGTTATTCATGATTGTTCAAAAAGTTCGTTGCAAATGTAGTTGGGGCTAGATTCTGGTGAGCTGTTCATAGCAAATGCTCATTTGAATAGCTTTTGGTCTGTGTGATGTGTCATCTAAGTCACATGGTACAGTTTCTGTTCCCTCATTGGAAGCCCTAAACTTTATAAAGAGCAGAGTCTGAAGAAAATATTTGTGTGCTGAATTTGTCATGAAAAGGACGTGGAGTACTTTAGGGAGAATGGGAGACAGATACAGGAAATAAGAAGGCCTGGGATATTTTTAGGACTTAAAATCTTAAAATCTTTTCCTGCTGTATTTTGTACAAGAACATTACATGTGGCCACGTACATGGAACCCAGGTTTAAAACTTGCTGGAGCCTTTTATGTTTCAGGGAATTTTTGGAGATACAGGCCTCAGAGTCTTTCCATGATGCCACATGTGCATATGTTTGCAATTCTGTTTTCTTTGCCTAACCACCCTGATGCCTATATGCATGCAGCCTTAGAAATAACTACAGTCATTAGAAATCCAGCAGGTGAAGCAAACAGTTGTGGTGGGGAGATAAAATACTAGAGAAACAAGACCGGTGTCAGGGATACAGGGACATCATACATGTTAATGATTCTTAAGAAGATAGTATGGTTCATATGAGGAATTTATGGATACTCTGCAGGTAAAATCACCAGATCCAGATGGAGTTTTCTGCATCCACTGGTACAGGGAAATGACTCTAAAGGACAATTTCAGTATTGTTTCTGCTGGAATTACAGTTAGTGGTACTTGAAATGTAACAGAAGTGTTGGTGTTGACCATTACTGTCAAATCAGGTTTGAAATGTAGGGGTCTTCAAAGACCTGGGGGGGTGGCTGTTAGCTGTTCACAGGGCAGCTGTGGTGAAGAGCATATTTTTCCACTTCCAGCTCTGAAGACAAGTGTGACCTTTTCTTTCTGATGTGGCCCTTACTACACTAATCCACACCTTTGTCACCTTGAGATTAGGCTCCGATATGACACTCTATTTGTGGCTGCACCTTTAGACCATTCAGAAGGAGAGATTCTCCCCCTATTTGCCAATCCTTTTCTAAAGCAGAACTTTCCAGGGAGAGCCCTGCAATCTACAGTGGCTGACTGTGGGTTTGTGGGTGGAATTCATGTGTTAGATTGGACCTTTAAATTTCTAAGTGGGTTGGGTCCAGATTACTCAAGAGACCTCTTCTCTTCTTCCACCATTCTGCTACAGCGGGATCAGCAGAAGTATTGAGCTGGATCTAGATGACCAAGAACTGCCAACAGGACTTTCTTTGTGAGGGTTCCTGAACTCTAGACCACACCCTGTCTGCCATAGCCCCAAATCTGTTCACCTTCCAGACAAAGGGCTGGAATTAGGATGGGATGGGGTGCTTGTTAGTAATGATACAGTGAAGTCATTGTTTCGAAATGAATGATGATTGTGATTATCAGGAAGTATTAGTGGCTCACTGTAGCTGCTGATTACTGTGTTTGTTTTAAACACCTGAAGAAGCTCTCGGAGTATGGCACAGGAGCTGTGCCCATTGAAGTCCCTGGAAAAACTGCCATTGAACTCAAAGTGATGGATCAAACCACTATTATGCAGGTATGTCCTGAAAATAAAAACAAATGCAAATGAATAAATCTGACAGCTCTGTGATTTATAACGAAAATAATAAATAATAATGACTCATCAACAATACACAGCAAACATTTTATCGAGATGGGGTTTCCTTGTTTAGGGAAAGAGATAAAATTAAGGGACTCTATTTCTCAGGGCTTTGGCAGATACCTATAGCGGATCTTTATGGATGTTGTTGGAAAGGATAGATCTTTTGGCAATGGATAGGAGTAGAGTTTTTGGAGATAATTGGCAATAAAATTGGTAGGATTTTCAAAAGCACTCAGTGTTGGCCTAACTCTGCACCCATCGACATCGATGGTTCAATTCTCATTGACTTTACTGGGAGCAGAATTAGGGCAATGTTGAGAACTTTTGAAAATCCCAACCTATGTTTTTAATGCTGATGTTCCTTTGGAGGATGATCAAAAGTTACTAGATTTTGGTATATATTAGATAAAAAAAATTAAGACTACATTTCTAAAGATGGCTTAACCCAATCTCCAACTTTTCATTCAGCATTGTTCATATTAATCAACTCTGTCACAAATTATGAGAAAGGATCATATTTAAATGTGTAACTACCTGATTTGTGCCTATAAATCTTGTATTTGGAGGTCTAAAAGTCATTATCTCTATTCACAGCCACTGCCTGTAGCAAAATTGTAGGCTGTTCTTAAAATCGTGTCCTTTAAAGTCTAAATTGAAAGAGGTTTTTTTATTTTTCGTGGCCTAGGGTGGAATATATTACTATTTTTAGTATGTTATCAAGCAATTATTTGAGATAAGTCCTGAGATAAAGCAAGCAGGATAGTTGCCAAACATACGTTTCATTCCTTAATGGGCCATTTCCTTATTACCCAGCAGTTATGCCATATGTGCCTGGGGCTGACACTTTATATTTCTAAGTATATTACATGTTCCTTGGTAACACTTCACTTCAGATAACGCCACAAATATTTCTAAAGGGACTTTTCACATTCTTTTAGTCTTTTATACCACAGCAGTTCCCTTATGTGGGCAGAAAATCATACACTTGTACTTTGATTAATATTTAAGCTAACATGCTTTTAGCCATTCAAAAAGCAGCATCTTGGTACCTCTGGATGTGTGGTTAAGCTGCACTACATTTCTTTATATGTTTTAATACATTACTATTCACACCTGTGATATAATGTTACATTTGACCCCAGGCAATTAACACTGATCTACTACACCTGTAACTAAACAAACTGACAGCTGACCTTGCGTTAATCTTAAACCAAGGTGACACAACACACATTTCATTTTCTTGCACCCTGCCAGATGATGTTTTATCCAGATTCCCAGTTGCAAGAGATGTGTCTTTTTGTGTACCTCAGTACTAACTTAATGGCTGAGAAGTCAGATCTTTGCTATTGAACACAGGTGGCATGGGTGCTTTTAAAGTGTATTTCCCAAAGTTCAGTGGTTTGAGTTCTAGTTAGTTTATCCTTAACTTTGAATTTCCTGCATTTCTAGTGTCTTTTTTTTATATCTGCAACCTTCTTGTTGGGTTTTTAATAGAGCTGGTTGAAAAAACAGTAACAAAGATAGAAACATTTTCAAAAAGTTTTCCTTTTTTTTTTATTTAAAAAAGTCAGAATTTTGAGGAAAATTTTCATTTGTTGAAAAATTATGACCTGCTCTGTAGCTGTTTAAAAACAAACAAACAAACCCAAAACCATCTATGACAACTTTTACTGAATTTTTCTTTTGGTGTTTTTTTTCCTTTTATTTAAAATAGTGATTTTGATGGAAAATTTTGTTGAAAGCTTGAACTCTTGAAAATTTCAACCCATTTTTTTTTTTATTTTGGGTTTTGGTTTTTTTTAATCTTTAAGTTCCTGAGATGTGTGGTCCATCTTAACTCCAGTTTAATGTAGATTTTTATCTAGGACTGTATATATTTAAAAATAAATATGAGACAGTGTCTAGGGTGCAGCACGGGATGGATGGAAGGGTAACCCCTCTTTTCTGTTAGAGAGATCCCAGAGGGATGTGTTGGAAACTCCTTTCTCTCCTCAAGCTGTTCAGTCCCACAGGGTTCATTCTTATCACCTGTGTTATTCAAAGCCTGTGTGATGTCACTGGAAGGAGGAAGTGAGGCTAAATTAAATGTAGGATCATCTGTGTGCTGATGAAACTCAGCTCCATGCCTTCTTTTCACCTGATTCTGATGGGACCGTTTCCCTGCTCTTCCAATGTTTGGCAGGGGTAGAGACCTGGATGAAAGCCATTTGGCTTAGGGTCAAGGAAGATAAGGCAGAGATGCAGAGAGAAAGCTTTTTCCAATTCTTCGAAACCTATGTCTGCTTCCTCAATTAAAAAAGCATCCCCCCTTTTGTCAGAATGATTCATAATCTGATTCACCTCCACTCCTTAATACCTTGATAGTGCGAATGATTTAAAAGCTGCCCGCCATCCTCGCCAAGCTCATCATCAGAAGCAAGCTCTCCCAACGGACCCTGCTAAAACAACTGATTCAAAACCTGCAGACAGATCTCTACTTCTTCAATGATCAATACCCCCCACCGCACATCTTTCAAGATCCCTGGGTCCTACACATGCCTATAACAACGTGTGTGATAACTCATCCAGTGTGGCAGATGCCCCAGCAACAACTATGTGGGTGAACCGAGACAATCTCTACGCTCTCCAATGAACACACACAGAAAAACGATAAAAGACAAAAACATCCTGCGGTGGGCGAATATTTTTCATAAAGTGATCGCTCGGTGTCTGATCACTCAGTCCTCCTTCTCAAGGGAAATCTGCACACCACCGTCAAAAGATGAGCGGAGGAACTTAAATTCATTACTCTGCTGGACCCTAAAACTCATAGACTTTACCAAGACACTGGTTTTATGCTAACAACCACTTGCTATTTGGGGCCTGATCCCAGACCCATTGAAATCAGTGGCCATCTTTCAATGGAAAGCTGAGGCTGGAAGCACTGGCAGAGAGGAGAGTTGAGAGGACCAGAGTTAGGTAGAACTTTGAAGATGATGAAGAACTTTGGATAGCAGATGGGAAACCAATGGAAGGTTTCAAAGATGCAGGTAAAATGGTCAAAGAGATGGACATGGAAGATGACTTATTCTACATCAGTCCTAGCATAAAATAAATATTCTCCCCGTTTATACAAAATATTTACACCGGCAAGCCTGATAGTGTTGTGACTTATACAGAGTGTTTAATGCTAAAGATAACATGTAGCAACATTGATAGCACTCTATATGATCAAAGCAATGTGCAAGTACTAACTAAGGCCGGGTCTACGCTTACCTTTGGGGTTCCGTGGCAGTCGATGGGAGATACGCAAGTGACGTAAATTGTGTCTCTTCCATGCGCCATCCACACTGTGCTATGTTGAAGGGAATAGCATTCCCTTCAACGCAGCGCCACGCCACTTACCGGGGTGGTTTCCCTGCATCAATTGCTGGATCGACTGAGTGGGTCTACACAGACCGCTCAGTCAATCCAGAGCAATCGATCTGACGGTGGCGAATTTGATGACATCATTGTGGACCCAGCCCTAATCAATCCTCAGAGCTCCCCTTAAGAAATGTAACTATGTGCTTTAACTTTTTGGAAAAATCACATGCCTGTTCCATAAGGCTTGACTGGTTAAAGAAATTACCTGCTTAAAGAAATTACTAGTAAGAAAGGGCAAATGTCACCAGTCCAGTTCCCACACCTTGCTGGATGAGACATTAAAATTCAGTGAGTCTGTGCAAAGCCCTATTTTGATTGTCTGTAGGCACTTGCCCCAGCTGGTATGTCTACACTGAGATAAAAGACCTGTGGCTTGGCCACAGATGGCCCAGGTCTGCTGACTTGGGCTCATGGGACTATAAAATGGCAGTGTAGACATTCCAGCTTGACCTGGACCCTGGGCTTTGAGCTCTGCAAGGAGGGAGGGTCTCAGAGCCAGGACTCCAGCCCAACCCCTAACATCTACATTGCTATTTTAGCCTGGCAGCCCAATCCTAGCAGGCCTAAGTCATCAGGTCTAGGCTCTGAGACTCAGCCATGGGTTTTTCATTGCAGTGTAGACATATCCAGAGAGACAACAAAGAGTTGAGACCTGATAGGACTACATCTTACTCCATAGCCAGCCCTCCCTAGCCTTATTTAAGAGAAGTCAAAACCTCGCCATCCAAGGTTGGATTAATTGATGAGGAAAGTGTAACCAGGCAGAAGTCATTGTAACTTTTTCCTTTTCTAAACACCTGGTTCTTCGACTGACTGCTAGGGAGACTACAACTAATGTGCCATTGAAGTCAGTGTAAGGATTCCCCTTGACTTCAAGGGCTTTGGATGAGGCCTATCAAGAAAGAATGGAAGAGACTGTAACCTTCTACCAGTCTCCACCTGCGATTCAGGTTCCATCAATCAGCATTGCAGAACCATTCCCTTTAGTCTTGCTCAGGTGAGGCTTCGCACATGATGTAGTGTGACACCTCACGTTGCCCGCGGGTCTGGGTCTAAAGCACCAGATATATTCTCTTGAAGCAGCCCCGCCACGCCAATTTGGTGTGATGAATCAAGGAGAGCCTTCTTGGACAGCAGAGTGCCAACAAAACAGCAGGTATAACCAAAAAAGTGGAGATAAGTTCTGTGTCAGCGTACAGTTCGTGGTTACTGAAAATCTTAATACCCCTAGATAACCCAGTGCCAGTCATTCTGCAGTGCCCCAGGGGGTCTATATAGTTATTATGACAAGAAAACAGTTTACAAATTCAGTTCATTCCATCACGCGGACCATAGAGAATGTCATGAATACTTTGGGGGGTGGAGGATGAATATCATTGCTAAAAGTTCAATTTCTTTTCAAGATACTGTGCTAGCCTGAAGTGGTGTATGTATACATTTCAGGCAAATGTGTACTTTGTCTTCAAACGAACAGCTTTCAAAATGAACTTTGGTTAAGCTCCCTTTTATTTTTATCTTTTATTCGCCTACAATGCCAGCTGATGTTACCCATCTCCCAACAGCTACCAAATGGACTTGTAATTGTAAGGCTCGGTGATTTAATTAGACTCATTCTAAACACTCACATTTTTATCAATTAGTTAATGGGCTAAAGAAAGTCTTATTGTTGGAGCCAGGTCATTTGGAAGCTAGAGCCTTCGTGAGGACAAGAAGCTGAAGAACAGCAGCGTTAATATCTGTAATTAACCTCACGAGTCCTGGGCTGTTCAATTAGAAACAACCCCCTTTCCCTCCCCCCCCCCACACTTCATCCATATGCCTTTCATCAGATGGGTTTTTTAATGTGAAATAATTGTTACAGAAAAATGAACAAATAATAGCTTCTTTTAAAAAAAAGTCACAAAACCCAAAAGCACAATCTTCAGACACACGCCTGTGAGCTATTTATTAAAGCATAGTTAAGGCATAGTATCCCTACAAATAATCATTCTAGGTTTTGAAAGATTAACCAAGCTTTTGGTAACAGATATTGTGGAATCTTTTCAAACTGATCCTCATCTTGTAATAAGTGGCTGTGCTTTTTAAATGCCATCTTTCCTCCTTTACAAAAAACAAAACCAAACCCGAAGTCCAAGCTTTGATTATTTTTTTGCAATTCATTTCAAGTGATTTCTATACTTTTGAGAATCCGAGTAATCTGAGAGTTGCTTTTTCGGGGGAAGATCTGTCTAATTTACATGCATCTGCAATAATTTGGTATTAAACAGTCTGGGAATGTGTTTACAGTATGCCAAATGTGTGTGTGTGCGCGAACGTGCGTGTGCGTGTGTAAATATATACACACACATACAGAAACATATGAGATATAATAATCCATTACACAATGTAAAAATATTTGTTTTTTCTCTCCCTCTGCATAGAAGAAGTTCAAGCTTTGATTACTCTTTGCAATTTTCTGCCTGTGATTTTTGTGCTTTGGAGAATCCAATCCATCTATTTTACTGGCAGAGGTTATATATATAATATATATATAAAGGTCTATGTACATAAACCCACAAACATATGATACATTAGTTCATGACATGCTGAAAAAATATTGACTGTGTGTGCATAGAGCATGTGTTGTACATACATACACAACACATGCACACACCCTTAACATTTCTTCCTGCAATTACATTATCTGCTCTTTTGGAACAATGTCACAATCAGTTTGCAACTTATTAATATTTATTTCCAGTTGCTGTTTACCAGTAAATTACAGAGCAGAAACACAGATCTGTTTTTAAACGCCATTAACTGTATTCCTTTGAAAGGGAATAAAACTAATTGGTTAGAAACATTCCAGGACAGAACAGATCACATCTGGATGACCGGTTTAATTCTATATAAATAAAAATATCTACTGGATCATTTCTAGGTTCTCGGTTTTAGGATAGAGCACTGGACTGGGATCAGGACTGATCTGGACAGGGATCTGGATTCTATTCCTGGCTCGGCCGCTGGTCTGCTGGGTGACTGTATGTAATTCACATCCCCACTCTGTGTTTCAGTTTCCCCACAATCCTGAAAAGTTGTGGATACAGAATTCCAGCAGTGGTAGCACCAGGGCCAAATACAGAGGTCAAATAACCTCTTTAACCTCTTTGTAAAGATTCCCCTCTTTACAAAGCCAAGGGTCACATTAGCTCTTTTGGCCACAGCATCGCACTGGGAGCTCATGTTTAGCTGATTTTCCACCACGACCCCCAAATCTTTTTCAGAGTGACTGCTTCCCAGGATAGAGTCCTCCATCCTGTAAGTATGGCCCTCCAGTCTTTGTTCCTAGATTTACATTTAGCTACATTAAAACACACATGGCTTGCTTGTGTCTGGTTTATCACTCGACCTAGAGTACTCTGAATCAGTGACTTGTCCTCGTCATTATTTACCACTTCCCCAATTTGTGTGTCAACTGCAAACATTATCAGTGATTATTTCTTCCAGGTCATTTATAAAAATGTTAAATAGGACAGGGCCAAGAACTGATCTTTTTCAACCCCACTGGAAGCACACTTGTTGATGATGAACTAGGAGCAATGGTCTCAAGCTGCAGTGGGCGGGGGTCTAGGTTGGATATTAGGAAAGAGTTTTTCACTAGTGAGGTGGTGAAGAACTGGAATGGGTTACCTAGGGAGGAGGTGGAATCTCCATCTTTAGAGGTTTTTAAGCTGCAGCTTGACAAAGCCCTGGCTGGGATGATTTAGCTGAGGTTAGTCCTGCTTTGAGCAGGAGATTGGACTAGATACCTCCTGAGGTCCCTTCCAACCCTAATCTTCTCTGATTCTCCATTTACAGTTGCATTTTGAGACCTATCAGTTCGCCAGCTTTTCATCTGTTCAATGTGCCCCTTGTTAATTTTATATTGTTCTAACTAGGCAGTATCATTTTTATTATTTATTATTAATAATAATCCTGTATTTCTTGTGCAACTAAGGCCTTGATTCAATAAACACACTGAATTTTATGCACATGCTTAACTTTAAGGACCTGGATAGTTCCACTGAAATCAATGCAGCTGCTCATGTCCCAATGCTTACGCAAGCCTGCAAGGGTTTGCAGCATTGGAGCCTCAGAGGGTGATTTGGCACCTTTACTCACCTTGAGTAATACCTTGCTATTCGATAGGCACTCCTACTGAAGTCACTGGGGTTACTCTAATAGGGCCAGAGCTTGATACCCCTACTTCGGTTAAATAGCCAGTGGGACCATTTGTGGAGTAAAGTGTTATTCAGTGTGTAAAGGGATCAGAATCCGTTCTATAATAAAGTGCTACTCAACATATATAATGGTGGCAGAATTCAGCTCTAAACCACCATTGATTTCAGTAGGAATTTAGGCTGCCTGCAGAATGCAGAATTGGGGCCACAATCTGTATTAAACCATAGCATTGACCAACTCCCATTCCTGCTGATCAATGGAAGCAGGATCGGGCTTTTTCACTCTGCATTCTTCCCCTTGCAAAACCCTTGGCAGACTTAACAATAATGGGTACAAAATGAAGCAGCAATAAATAACTAATATTGTAATATAGCGTAAGCCACCATGATCCATGCCATCTTTTTTTTTTTTTTAACCTTTATCATTTTTTTTTAAAC
Organism: Mesoclemmys tuberculata; assembly: GCA_007922155.1. Classification (NCBI taxonomy): domain Eukaryota; kingdom Metazoa; phylum Chordata; order Testudines; family Chelidae; genus Mesoclemmys; species Mesoclemmys tuberculata. Next base: position 9,410,253 of record ML675611.1, on the reverse strand, counting down.
AAAGCAAAAGAAAAGAGGTAAATTGTTGTGTAAAAAATATGTGAAAATAATAGTAGTCCTGAAAAGAATGTTTTTCTTCTGTCTGGCTGTTACAAAAACAGCTGACTACTGAGAGGTAAAGAGCAAATTTGCAAGAAAGGGCATAATACAATAGCAGTGGTGATTGTTAGATGGAATGGTGCAGCTTTGTTATTTAAGGAACTTCACTGTGATTTTAAGACGTTATTTATAATAGTAATAATGGCAGCCAAGTCTTTCCTCCCGTTTAATTTAATAGTCTAAATCAAAGACTACAAAAGCAGCTGGGAACAGTACAGTTTCCTACTGTAACAGCGTATGTGTATCTCAGCATCTGACGAGCAGCGGTCTACATTTCTTTATTGTTATAGTCAACAATTTTATCTGTTCATGCTTTGCAGAGACGGTGCTCTGGTGCGCTTCATAAATGCAGTCTTTGTTTCCTTAATGATTAGGCAGACAGTTCATTCTGTACAATGTCCAAGTTCCAGACAGGTGGAATAAGGAGGTGGCATCTGTCTAAATATTGAATGCCACGCTTCCCCCATCTGCTGTAATAACAGCGCAAGGCTGCTTGGCTTCAGTTATCCTATTCTGCATACAACTAGTCAGCCATATGCCCTAGATGCTGCACGTGCCACCAGAGTGACACGGCCTGCAATGCAGCCTCCGCGCTAGTCACAGTGCAAGTGGGAAGGAGACGAGAAGCGGGGTGGAAGGTCAGGCACGTGCTGGAATCAGCAGGTGACAGTCAATACGACTACTGAGATCCGCTGAAAGAACCAATAGAAAAGGCCTTCAAAGTCAATTGACAGAATAGAGCATGCTGCCAATCAAATTTTACAGGGCATACCTTCCAGGCTAGGCAAATAAGAAGATTTAGAGCACATGGCAGTTCATCGTTTATAATCCTGTCTTAGCCCAGCATGGCTTAGTGATAGTTCTGTGGCAGATGATGAGCACATGACAGCTGGGGGATCGTGTACAAACTCATACAGTAAAATTAAAATTAAATTAGTGACACACTTGTACACAGTAGTTGTGCAACAATTATGCAATCTGTTCAAGACCCCTAACATAAACCATCTCTGATTTAAATCATTTAAACCAGTGTAAAGTGGGTGGTGGTCTGGTTGTATTTTCCCCTTCCCTGGACGGAATGCAGCATTTACACATATTTAGCTTTAAAACAGCTCTGCATTTTTTCTCTTTCCCTGACGTTTCTTCAGGGCAAGTGACAGAAAGAATGCAAAGATTTTTTTTTTCTTCTAAACGATGCACTGTTAAGAGAGATTTGTAGGCAATCCGGCAAGCCCGTAATTTAATTTTATGTTTATGTATAATTAAAACAGATTGTGGTGGGTTTTTTTTCCCCAAAAAAAGTATGGAAAGGGAGACCAAAAGATTTGAATGTTTTAGACACAAGACATTCTTGTGCTTTGGCGCTTTAATCTGTTAATCTTGTTACTATTTTATATGTTTGTGGGTCTGAAAGAAAGAGAAGCAACCATTCAAATCTTGACGTTAGCGCTACAGTCCAAAAGGTCATGTAACTTTAAAGCTTGGGGGAGGGTAGCCCTGATCCAGATTTCACCAGTACTACTTTTACACCAGTATAACCCAATTGACTTAGTGGAGTTACTCTGATTTACATTGGTGTAAATAAAAACAGGGCCTGAAATCATTTTCTAAAGATTTTCCTATAGATTGTTAACATGTCTTGATTGATTCTTTTCCACCCCTCAGCACCTGTCCGTTGATGAAAACATAGCAAAGTCATTAGAAACTTTCTGGTGTCTTGCCTGAAATTTGCACAGGTTGCTATAATGCCAACTTACAAAACAAAATAAAATCAGATGTGACCTACAGCTTGCCCGGCACAGGAAGAAGGAAAACTCAGGGTTATTTTTCTTCTGGTGGCAAATGAAGAAATATGAATTTTTTGTTAAGGTATGGGATAGTCTAGCAATGGCAAAGTTCATGGCCAGGAAAGGTAATTTATTCTACGAATGATTGTGTTACTTGGGCTCCTTTTTTTGAAATACACAGAGGATGAATCCATAGCAGCCAAGCAAACATTGCTGCAGTGTTTTTCCCGCAGCCCGTCCTGCTGACACTCATATGCTTGATAGAGTTGTTTTTTTTTTTAAAAAGCCATATTTTTCATGAAAATGTTCATATTTTTCCCTTTTTTCCACAGAAAAATTTGGAAATTCAGTTTTTTTTCTCTCAGCAATAATGCTTAACTTTACTCACTTGGGTGAGTAAATTAATTCCCATTAAAGTCAATGGGAATACACACCGGCTTAAAATTAAACAATTGCTTAAATATTTGCAGTGCAGGGATATAAGAGATTATGGCTAGATGCCCCTATATGTAGTGACGTTAAGTGCAGTTTATTTATTATTTCATTCTTGTACTGTATTAATTAATATATTCTTTGTTTATAGTAGTGTGCGCTGGGTGTTTTCCAGATACACTCAAGAAATGATGGTTTCTGCTCCAAGGAGCTCATGTTCTAAATGCAGGCGGCTAAATAGGCAGATTAGCGCAAGGGGAACAACAATCGGCAGTTTATATACAAGCCACTTCGATTTCCTGTGAGCAGTGCAAGATTCCCTTCTCAGGTTTGTAATGTACCAGCTAGGCTTCTCCCTTCCCTTCCTAAGCTCTGTCTGGAACCACGCTCGTTTGGGAAGCTACATCCGCAGTACTTGATGTTTGGTTTTTAAACTTGTGATTTTTCTTTGTATTGCTAAAATCCTAATTAAAAACGAAATAACCCGAAATTGGCAGCTTTCCATTTTGAGCTCTCCTCTGTCCCCCTGCCTTTCCTCATCCAATCCATCCCACATTTCTAGCTGGTCCTCTGGCAGCTCTTGGCTGGCCAGCGAACATCACAAACTCTTCCCCCTGATCATTCTTCTCCATCTCCACTGACAGCTCCATTCCCCTTGTCTCTCAGTCCTGCAGCCTTGGTGAACCGTTGACTCCTCTTTCCTTCTCCCACCATGCCCAGACTCTCAGTAAATCCTCGTGCTTCTTCCTCTTTCATATCACAGAAGTCCACCCCTTCTTCCCTGTTCCCACTGCTAAAATCCTACATGTAGCTCAATCCTCTGCTCAACATTGGGTGAACTGCTGGCACTGGTCTTCCCTCCTGAGTACTGTTACCTTCTCCAGCATCCTTGCCTCTCATCTCTCCCCAGTAGAAAATGCTCCTGCTCTGCCACTCTCCTCCTTTAATCTCTCCATTGGTTCCCCTTCTCTCACGGCATCAAATTTAAGCTCATTACTTACACCTAGGAAGAGACTATTTTCCCCTTCTCTAGAGCTCTGCTTTCATCTTATCTCATTCATCCCTGCCGGTCTTTTTGCCTCCTTACTTCCTCCATCTCCCTTTCCAGTAACCTCCTCCTACTTCATTGCTCATCTATGCTGCCACTAAAGTAATGCCATCAGGCCAAGCGAATCAGGACTCATTCCCTGAAACAGTATTGCCTACAGAATTTGAATTATTAGGAAAAGCTTTTTCACTAGGAGGGTGGTGAAGAACTGGAATGGGGTACCTAGGGAGGTGGTGGAATCTCCATCCCTAGAGGTTTTGAAGACCCAGCTTGACAGAGCCCTGGCTGGGATGGTTTAGTTGTGGTTGGTCCTGCTTTGAGCAGGGGATGGGACTAGATGACCTCCTGAGGGCCCTTCCAACCCTCACCTTGTATGATTCTATGAATTTATAAGGCCACATTTTAAAAAAACCAAAACAGACAAACCTTGAAGGTCAAATCCTGTTGTCATTTTCATCAGTATAAATCCAATGTGACCTCGCTGACTTCAGTCGCTCTTTATTTGCACTGAAGAAACAGAGCAGATATTTTACTCCTGAAGTCTTCAGCCATGTCTAGACCAGGATTTAAAGATGTGATGTTAGCATATGTTAGGCAACATGTTCTCACTAACACGTTTGAACCGTCTAATGTAGACAAGATACACCACCTTTAACATGCACTAAGTTGGTTGAGGTAAAACCTAGAGGGGAATCTGGTGCTGGGGAAATCAATGAAACTACACATGCACTTAAAGTTAAATACCTGCTTAAGTGGTTTGGTGGATAAGGGCTTTGCTTATAATATTTTAATTTATAATATGTATTATAGGAAACTACATCCACGCACAAGCAGTTAACAAGATAAGCATGTAATAAAAGCATAGATGATAAACTCTTTTGGCCAGGGACTGGTTTTTTCTTTTGGCTTATACAGCACCAGGCACAGAGGGACCCTAGTTCATGATTAGGGCTCCTAGACGCTAAATACTACTGTCACTCCTCTAAAATCATTATTGTGGTGTTGTTTTATTTCATTATAAGGCAGGCGTGCTTGTTTAACAGAACATGCAAGGAAATGCAGGTCCTGCCCAAAGACCTCACAGTGTTTTACTAGAGCTGATCGGCTAATTCGTTATAAATATTTGTTGCATATGGAGGTATTTTTTTCCACCATATAATTATTCACTGATGTTTCTCCTGCTATCAGCCAGCTCGAACTGTAACCCTCTTCCTTCCCATATTTGCCGTTCCCCCACGCTAAGTGGCCACGAGGATGGCTCTAGAATAGTGGAGCTCTGCACTTTCCTTCTCCGTGCCTCTGACGCACCTCTCTTCTTTGAGGTGCCCCCTACACTTTCACCTGCATGGTGCAGAGATGCCTGACCATAACTGAGAACTTAAAAGATGTGTTTGGTTTCGTACTGATGAGCACTTTTGTTTTAAAAACCAGCGTCCTACTCACCCCCCATCCCAGATAAATACATACACCTGCTCTTGGTTTAAATGGAAGATTCTGGCCTCTTGTGATGGGGCGAGGAAAAGGGGCCAATAATGGTAGGGACACTTAGATCTGTGTGGCTGTATTCTCCGTTTGAGACAGTGACTCTTCTCTGCAGAACTGCAGCACTATGAGGAGAGGTGGTTTTGTTCCCAGGAGCCAGGTCTGGCAGTGAAAAATTAAAGAGATGAGGTTGTGAGTATTTATTCCCATCGGTGAAGATTTAGACACTGCTGATTCAAATAGGTTTTCATTTATATATGTACACACCCTCGCTGAAGCCTAGGGGGACATGAGGGGTCAGATTTGTATAATTTTTGGTGGTGCCCAGAAGGGGTTCAAGTTCCGCCCCCCACACCTGCCTTGTAAGCCCCTGGGGTGGTCAGCCAGGCCCATGTGGGAGAGGGGTGGGGCTGGGAGGTGGGGGAAACCACCATGCTACTTGGGCGCTGGGCCCATGTAGGAGAGGGGTAGGGGGAGCGGCCATCGTGCTGCTTGGGGCGGGACCATCTCCTGGCTAAGGCGCAGGGCCCATGTGGGAGAGGGGGGAGACCAGGAGGGGGCAGCAGCCACCGCGCTGTTTAGGGACAGGGCCGGTGCTGGAGCGGCTCCTGGCCAGCCTCTGTGATTGTGTCTGGGGAGGAGAGGGACAGAACAGCTGGGCTGCCCTGGGGGCTGCTGCGCTCTGCCCCTCCATGGCTGAGGGCTGAAGGCTCCATGGCCAGCCCCCCAGCAGCACAGAGATATGACGGAGCCAGGCCCACATTCCTGAATATTGGTGGAGCATCGGCCGCACAGGCCCATATAACTCACGGCCTACATGTGGGGATGCACGCAGGTATCTCTGGTAAAGTGTAGTTTGTGTCAAAAGGGGGCATTTTCACCTTATCAGTGTGACATCTCTCAGCAAGCATTGCTGTATAAATGTGCATTTCAGAAGATCACAGCAAAACAGAGAGAGATGGAGAAAGAGAGCTGCCTCTCATGGCCCTCCACAGGAGGGAACTCTCCAAAGCATTATGAAGAAACATACTGAGAGATGAAGTTCACCCCTGGTAATCGCAATGAGCAGATATGCCCTCAAAAGAGAGACGAGCCAGAAATTCCATGAAGTAGAACAAGATAGCAAGACCCAGAACTATTCCATTGGGTCAGGTAATTTAGGGGGAGATTTTCAAAGGCTTGATGATCAGTTAGTCACCCAGCTCCCATTGAAAGTCAATGGCAATTCTGCCCCTATGTACCATCTGTGGCTTTGTAAACGTAAGATGTATGATTTATTTAATGATCCATCTGTGTAGTTAAGAAAGTCATTTTTTAAGTCCAATTCCACTTCTACTGAAAGATTAACAACTTGCCTTTACTGGTTAGCAGGAATGGTCAGGGATCTGGCTAATAATATTTAACATTTTGCACATTCAAAGCACTTTACGAGCACCATCTAATCTTCAGACACTCCCTGTGAGGTGAGGAAGCATGATTATCTTCATTTTGCAGCTGGGGAAACCAAGGCAGAGAGAGGTTAGGTGATTTGTCTAAGGCAACCGAAGGAGTTCAATGTCAGAGAGGGGAATAGAACTGAAGACTTCCAGAAGCTGGACCACACTTCTCATGCCTGTCTCTGATGAATGGGAAGTAATCCATCGCTGGGTATATTGGTGCAGTAATTTCTCAGAATTGAAAGCTGCTGTTTCTTGGTAGTTATTGGAGGCTGATGTTGTTACTTGTTTCTAGTTTAAAAAACTAAACAGTCCTGGAGGGACTATTATTGATGGGACATGCAAACTAGCCCAGTGGAAGGAGGAGTCCGAGCTGTACACAGACCTGGCTGTGCAGGAAGATGACAACAGCAGGAAAGTCAAACTATTATTTTACCTTGTTGGGGAACAATGCAGGACGATCTGCACCGCTCTGGTGCTCACCACTGTCTCAAGCTCTCAGCAATCCTAGGAGCCTTGGGGAACTATTGCTGCCCAAAGCAGAACAAAACTGTGGAGCAGCACCATTTGTTCATTGGAGACCAGCCTTATTCACACTGGCTACTACAAGCAGTATTGGGGACTTGAGTGGCTCCCTGGTTCAAGTCAGGGTAGCCTGCGGCTTTTGGGATCACCACCTGTGGGGGCAGCTGCTCCGAGAAGGCAAGCTCACATTAGACAGATGCTTAGACCCGGAGTGTGCAGCAAAAGCCTTGAGAGAAAATGAAGGAGGCGCAACACGTCCAAAGTACATGCAGTGAGGACACCACAAAGGATTGCAGTGGGCCAGGGTTCCATCCCCAGCATGCGATGCTGTTACTGTGGGAGCCAGCATGGGTGGGTGAAGGAGAAGTGCCCTTCATGAGGACTCCATTGTAAGGAACGTTTTAGCAGCAGAGCAGAGACCTTTCTGCAGACTCATACAAGAGGGGGAGGGCACATCAGACAGCGATGATGACATCACGACTCTCTCCTGGAGCCCAAGAGCATATCAGGGTCAGACTGTTGGGACTGGAAAGCCACAAGGGACAATATCAAGCTCTGTACATGCAACAAGGTTACTAGGGAAAGGCCCGGTGTGATTTCAGCTGGATAGTGGGTCCCCCCGCAACGTAATTCCTCTGCGTGAATTGCATCAGACACACCTGTTACAAAGGGCAGGCGTGATACAGTAAAGTACAATGAGGGCATAACGCAGATCGTAGGAAAATGTGACCCGTTTGTGACTAACCTGAAAAAATAACAGATGGTACCTCGTGAAGTTTGTGGTCGTGGATGGAAAGATCCACAGACCCCTGTTGGGGAATACAGCCATACATGCCATGGAGCTGATCAGGATGTAGAGTCAAAATCTCAGCTGCAATGCAAAAAGCAAAAGGGGGAGTGCCCTGGACAGTGGAGACCATTTTACAAGCATATGGGGATGTTTTCAAAGGCAACGGGTACCTTGAAGGAATGCTGCAACTAGAGGTAGACTCCGCAGTGGAACCTCTGTACTCATCACGCAGCAAAAGTCTAGCAGCATTATGTAATATAGAAAACAAGCTGCTCGAAACCCTGCAGATTACAAGTATCATAGCACCTGTAGAGACCAGTACAGCCTAGGTAACTAGCATGATGGGGATAAAGAAGCCATCAGGCAAATTACACATCTGCAGAAACCCAACGCCGCTGAACTGAGCATTGAAAAGATGCCACTATCCACGGCCCACGGTTGATGACATCGAGCCAGAAGTTCCCAAAGCCAGAATCTTTGTGGCCTGTGATGTGAGAAATGCGTTTTGGCACATAAGCTCGGATAAAGGCTCCAGCATGCTGCCAACCCTCGCACCACCAGTTTGGATGCTAGAGACGGCTGAACATGCCGATGGACGTAAGCCCAGCACCAGAGGTGTTCTAGAGACAGCTCATGCAAGCGCTGGAAGGACTGCCTAGGGGGGAAAGTAATCACAGATGATATCCTCATTGTAGGTCAGGGAAGGAATTATACAGAAGCTGAACAAGACCATGACAGAAAAATACAAGCTTTTCTACAGTGATGCCGGGACAAGAACATAAAATTAACCCCCCCAAAAATGTGACTCAAACAGCGTGAGGTGACAGACATTGGACATCTGCCCACAGCAGAGGGACTGAAAACAGATCCCAAGAAGATCAAGGCAGTCAGGGACATGCCAGTTCCCGTGGATATGAAAGGGGTACAGTGCTTCGTAGGAGTGACGTATTTTCTGTCCAAGTTCTGTCCACACCTGGCTACAGCAGCGGTACCCATATGTCAGCTCATAAGGCAGGATGTTGAGTGGGACTGGGCAGGTTCCCAACAGAAAGCATTTGACACCCTGAAACACATGACAACAGATGCCTCCGTCCTGAAGTACTACAAGCCAGGAGCGTCACTGACACTTCAACGTGAGGCGTTGGCGAAAGGGTTGGGTGTCGCTATTTTGCAGGACCAGCCAATCACCTATGCCAGCTGATTCCTAGCTGAGACTGGCCGGGGTATTCCCAAATAGAAAAAGACCTTCTGGCTGTGATACCTGGAGTGGAGCCATTCCATCAATACACCGATGTCCATCCAGTAACAGTGCAATCAGACCACAAACTCCTACAGGCAATCATAGCAAAGACCCCTCTTCATGCTCTAAAGGGATTGCAGCACATACTGATGCACCGCCAGCAACAATCAGATCAGACATTGAGATCAGAGCAGAGATCAGATATTGTCCAGGATGATTGCTGGTATTAGCTGACGCCCTGAGCTGGACATATATGCCCAGCATCAGTGAGTTGAGGGAAGACAATAAGCACATAGTGCAGGACGTTAATGGGTTCAATCTCCCAGTTTCAACGGCAAAGCTCATAGAAATCTAAGAAGTGATGGAAAAGGACATCCAACTACAGGCAGCCACAAGAACAATCCTAGCAGGGTGGCCAGAAGACAAAAGCCAATTGCCGGTAGAAGTAGAACCATATTTTCAAATTAAAGATGAATTCGATGAACAGGATAGAATCGTATTTTACGACAGAGAGTTGTGGTCCCTGCCTCATTATGTGATGTGATTCAAAATATACCTGCTTCACACCTGGACATTGGCAGCCATCTTAGATGGGCTTGAGAATGTGTTTACTGGCTAGGAATGAATATATAACTCCGGGCCTTGATAGGAAGGTGCGACACCTGCTGGTCATATGATAACCACTAGCAGAAAGCAACTCTGTTACCACATGAGCTGCCCACCTGACCCTGGTGGGAGTGGATTTATCTGCTTCCTAGGAAAAGCAGCACTTGATTACAGTGGACTACTATTCCAATTTTTGAGAGGTCAGTGCTGCGCCTGGTACAAGAAGCAAGTTGGTGACTGGCAATGTGCAGCGACAGGCAAAAAAGCTAACAGAATGTTAGGAACCATTAGGAAAGGGATAGATAATAAGAAAGAAAATATCATAATACTGCTATATAAATCCATGGCATGCCCACACATTGAATATTGTATGCATTTTTGATTGCCCCATCTCAAAAAAGATATATAAGAATTGGAAAAAGTCCAGAGAAAGGCAACAAAAATGATTAGGAATATGGAACGGCTTCCATATGAAGGGAGATTTAAAAGGCTGGTACCGTTCAGCTTAGAAATACTAAGTGTAGGTTTGATAGAGTTCTAGAAAATCATGAATGGTTTGGAGAAAGAGAATGAGGAAGTGATATTTACCATCTTGCATACACAAGAACCAGGTGTCACCCCATGAAATTAATAGGCAGCAGGTTTAAAACAAAGACAATGCACAGTGAGCCTGTGGAGCTCATTGCTGGGGTTGTTGTGAAGACCAAAAGTATATCTGGATTCACAAAAGGATTAGCTAAGTTCATAGAGGATAGGTCCATCAATGGCTACTAGCAAGGATAGTCCAGGGATACAACCCTATGCCCTGGGTGTCCCTAAACCTCTGACTGCCAGAAGCTAACACTGGATGACAGGGGATGGATCACTTCTGTTCATTTCTTCTGAAACATCTGGCACCAGCTACCACCAGAAGACTGGATGCTGGGCTAGATGCACCATTGGGTCTGACCCAACATGGCCATTCTCATGTTCTGAAACTGAAGGCCCACTTTGCAAGATATGGCATTTTGGACATTGTAGTCACCAACAATGGACCCCAATTTGCGTTGGAACAATTCAAGCAATTTACGGACAAATTGGGACAAATTTACGGACAAACTGGGAAATTACCCTTCATTCCCAACAAAGTAATGGTAAGGGGGAATCAGCTGTGAAAACAGCTAAGAAACTGTTACGCTAGGCTGTTTCTTCCGGTTCAGACCCCTTGTAAGCATTTTTGCCACATGGGAATGCCATTTCACAGGGATGACAACAGAAAGGAGGTGCTACAGGATGACAAGTCAGCCAACTGCATAACTGCCTTTGAGACAGGCACTTCTATGAGGATCCAGCCATTAGAGAAACCCCAGAAGGAGGGAACTAAAGGAGTTGTATGGGGTGCAGTGTCACCCAGATCCTATGAGGGGTCTACACAAGAGGGACACGTCATTCAAGGAAATAGGAGACACTTACAAGCATCAGACACAACACCCAGGGAGAAACTACAGTGGTACCGAGACCATCACAGAATGAAGAGACAGAGAGTCACCCAAGCACCAGTCCCACAGGGAGAGAGGAGACTACAGAAAGAGAGAGAGAGAGTTTGTTAGACTTGAAGACAGCTGACAGGAAGATAGAGAGAGGCCACTCAAGGTGTTGTCACCTGTTGAGTAGACCAAACTATCTCCAAGAATATGTAACCAGCTAGCTCTGTTGTAACGGCAAGACTCCATCTCATCTGTGTGCTAGCAGCTTCTGGCTGAAGGGACATGGGGTGGGCGTCTGGGCATCAATGGCATGTTTGTTGTGTTTATATTAAAATGTTTGTAAAACAGGGAAAACAATCAGTACGTACCACATCACTGGAGTGAGAGGGCCTATGTGCCCTGAAGGGACTGTTACTTATGGGAACCGGTGCAACAAGGTGTCACAGTTTCAGGGTAACCGCACCTGTATTCCCCCTCCTTGGTCCCTCAGGGGCACCATGGCTTCCAGACGTCAACTCTTTCAGTGGAGACCTGAGTCTCTCGCTCTCTCCTGACCAGGGTTGTAAGGCTGCGCAACTCCCTCCTTTCAACTGTGTACCTCCAACACCCTAGGCTGCCTACACACCAGCAGCTGAGCTTTTCCTTGTCTCTAGTGGCAATGAGCAGTGTGTTGCCAGCAGTTATAAATTACCATAGCTCTTTCTAAGCAAGCACATTTATTCTTAGGGTAGAAGCCTTACAGAGAAAACATATAACACAATAAAAGTTCCTATATGCATGCTAACTTATCAGTGGTCCAGTCCCTTTACTGCAACTGAAATAAGGCCTGAGTCAGCTTCAACCCAGCTTTTTTTCTGTATTAAAAGCCTTTTCTTTGTCTGTTGGTTTCTGGAAAAAACAGTTTGAACCAGTATATGGAAAATGCCCCAGAGGATGGTACCTCTCTGGTGAGGATGATAATTTGTGACTCACGTTACTGTTTTTCAGTTCCTGGCAGAGCTCCTCGCTTGGCGTTACTTACAGTCCCTGGCCCATAGTGTCACATGAACCATTCATAGACCTCACCCGAAAGAGTCCTTATAGATATTGTGTGTGTGACTGCGATATCTGTCACGTAGAGGGTGTGGGGAGGTAGTCTAGAAGGAACTCAGCCACACGGACAGAGCAGTCCACAGGGTTTAATAAAGTCCTCCTTCTTTGGCTTAGCCTGCCTTCAGCTTCATGCTTTGCAAATGACACACCCAGGAGGAATCAGTTATTGGGATTCTGTTGCCTTTACGGTCTCCAGGCACTGGGTCCAAATCCCGTGCAGGAGCATGGGTTAGTGAAACCGCTTCTTTTCTGACTAATTTTTTCCCCTACCCCCAGACATTTTGGGGCTGTGGTGGGCGGGGGATAGAAAGTGTTCCCTGCTGCAGCAGGTGGGGCGGAGATGGGGAGGTATGGGACGGAGGAGGAGAGTATCTGTCCCATGGAGAAGGGAAAAACTCTAGAGAGAACTATGGTTGGGAAAAGACAAGCAGAGGGAGGCCAGAAGCAGGGCCCTGTTAGCAACTGTAGTCTGGCTTTCACAGGTGTCTCAGTACACATGTAAGCTACTGGAGAGCTGCACTCGTGACCTATTCATGAGACCAGGCAGCCAAGCACAGAGAGAAAATAACTGTTAATGTGTTATAATAATAATGATAAAGACCTAGCTCTCATAGAGCACTTGATCAAGCCCGAGTTCAGGAAAATCTCTCAACTCAAGCCTGGCATAGTAAGCTACACAGGCCACGCCAAAGGAGGGCATTAAGGCCTTTCTACTACTCTACACTATCAGATGTGCTGAACAGATCATGTGTCTTCCTAAAAAAAACAGCTGAGTTTTTAAACATTTTACTCCTCCTGTATTACGTTTTCTCTCCTTGTGGCAGTAACAGCACGTTCTCCTAGTAACATGAGTCCAATTGTGTCTAATAAATCCTAGAATAGCCTTTTCCATGTAGCCTAATGTTTTGCAATTTTATATTTTGTAATCTATCATGGCTAGAAACATAGGGCTCCTGCTACTGGGAAGGAGGAATTCATGGCTTTGTAATGGTAAAAAGCAGCCTGCTTGCAAGAGATCAGATGAGTTATTATGGGAACTGCTCACTGGTTGAGTCCTGAATGTTACCCATCGTGAACCTCAGGATAATGTGATTTGGGGGAAGAAAATCCACTTTCGAGTGGGAAAAGAGGAAGCAGTTATCCAAGAGGACTGGTTTTTGTTCTGTTTTTAAAAGGTGGCTGTTAGAAAGTTGCTGAAAACTTTGGAATACTCTAAGCTGTGCCAGTGGAGATGTGCTGGTGGGCAGAGTGTAGGTGAAGAAGACAGAGTGTATGATAAATGCTTTTTCTTATAGAGGCCTGCACTGTGTCATAGGGAGATCATCTCTAGGGGGGCATCTTTCCATTCATTTCAACGGGCATTGAATCAAGTCCACGTTTAGTATCTATGTTACAATGGCAACAGTAAGTGTTAATGTTCCTGAAGTAGCTCCATTCTAATTCCCTATTTTCAGCTGAAATTTTCCAAGCTTAGTCACTGCCTGAAAAGCATGAGTAAAATGTTTGAGGCATCTTGGAATATGAGGACAGTGAAGGGAAAAAAATACAATTTCCCCCTTTATAAAATAATTCCTGGGCTATTCTGAACAACCCTCGCAGAATACATCTGATGGAGGAGAGCTCATTAACCTAGTAGACAGAGGCAAGATCCAGTGACTGAAAGCTGAAATTAGACAGAGTCAAGCTGGAAATTAGCTGCATGCTTTTAACAGCAATGGTTAACTAATAGAGTTGGTCAGAAAATGTTCTTCAGACTAGTTTTCTGTCAGACAGTGTAATTTCATCTAAATTGAATTTTTTTTGTGTGTGTGAAATTGTCTCCATTTTTTATCAAATTTTGTTTAGAAAAAAATTGGGGAAAAAAAAGTTTTTAGAATCATAGAATCATAGAATATTAGGGTTGGAAGGGACCTCAGGAGGTCATCTAGTCCAACCCCCTGCTCAAAGCAGGACCAACCCTAACTAAATCATCATTTAATATGTTCCATTTTGACATCTTCAGACTGAAAAAAAAATTAATTTTTCATTTCAAAATGGCTTTTTGGTGAGAAAGTTATCATTTTTAAGAGAAAAACAATTGAGTCAAAACTGAAATAAAATATTTCCCCTTTATCAAAATGAAACATGTCAGTGGAGCCAAATGAAAGTGATATTTATTTAATTAGTTCTTTAATTTCTTTTGGAATCTTATTTTGCAAAAAAAGGAATGGAAGGCGACGGGCTCCCTCCTACAATGTATGTGCTAAGACATTCTGGTAACAAATAGTCATCAATTGTTCCATAGTTCGAATATAGATCTAACATTCTTTTTTGTTTTCTGTTTTCATAAAAACAGACCCATGTTGTAGAAAAAAGAATGTATGATGGTGATCTACTGTATTGCTGGAGAAATAGTAGGTGATCATGCAATTAAATATCGTATAGCTATGCACATATGCACGAATGTATGTACACCCAAATTTGACCCAAGACACCCCTATAATGGCCTAGTTATATCAACGGGCCAATCACAAACCTTGTCTGTGTCAATGGGAAACAGGAAGTAGCTCACCCTAGGGCATTTGCAAGGTTTTTTCCATGGGGTTCCCTTTGATAATTGGAAAACTCCCCATAACTGACTGCCTCAGTTTACCCTTGGGAGGACATGGATACAATCTTCTGACCAAAGGGTTGACAGCACCCAGGCATTAAATTCTTTGAAAACAAAGTATTCTTTATTGAATTACCAATGTTGAATACAAATGGATTCTAAATTCAGCATGCAACATGATGTAACACACATCATAGGTTATATAACATACTACAAAATAAAACAAGTCTCCTAACCCAATGCAGCGCAACATAAATCATATAGATACAATGCAGGGTATCATAAATCATAAAGATACAATGTAATACTCATTATATAACATAACACAATATAATATTTCCTTAGCACATATCATCACGCAATTTAACACAATAACAAATCTCCTTAGCGCAAATATATGTGTTACAGTAATTAATCTCGTAATATTATACAACAGGAAAATAGTTTTAAATGGTTACGTCCTATATGATGTGATCAATCTCATGCAGGATGCTGGCAGCTCGTTCCTTTCTATGCTTTAAAACAATGCACATAACAATAGACACACATATGCACTCATCCAGCTTTATTAACCCAGGACAACACATGCATACATTCTAGTTGTTGCATCAGAATCCTCATGCTTACTTCTATACAGCTTCCTTCCCTCTTTATCATCTAGGAGTCCTTCTGTTCTGTCACAGCTACTTTTTAGCTGCTGGTGTTTGTGCTGCTTCCCTGATGCTGCTGTCGCTGCTGCTTGATCTGTTGCAACAGCCTAGCCTCCTTCTTTCCCTCTTCAGCGATTTCAGCTTTTCCTTCTCCTGAGGCCTGCTCGCTGTGGAGCCTTCCATTCCCACTGCCTGAAGCCATTCAGCTGTCCTCCTTATATACCGATGTTGACCTTCTTTGATTGGTTGCTCTTCATCTGTTCCGCCAATCACCTTGCAATATGCTAATGATCAATCATGCCGGACCTGATTGAGAACTTACACTTCTATGCGACTGACCCCTCCCTTCAGGTATTTTGGAATGACCTCTGTCTCTAGACCTTTTCAGGTCATTCTAAGGCCACAGTTTGATTTTTCTCAGGTAAAATACCTGTGGCTGCCATCTTGGATTTTAGCCAGGACTGCTTAAAGCTACCATTATTTATTACTTATTAAAACTTTTGAAACTAAAATAACTACATTTTTATGTTCACCTGGTCACTACGATTCACTGTTACCCCCTTCATTATGCTAATTAGACAGGCCAAAATTACAATCTTTTCCCCTGAGCCATCTGTGGGACAGGAAGCTGTTTGTGGTGCTGACCCCTTCTATAGGCTTATAGCACCTAAAGAAATCTCTTGTATCAGGGGCAGAGTAAAGGCTGCACAAGCCACCTTGTCATTTCCTGCTTTTAGAATACTTAATCTTTGAATGTCTATTTTGGACTCTGGTTGGGATTTACAAAAAGCCTGAGAAAGAGACACGCAACTCCCAGTGAAATCTCAGTCCTTAAGGCTCTTGTTGAAAGAGAAATAAATCATGTAGTACATAATGTGGCCTAATTATAATTATTTGTAGTCTGTAAAAGAAGGAGAGGGGATCATAGAATATTAGAGTTGGAAGGGACCTCAGGAGGTATCTAGTCCAACCCCTTGCTCAAAGCAGGACTATCCTCAGCTGAATCATCCCAGCTAGGGTTTTGTTAAGCCGCAGCTTAAAAACCTCTAAAGATGGAGATGCCACCACCTCCCTAGGTAACCCATTCCAGTGCTTCACCACCCTCCTAGTGAAAAACTTTTTCCTAATGTGCAACCTAGACCTCCCCCACTGCTACTTGAGACCGTTGCTCCTTGTTCCAGGACTAGGAACTGCTCAGTCTAGGTCCTCTTCCCTGCTACAGTTGGTTGCGCTATCCACTTACGCACTTTGAACCTCAATTTCTCTAGCTGTAGATGAGGATAACATTGGTGACCTGTCACACAGGAGTCTTGGGAGCCTTAACTTACGGTGGTTTGTAACACGCTTTGAAATCTTTGGAATGAAAGGGCTTTATATATGTTAGGTTATAGTTGCTCTCTGGCCAAGGTGCCTGCCACCTTGATATCTAAGACCCTGATTCAGCAAGATACTTAAGCACGTGTCTCCCTTTAAACTTGGGCAGGGCCAGGGATCACTCAGGTGCTTAAAGTTAAGCATGGGCTTAAGTCCCTTGCTGAATTGGAGGCCAATTAATTGCTTTTCAGAGATGACTTCAGTGGGAGCTGTTGGTTCAACAGCATCTCTGTGTGTGTGTGTATGTTGGAATGGGGGTTATATATGTACAGATAAGTATGTGTGAGGATGGGTATTTTGTGTGTGTGTGTGTAGAAAATATACCCACATGCTTACACAAATTACATAACCACCAAATTTGTGGCTGAGTTACGTTGCTTAAAAATATGTAATGCTGCAAGAATTAATAACAAAGGCACATGGACATGGTGAAAATTTTATGCAAGCTTATAGGCACAACGCAATGAACAAAGCGAGAGCAACGTTGAGAACAATACCCTCCCTCTATCAGCAGTTCACTTCAGTCTGATTATGTATGATCAAAGACTACAAATATAGTTTAAACAGCATGAAATAATCGCTGGGTTTACAATATGAAATGATTTCTTGTTTTAAAAAAAGCAAAAGCTACCACACTCCCAGTGCCCCAATGCAAGGAGCATGTGGACTAATTTTGTGATGAGCAGCCAAGCAAAGCCAGTGGTAGGGAAATTAGGGTTAAGAAGCTAACCTCCCTCCTATAGCCTCTTTGAAGATTTCTACATTCTAGGGAGAGGGTAATGAAAATATTTTACCTCCTCTATTGCAGTAGGGTCAATGGGCCATTAAAAAAAATCCACTCACTCTGTCATACCTTGATGAAAAGGCAAAAAGGAGAATGGAAGGAGAGCCACAGGCCTGCTTCAGAAGGCAGCATCAAAAGAGAAGAAGTCAGCCATGTACAGGTACAGAAACTTCATTCAGAAAAGTCTTTGTCTCTATTTACCCCCAGCCTGGACATCCCTTGCACCAGCAGAACTCCCAGCAATGCCCATGGGAGTTCTGCCCACTGTGGTAGGGTGGTAGCAGGGGGGGGGGGAAGAGGTAGTCCACCCCCTGTGGGTCTCGTGCTTTCCCGGTTCGGCCGGTGGTGCAGACGGGGAGGCTTTGGGGAGGGAATGGGCCCGATCTGCCCTGAAGTGCTGGGGAAACGGCAGGCGAAGCCCCACGCCTCTGTAGGCTGCAGGCGGCAGCCTGCCAGCCGCGGGCAGCCTGCCCGAACCCCACTCTGCCAACTCCCCCCCTTGTTGGCGCTCTCTCTCTGCAAACCATCCAACCTGTAACTCCAATCTCTGCCCTCCAAGCTCCTTACTCCACAACCCACACTGTCTGTCTGCTGAGGCAGGCTTTTTGAGTGTTTGGGGGCGGGGCTTCCTAATTGGCCTCAGCTGGCCTAATTGGTTGAGCAGCCCCAGCTGGCCCAACTGCCCAATCAGGCCCCTGCTGAGTCACCCAGGAAATAAAGCCCGGCTAAGTCTGGGGCTAACATACCTGCCCTCCAGGACCCTTGCATAGCCGCTAGGCCTGACCCCGTTACACCACATAAGGCTTGAGTGCCAAATATTGGCATCCTCTGTGTCTGACTGCGAGGCCCCCAATGCAATGGAAATGCTGCAGCTGCACTGTGTGGTGGGACCATGAAATGGAGAATCTGCACAATGGGATTGTATGGCAGGCAGCCAAGTGCCATGGCAGCTGTTTGCGCAACACCATAGGTGTGGATCTGGGAGGAGTAACAAACTCATCGGCTGGAGCCGTGTGCGCTGCTGAAGGGTTTTGCTCTGAGGAAGGACTATGGCAGGAAATAGCCGCAAAGGGGAGCCAGGCGTAACATTACACAAACTGAAATCTCACCTTAATAGGATGGCCACAGAGCCCTTCTGATTATGACAGAAGCAAAACCTGAGATCACTCAGACAGACACCTCAAAGCCAAGGTTTGCTATAAAGAAGATAGCTATTAAAACAAAACCATTGTCTCTAATTAGAGGCAAAGCAGGCAGCAATTCCTATAATTAAGGTTGTCTAACACTTTCCATTATAAACCCCTGTTTTCAGTTGCCAGTCTCAGAATATTTGCACAGATGTTTTCCTAGCTCGTCCTTTGCTTCAGGCTGAATTTCTTTGTAAAGTTTCCTCAAAAATGGCTCAACCATTTCTGAGTCGAGAGGACACAAGGTAGTTTTGCTAATGCTAAAAATTGTTTCCAACTGGCTTTCGGAAGAGCCGAAATGGCTCCATAATTTGGAGAAGGAGCAGGAAATTTGGCAGAGAGACAGTAGTGGAGCCAGCGAGGTCCTTTTTTCTTTCCCTGTGCAAATCCTCACAGATTTAGCCAAATTACAAGATGGCAGAATTTGCTGTTTGCACATGCTCGGTAGAGCTTGATAGACGTGATGCTGTAAAGATTTCTGAAAACTCTTTATCTGCCCTGAACATGTTTCTGGCCCTCACTGACCTTGAGATTCAGATGGGACACTACCAGGAGCTACCTTTCCCGTGCTTTGGCCTCTGGGAAGGAGTGATGGGCTGGGAGAGCAGAGGAGACCATGACTTTTAGTTTCTGCTTTCCCACTGACAGCTGTTAATGATTCAGTGGACTTCACAGCCCTTATTATTGGGCCAGGCCAAATAATGCGACCTTGCAAGGCAGGTAAGGACCTTTCCCCACATTGTACAGATGCAATAACTAAGAGGTTTCACAAGGTCACTTGAGGCAGAGCTGGGAATGCAACCCATTATCTCATCCACTTAGCCACAAAGCCCTTCAGAATAAATGTGCAAAATCTGGGTTGGGTTGGGCTGGAAGTAACCACTAGGCCCCACTCGCCTCTGCAGCACAGAAACCAAGGACAAGAGACTTGTAATCCAGGGGAGGGGAGGCAAGATGACTTTTAGCATCTTCCCCCTCCCCCCGAAGCCTGGGCTGCTCTGGAGGTTGGTGAGTCCCCTGGTGTAACCAAGACAACCCTGGAGTCTAAGTTATGGCAGCGTCTCCATGGCTCCTTTGTGTGGCCCAGTGCTCCCGGGAATCTCCACCACACAACATAATGCAGTCCCACCCCTGACACGTTCTTTCCACCCCAGTCCTGTCCTGACACATCCTATGCTGGGGCTTGGGAGACGGTCCTTGTGGCTGGCTTCCTCCATTCCTGTGCCAAGGCAATCCTCCCGTCACTGGATCCAGTGCTTTCAAAGAGGTTTTACCTGGTGTAAAGGGGCTAGAGCAGGACTTGGATTTCCACTGGGGAATTATGACTCCTTGCATGCCACGGCTGCCTAGCAATTAGTTGTGTGAGCCCAAGTACACTATATCCTCTGGATCACCTTTTCCCACGTGTCTGCTGAACTCTTCAATGCAGTCTAACAGAATTCATTGTGTAAGCTACTAAGGAACTCTCTCTCTCTCACACACACACACACACCCCAACCAGTGGCTAGGTTACACAGAGCGTAACAAACTGCTACTACTATCCCTTACTCCTTTAACACCACGTGTTGCTGGTTAAAGCAATGGATCTAAGGATCCTGGTTTCAAACCTTGCTGATGATCTGGGTAGAAGTCAGCCTAGTTCTGCTCAGTGGAATTTCTGATTTTTTGGTTTAAAAAAAAAAAATCAAGAAAATGTACATAAAAAATTCTACGTTTAAATAATATTAAGGGTTCAAGGGTTACCCACTGAAAAATGGTAAGACATTATAGATTTATGATTGCCCATGCAACCTGAATCCATCCTTCTTGGGGCATATGCATTAAGATACAGCCTTTAATTAAAGATCACATGCTATTTGTTCTAGAGGACCACTTCCTCATTCAATGCCCAGTATGGAAAGTGAAAGAGACCCAGAACTGTGTAAAAAAACAAAAAAACCCAAGGGTTTGTTTTGTGGTGAGGGCATTGCTGTGTGTTCCACAAGACTTATTTTTCTCCTTGACTCTGGACGAACCTATATCGTAATGCACATGCACAAATGTGACTGAATTAAGGTTTCATGGGCCCCCTTAATTCTGACATTTCCTAACTTGGCCGTGCTTGACTTTGCCACCTGAAGGTTCTTTAAAGGTAGCTTCTCGTCTGTGAAACTGTCATGTAGGTCAATGTATTTGAACTTGTGCACCATGAAGAAAGAAACCCAACAGGAGGAACGCAAACCCAGTCCTGCAGAATGACCTCTCTGTGCGTCTAGCCAGCTGATGGAGCAGATGAGAGATGCAGTGAGTTACATAAAATGTAGGAACCAGAAACTTAATGAAATGGCTCTAAATGTGACAGCATTCATGAAAAGATTAATTACCAGGAGTAAAGGGGGAACGATGCCAGGAATTGATAGGATTGGTACAAATACCAAAAGCCTGCTGTGCAACTAGGTCCATAATATGCAGTCCTAATCTGCGGGCCTATTGTTTTTTCTACAGAAACAACAGGCTTCAGCCGATGATACAAAAGGGGTTATAATACAGTTTCTGCAGGAAAAACAACAACAGCTATTGGAATTAATTACCTTAAGCCAAATCTGCAGTGGAGTGCAGCATGCTGTAATATCCTCCCAAGCTTAAGTATCTAGGAAGAAAGGTGGTGCTGTTATATTGATCCTAGTGGTTAATGGAATGGAAGAAGAGAGTTGGAGGAAGGAAGTGATGAGAGAGTGAGAGCAAAGAAGGACACAGAGAGAGAAACAGCACAATTTCAGATTGGCAGTGGAACACTGTCCTCTTCCCTAGCGTGAAAACCAGAAAGTGTTAAAGTCCCTGGGCCTGATTCTCCATAGCCTTGCGCCTTGTGCAATTTCAGCCATGCAAAGTGAGGGCAGAATGCTGTCATTCTGATGTGGTGTTATTCCATTGACTTTACACCGGTGTAACTGACTCCACGCGGGGCAGAGCAGTGAAGAATCAGACCTAGAATCTTTCTCAAATAAAGTAATTATTACCCTTTTCAACATGTAGAAAACCTCGTCCTCTCCACCTCCCCAGAGGGAAAAGGAGTGATTTTCTGCTTTTATATTTGGCAATCCCTTTGTGTCTTTCTTCTCTCCTTGTTATAATTGATAGACTAGACATTCGAAAACACCTTGGGAAACCACAAATTATGCATGGTAGGAAAAAAATGAAAATGCTCAACTTTGCAATAGGATTAGATCAACAGATTTGACTCAAGTTGGTTTCCTGTTGTACTTTATGTTGACAGTGAAATATTGTACAAGAATTTTAGATGCAAATATCGGATGACTGAAGATGCTGAGATAATTGTATTTACCCTTAGTACGTTGTGCTTCCAGATAAATAGTTAGGGACTATCTCTGTCTATAAGTTGTATAGCTACATATATGGATATAGACGTAAACATACTGATATCTCTATTTGGCATGGATCCATCTATCTATGTGTGTATATATAAAAAATAAATTTAAGAGCTAGATATCAAAATATAGACATATCTATCTATTCACACCTATCAACATAACAATCCAGGTATGTGTGTGTATATATAAACACACACACAAATAGATATAGCTATAAAAATATAAAGATAACTATATAGGCTTAGAGCTGGCTATAGAGTGCAAGCTATTCATATAATAATAGATGTAGATCGCTGAATAGGGGTATGTATTGACAAATATATGTTTATAATTATTTATATCTAGAAATAGAGGTATTGGTATATACTGATATACTATCTATATATAGATATATAGATATTCTGCAACATCTAGAGGGTTAATATTTAACATATGGTGTCTGTTTCACATGCGAATAATGACGTTTTAATTTGAAGTTAGCCCCCATGATGCTAAATCTGCACTGTCTCCAGGATTAATTATGGGTACTAGACTGCAGCACCAGGCCTCTCTTCTTGATAAGCTTTGTATACCAGGTTTGCGTATAGGCTAAACCAGATCATTGGTGGTTAGAGAGTTACTATATGTAACCTGCACATGACCTGAACCAGCAGAAGAGAAGACTTGAGGGACAGATCATAGTGCAGTGTGTAGCATGTAGGTCTGTGTATTCTCTGGACAAAGATAATTTCATAGCCATACAGACAACCCCTGCATCCCTGTAAATAGGCTGTGTGCAGGGATCCAGACTTTATCTTAAGTACAGCCTTTCTCAGGCAAAACTTCTACCGAAATTCAGGCGAGTTTTGCCTGTATCTGGAATTTGGACTTTTTCCTCAGAACACTAGTTGTTATACGTTAAACTAACCTGAAACTCAGTTTCTTTCAGTGATAAATGATCTTTTTCCAAACCCAAACGTTTTGCAAATATTGTCAATGTCGATCAAACGTCTCCTTTCGCATGAAACTTTCGCCACTATTTTAAACTGAATTTTTATCAACATTTTTAATTGGCTGAAAACCATGTTTAAACTTGGTTTTCAGTACATGGAAAATTTTGAAAACCATTGCAGGGGAAAAATGGAGAACAGGTCCAAAATGGAACTCCTGTCAGAATGTCACAATTTTTTGTGAAATAAATTTTCAACCAGCGCGAACCCTTCTGTGGCCTCTTTCTGGCCTGATCATTTTCTGCTCTCCTAGTACAGTAAGTTAATAAAGTTATGGCCTGCAACCCTGCCATCTGGTATTGCAATCTGGTCAGTCCCCAAAAGCTAAGCAGGATCCGTCTGGATCAGTACTTGCATGGCACGCTGCCAAAGAAAGCCAGCCTTCCTCGGGTTCTGCACAAGTGATTCTGTCAATGGCACTTTCGCCAGTGATTAGATGCTAAACCATGGCCCCAGTATGGTGTTTGAGGGAATTGTACTGCCAGAGTGTTGCATCTGAGTCACTGAGCAACAGACATAATGATCATTTATGGTGATAAGCAATCCCAAAAGACTTTTCAGAAGAGCTGAGGTGTTTACCCTAGTGCACTGGCTGAATTCCAACAGGGGTTGCATGACATTCTGCTTAGGTAATTATAGCTCACCTCCCTAACTTCTCCTGCAGTTTCAATTAGATGTGATATTCTTCATCACTTCCCTTCTAAACACATTTGGATAGTGTTGCTTTACAACTTTAGACTTTAAGGTCAGAAGAACCCATTATGATCCTCTAGTCTGACCTCCTGCACAACGCAGGCCACAGAGCCTCACCCACCCACTCCTGTCATAGACCCCTGACCTATGACTGAGTTACTGAAGTCCTCAGATCATGGTTGAAAGACTTCAAGGTACAGAGATTCCACCAGCAAGTGACCCATGCCCCGTGCCGCAGAGGAAGGCGAATAAACCAACAGCGATAAACAGCTGCTGTGTTTCACCTCCAGATCTGAATACTGTTCCTTCGTAGGTGAGTTACAGTATTGCCAACGCTGATTATTTTACCACGAGTCTCGAGATTTTTAGTCTTTTTCTTAAAGTCCTAGCTGCTGGAATCATTATATTGCCTAAGAATCTCAGTTTTCAGTGAATAAAAAGTAAGCTGTGAGCCCTTGTGGTTGCAGAGAAAAGCTTGGAAATGTGAAGAAGGCTCAAAAGACAGAAGGCAAAGAAAAAGAATCCAGCATTTATTATTTAAAAAGAACATGATTTTTAAGCCCACCTCATCATTTTGGGAGGCTGGATTAATGATTTCTGAACATTTGGAGTTGGCAATACTAAGCGATCATTCTATATCTCTCTGCAGGGCTTAATTAATTGCTTATTTAATTCATGTTTGCAAAGCGCTCCAAAACCCTTGGTTGCACGGTGCTCTATTAGGGTAAAGCATTGTTATTAAGGTAAAACTTGTACAGATCTGTTGCTCTAGCACTCTTTTCTGGGACTGCAGTAGGTTCCATTTAAATGATACACTGCTGTGGAGATGGTTTCTGGAGTAAGAACATTAGCATTATAGCTGTGAAAGCACCAATTTCCCGTATATAGTGTTCACAGGGTGACCCATCTCTTTACAGAGGGACTGTCTTATGGACAACTCCCTCGCCCCCATTCAGGATGGTACAAATCACCTCCCTTTTCAATCATGATCCCACAAATCATGTGGTAATTACAGCAATTGTTTACATGGAACAGGAACATTCAAAACATATCTAATACATTACTAATGTTATTTTTACAGCATCCACACAGAAATTAAATGAAAAACATACACACGCTTGCTGGAAGGTTGCAACACAACACTACTTTATTTCTTGGAATCCTGACTGATAACACACGAATCCAAAAACAGAGAGAGAGAAAACAGGCTGCTCCTTATGGCAGAAAGTCACAACTCAGTCCACTTTGCTTTAAGCTGTCGCTTTCCAGAATGACTCTCCACATGCTTTGCTACTGTGCCTCCTAGATTGCAAACAGGCTCAGGTCCGGTCTACACTTCCCTTTGCGATTCGACGGCAGTCAACGGGAGATACACAAGTGACGTAAATCACTCGCATATCTCCCATCGACTTTGCAGCGTCTCCTCTGCGCGGCGTCCACACTGCGCTGTGTCGAAGGGAACAGCGCTCCCTTCGACGCAGCGCTACGCCACTTAGCGGGGTGGTTTTCCTGCGTCGTTTACTGGATCGACTTAGCGCGTCTATACAGACCGCTCAGTCGCTCCAGAGCAATCGATGTGACGGTGGCGAATTTGCCGCCGTCAGTGTGGACCTAGCCTCAGGAATGCTACCCTCCCCGCCCCTCAGTTAAAGTGACAGCTTGCAATTCCAACATAGTCTTCAATACGCCAAAACTTTTAATGCAGTTGAGCAGCTGCAAGTAAGGAGGAGCCAGTATCGTGTGACCAGTCAGCTCTCCATTCAAGTGCTCCAAAGACCTCTAGTGGTCCATGAACCATAATTTGAGACCCTCTGCCCTATATCACAAATGGTGATGCTCAGAGATTTCCATGAATTATTCTTTCAGTGTCACAGTAATACTAGACTATATAAAGTTAGCGTCAAGGCCATAACTAACACTGTATTGAAATGGATAGGAAGCCGGCTAGTCGGGCTGCTGCCATTGTCTGGAGACAGCGTAGGATGAGAGAATCCTAGGGAATATCGACCCGAATCGTCCATTAATTTAAATCAGAAGGGAAATAAGAATATTATACCTGGCTGAAACAGCAAGGAGATTTATATTAATGGAAGATATGTGCCCAAATCCCCATGTCTGTTCTGAAAACTTCAACTACATTTTTATGTTACGTATGTATGTTTTTATTTCTATAACTTTACATATGTGATACCCAATAGCATAGCCACTGAGTAGCTCACATCGTTTAAAAATATAACCCCCCCTCTTCCCCCTCACCCACCAGTCCTTCAGGCACACACCTGCTTAATTTTGGGCATGTGTGTAGTGCCATTAAAGTGTATGCAACTACTAGTGCTTCAAGTTATCCATGTGCATAAGCCGTTTGCAGAGCAGAGCCCTACTGCTGTAATTCTGATGCACAGTGCCAGCCAGTCTCACTGGAGTCCAATGGCTTCCTTTGCTGACTGGCAGCACGTTCCACCCACCACTGGAAAACCCAACTGAAAGTCTTTCTCAATGGATGTGCCTTGAAGGCTGTTCTGTTTTGGCTTCGGTGAACCAATAGCCAACATGACCCCGCTAATTTTCATTGCCAATAGGCAGCTAAGGCCTGGGCTACGCTGCTGGCGGAGTTGACGGGAGATACGCAAGCTATGTAATGAAACTTGCGTATCTCCCGTCGACTTCCTAACTTTCACTTACCGCGGCATCTTCTCTGCGCTGCATTGACGGGAAACGCCCTCCGGTCAATGCAGCATCGCTCTTTCCTGGGAGGGGGATTTACTGCATTGGCCGGAGAGTACTTCCAGCATTGACTGGGCAGCTCTCCAGTACCTGCTCAACTGATTCCGCTCCGTCGATCCGTGAAGCCCGATGCAGCACCCGCAATGTAGACATCCCCTGAGAATGAGAATCAAGCACCCAAAAGCAAAAGCATTTATTTGTTTTTCAGAAAGAGCTGCCATCTCTATTGTTGGAAAGGCCATTTTTTTCACAGCAAACCCATAAAGTTCAACGCTAGCTTTCCGCACCAATGCCATACAAAACCAAAATCTTTCCCCCGACACTACAGCGAGCATAAAAATAAACACCATAGCTACTCCTTTCCCTGGACTTGCCAGGGAGTCAGGTCCGTCATGCTTAGATTGATAGCTCTTTTGGGGAAGCCTTCTACAGCACAGGGCCCATTGTCAACACTTACCAAATAAAGAACAACAATACAATAATAGGCTCCATTTCGCTCTCCATTTTAGGGATAATAGCAAGCAGCTTGATTGCTTTTTCTTGTATCCAAAGTAGAATGAACAATATTTATGATGAAAAATAGCATTCATTTTGAAAACCTTTGTATATAAATGAATAGTCGCTGCATACATTTTAATTTCTTGGCAGTAACGCGGGAGAAGATCGATCTGTGTTTGTTTTTACCCAACTGGCTTTCCTTTAGGGGTAGTGCAGAAAATGGAATGATGTGCAGTAAGATCAGTGATAGCCCATGCTGAAAACTTCTTTTAAGCCAAATTGTGCCAGGTCTTATTTACTTGACAGTTCAGCCATTAATTTAAGAAAGGCATAACTGAATAGCCAGCCAGGTTACAGTTGCCTTGTTGGAATCCCTCTGCTATAATCTCATAGTTTTTTCACCTAATTAATTTCCCCTTTCCCTGCACCAGTGTTTCATGAGTGTATCTTGTTTGGAGGAGATTAAGAGTCACACACTTCATTAGCAAGGTGTAAATGATCAGAGAGACCCTCTCCATCCACCTGCTTAATTGGGTTAATGAAGCGTCTCTGTGGGTCTTGCTAAAGCAGCACTCTTCCCTGCTCTCTATAGACGTTACCAGCGCCGTTTGGGAAATAGATGGAAGATTAAAGCTGCCACCTTTCTGCTTTTCTGCCATTACAGACTTTTTTTAAAAAGGTTAATATTGGTTGCAAGTTCAAGGTCTCACGGTAAATCAATTTGTAAATTCAGAGCACTAAATAATTAATAAATGAGTTCAGATTGATAGGCGTCAGGTCTTTCTGATAGCCAAATGCCAAATAAAATGTTGCCTTTTCCTCTCATTTCTCCTCCTGCTGCTAAAACGTTGATTAGAGTTGGGCAAATAGTGCAAAAATGATTCCATTACCATTCATTCAAATGTTACAGCAGTTCACTTCAGGTGTACACACACACACACCATTGTGTGTTTGCTTTCAGTGAATATTCTAGCAAATGAAGTTATTGGCAATAAAGGGGGGGCATAAATTACAGAATATTCCATCACAAGGGGTTTTGAAATGGCAGTAGAGAGTATTTGCACTGCAGCGCTTGATTCTACAAGTCACACCTTTCTAATTGGATCCAAGAAATATACCATGTACCTTATTAGTCTGATTTTCAGAGGTGTTGAGCATATGCAGCATGCATTGATTTTACATGGGGGTATGTTTACACTGTCAATTAAGTTATGATTGTGTTGCCCCCCAGGTAGATGTTCAGGATGGATCCCTGGGCCATGAAGCCTGTGCTGCCATGTTTTCGCTTTGATTATTCCCTGCACTAGCTAGATTAAAGCTGGTATGGGTACGCCTACTTTGCACCACAATCACACCTTACTATGCAGTGCGCATCTATGCTCGGAGCTGAGAGATGCTTAGCGCTACTGAATATCAGAGGCACGGATGTGTGCCATCAAATCATCTTGATCGCTGAATGTCACACGTATCTCATGAAAAAGTCATAGACCAAGAAGAGTTCATTCAATAGCAAACATATTAAAATTGTGATCTGTGGGGTGGACGATTTGTGAACTGAATAAGAGGCGAAATTTGCTAGGTACATTATTTGTTACAAATCATTCACCCAGCTCTACCTGCCAGAGCAGTGTGCTGCTTTTGATCTCTGTGAGGGACTGTCACTGGAATCAAAGGGAGTTTTGTGAGGGGATTAAGTATAGGAGATGTAGTAGAGAACCACATTAAAGATAAGAAATCCACAGTGTGGTCCAAAGTGCCTAATCCCAGCACAACCAGGGAATTATCAAATTGGCCATTTTGTGAGCAAAAGAAACGTTTTTTAAGATTGACTCAAAAACGTTCTTCATTTTTATGAGACTGTAACAGCTCCCTAGTGAAAACATAAGCAGGTGGTTTTGCTCCTCACTTTGTTACCTACATGCTAAGGTTGGGGCAGAAAAACAGTGACTTCTACTCCTCGTCACCTTCTAGAAATAACCCACATAGGTTCCCCTTTAAGCATTCCTTTGTTTTGACAGACATGGCCTCATTATATTTCTGGCATGTGTTTCCACTGGCTGGGCAGACTTCGCCTGTCCTGTGTTGTTCTTTGCCTGCCACATTTCTACCCGGGCACTTCAGTGTGTTTAAGAGGCATCTTTTAATGATGTTTCCTATTTTCTCCTTTGCAATTTTTTCTTTGCCATTTCTTGTGCCCTGCTCCAGCTATTTCCTTGCTGAATGCCTTGACTTTTTTTTTTAGCTCAGTGTCCTGTGCTGCTCGCATCACCTATTCTAGAGGTAGCACAGACTATAACTGTATCTTTTCAGAAAGTTCCTTGTTTAAAATCTCAACTTCTAAAGGATCTCAAAAGTCGTCGTCTTCTTACTGATACCAAAGCCACTGATCCTCAAGGCTTGCAAGATTTCTCTGGACCTGTGCACACTCATTCCTGCACTGCATTCCATTTTTGTAATTGATTGTGCATCAAACGCTTCACAAGCAATGACATATTTATTCTTATTTCCTTCCTTATGGAAGGCAACTGATTTATAAATCATTTCAGCTTCCCTCCCCATTGCATACATTAATAGCTGTACTTCACCACTCTCTGTGTTCAGGTTTGTTGTGGGTTGGGATCTGGTTAAGCAGATTGTTTCTTGGGCCACTCTATGGGCTTATCAAACTGCAAATTATGTGAGGAGTTGAACTTTGACTTTCTCTTTCCCTCTTATTTATGCTGGATCAAAATAAGTCAACTTTGGACACCACGTCCTATGACGATACAGCCTGATGAAAAGAGACCCTTTCTTTCAACACTGAACAAGAAACTTTGATTACAATGAAGTCAACATATTATCACTAAAGCTGCTTTCTCTCTGCTTCACAATAGAGCTTCTGCCTAGAATATTTCTCAGCCTGCTGGCTTCTTTCCACAGTTTTAAATGCTGTAGCCCAATCTATAGGTTATGTATTAATGATACTGATTACCTATCATCTACAATACAAACAGTGCATGTGTCCTTCGAATTAGTTCTCTCTGAATGAACTCTTGAGAAAGGTTATGTTAACTTCTAATATTTCAGAGATCCACTTTATCCAACACTTTGGCTATTTCCATGCCAGTTCAATCATAAAGAAATTACTTGCCAGGTACTATAGTCCTATTGTATATGTTGTTTGCATGGTAACATAATCAAGAATGAGCACATGTTCATGATGTATTCGTTATGCAAAGGACAGCCAGTAAGCAGGTGGGAAATTAGATCTATCAGGAGAGCCATGTCTCTTTAGAATGTGGGAATACTCACATGAGAGAGGATTGGTCAGGTGCTATGTAAATCGAACCCATTGTATTCTTTTCAGTAAGAATCTTAGCAGAGGTTCTAATGCCAGGTTGTAACCTCAGTTACGAAGTTGTCCTTTTGTTGTTGTTTTTCTTAAATAAATCTACAGAAACTAGTGGGCCGCTTGCTTTCAAGCCTCTGAACCTGTATTGGTGTAGCTGGACCCAGAAAGATGTACTTGCTGTTTTCTCTGATTTGAAGACACGTGAAAAATATGTATATTGTTCATGATCGCTGTGGGTAAAATAGGCATATTGTTCATAGTCTCTGTGGGCAATTTGACTCTGGTTTATATATAATTGTTATCTTATAGAGGAGTTAGTGCAGAAATGGTATAGAAGAGACTACCAAAGAGGAAATTTATGTTGCTTGTCATTTATATTTTGCCTGCACAGGTTTACACGCACCAGTGGATTCTCCATTGGATATAATGGATCAGAT
This sequence comes from Mesoclemmys tuberculata, assembly GCA_007922155.1. Taxonomy (NCBI): domain Eukaryota; kingdom Metazoa; phylum Chordata; order Testudines; family Chelidae; genus Mesoclemmys; species Mesoclemmys tuberculata. The sequence continues at coordinate 9,379,622 of ML675611.1, read as the reverse complement.
GTAGGCATATTTGTAAAATACAGCTACACAATGAACACTTTTCTGCAGAAAAGGTCCTGGAGGTTACAGTGGATAAGAAGCTGGATATGAGTCAGCAGTGTGCCTTGGTTGCCAAGAAGGCTAATGGCATATTGGGCTGCATTAGTAAGAGCATTGCCAGGAGATCGTGGGACGTGATTATTCCCCTCTATTCAGCGTTGGTGAAGCTGCATATGGAGTATTGTCCAGTTTTGGGCCCCCCACTACAAAAAGGTTGTGGACAGTTGGAGAGAGTCCAGCGGAGGGCGACAAAAATGATTAGGGGGCTGGAGCACAAGGCTTATGAGGAGAGGCTGAAAGAACTAGGCCTGTTTAGTCTGCAGAAGAGAAGAATGAGGGGGGATTTGATAGCAGCCTTTAACTAACTGAAAGGGGGTTCCAGGGAGGATGGAGCTAGGCTGTTCTCAGTGGTGGCAGATGACAAAAAAAAGAGCAACGGTCTCAAGTTGTAGTGGGGGAGGTCTAGGTTGGACATGAGGAAAAAGTTTTTCACTAGGAGGGTGGTGAAGCACTGGAATGGGTTACCTAGGGAGGTGGTGGCATCTCCATCTTTAGAGGTTTTTAAGCTGCAGCTTGACAAAACCCTCGCTGGGATGATTTAGCTGAGGATAGTCCTGCTTTAAGCAGGGGTTGGACTAGATACCTCCTGAGATCCCTTCCAGCTCTAATATTCTATGATTCATTTACACGAAGTGCTGAGACACTGAATGGGAGTGTTCTATTGGGTCACAGTGGTCCAAGGTGTCTGCATTTCTTTGTATTGTTTGAGAAATATTATGAGACTATGTACAGGTTATTACAAGATGCCACAAATGTCCCTTAAATAGTATGATATTATATTGTATTATCTAAGAAATAGTTTGTGGCCATGTGATAAAACATTTAATCATAATCCATATGCGGACGAGAGCAGAGTTTATGTCACACTCGTGCTGAACTTTGCTCTTTCCTGACTTTTGAGCACTTTGCTTTGCAATGTTAATGTCTGTTTGGTATGGAATAGCTAGGATGTGGTGTGTTTATATAGGCACAGGGGCCCAAAGCTATTATCATTGTTGACCATCACAATGCACAGTTTGGAAGCTTATCAGCAGTCATTACAAAATGCTTGGCATATAGGGAAAACAATGCAAAAATCCCAGAACTTCTTTCCGTGGTGAGTGTTGTTCCAGATACACCCACCTATAGACAATGCCTCTGTGGAGATTTGAAGACATCAGCACCCAGAGCCTTTTAAACAAAACTAGTTTTTACCTTCATGAATCAGTGTTGCTGTTTGATGGCATATCTGACCTTGAATTCTGCATTCCTTTAAGCACTGGAACAAATTGCCCACGTAAGTTGTGGAATTGCTATCATAGGAGGTTTTTAAGAACAGATTAGACAAACACCTGTCAGGAATAGTCTAGTTATTATGTAGACCTGCGTAGAGTGCAGGGGGATTGGATTAGATAGCCTATTGGGGTCCTTTCCAGTCGTATACTTCTATGATTCTATTATTCAGTTCTGGCATTCAGATACCATGGTGATGGGCTCCACATCAGATCCCAAATAGAATGAATCAAATAACAAAGATCTGCTGACACACCTACTGAGGGGGTGACTTTCAAATGATGCCATCAAAGCAGGGTGTGAACTGAAGAGATCTTTTCTAGGGAATTTCATTCAAGACAAGCATGGAGAAATTATAATTTGGAATGGAATTAACACTTGGTTAAAAATTAGTGTAGTGAGCTTCTAATTCTGCTTTCACTTATGCTGGTGCAAATCCAGAGTAACTCCATGGGCTTCAGTGGGGGTTTTCTGGATTCACACAGATTTAACTGAGAAAAGAATTGGACCCTGAATGAATTCTTGAATGTTCTGTCGTAGTCCTCAGTTTTTGCAGCAGTCCTTCAGCAACCGAGGCAAGAACTGTGATGTAACAGCCTTTTGCAATTAATCTGGATGATCATTTAAAATGTTGGCCCCCAAGTGGACTCTGAAAAGCATCCCCAGAACAAAAGTAGAGAGTTAAGAAGAACAATAGAGGTTAATTCAGTGCTAGCTGTAAAAAAAGGAAATACTTAAGCAACACCAGCTATATACGGGACTTACCTCATTGATGATAAGCACCAGCAGAAGGAAATCCACATTGGCAGCTTTTGTTATTTTTTCACCTGACCCTGACATTACCTGCTGGGTTCCCTGTGCTGTCTGCCAAAGAAGTGTCAGAGGAGGTGGGAAGTTTGCACACCTGGCTAGGTCAGCTTTGCAATGTCATTTTCAGGGGAGGGGGAATGGAAAGACAACTCCATAGAAGAACAGAGCCGAGAAGCAGAAGAGGAGGAGGGGGAAGAGAGGGGTAAAACAAATTATTCCAAGAAATTCTTTTAAGACATTTTTCAAGATCACATTTCACCACAGGGGCACGTACCCACTGAGATGGTGGCAATGTCAGTGTGAGAAATCCCTTCTCAAGATCCAGAGAACATATGCCTTGTTCCAGAAGTACAGAAAGGGCTCAGACGTTAAACAATCTGCAACATTTATTCTGGGCTAGTGCCCAACTCTTCTGTCCATATTTCCGACCCTCTGTGGCTGCTTGTCACTGAACTTCCTTCTTCAGAGGGGTTATGCTGCAGATTTGGGACTAGTTACAGTGCTCTGTTTGAGCATGGTCCAAAGCCAGTTGAAGTGTGTGGGAGACCTTCCATTGACTTCAACAGGAGTTCACTCAGACCCTGTATCAGTGAGTTAAATAATTTACTCTGTGTGTTTGGGATTCAGGAAATTTGGGATTATTCCCAGCTCTGCCACTAAGCAGCTGTGTGATCCTGGGCGAGTCACTTTCCCTCACTGTGATTCTGGAACTATTGCATTCCTTCGTCTGTATTGTTTATTAAGTGGGTAAACTCTATGGGGCAGGGACTATCTCTTGCATATGTTTATACAATGCCTAGCACAATAGGGTCCCTCTGTTGATGGTCTTTAGTTCCTATGGGAGTTTGTTCCACATTTGGGGACTGGCTCCCAAGAAAGCCCCGCCCCCTGCATAGGTGAGCTTTACATTTATAGTAGAAAGTTCCGTTGTGCTGGAGGAGTGAAGTTCTTGGCCAAGGTCTTTATCATGGAACTTTGGGGTTTTTTAGAAAGATATGCTGGGGGCAGATCACTGAGTGCCTTGGAAACAAGGTCTAAGCCCTGGCACTGGATTTGATATTCTAGAGGAATCCAGTTTTGAGAACAAAGGACTGGTCTGATGTGCTTGTGGAAGCCCGTGTTGCTGAGGAGATGCATTGCAGAGTTCTTACTAGTCGGAGATTCCTAAGGGCTGATGGCTTTGTGCCCAAGTATATTGCATTTATAACTGAAACCAGAATACAATCCTCCAGGATGGGGTGGAGTCTCCAAGCCAGCTGGAGATGGTAGACAGCATAACTCAGAGATGCAGCTATCTGAGAACTCAACATCAGCAAGGAATCTCAGCGTACTCCTAAACAGTAGATTGAACTGCACCTTCAACCCAATGGGACCGCACTGGGGTTGTAAGCTCTTCAAAGTGCTTTGCATCGCCTCTGTCCTGCTAGGGTTCAATTGCAACCTGCCATGAGCTAAGCTCGTCCAAGCACTGAGCCATCTTGGTGGTAGTGACATGGTTGTATGTGGTGAAGGATAGGTAGAACTGTGTGTCATCTGCATATTGCTGGCATTGAAATACGTGTTGTCATATCAGTTCATCCAGTGGCTGTTCAGGAACTTAGTGTTCACAAAGGAAGTCAGTTATAATGTCATATCTTAACATTAGGTGCTGGCTATTGGATAATTGCATTATTAAACACTGCTCAACTACTACAGATTTTTTTAGCCATTGTGTTACAGTGCAAAATAATATCTAATTTGCTGTTCACTATCACTTCCTAGGAAATCCGTAGATTTTAAACCTAGAAGGTCATCTAATCTGACCTTCCGTATAACTCCATACATTTAACCTGGTGATTCTTGCATCAAACCCAATTACTTTAGTAAAACCAATGGATTTTACCTTGGTGAGGTAACTCACATGACTGGAGCACCATCATGGATGAGTATAAACTGTTCAGGAAAGACAGGCAGGGGAGAAAAGGTGGAGTAGTTGCACTGTATGTAAGAGAACAGTATGATTGCTCAGTGTGAAACTGGAGAAAAATCTGTTGAGAATCTCTGGATTAAGTGTAGAGGTCAGGGCAACAAGGGTCATGTCATGGTGAGCATCTGTTATAGACCACCAGACCAGGAGGGTGATGTAGATGAGGCTTTTTTCAGACAACGAACGGAAGTCTCTGGATCACAGGGCCTGGTTCTTATGGGAGACTTCAGTCACCCTGACATCTGCCGGGAGAGCAATACAGCAGTGCACAGACAATCCAGGAAGTTTTTGGAGACTGTTGGGGACAACTTCCTGGTACAAGTGCTGGAGGAACCAACTAGGGGCCAAGCTCCTCTTGACCTGCTGCTCACAAACAGGGAAGAATAGGTAGGGGAAGTAGAAGTGGGTGGTAACCTGACCATGAGATGGTCAAGTTCAGCAGAATATGGGCCCTGGATTGCAGGGAAGCAAACTATGACTCCCTCAGAAAACAGATGGGCAGGATCCCCTGAGAGGCTAATATAAGAGGGACAGGAGTCTAGGAGTACTGCCTGTATTTGAAAGAAATCTTATTGAAGTCACAGGAACAAACCATCCCGATGTGCAGAAAGAATAGCAAATGTGGCAGGTGACCAGCTGGCTTAATAGATAAATTTTCGGTGAGCTTAAATACAAAAAAAGGAAGCGTACAAGAAGTGGAAGCTTCGTCAGATGTCTAGGAAGGAGTATAAAAATACTGCTTGGGCATGCAGGAAAAATCAAGAAGGCCAAAGCACAACTGCCATTCCAGTTAGTATGAGATGTGAAGGATAACAGGAAGGGTTTCTACAGGTATTTTAGTAACAAGAAGAAGGTCAGAGAAAATGTGGGTCCCTTACTACATGGAGGAGGCAACCTAGTGACAGATGAAGTGGAAAAAACTGAAATATTCAATACTTTTTTTGCCTCGGTCTTCATAGACAAGGTCAGCTCCCAGGCTACTGTACTGGATAGCACTAGATGGGAAGGAGGTGAGCAGCCCTCACTAGTGAAAGGCCAATTTAGAAAGGCTGGGTGCTGAGGGAGTTGGCTGATGTGATTTCAGAGCCATTGGCCATTATCTTTAAAAACTCATAGTGCTCGTGGGAGGTCCCAAATGATTGGAAAAAGACAAATATAGTACCCATCTTTTAAAAAGTGAAGAAGGATCTGGGAAACTACAGACCAGTCAGCCTCACTTCAGTCCCTGGAAAAATCATGGAGCATGTCCCCAAGGAATCCATTTTGAAGCACTTGGTGGAGAGGAAGGTGACTGGTAACAGTCAGTATGGATTCACCAAGGGCAAGCCATGCCTGACCAACCTGATTGCCTGCTATGATGAGATGACTGACTCTGTGGATGTGAGGAAAGCAGTGGATGTGATATACCTTGACTTTAGCAAAACTTTTGATACAGTCTTCCACAGTATTTTTGCCATCAAGTTTAAGAAGATGAATGGACTATAAGGTGGATAGAAAGCTGGCTAGATTGTTGTGCTCAATGGGTAGTGATCAACGCCTCGATGTCAAGTTGGCAGCTGGTATCAAGTGAAGTGTCCCAGGGGTTGGTCCTGAAACGGCTTTTGTTCAACATTTTCATTAATAGTGTCCATGATGGGGTGTATTGCACCCTCAGCAATTTAACAGATGACACTAAGCTGGGGGGAGTGATAGATATGCTGGAGGGTAGGGATAGGATACAGAGTGACCTAGACAAATTAGAGGATTGGGCCAAAAGAAATCTGATATGGTCCAGCAAGGACAAATGCAGAGTCCTGCACTTAGGACAGAAGAAACCCATGCACAGCTACAGGCAGCAGGCTGACTGGCTAAGCAACTGTTCTGCAGAAAAGACCGAGGGGTTACAGTGGATAAGAAGCCGGATATGAGTCAGCAGTGGGCCCTGGTTGCCAAGAAGGCTAACGGCATATTAGGCTGCATTAGTAGGAACATTGCCAGCAGATCGAGGGAAATGATTATTCCCCTTTATTCAGCATTGGTGAGGTCACATTTGGAGTACTGTGTCCAGTTTTGTGCCACCCACTACAGGAAGGATGTGGACAAGTTGGAGAGAGTCCAGTGAAGGGCAACAAAAATGATTAGGGGGCTGGAGCACATGCCTTATGAGGAGAGGATGAGGGAACTAGGCTTGTTTAGTCTGCAGAAAAGAGTGAAGGGGGATTTGATAACAGCTTTCGACTACCTGCAGCTACCTGAAAGAGAGTTCCAGGGAGGATGGAACTATGTTGTTCTCAGTGGTAGTAATTGACAGAACTAGGAGCAATGGTCTCAAGTTGCAGTAGGGAAGGTCTAGGTTGGATGTTAGGAAAAGCTTTTTCCCTTGGAGGGTGGTGAAGCACTGGAATGGGTTACCTAGGGACGTGGTAAAATCTCCATCCTTAGATGTTTTTAAGCTGCAGCTTGACAAAGCCCTGGCTGGGATGATTTAGCTGAGGTTAGTCCTGCTTTGAGCAGTGGGTTGGACTAGATGACTTCCTGAGTCTCTTCCAACCCTAATCTTCTACGATTCTATATGTTTTAGAAATAAACCTAGTTGTGATTTAAAGACTTCAGGCAATGAAGAATCCATCACATCCCTTGGTAGGTTGTTTCAATGGCTAATTACCCTCACTATTAAAAATATTGGACCCTGTTTGCTGTTTGAACTGGTTTGATTTTAACTTCCAAGCCATTGGCTTGGTAGTGGGACATGTGACCCCTTTGAGAGCTCTCCTCCCACCGCCCTCCACCAATAGAAGTGGATTCCCCCCCACACACACACAGGACCACCCCCGAAAAAGCATTTGATGAAAAAGGGCACACGGAAGTATTGAGTGACCCACCTCAGAAGAGGGCTGTGCAACCCCTCTGAGAGCTCCTCCCACCATCCTCTACCAGTTTAAGTGGGTTTCACCAGCTTAAGTCATCCCAGAAGGGAAACATGTAGCAATCGGAATATGGGTGGGCCTAGGCCGGAACCCCAGCCTGATCTCTGGGGCTCGACGGTTGGCTGGCCAGGAGCACTGCCCTGGAAGTCTTAGCACCGAGCAGAAAAGCCCATCTCGTTTCAAGAATGCGTGTTTCAGAAATCGTGAAAACGCTGAGAGTGAAACACGGACGCCTTTACCACCCACATGAGAACTTCGGAATTTGTTTAGCTCCTAGTGCCTTGACCCCCCTGTGTAGAAAGCACTACATCAGCAACAGTCCTGAGGAGGGAGCGCCTGAGGTGAGTCCTTTGGCCTAGCCTTTGTTGAATACACCAGAACCTGAAACCCGATCAGTCGTGAGGCAGCCCAATGAGCCTGACAGACTCTCACTGGCACAGACAGACAAGATGAACAGAGAAGACATGGCACAGGTAAATGAATGATAAGAAGTGACAGTGAAGCATGGGGGCATGATGGGGTTAGGTACAAACCATGTGGCAGGGGGGGCTACCAGCCATTTCTTTTCTGAAAAGAACAAAATGGAAGAATGAACCAGCTCAGGCTCCTAATGGTAGAGGTCATGGGGTCCATTTTCACGGGAGGTTTCAAAAGGGCATGTTAAACCAGGCGATTAATAAAAAAACTTGTATAAATTTATCAGTGTGAAAGTGTGTCCTCCATACTTGTGCTGGTAAAAGACGTTACCATTAACAGTCCTGTCTACACAAACGGCTCTTTTAAAGAAAATATATTACACCCCTGGGGAAGTTGGGAGCGTGGAAGGGGTGAACGCGCTTTTTCAGGCAGCCAAAAAGCACAGGAAAACTTTGAACAGAAAACAGGTAACAGCTTGGCTTTCAGACCAGGACTCTTAGGCTTTACACAAACCGGCCTGAATACATTTTTAAAGAAACTAGGCTGTTGTTTTAGGTGTGGATGCACATCTCGTTAGGAAGTCTCAGCTGCTTCATTGCTGCCTCATGATCGATTGGGTTTCAGCGTATCCAACGCAGGCTGGGCCAAAGGGCTCACCTCAGCCACTCCCTCCTCAGAACTGTTGCTGATATAGTGCTTTCCCTGCAGGGACAAGGCCCTTCAAGTTAAAACGAATTCCGAATTCTTGAAACGAGACAGGCTCTGCCGCTCTGCGGTGCTGCTGGCCAGCCAGCTGTCGAGCCCCGGAGATCAGGCCGGGGTTCCGGCCTAGACCCATGCACTACACATATTTCGATTGGTACATGTTTCCCTTCTGGGATGGGCCTAAGTGGGTGAAACCCACTCCTATTGGTGGAGGGCGGTGGGAGGAGTTCTCAGAGGGGGTACACAACCCACTTCTGGCCAGGTCACTCTGCCCCACCACATGCCTTTTTTGTTCAAATCCTCTCTAGGGGGAGGTCTTGTGGGGGTGAAACCGGCTCCTATTGGTAGAGGACAGTGGGAGGAGATCTCAGAGGGGTCACACAACCCACTTCCGGTCAGGTGTCCATCTTGACCCAAAAGTAATACCCCAGAGGGATGGGCCATAAAGTGACAAGTGTGCGGGGCCTGAGGGATCATGGGCGGGGTGTGAGGTTTCAAGGAGTTTGATTGATGGTAGGGCACTTATCAGGAATCTTTCAGTCAAACCTTGTTCATTAAAAAATGCCAATTCATTGAAACCAAAAGTGTCCATTGGAAAGAATCACTGTTGATCAATTGCTCATTCTGAAAAAAGTTTCAGATTTGTCAAAATGTCCTGTTTTGACATTTTAGAAACAAAAAATATGGCTTTTGGGTTGAAACGACTTTTTATTATTTTTTAATTTAGAATAAAAAAAGGTTTTAAAAATATCCAAATTTGAAGCAGAGCTATTTTAGATAATCAAAACTAAATGTTTAGATTTACCTGATCCACATTTTTTGGTTTTGTTTATTTGGATGGTTGGTTGATTGGCTTTGGTTTTCATTTCATGAAAATTTTCAAAAATTCAACTTTTGGGGTGGGAAAACTTTTGTTTAACAGAAAATTCATTTACCACGTAGCTCTACTGATTTGGGCTTTTGTACATCAATAATGTGCATGCTGGACATACGTGAAGTCACCTCAAGCCTAAAGAGTGATGGTAATGATTTAGTTGTTGTTATAAACAAACTACAGTGTGGTAATTCCTGAGGGCGCAGTCTCAGAGCCCCATTGTGTTGGAGCCTGTAAACATATACAAAGACTCAATCGCTGCCCCAAAGAGCTTACTTGCGAAGGAAATTAATGTTGCATTTGTAGTCCTTGCAGGCCCTACATTAAGTGCTGAACCAAAAAGGGCGAAAAGATTTACTGACACGAATTCTCTCATCGCCTCTTTTTTCACTCCCCTCACTTCTGTCTCCTTGTCTATCCTGTCACCCACTCCTTTCGAAGTCATAGGGTTTTGCTGAGCAGCCACTGTTCGGGCAAATAAATCAAACTGATGTGAAAGCCAAATTTACCCGCTTGTGTGGAAGGTAAGACAGTGTGTTTTCTGAGTTTTTGATAGGCATTTTGAGTCTTTTGTAATCCATATGGAAATCAGGCCCCCGAATTGTGTGTGTGGTGACTGGGGGGGCTCCTCACCCACTCCCAAAAACCAGAAAATAATGAAACTAAGGTCAATTTTTTTCTCCAAGCAGCTCAATGGGAATCACTGTAAGAAGGTCTCTGTTTTCACACAAACAGCCCCTTTCCTCTCATTCCCCCTATAATGATCCTACCTCATGGCTTCCAAATTGTTTAATTGCCGAGTAATTATACATCACATACAATGACTTCATCCCGGCAAGTGCTTAGTATCACTGAATGGTATTTGAGACCAATGAACACATGTTTACACTAAGTGCTGAGGCACTGAATGGGAGTTATTTAGAACACGTGTACCCTGGCTTCCCACCTAATACCAATAAAGTGCTTAGATCAGCACGCTGTCTAAAATGGAGTGTGATGGAATCACAGATTCAAATGGAAGAACCCTCTAGGTCAGTAATAGTGCACAGCATCATTAGAGTTCTTGTTTGTTTTGTGGTGTTCTTTATTTTTACTCATGCTCATCTTCTCCGTATTGTGGCAGGCTAATATTTCTGGGAGTTGACTGTAGGTTTCCAGTGTTGGCGCCTTGACAGTTGGAAGCGTTTGCCACTGCCTGTTGATATTCTACTGTGTTGCTATTTTGGTTTACCTGTGATTGGTGCACGTAACATTGATGTGGTTCACTATTTAAGAACATAAGAAATGCCAAACTGGGTCAGACCAATGGTCCATCTAGTCTAGTATCCCATCTTCCAATAGTGGCCAGTACCAGAGCTTCAGAGGGAGTATACAGAACAGAGAAGTTGGAGTGATCCACCCTGTCTTCCCCTGCCAGTTTCTGGCAGCCAAGGGTTTAGGTCACCCTGAGCATGGGGTTACATCCCTGACCATCTTGGCTAATAGCCACCAATCGCCCTATACTCTATGAACTTATTGTGTTCTTTTTTTAACCCAGTCATATTCTGGCCACCAAAGCATCCCATGGCATTGAGTTCCAAAGATTAACTGTGAGCTGTGGGAAGAAGTACTTCCTCTTGTTTGTTTTAAAACTGTTGCCTGTTAATTTCATCTGGTAACCCCTGGTGTTTGCACTGTGGGAAAGGGTAAATAACAAGTCTTTATTCAGCTTTTCCACCCCATTCAGGATTTTGTAGACCTCTATCATATCTCCCCTTAGTTGCCTATTGTCTAAAATGAACAGCCCTAATCTTTTTAATTGCTCCTAGCATGGAAGCTGTTCCATACCCTTGATCATCTTTGTTGCCCTTCTCTGAACCTTGCCTAGTTCCACCTTATCCTAAGATCATGTGATAAAGTAACACCCTTCGGCAGCAGCAGTGGATGGGGGCAACGTTTTACCATCGTCTTGCGATCCCCCAATCCCAGGGCAAGCTGGGAGTCATTCCAAATAGGGTTGCTAGAGTGCAATGCCCTTCAGTCACTCCCTTGATATGCACCTGATGCTGGGTGAGGGAAGAGACGGGCAGCAGGTTGTACTATGCTGGCTTTATGTCCCATGGTTCCCCTAAGCCCCTAAACTCTTTAAGCCACCTTTCCACCCACTGGAGTGCCATAAAGGGGACAGAATGGGTGAGTCTCTTCTCACTGAAGTCAATGGCAAAGCATAGGCAGTAGGACAGACGGCCGACGCAGCTGCAGACTGTTGTAATGCAGAGGCACCTGGGGGGGCCAACTGACCAGTGAATGAAATGAACTTCAGCATCAATCCTAAAGGGCGCCAGGCTCTCCTTTCACATGCCCTTGGTGCAGCTCCACTGACCTCCATGGAATTACTCCCCATTTACACCAGCGAGCACGAGCACAGCCAGCCTTCCCTCCCACCCCACCGTGTCAGAGCTGCTACAGGGGCACACACAGCATGGGAGGAGACAGAGGTTAGTGCAAGGAAGCCAGAAGCCTTCCCGTGTGCTTCTTTGCTTTGGCCATGTCTCTTTGCAAAGGCATCCTCTGCTTGGGGGGCTGCATCTCACCCTGTTCTGCTGCCTCGAGCTCCACCTGCAGGGACCGCCTCAGCTGCTGGAGAAGGGGAGCAAGGCCAGCTGATGTGGTAACCCCCCACAGATGGCTGCAGGAGCTGACCGGGTGAAAGAGATGCAATAGGCGAGTAAAGCTGCTTGGCAGCAGGTGAGCGCAGGTCCCCCAGTGTGCGGCTTCCTCTGCTCTCAAGTGCCTGGAGAACCTGGGCACAAGCTGTGGGTTTCCGATGGCTCGCCATGCTAAAAATAACATCCTGCCCCAGACTTGCAACTCCTGCGTCTGTGGGGCCTGGAACACTCCTGCGTCTGTGGGGCCTGGCTTCGTTTCATCTGGGAGGGGGATTATTCTCCTGTTAGAAACCCACGCCAGTTCCCTGGGGACTGCAACTGCTGGGGTAGGCTAATAAGGGGCTGGCACAGGAAGAGAGACACTCCCTAGCTGCCTGAGTGCATGGGGGGACGTGTGTGTGTGTGTGAATGACAGGGGGTCTGTGTGTATTGGGTGCATGTGTATGTATTGGGAATATGTGTTTAGATGTAATGTGTCTGTGTGTATATAGTGGATTTGTATATGTATTGCGAGTATGTGTTTTCATACACATG